>OY743224.1:109535671-110211199 GCA_963555765.1 Orthonevra nobilis | reverse complement strand
GATAGCAAAATGCCAAAATTTATAAATTGACGAACTACTACTACAGACTGGTTACACTGAACGATGATGAAAATGAACATGACCCAACAGCAAATTGTTAGTTAACCAGATTCGAAAACTAGATTATGGTCGAAGTCTTATTCTAGGACTCGACTCGGACAAGTGAGAGATAGGCGCTTTACCCGCAGATGATCAGATAGTTTGTCATCCACAGCTTAACCAACCAATGCTTCATATTTGGAGACAATCACCCACCAAATGGAGCGGACTAAATAAATGTAAACTTAGTTATTTATTTCTGCAACCGATTTATTTTAAATACAGGAATGTGTATCTGGCCACATATCAAGAAGACTGTGAACGAAGGTTAAAATCGAAAGAGTCTGTCGTATAAAGCAGCCAGCTGTCAGTTACGAACAACAATGCCTATCAAACTACAATAATTTATATCTATTACTTACACATTGAAACCGCTGGTTGCGTTTAGTCCATTTCATAATCCATACAAACGTTTTCAACAATCCTTTTAATCCATCAAAACTTTAGTTTCATGTATGTATACTCTTATTCCTGTGGTGGCACCTAAATGTAGTTAAGCTGCTTTAAAGGGTTTCCTTTTTGCCTTCGTGTTGAAGTAGTTGGAACTGTGAATAACAACAAAGTTTCCGCTTTCAAATGGTTACTAAACAAACAAAACAGAAATTAAAAAAAACAAAGTTGATAAGGACTTAATTTCTTAACTGAGTTAAGTGGATTTGTCTGTATTCGCACTGTTGACTTTATACTTTCCTTTGATATATTTTTTTGGCTGCTATAAGCAAGGAGATGTGTCTATACAAAAACAAACCCTTTACGACGCATTTCATAGTTCACATAATTTTGTGTGTGTTAACAGAACTCATGAACATCCCTGTGTTTCTATGAAGTAGCTGTCCTTGGCATGAATAGTGGTGATAGTTTAAAATATGTAGGTGGTAACTCTTTTATTACAAATGTTCTAATGGGGGACTTATTAGTGGAGTTTAGGGCGTATGCGTACTATTTTTGCTGTAATTTAACTTGTGTGTGTGTAGATAATCTCTTTCTGAGGAAAATGAAGTGAAGCACCTGAAGTAGGGATCAACATTTAATTTTCGTATGAATGAAATTTATGTGGAATATCTTTCATGTCAGCGATGTTACAAAGTAGGGATTTAAAAGAGATTTCAAAGGCTTAGATTAGAGAACTCAATTTAACGAACTCTAAAGACACCTTAACTGTGACGCAATTAGAAAAGAAAATGTATTCAACTTTGACGTGAATTATGCACAAGAAAAGGAGGAGGGAGGATTTTCGAGATTCGGGCCGAGAAATCCCGAGATTTGTTGTTAAGCGGGGCCACTTATAAATGTTGATGACTCATTGCGTGAGGCTCATCTCTCACTAGTTTATGTATGACGTTTTATTTATAAAAATAAATATAAATATCTTTTTGAAGTATCATGATATTTCGTCCGTTCGTTTGCAAGCTACAGTTCTATTGGTGGCGCTACTTTCCGCGTAGTAAAAAATAAAAGGAAAACAGGAGTATCGCATCTTAATCAAATATTGTTATTCCGAACAATCATAGCTGCTGAAATGTTAACCCACATCTTCGAGAACAAATGTTTATCGGTGGTTAAGTGAATTAAAAACGGATCGAACAAGCACCGAAGATGCACCTCGGAAATAATGTAGAAATCGTCAAGCAAGTGCATCGAATCGAAAAGTGAAGTTGCGCGGCGAAGCCTAGGATGGTGCCATTTCGCACAATGTCTTGGAGATGATAAAGCTATTGGCGCGATAGGCGCCGCATTTGCTTATCGTGGATCAGAAACGGCAGCGCCTTGATGATTCAACGGCCGGTTAAGCGATTTTGCAGCGTAATTGAGAGGATATTTTTAAGACGTTTTATGAAGACGCACAGTGGGGCAGAATGCATCAAAACGTGGCATTTAATATTTAAACGCGTGATAACATTTATTTTTGATCTTATGTTGTTACATTACTGAAAATTTAACGTACAGATTTATTTTAGATCCAAATACTCTTCTAATTACTGCGACTACAAACAAATGTTAGGTATTAAAGAAAAAAACAAGTCTTAAAATCTTTGTAAAGGGTGATTTTTTAGCTATTATCTTTTTGGCAACACTGGTTTAAACAGCTGATGCACGTTTCGTGTTTCGTTTCACAGTCAAACATCTTCAGTTTGGTCTATAATTAAACCATGAATCGTCTTACAAGCGAACAACGCTTGCAAATTATTGAATTTTATAATCAAAATCCGTGCTCTGTTAAGAAAGTTCATCGCGCGCTTCTTCCATTTTATGGTCAGTTAAATCGACCCACTGATATTCGGCTATTCGGGCTGTTGTGATTAAATTTCGCACCAAATTTACATTGTTTGTCATTAAACCACCAACACGCTTACGTAGAGTGCGAACTGAAGAAAATATCGCAGCTGTATCGGCCAGTGTAAATGATGACCATCAATTATCGATTCGTCGCCGTTCGCAGCAATTGGGCCTCTGTTACTCAAAAAAATGGAAAATTTTGCGGAAGGATCTAGTCACGCCTTTCAAAATACAGCTGGTGCAAGAATTGAAGCCGAACGACCTACCGCAACGTAAAATTTTTGGTGAATGGGCTCTTGGAAAGTTGGCCGAAGATCCACTTTTTTACCGTACTCAATGGTTACGTAAATAAGCAAAATGGTCGATTTTGGAGTTGATATCAGCCAGGAGCATTGCAAGAGCTACCAATGCATCCAGAAAAGTCATAGTTTGGTGCGGTTTATGGGCTGGTGGCATCATTGGACCGTAATTCTTCAAAGATGATGCGAATCGTAACGTTTCTGTGAATGGTGAGCACTGAGATGATATCCAACTTTTTTTGCCCAAAATGCAAGAGCTTGACTTGCATGACATTTGGTTTCAACAAGACGGTGCCACATGCCACACAGCACGCGCAACAATGGACTTATTGAGAGGCGAGTTCGGTGAACATTTTATTTTTCGTTCGGGACCGGTCAATTGGCCGCCTAGATCGTGCGATTTAACGCCTTTAGACTATTTTTTGGTGGGCTATGTTAAAGCCCATGTCTATACAGACAAGCCCGCTTCAATTGACGCATTGGAAGACAACATTGAAGCATTTATTCGCGAGATACCGGCCGAAATGTAGAAAAGAGTATGCCAAAATTGGACGAAGCGGACGGACTGTTTGAGGCGTAGTCAAGGTCAACGTTTGCATTAAATAATCTTTAAACATTTAATTATATGGACCGTACTATCGATTCAAATAAAGATTTCATGCATATTTCTGAATTTTATGTGTTTTTTTTTTTGAAAAACTTTCCTATAGCTTTTAAAAAATCACCCTTTATATTAAATGCTTTAAAAACTATTCTTCTGATTCGGCAATTGGCGAAAACTGGAAATCCATGGATCCGATAAAATGAGAAGCATATTTAGTACTTCCCGGTTGGTTTTTGTTCTTAAAACTTTGCAAGAGTGCCTTGAGTCTCTTCCAATAGTTGCCCAATGGGATGTTAGAAAGTTGAAACGATATCCGACCCATGAATCAAGACTTTATGCATAGAAACAGGCATTCAATATCATGGATACTTCTGAACAAATATGATAGTTTTGCGGTATCTCTTGAATATGTTTATCTTATATCCACTGGATACAGTCTGTAATATAATGTGAAATCTCTTTATTTAATCTTGCTTTACTCGTGTAATGCGTTCCACTCCGTTCTAGCCGTGCTTCCGTCATTACTGTTTCCGAATTTCTGTTTGGCTTATCCACTTTAAGGTCCAGTTCAGACTGAAATAATTCTTGAATGTGCCTCATTATGTCTTCTACTTTCTTTTTATCTTCATCGCCATGGGCTTGCCACTTTTGGATACACAATTTATAGGATAGGTGTAGAATACACTTGAAAAATCTTATTCAACTATGTAAATTTGGAAGGATCTTCAATTCTCTTGTGCTGCATATACTGAATGTTATTGAATTGCTTGGATGTAGCCTCACACATATAACCCTTCTGAGTAGATAATGTGTCTGTAATAAAGTTGCAAACTTTCCCATCAATCATTATAAAGGCAAGATCTATGTACGTTGGATAAAGGGCACTAACTTTACTGTCAAAATATACATTTTGTTGCAATGCATGCTCAGCAGTTACATGAATAAACTCAAATTTTTAAAGGGCTCTGCAGTATCGTGGAAATGAGGGACCCGGATTTCACCAAAGAATTATTTGTTGGCTTATTGAGTACCGACTATCACAGACTAACTGTAATGGAACAAATTTTCCAACTTCCTCAAACTTCTGCTTGTATTCACTGTAGCCAGAGCACCCATCAAATCCCTATTTTGATACTAAGTACACGTTTTTTTTTAACTTTCAGATATCTGGGCCTGAATAACTTCTTTTTGTAGTTTTACTAATCGCTGAACTGTGTGGCAAAGTAAATCTTGAAGATTTACTTCATCCTTTCTTGAGGTGACTTCTACTGCTGTTGGATGTGGATAGCACAGGGTTTTTGCATTCTGGACGATTTTATAAGATGAAAACATAGCTTGCTTCTTGCTTCTCACTCTATCAAACTGATGTCTTGTTCGCTAATCATTGCCAATGCTTCATCTCCTTCCATTTGTGTAGCCTTTTGGGAAGAAGCGAACGATTTCCTATATTTCGAAGCACTTTTTGGTGATCCAGAAGTAGGTAATATCGTTCACTATGTCTGAAGCGTGTGTTTGTCCAGCTGATCTCAAGCACATCTGGGTAGAATATGAAACTATTGGAAGAGGTAGATTTGTACTTAACTCAGCAGTTTTCTGACGTTAAGCGCGATCAGAAAATGTTGCAAAATCCATTTCTTGGCGCCCTCATTTTTTAGGAGTATTTGGGTTGTATTGTCTAAATAATATGCAACTTTGAAGCCAAATTCTATTAATTAACTAAAATCTCTCATTTTTTCTTTAAGCTTATTGCTACTTTTTCCTTAAATCCGAAATAAAATATCTAAATTGGGGATTTTGATCAAGAAATAAATCTTCGTGGTATTTCGCTGCAGTAACTAGAAAATCTCGTAAGTACTGAACTTTTTCATCGATTTTTGTTAATGTACTTACTGTCATTATATTCCACAATTGTTGCCTTGAATATACGAGCTCATGAGTCTAAATGAAAAAAAAAACCGACCACCGATAAGTTTCATTTTTTTTATGATTTACGCTCGGACAAAGAGTAACCCTTTTATGATGTGAGATAAGGTCCAGCACGGGCAAAAGGTTTAAAGGAAAGGTATGAGAGACGAAACTCTTGATTGGTTTTAAATTTCTGCCCGTTGTAACGTTGTAATTCCCCATTCGTATGGTACAATTGCAATTGCCACTGAAGACAGGCTTAAGGGTAATTTGAGGTGCTAGCCTGACGGGTATTGCGATAAGACAATGATTAGTTGTAATCACCAATAAGTTTTATTTCATGATTTTGAATAATTTCTAAAATGTACTTAAGAAACCCTTAAGGAGGAAACCTTAACATTTCCTATTGTCGACGAAGGAATGAATTGGATTACTAGTAGCAGACAAGAGACCATTCAAATCAGAAAGGGATTCATTTATTTTGTGAGATGCAGACCTGAAGCCATCCAAGTCAACTTGAATTAAATGGTCAGAAAAGTGATTTCTTATCCATTCCTGAACCGAATGTGCTCCGCTGCAAAGTCTGAAAGAGGATTATGACTTATTTTTTTAAATATAATTGTTGGTACATCTGAAAAGTCATTGTCATGTTTTTTGGATTCTAAGAGAATAATTCTTTGTCTTTACTAAAGTGAATGAATGAAGCGATTTGCGAAGAAATTGAAGGAATTAAGCGCCGTTGTTGCTTGGAAATAAAGTATTGTTTCACCACGATGATTCACCTGCACATTCATCCACTACGAATTCCTCGGCTGATCGGGCGCCTTGCTACAACTTTTTGCTCTTCAACATGAAAACATTACACTTGAAAAGTAAACTCACAATCAGCTCAAGCTGAGGAGGTTTTAACCGCGACAGTGGGAGAAACGTAACTAACTGATCGACCATCTGAAGCTCTAGATCATTGAATTGTTTCCGCGAAATTTAAGTCTTGGTACTCGTTGTTGGCGCCTCGGATCATATGCAAAAGTCGTGGTTGGTCTATACGTGCTTGCAGTCATAGGCATTTTTTGAAGTTACTATCAACTTTTTTCCAAAAAGTAAGTTATCTATCTCCACTTTCACTAAGCAGTGTTGTTTCAGAGCTTTACCGCAACTATGGATAAGCATCAAGACATTTTAAAAATTATATAAAAGGGAAAAACGGGAGGGGGGGTCACTATACAAAAAAGTGTTTTTTAAATCAGAACTCAAACTTATGCTAAGAAGATGGCTATGAGAAAGGTATACTATGGCGGAAGCCTTCCGTGCTCTATTTTTGATTTTTCGCTCTCCTAGACTTTGTTATTTTCACATTAAATATTTCGAATCCTTCTCATTACAAAAATACAACTCCTCCTATGCAAGTCTCTTCCCTTCCTGACACTTTCTCTTGTTTTTCAACTTTCCCTAGTTTCTCCAACTTCCATCTCAACTTTAATTCATCTCAGACATGAATGAGGAAAAGCTCAGGCGCTTGCTTTTTAAACAAATATTTTGAAGTCAAAAACCCATTAACATCAAATAAATTAAACGAAAATTATATCTTATACAGTCTGCAGAAGATTCTTCACCCTAAATCAAACCTGCCAACGTTCCTCCGGATTTGATGCTGGCTCTAGACGATTTCTTGAAAGATATTTGGAAACAGTCGGAGAGGTTGTTGCAGCCCAGCAGGTTTTCATATTTCTTAGAGACAGGGAAAGCCTTGTGCGACAAAGCAGTGGTTCAAGTCTTTGTTGTGTTCTCTGAACGCATGAACTTTACTTGAAGAACGAAGGACACTCGATATTTGCGTGATCAATTTCTTTGACACTGTGTTGGTCTAGAAACTCGTTGTATCCCGAATGCTGGGTTCTGCTCGAATGCAAGTTTAACCGTCCCTGTTGGTAGATTTAAAAACCAAACATGCTATTTGGGTTCGTGTGGTTATGAGTTTCATTCTTGACCCGGCCCATTGCAACGCATTTATTTGATGGCCGAGGTGCAGACTCTTTTGTAGTTTATGGGAGAGTTACTATATAATAGAATGTATCCTTTTAGGAATGCATTCTCGGTACTTAAGTCAAAGAATTGACGCAATTGAATTTGAATTGAAAAAAAGACTGCGAATAAAAACGACTTGAATCACGATTGCCTTAAATTTTAAGCAATCAGAGAATTGAATTGGTTTTCGAAAATCAATTGAATTCACGTAAAAGAAGTTGAAGTCATTACTGAATTCACGTTTAAACTGCTGAAGTCTATACATTCAACTAAATTCTTGTCAAGCTAATGATTGGTGCATTAAATTTTAAGCAATCAAAGAATTGAATTCGTTTTCGAAAATCAATTGAATTCACGTTAAAGAAGTTGAAGTCATTATTGAATTCACGCCAAATCTGCTGGAGTCTATGAATTCAAGTAAATTTTTTTTTAATTTATAGAAAGTGGATTAACTTCAACATTGTGTTGTTTTGCAATTATCTTTTTTATTATTTTACCGTCGTGATCGGGATAAGTGTTTCCCCACTGTTCAAATGAATTCATTTTGATTCTATTGAATTTGATGACGTCAGCCTATTTTATGTTAATTTTCTGTGGTCTTGTCGATTCAGTAATGTAGTTAAAAAACAATATACAATCGAATGACTGGTCAAATTGGAATGCTCCATTTATTGACTTCAAAAGAATTGTGACTTACGTTTTTTTAACCGCAGTCTTTTTAAGATAAATGACCTTAAACCATTCTGCATAAAATCAAAAGAATTATCTTCCCAAAAGATTTAATTCTTGAACAACATTCGTTTACTGACCCCAAGAATTTTTTGCCTACATTTGTTAATTGGTCACGTGAAGATCCTAAGACCTCTTCGCTTGCTCCGTCAACATGTTGCATAAGCCCCTCTTTGACTTTCTATAATTGGAACTTGGGGCATTCTGAGGAAAAACTCGAACCAAAATACATTTATAGAAACCTTGAAACTTTCATGTGTGGAGGATATCTTCACCTGGTCTTGAGACTAAATAAACTAAGTATTCACGTAAACTATCAAACAAAAAGATTTCGTTTTTATGATTACATGTTTTACCAACTATGTGTAAAAGCCGTACTTGATTCTAAACTCTTGACCAGCAGTGTTCTTTGTACCTCATAGTACGTACGTACTCGTACATCTCTTATGTCACTTATCATTCTTCTTCCACAATGTATCCACATTCTCTTCCCCTAGTCTGTGTTTGGTTATCCTAGATAATCCTCTCGTTGTGCGGTTAGCCGGTTGCCCTTAATTGATAAAGTTTTTTTTCTTATTTTTTTTTGTTTATTTTTCCGTCCACTTTCCTTGCTGTTTTTTGCACACCCAGACAACTCTTATATGTATGTATCTATATACATATGAATAAGGAATGGTCATATGTACACAAGGCACACATAACTTTGGGGGGAAACTTGTGAGCGTTTAGTGTGCTTGTTCCAGCCTCTTTAACCCATTAATTTGTTCTTTTGCATAAGTAAAATTGTTAGCTTGTGTGTGTACTCGTATGTGTGTCGTGGCGCCTCAGTTTTATCATGAGAAAAGAAAGGACATTCGAGAGGTTTTATAGCTTTTGTATTTGACCGAACATGTAATAATATTTGCTTTGTGGTTTGTTCCGCAATCAAAGGCCTTAGAAATGTAAACATTTACAGATTGTTTGAGTTCCCAATGACATTCGTAGACATCCTGTGAGTTAAGTTTTCTACGAGTATGTGCAGGAAGGCTTTAATGGAAAAATAATCGAATTACTGTTTGAGAAGTCGCTCAAACGGTTGACTTGCAATTTTCTCTCATGAAATTAGTTCCAAAATTGCAAAATTTTGACCAAAAGAACTGTTGCATGAACATTTTGAATGACGTATACCACAATCGAAATTTGTATGAAACGGATTCAACTGGCGACGAATCAGATTATATGGTAACGACATTTAAACCAATCATTGCAAGGGGAGTGCTAAATGAGCCAAGAAAAAACACACCAATTTAGGTCAAATGTGAAGCTTCACTATTTTCTTCATTTGCTTCATTGTGCATCACGAGTTCTTGCCACAAGGCCGTAGGGTCAATTACCAATATTAACTTCAAGTTATTCGCAATAAGCGCGAAGCAATACGAAGAAAAGGCTTGGATCTGTGGCAAAACAATTCATGGCTCTTGCAACACGATAATGCAACTGCTCACACAACATAGCTTGCTTGTGATTTTTTGGCCAAAAACGAACCAGGGTTCTTACATTAGACCATTGCTTTAAATATTGGCCAATATTTTTGCTGTTTGTCTTTTTCGTGTTCTGTTTTTTACAGATCACGTTTCATTTTTTTGTTAAAGCTTAAATTGCCTACCTTGAAATTTTATCAAGAAAAAACTTCTTTCTGTAGAAGGCTTATAAATAATTTAATTTAATTAATGTTCCTCACGCACTTCGACTTCTTTAGATTCGTGCGGTTCATGGTCCGCACGTATTTTTTCAAAAATGACAGTGAAAAATACGTTACCATCAATGGTGCCTGCTATGATTCCTCAAAATTCACGAGCTGAACCTGATAGAGATCTGGTTCCCTCGATATAGCGTTTTATGCCACAATGGAAACCGATGGACCAATTGAGAGATGAGGTCCGTAAGCAACTTATAGAGCTTGCGATATGAAGACTTATGACTAATTTTGTTGACCTACGTCAAATCAAAATGCAGTTTCGACAGACAATATCACATTATCGAAAAATTGCATCAAAATTGGACGCTTACTGTAAACTACTGAAAACGTAGTCCTTTAGTTGTAGTTACATTTTTTAAGTAAATGACAAACGTTGATTTATCAATTCAAAAAAGAATTTAAAGAATTTTTTTCAATTTTCCTCTGGTTTTTTTACTTTTAAAAAATGACCCGCAATTTATGGATTTTTTAAATAAACTTAACAACAAGCCTTGTAACAAGGCTTTAGCAGTAACTGCTGGTCTATTTTGACACATCCAAAACGTTATAAACCGAGCTTAGACTTATGGTTATCAAACTGTTTTGTCACATTTATGATTTTGTTTTCGTCAAATACTTTGGCTGTTTTTTTGAAGTATTGACTATCTTCTTTCATTCGAAAAAAAACGATGGTTGAAGCGCATCGAGAGCTCCGAAAAGTTTATGCAGATGCTGATCTAAGTGAAACAATGTGCCTCGATTGATTCCAACATTTTAAAGATGGTGATTTCGATGTAGACGACCGTCCGCGTGAAGGCAGTCTAAAATCGTTCGAATACGCTGACTTGAAGCAATGCTCGATGAGGATCCGTGCCGAACACAAAAACAGCTTGCTTCAGCATTAGGAGTTACCTGCAAAGCCATTTCCATTTCTCGAAAATGATTCAAAAACAAGGAACTCGGGTTCCTTATTATTTGAAGCCATTGCATTACTGCAACCCAAAGAAAAAAAGTCATGGGGACTCCCCGGTGATGCTTCTACGTCGTCGGCTCAGCCATATATTCACACTGCGAAGGTTGTCATTTGTTATGAACTGTTGAAACCCAACGAAACCATCATCATTAGCAACGGAATCGACTTCAATTGAATTCTATTGAACCGAGAACAGTGCGGAAAATGACCACAATACGAGCAGAGGACTGGAAAAATAATTCCACAGCATTATTACGTTGCAAAACCCATCAAAGCCTACCTTAAAACTCTCAAATGGGAAGACCTATCCCACCCACCATATTCCCTGGATATTTCGACATCCGATTAATATTTTTTTCATTCGATGGCACATGGTCTGGCTGACTGTGCACACATCAAAAAATGGCTTTATTCGTGGAAAGGCTCAAAAGATGCACACTTTTACCGTAACGGCTTTTGAGCTCAATACACAATAATATTGCATTTTCATAGAAAAAATAAGGATGACTTAATTGCGCACCTTAAACCAATCAAAGGAACTACTCTATATTTATTCGTAAATTCATAGCGATCAATTCAACTGGTGCTCTTCAAGTTTCCATTTTCCTTGCTGTTCCTTACAAATCGCAAGAAAACATTCTTGAATATTCTTTAAACCATCAATAAAAAAAATTTGCCTAAAAGCCTCAGATTTAAAAATTCATAATTTCTAAGCTCAAATAAACTATGCGAACAACACGAACGAGTTTTGGTAACACAACATGTGGATAAGGAAAGCTAAAACATATATGACAAAACTTAATATTTTATATCTTATTTCGAACCAATCGCAAACCCGAAACAGTTCACCTCTTTTGACCAACAAAATTGTCTGCATAAAAATCTCCATACTTATCTTATCGGTCCTGGATTTTTCAGGCAACTCGTTATGGTAACCGATTTGTACGTCAGAACTGGAGCGAGGATTGGGCCTACAGTTAACTACCAAATCTGAACTGCCTCAGAAGCTTTCTTGCGGCAGTTTCATGAATCGAAAGATTACCAATCACACGAGTGATGTAGTGAGTTTTTTCGAAAACTCCTTCACCAAGCAGATAAATCTCGAAAAGTCATCAGAAAAACAGAAATGGACATCGATTAAAATACTAACAATCATAAGTTTTCTTATTTAGGTTAGGTAAGTTAAGAATGGATATCCTGCGACTCATTTGGACCACACTGAGTCCATTGCGCCCATAGTTGTGATGTATCCAAGGAAGAAAGAAAATAAACGGCTAACCGTTGAACCATCTAAATAAAAAAATGAATCTTAAAAGGAGTTTGTGGTCAGCATTACCAGCCCATTGAGAAAGTAACTACCAAGAGTTCTCAATCTTGTTGTGGCAAGTGCAGGACATTCGCAGGGCAGATGCTGTACAGATTCTATTTCTTCGACGTCTCTGCAGCTTCTGCAAAAAACGTTATGTGGTATACCCAGTCGAGCCGTATGAGTGCCTTTGGGCCAATGACCTTTTATTATGCTGAAGACGAGTCGCATATCCTTTCGATTGGCGTTACTGAGATGTCTTAATCTACGAGCATCGATGACTGGTCACAAAAGCCTGGCTATTGCATATGATTCGGTTCGATACCAGCGTCTGTTAGCCATGCCTATTGTTTCTGAGTCAATAATTTTGTGGAGAGCATCAAGTGGCGTTTTATAAGAGTGTAGAATTTGATTAGTTTCCAATTCTGATCCCTGTTTAGCAAGTTCGTCTGCCCTCTCATTCCCTATTATATTCCGGTGACCTGGCACCCAAAAGAGGTTTACTGTATTATCCGCAAACAAAAATGAGGATTTTATCTGTGTCGAAGTCAGAGCCTTAGTGGCCGCCTGACTGTCAATGTAGATGGTTATGACCTTACCGACTAAATTATCTCCAATGATAATGTTCGGCTTCAAACAGGCTACGTCTATACGGAATGAGATTTTTAAGTCTTATTTAAGAATGTAGAATTTTACTTAACGAGTGAAGCCCATTATAATATTAGTAGATTTAAAAGTAAGTGAAATATTCCATGGCAATCAAGAAAATTCAAAGAAGTCAAACGGTTTCAATGCATTAAGATTTAACTAAATTGAATTTATAGCATTGCATAATTATTACTTGGAACGTTTTGATATATATTATTACAAAAAAAAAATAAACATTCGCTGACATCGATATTATAATATAATAAATAAATAAATGAATAAATAAATAAATAGTTAAATAAATATACTAATTAAAATTTCTAATAAATATAAAAAAACAAGAAATTATAATTATAAAGAAATAAACGAACATTTGTATAAATTTTTGAAAACAAATAAATAGTATCTAAAGTATAAAATTGGTTATGATATATAAAAACGAATAAATAATTACTTAACACAACAGAATAAATAAATAAATAAATCGGTGACTTAACAAAATATAAAACAAAAAATTGCTTCAGAGCATAATTTCGATACAATACAATTTTCAACAAAACCACATTTATTTAAGAATCTTTCTGTTATTCACAGATAGCAATTCATCATCTTTTATGCAGGTTTAACGTGTAGTTATGTCATGGAATTATAAGCATAATTTTAAGTAATTTGTCTTGTGACACTTGTAATTTTTTGATGTGACACTGTGCACAACTACCCCATACTTGGTAAGCGTAAGGTAGTATCGATTAGAAAATTACTTTATGTAGCATAATTTTGTTTTCATTTGTAAGCACAGATTTCCTGTTGACAAATGGGTATAACATTTTTGTTGCTGCTCAAACTTTGTGAAGGGCTTACAAGCTATGTTCGCCAAAAGTAAGTTTTGCGTCAAGATTTATTCCTAAATACTTCATACAGTTGCTCCTACTCTTCTGCTCCTGCTCTACTGCTGCTCCTCAGATATGCGTACTGTTGTTCGGGAGGAACCAAGGAATGTTTTTTTTTTGGTAAAAAATATGACTTGCGTTTTGGTACCGTCCAGCTTAATTTTCCATTCGTTGTAGTAGCTTTCGATAATGAGTTGGAAATAAAGTGATATTATCTGCAAAAATAGTCGCCTCACACTCACTCAGACTCGCAAAGTCAGATGTGAATAAATTGTTTAAAGGAGTTCCTATAACAGAGCCTTGAGGAACTCCCAGTTGGAAATAAATTAGACTAGAAAACAGACTTTTGACAAGGACGACCAGACTAAAAACTTTGAAGTATTTTACATAAACTAATCATTTTATACAAAAGACCATTACGCCATACGGAATCACATACCGTTTCAATGTCAAGGAGATTGATGCCTGTTAATATTCCTTGTGCTCGAGTTTGTTTGACGAAGTTGCATATTCGGAGCACTTGGTGGGATAAGCTATGATTTGGCCTAAAACAAAATTTTATAGCCGGGTATAGGTTTCTTTCTTCAAGGATTTTTACAAACTTTTCTCTAATTTTCTAAAATTCTAATTTCGTATAATTAACTTACAATACTCAGCAGACTTATTGGTTTGAAATTATTAGGGTCCTCAGGTGATTTCCCAATTTTGGCCCTTTTTCAAGCATCGGGCAAATATTGTATTTTAAGGTACACATTTATAGTACAAGCGAAAAACTTATTTTACTTCGAGGTAATTGCTTGAGATATATATTCTTCATTCCGTCAAAACCTGCACTCTTATTAACTTTCAAATAGTCCGCATGAACTGGTTGGTGTCTCAGCGTACACCTAAACCAGCTGAAACACAGAAGTTATTCGAAAAAGTTTTCGAAAGTATACAAGCCTTTTCAGTATTAGTAGAATATAAATTGGAGGAACATTTTAGCTCAGGAAAACGTCTACTTTTATTTTTTACGATTTTGACTATGTTCCAGAATGGTCTTGAATTTTTTTCAAGAACTTCAAGTTTCTTGTTCCACTCCTTATTACGTTCACACAGAATGAGCTTTGAAATTAATTGGTTTTAATATGACAAGTTCTCTCGATACCCAGGTTGACGATACCTTTGCCAAAATATCTTTTGAACATTTCTGCTTTTAATGATTTCTAGAATGTGGGAAGGAAGCATCTTTTAGGAATTCTACGCGACTACTCTGGGCACTGAGATTCTATGATAATTGTATCGTGAATAAGCGCTACATGAATCTATTTACAAGTAGGTCTACATCTTCTTTGCAAGTAACTTTTGAAGGTCTTCTGGTATCTCGCAATCTTTTACTTTTATCAATCGGCGAAGGCACGCGCAATTTGAATTTTAAATATCTTCTATATAATGATTTATTTTCTTTCTTGCACATCTGATTTGGCTCAGAACCTAGAACGGTAAGCGAAATTGTTTGCGTCACCTGACCAGAAAAGTTGCTTACAAAAAAATCGGCACTGAAGGACGACCACGAGAACTGACTAGAATAAAGTCGGGACTAAGGGGGCACTCAGTACCAAGATGGTAAGATCATACAGCAAATCCCAATTTATAGTTTAAATATTTTAAAATCGTATTCCATTGAATTCATAAAATTCAGCTTTTCTATTCTAGTTTTTTTTTCTGTATTTTGGTTATTGTTTTCGTTTTACTGGTAGTTAACCCGAGATTGTTTTAAATAACAATGCAATTCGTGCTGTTTTCAAACTTAAATCATTACAACATTCGTAGCACTCCTACATGACCATACATCATGTAGAAATAAATACTATACATAGACACAGATATATACCTTGCTTGATATTAAAGAGGCTTTGCACATAAACAAATGAAGCATATTATATAGGATTAAATGTTGCGAGTATTTCCCTGAATTGGAATTTTGAATTCGTAGAAATACTCATTCGGGTTATGACTTTGTGCGGGTTTTCCAAATATTATGTTACAAGCTATGAGTATGTATAAATATGGAAGGTTTTGCCTTACTCGATTTTCAGAAAAGTTATATCTGGGATATAATGGAAGGCCCACATTCCACAGGTATATTCAAACTTTACTACATAACAAATCAAGTTTCTGATTACAATTCAGTTCTATCTAAACCAGCTTTAATCTTTAAGTTATGAAGTCAAGTGCATCTTAGTGAAGATTTGCATTTGATGTTTATATTTTTATTGTATTATGGAACAACTCATTTACTCAGTTATTGATTGACTGCTATATTCGGCTTATAGTAGCGGCACTATTTTTCACTGGTTAACATTTATATTAAAAAGCGTTGTATTTAATACAATTCTATAACCGAAGAAAAGTCTTCTTTACTTCGTATCAAGAAGAGAAAAGAAACATTAACCTCAAATTGGATAATAACAGCTGTTGCTTAAGGAGTAGCAGAAAAAAGTTGGGCACCAATTCAAATCTTTGAATGAATCCAAAGCGCACCTCAGACCAAACAGAAGCTGACAAAATTTGTTTGCTAAACGATACCACTCAAGTAAGCACGCTTACCATTTTTAAACTTGTTAAGTAAACCAAAATAAGAATTCTGCTTTTCTTCCTATGAGAGAAAGGCACAAAACCCTGTTCTTGATGGACAACACCAAACGTCACTTCTTGATGTTAAAAACTGGTCAAAAAGGGAAAAATTAATTTGGGCCTTTCCATCTTACAATGTATTCCAGATGAATCGGCAGAGGATAAATATCCGTTAAGAAGTGAAAAATTTCTACAAAAAGGCAGCTCTCATGCTTCCTTTAAAAAAACTTGCTACTTTAAAAACACGGCACAAGAACGGAAGAGGTTTGTTCTCAGAAACCCGCGTCTCGAGCACATGAAGTACAACCTTGTTTTTGTTCTCGATATAGAGACAAATAAATCAATTGTTACCTCAAATACAGGACTAGAGATCGTGTTAACGTTGGAAAAGATGCTCTTCGAGATGGTTCAAATGGACAAGATGTTGTTGCTGTTTTCATAAATATGAAACTGTGGGCTGTGGTGAAAAAAAAAATAAGTTACAGAAAAATTGACAACATTTTTTTTTTATCATAGTTAGTTCTTTTGAAATGAAGCCAAAAAGAACATCGATCAACAACCTGCGGTGCTAGCACGTTACTTAATATAAGCGAGGACTGTTGAAGAAAATAATAACATCGACATTATAAAATTGTAGGTTTTTTTTTTGTTAGGCTGAGTATGTCCCAGACAAGAATTTGCAAATCTTACGGCATACCTTGACCCTTTCAGAAAATTAATTTTGCTCAGCATGAACAAGTCGAAGAAAAAGTTATAAACTAAAATATATAAAATATATATACAAAAAATTGGGCAATTTAAAGTAACCCTTTTGCTAGATCCACTCATAAAAATGGTCAAAAGATCAATTTTTTTTTATGTTTATGGACATCTTTTGCTAGCCCATATTTTTTGCCGATAAAACTCCGAAGATAATAACAATTTTCTTTCGACTGATTTTTTTGTTTCAAACTTCGTGTTCAGCATTATGTGCTGCCAAATGTGACCATGCAATCGAGGGTAATCGATTAAAATCAAACATATGCTGGCAACTACGAACATTTTGAGCACTTGGGCTCAAGATTTTGAAGAATTGACAAGCCCTTTTTCACAAATCACAAATACATTTTTTTATGGCACACTCAACAAAGCAGGAAAATCTTTCTGAAAACTAAACAAAAATTCCCTTAAATTATTTGAGCATATAATGTCATTTAAGAATTGTCCGAGTGGTTACTTAAACTCATCCACGATTAAATTACATGCAATAAAAATTAATCTAAGTATTTAAAGTCTTAAGATAAAGTGTAAATGTAGTAGCTAGGCTGATAAATTAAACTTGAGGTCTGCTTCGAAACTGTTTTGCTCTACCAAATTTAAAGACCTTATTTAAGTTCTTCTCATAACTTATTTATTTCTCATAAATATGATTCTTGATAAAAAAATGAAGAAGATAACGAAAGCAGTGTCAACAAATAAAATAACTGTAAACATCATTGCATTCTTGTTGACAAATATCAGTGAGTAAAAATTAGAAAAAAAAATCTTCACCTGTAAATTCGCCTTTCCCAAAACTGAACAAAATAATGGAACCATTTTTTTCCATCTTAATTATTGAAAGTCTAAAGGCCTGTAATTTCTGTTTTTATTGATTGGAGCCTTCTTAAGGAAAGATATCATTAGAGTATAGGAATATCAGGAACTACTTTGGAATCGCTTGGCTAAAATTTTTTCATCAGGAGAGGTTGGGCAGTGCAGTTTAACCGACTAAATATTTTAAATTTCTTTCCGCTATGGACGTGAATGATACTTCTCACCGTATCACGTATCCACTTAAACATAAACTTAATGAAAGCCTCACGCAAAGAGAATGACACCAAAATTAACAAATTATGCATTTAATTGAGATGACTTCAGAAACGATTGCCGAAGAGGCGCAATCCGAATCAGTCCCGAACTGAGCAATGAATTTTAAAATGTGAATCGAAATTTCACAGACCGTGAATCGTCAGCATACTACTGTGTCCAAAAAATAAGGTGAAATTGTATTTATTTTGAAAATTCTTCCCGTGTCCCCGGAGCGGTCTTTTCATCTTGTTGAACAGCCAGAAGTCGCACGGCGCCAGATCAGGTGAATACGGTGGTTGCGGAACGATATGGGTTGAGTTTTTGGCAAAATGATCACGAATTACGAGTGCGTGGTGTAAAAACCAAGAATTATCTTTCCACAATTCCGGCCTTTTTAGGCGGATAGCGTTACGCAAACGTCGCATAACGTTGAAATAATATTCCTTGTTGACTGTTTGGCCGGTTGGAAGGAATTCATAAAGCACAACACCACGATAATCGAAGAAAACAGTCAACATGACCTTGATTTTTGAGCGACTTTGGCGCGGTTTTTTTGGTCTCGGCTCTCCTTTGGCACGATATTCGCTCGATTGATCGGTTGTTTCGGGGTCGTAAGCATAGATCCAAGTCTCATCGCCAGTTCTAATGCGTTTCATGACATCCTGGTAGTCGGAAAGCATTGTTTCACACACTTCAACGCGACGCCTTTTTTCCAAAAAATTCAATGTATTCGGTACCAGTCGAGATTTGACGCGCTTGAGGCCCAAAGCATCCTTCAAAATGGTATTGGCTGAGCCTTTCGATAAGCCAACTTCATCAGCAAGGTGTCTAATCGTTAATCGATGGTTTTTCAACACCAAATCTTTGATTTGTTGGACGTGAGCTTCATCGGTTGAGGTTGATGGTCGCCCAGAACGCTCTTCGTCTTCGACACGTTCACTTGGAAATCGCTATACCACTTGTAAACGTTTTTTTAGACATAGCCTCATCATCAAAGGCTTTCTGCACCATCATAAACGTATCCGCAGCAGAAAATTGATTCCGCAAACAAAATTTAATGCAAATTCTTTGCTCAATAAAATTCGACATCGCAAAAAACGAAAAACTCACTTTTAGCAGCTCACAAAACGACGCGTATCTCAAACACTATGAATTATTTTGACATGAAATTTTACATAGATTTCACTGCCAGTACTACCAACCTAAAAAGAAAGAAAAATTTCCAAATCCTTCGACGCGCGCAGTTTAAATTCATATGTCACCTTATTTTTTGGACACAGTAGTATGTCTGATTTGCGGAAAAAAATCCAACTGCTCACTATGGAAAGTTCAAAAATATTTTACAAAACTGTATAGACAATCATGCATAAATAGACTTTACAAGAAGAATTGGAAGCGGACTTATTTGTCGGTAAAAAAGAAGACACATTAAAGCCTTTTAAATGTCAATCATTGACGGACACTTTTTGGAAATCGATTGCAGAGCGTAAGAACCAAGTCAAAAGATTAGAAATATGAAAAAACAAAAAGCCACTGGAGACATTCATAACTAGACAAATTTTCAGGAAGTTGCCAAAAAACCTGAAGTCAAATTCTTGAATATATCAAATGCTGTCGAAAGTTGTAAATTTGCAATAAATTTTTAAAAAATCAAGTTTTCATCGTCTACATTAGATCATTGAAAACAAACCCTTGACTATTAATTTGGCTTTAAAATCAAGCAGTCGACGTCTGACCGGATTTACAAAATAACCAACGAAATCCTAAACTTTGCAGGTACGTTCTTATTAGCTTTCAAGCCTTTAACAAAAGGTGATTTGAGAGCAACCTGGTTTTTCCGACGCATTTAAGTCTTCCGTATTGAAAAGAGAAATTATTACTCTTTGGTTGGATAAACTCATAAGTGCTTGGCCCTTTATTGCATTCACTTTACATAAGAGAAGGCAAAGAAGGCACCACTTACGACGGAACGACGAGTCAGCAACTTAAAAAATACCACCATCTTGGGACGAATAGACCACGACTTGGCGAATCGTTCTTTATTACAAGAAATTAACGCCTGTCAACTAACGTGAAAAAGGGTTCACAATTCACGTGGTACAAACATCGTTAGCGAAGGAATCAAAGTATTAAGGACGAACGTTAGACGTTAAACTAAAGTGGGAAGCACAGAGAAATCCTCACATGTTCAGTAGTCCCTACAGAGTCCAAGCGCTTAACTCTATTTGAGCTCATGGTTTACAACTTTAAAGTTATATGAAAGTAGCAACACATTTTTCAATAAGTTAATTAAATGTTTAAATTAACTATGCATACAATAAATAGTGAATGCACACAGGACAACGATTTGTCCTCTCATGAAAAGACAACCCTTCAAAAAACATCCAACAATGAGCCAGAAAAAGGGTTAAAAATAACTTAATTAGAACGAAATTATTTCTCAATTTTAAACTGACCCACATTTTTGGTATCCTTAATGGGGCCACAAATTCCGATTACATATTGTATGTTTTTAATGATTCCAATTTAGTCACTAAGCACTTTTATTTATTCACTAACTAGATATCTGCCACTTAAAAATTGAATGAAGCTCTATTAGAAAACAAACTTATCGACAAGGACATTTTGTTTTCAAAACGATGAAATGGACACTACTTGGAATACAGCTAAACACTCGCGGAATTTTAACTATTTTTTTTAATTTAAACAATTCTCTTGTTATTCGTCCGGCTTGCAAGCATATCTGCCAAGAGAACACCGCTAACTGATTTTGTGTCATGAAATTTTTCCAAGAAACTGTGGAAACGTTCTGTGAATGAATTTGCGTGGATTTACTTTTGGAATCGGACTAAAAATGCGGAACGGAACATGCGCATGCGGGAAAAAGGATTCTTCTCTGTAGGATATGATTTACCATATGATTTTCAACAAGTGGTTGGAAGCAGATATTATTTGTTTAATAAAGACATTTGGAAGTTGATTTCTTTTTTAAAGTTGGCAACTTTAAATCTTGGTTATGCGTTGTGTTGTTAAAGTTGACTAAGTTATTAAAATATGATTAGTAATAAAATTGAATTTGCAAATCCCCAAACATGAAGTGAAACAAAAGTATTTCCTGGATTCTCTGAATTTTTTCAACTTCTATGGATTACAATAAAACTTCTTATTGTTCTTATCGTGAATCGCATCGAAAATTGCCTGCGAACCGAAGAAACTCGTTCCCAATCGTTTTCATCTCTTTGAACTTTAAGCATCATCATCATTGAGTACGCTCATCGCGAACAAGACTTAGGGCAACAACGATATCGTTTATCCCGTAGGCATTCGCAGCTCCATTACTTCTGGAAGTGCTTCTTATACCTGTATCCACTTCGTCAATCACATAGCCACGGTACCAAGTAGATGCGGTTCAAGAACTACTGTGACAGGACCGCCCACCAGGAAGTGTCCCACTGTGGAGCGAAATTGACGAAGTAACGACTATTTTTATACCTGTAATATGAACGTTTTACACGAGATTTTTTACTATTCAAAACCTTTAAGCGTTTTCCCCACAACTCACGTTTTCAAAATCGGTGTCCCTCATAATTTCAAAACCACTGCACCGATCCTTTTGAGTTTGAAGAGTTTTTTTTTTTTTTTGCAATTTTATTAATAGTTTTTATTTTACAGTAACAAATTACACAGACGGTGAAAAATTAAAATTTCAAAAAACCATTCCAGCATTACCTCGGGAAATCTATTATCTTACGAATGAACTTTGATTTTTAACTTCAGAAGATCCAGCACGAAGTTATGAGGGTTATTGAAATTATACTTTTTCCCGAGACACGTCCGAATAATTGCTGCCATTGCCGTGTTTTTTATAATATTTCTTCCTGAAATTTTTTTAAAACATTCGTCAAATGTCATACTTTAATGAACTACTGGTTTAAATAAAGAGATTTTTACTTCGTAGTCACAAAAAAATCACAAAAGCATGCCTTTTTCCATATGAATTAATCTTTCTTCCTCCTTAAGAAAACGCTTTCTTTGGTTTACCTTTACCCATGTTAACGATAATTTCTCCAATTTTTCTAAATGTTTGCATAATGATTTACCAGATCTATTGAAAAATGTTTCACTAGTTCAACAAGCTTCATCATGTTAACATTAAGATCGAGCTCCAGTCCACTACGGACTTGAAGTAAGTCCATTGGCCTGCAAGATCTCCTGACCCGACCGTGTTGGATTTTTTTTTATATGAGGAAGAATGAATTTTTCCACTGAAAAAGCAGCTCCAGTTGAACTACTAGACCGTAATCTCGAAGCGTCACCAAAAGTGAGTCAGAAGTTAGCATCAATGAATATTCGCAATGAACTCTAAAAACGGGCCTGAGCATGCGTACAAAACCAAGGAGAACACTTTGAACACCTGATATAACTGTTATAACTTAGGATTTTTTTTTAAGATTTTGCCTGTTCATGGGTTTTTTGGTTTGTCATTCATTTTTTTAACCCTTTTTTTAAAAAAAAATTGACCTCAAAATCAAAAACAAGCACGTGCAAGAAAAAAGAATACCCTTGAAAAATAAAAATCTGAGTAACCAAAGAACATATTACACATTAACATTATTTAAAAAAACATTAGTTAAAAGGCGGAGTGTTTCTTTTAAATACAAAACTTAATCCTTAACGAAGTCTCTTTTATAATTAGTAACAGAAAAATTATCGTTCACATGGGTCGAAGTATACCATACTTAAATCATCGATAACTTATATCAACTTTTGAGATAGACCCTTCATAATCCCGGTGCACAAAAAGGGCTTCCGGGGAGATGTTACTAATTACAGGCCCATAGCTGAGCTATCTTGCTTACCGAAACTTCTTGAGGCTATTATTTTCGACAGCGTTTATTTTAGTAGTAAACCTTTCCTAACTGATAAACAGCATGGCTTTGTTAAAAACAAATCCACAGTTACAAATTTGTTAGAGTTTACTTCATTCACAAATAAGACCCTAGAAGTAGGAAATCAAGTCGACTGCGTGTACACTGACTTCAGTAAGGCCTTTGATAAGCTTTCCCATAAGCTAATTACTTTTAAAATGAAATCCCTTGGTTTCCCTTTATCTTTCGTGGAGTGGATATGCTCGTATCTTCACGGGAGAACGTATCAAGTTTTGTTTAGGGAATCGACCTCTTAAACAATAAACGCTACCTCAGGTGTGCCTCAAGGTAGCCACCTTGGTCCTCTTTAATTCATTCTAGCCATTAATGATGTTATAAGTGTGATCAAAAACTCAAATGTTCTAATTAATGCCGACGATATAAAAATATTTAAGTGTATCCACAATCTATCCGACTGCAGCGCTTTACAGGATGACCTTAATTCTTTTGTAACATGGTGCTTCAATAATTGCTTATCATTAAACATATCTAAATATTTCAGTATGTCCTTTTCGAGAAGACTAAATCCTCTCTCCTCTGTGTACACCATAAATAGTTCTACGCTGGCTAAAGTAAAACTGACAAAGGACTTAGGTGTACAATTCGCTCCAAATCTTGACTTCTCAATTCATATTGAGCAAATAGTCAACAAAAGCAACACCCTTCTCGGCTTCATCAAACGGTGGAGTAAAGAATTTTCATGTCCATTAATCACGAGTACACTGTATACTACATTTGTAAGGCCACACTTTGAGTATGCATCCAATGTGTGGTCACCGTATTACTTAACACAAATTGACCGTATCGAGTCTGTTCAACGCAAATTTGTTCGTTTCGCACTTCGGCATTTATCATGGACTGATTCTCTTCGTCTTCCACCTTATAAGGACCGTCTTCTACTTATCGGCCTTGATTAATTACAAAAACGTCGGGAAGTCTGTGATATTGTGTTTTTACATCAGCTTATTGCTGGTAAGATTGACGCACCACCACTTCTTAACCAAGTCAATTTTACTGTAAAGTCTTTCAATTTTAGAAACTTAAACATTTTTGACATAAAATACCACCGTACGAATTACGAATTACGGATGCAACGAACCTGTTACTCGGATGTCAATAGAAGCGAATGCAAACTGTCATATGTTCGATTTTGTATCCAGTAAACTGGCACTCAAACAAAAACTTTTTGGACGTGTCAATTCTTAATGTGCATGCTACGTATTTTTTCAGTACTCTTGTTTTTATTTGTATTTATTTTATAATTAACATTTGTAATTAAAATATATATTCTTTTTTAATAATAGTTAAACTTTGTATTTGTGTTTGGTGTTAGGCTTTATTTGTTTATGTCTACTAACAACTAACACCACGCTAAATGATGACTGTGACAAGGTGGGTATTACTCTATGAGTAACACTGTCACTTACAATGCTTGTTTTATAAGCAGTACTGATAGCGTTAGAGATATTTTTTTTTTCCTAGAATATACCTAAGAATCACCCCTTAAATTTTTCTTGACTAATAACCGTACACCCTGTAGAAGAGCAATACACTTATCTGTCATAGGCTCATCTGTGAATTCATAATATTCACATTAGAGTTATGATACAATCTTCCACAGCACAAAAAATTTTACTTGCTGGTATATAAACTAAAATACTGCGAATCGGACGAATGCAAATAACTATATTAGTATTTTAGATTCCCTGCTTGAACTTCAAACCACAACACAATCGTTTAATTCTTGTTCTAATTATTTTCCCTGTCTACATAGAGTTTACAAATTTTAAGAAAAGAACAGGACAGAAAATTTCATTCACAACTTATCTTATAATCCCAAAACTATAAAAACTATGCAACAAACGATATTAATTTCAGAACCAACCTTCATATCGGTGCAAGCCTGTCCCAAAAAAAAAACCTCACAGTAATATGCTCTTCGCTCGACTTAACCATATGTCCTGCAGAAGCAAAACACTCCATTACAATTACAAACAATAGGATGAACTCTTAAAACAAAACCCAGGAAAAACATCTAAAATCCCTTGAAATACTCATCGTTCGAAGGACATTCGGTGCACACTTGCATGTACTACTACACCACTCGTGCCTTAAAACATAAAAATTTCAATTCCGTTCTAGCGGTCTTATCCTTTAGATTTCCGTGTTCGTACTTCATGGTTTCGTTATGTTTTTTTTGTTTTTGTGCTTCATCTCGATGGTCCTTGTTCGAGTATGTAGATAGACAATTTATTGGCTTTTCGGAACCATAGACACTTTTATGTTACAGATAGTAAGTCTCATGCTAATAAAACGAGGAATACAAAGGGAAGGAATAGAAAGAAATATCACCACAGACAACTAAGTACGACGACACGAACATTAAGGCTTATTTAAGAGCTTTTTCGGCTTTTCCGAAAGCAAAGGCAAAAACGTGCTCCTGCGGTTTGGGTGTTGGTTTCGACTGTTTGGATACATTCATTTTATGTGAATAAGAGAAAAGCGAACCAGCTGGACGACTGGATACTTAATTCCACTGGCACTTTCAATATTGTGCATCCCAAACGTGTACCCAATGCTGGAGGATACTTAATTAATAAATGCATTAAGCCACGTTTGCAGGTTGCAGTCAACGAGGATAATTAAATTGAATGCGTAAATAGAACAATGGCTTTTATCGTTATTGTTTAATGGATATATGCAATAGGTTCGGAATATACCGATTGCATTCAGGTAAACATGTGAATGTATCTACACAGGAAGAAGAAGGAGACCAACACTAAAAACACATCCTCTAAGAAGCGTGCAAAATACAAAATTGTTCGCTGCAAAATCACGCTTATTAACAACTATAAATGAAAACTATCCAACCCTACCCCCAAATTCACGGATCCATGCACATTGCCTTTAGACCATCGCCCACGCAACAAGCCGTAAAAATTTATTCACTCGATAGATTTTTGGAACTCTCAATGTTCACCAGGATCTACACCAAAAGAATCAGCAACATTCCGACTTTGGCATGCCATACCCTTGCGGCGGCGGTGCTGTGGACTGCCGCACTGAACTCATGCCGAGTACCTATCGTGGAACAAGGCAATAATTTAACGCCTCCTCAACACTCACTATTGGCAAAAATTTCCGTTGTCGGAAGCGAGAAATTCATACAAATTACAAGCGAAAGTTTTATTGCCGAGCAGCAGGATCTCCTAGGGGCTACGAGTGTAGTTGTTCTACGAGTGCATGTACAAAAAATCGACTACAGATTGAATTTGGTGGATTTTGGTTTTGGTGTTCAGGTGGATTCCATTGGACAGAAATATAATTATGTAACGTACAACAACAGCGAAATTTGGCAGGATAGCATTTTCTTGTTTAATTTGAAAAACAAAATTAAATCCTAAAACTGAATTATAGTCTTCTCGTAGTTCAATTTACTACCTTTTGGTTAAGTAGTAAATCAATCTTGAAAGATTCATTCGAAAGGGAGTCAAAACAAATTTCCAAGCAAAAAAAAGCCCCCAAGCCCCGTTCTCATTATTTTTCTAGATTCTGCGATGCGGTTTCGGTGGAATAAATTTTAGTGGAGTCGAAAAACATTTTTGGGGAATTTCTGTAGTCACAGATTCCGTAAACCGTAAATTCACAGGGTTTTGTCAGACATTAAATGATTTGCCAGGAAGTTGTGTTACGGAAGATTGGTTTATCAACCTCCAGAGTCAATATTAGATTATATACACAAACAATTAATTTTGATTACTGATACGGCCAACGCTCCTGCAAGGATCACAGCATGATCATCCAGCTTTGAGCTTCTAGCGTAATCCTTAATCTAGCGTAAACCTAAATCTATAACGAAGTCCCTTTATGAGTATTAACAGAGAAATTATCGGTAACATGGGTCAAGGTATACCAAACTTAGATCGATCACAGCATGATCACCCTGCTACCAGCTTCTAGCGTTTGTGATTGGATCGGTTTGGATTTCAAGGCGATTTGGCTGGAACATTATGTTCCATTCTCTCGAAGTAGCCCAGCCAATGTAGTGCATTCCGGACTATATTCACATCATGGTACATCTCGTAGAGTTCGCTGTTATGCCTTCTCCTCCATTCGTCCTCCTCGCAGATAGGACCAAATATCCGACGAAGAATCAATCTTTTGAAGGAACCCAATATTTGCCCAGCTGTGAAGGATATATTTCGAGGCCGTTAAACTCCTTAACTAACTCGGGATTGTAGCTGTCAATGGTAGAGTATGCGCCGAGATGATGTTCGACGGATCTATTTCTGGTTCACAGCATATATTAAATGTCCTCATTGCTCCTAAGATCAACCCGTTTTGCTTGTTTTTCAATCGCCATGAACTTTAACTACGGGTCGCTGCAAACGAGCGAAGATGCGTATCCCAGAAGCTTGACTAGACTTGAAAAAGTGGCGACCTTCCGTGTCACCATCTGTTCGTTGTACTATCTGTTCCAAGACAAGATTGAAGAAGTCCCATGACAGTGCATCTGCTTGCCAAAGCACGATGCATAGTTCGGAGGCTTTGGATCCAAACTGCACGGTGTATTGTGTTTTCTCGAACATTGAACGACGCAACTATATCAGTTTTCCCTGATCCCGAACTCAGTCATCGCTTTTCTTTTTTCGTGGTAGTTCTCTTTCGTGGTAGTTCTATTTCACCCCTACTTCTGGTTCCGTACTCCTGCCGTGCTGCTCTCGTTTTCCGTTGCAGTGTTCTCTTATATGCCTCATCTGTTGCCTTCTTTTTCTGTGTGCATTCGTCATCATACCACGAACTTTTTGTCGAGGGTGGTTGGTAGCCAACTTCCTGTATAAAGTAGGCATCGTGCCCACCTATTGTTGACGTTTTTGGTTGCTGCTAACTATAGCCTCTGGCTCTCGAAGTTGTGCTAAGGCCTCCAATGTTAAACCTCCTTTTTGTTGGCTGGTGCAGCTTTCTTACATTGGACAGTCGAGCTGCTACTAAAGAGTCGACATTTGTCCCTCTGAACGTTCTATCTTGATTCAATAAGCACGCATTCGATTTGGAGATAGCCAAGTTGCTTTATGGTTTTTTTTTTGGTGCTGCAATCTTGTGCTACTGCCGCAAAGTGTATGAGTTGGAAAACTCGTCTGCTTTCGATTCATGGGCCTCAGTTTTCCGTCCACTCCTTCGAAGATGTTTTCTTTTGCGATTTTGGCATTGAAATCCCCGAGTACGATGTTTTTCATCGTACTCCGGACAGACCCTGTAGGCTCTATCCAAGATTTCGTAAGATTCCTCTTTGCCGGGATCCTCCACTTCATCGGTAGGGGCTTAAACACAAATGATGGTGATGTTATTAAATTTGTTTTGGATGGGGGATGACAGCCACGCGATCACTTAACGACTTTAAGTCAGTGACTCTTTCCCACGAAGAATCCGCATCCGCTAAAGTGCATTCTAGCCTTTGAATGGCTCTCGGAGTGATCATTAAATCACTGTCCTTTTGTGTGTCGTGTCGTCTTCGTTTAGTTCCGTTTTTCTCCGAGGCTTTTGTCTATTTCGTTACTTTGTTTTGCGCCACATGGATGCTGTTTGTCAGCTTGAGTTGCCCAGGGAAAAGGAGGGAAAATAAAAAGTGCTGTTCAAAAATTAAAAAATAGAAAATATAGATATGTTTAAATAAATAAGTAAATAAATAAACATTAATTGTAAGTGAGTTACAAATAAATGAACAAATAATAAATAAATAAGATAGACAAAAAAAAAACAAATAATAATCAAGTAATAGTGTAAATAATGAAGTAATGAATTAAATAAATAAATAAATAGATAAATAGGTATGGATATAATTTAAAAATAAATAAATAAGTATATATAATAAATAATAATAAAAAATATATATATAAATAAATAAATAAATAAATAAGAAAATATAAATAAATAATTAAATATATTAACACAGTCTTATAGAGATCAAAAGACTAATCCATTTATCAGAGAATTACCCAATTATATACATTTACTCAAGATGTTTTGTCTAAGCTTCAAAATACCTTCGGAGATCAATTCAACGTTCGTTTGTGAATGTTGATCATGACTAGAATAATATCTGGGCAAATTGAGCATCATTTTAAAGAGTTTATTCTGCTTGATTTGAAGTCTTGCAATATGACAACTTGCACAGATTCCCCACGCTTGGCATCCATAGAGGTGAATGGAATGCAATATGACTCTATGTAATATAATTTTGTTCTCCTTACTTATTAACGATTTTCTATTTATGAGAGGATAGAGCATTTCGTTGGCAATGTTACTCTTTTGAATAACTTTGGCCACATGGTGTTTAAAAGTAAGCCTCTTGTCGAGATTGATTCCAAGGTATTTGACGTTGTTATCCCAGTGTAAGTCGACACCGTTCAAATTTAAGGGACCGCTTGGAATGAAACAATGCTTTCTTTTTCTGCTATAAAAAAGATAGCTTTCATTTTTCCAACGTTAAGTTTTATTTTCCACATATTAAAATAGTTATTCAACAGTCTGAAGGCATTCTGCAAATTCTTCTCAAAATTTATACTGAATTGGTGCGATGAAAAAACTGCTGTATCATCAGCGTATGTTGCACTATCGCAGTTTGGAAGATACCAAGAATCCCAAATTAAACATTTTGTAAATAAGCCCATTGTGTCGTATCGAGTCAAATGCCTTTTCAATGTCTAAGAGCACCATATCAGTTCCAAATACACAGTTTTTTTTGGATATGCTGACATAATCTTAATACTTGATGAGAGGAGTTATGTCCACTTCTAAATCCGAATTGTTCATGAGGATATATGGACTTTTCATCAATGTATTCCAGAAGCTTCTCTTTCAAGACACTCTCAAGAGGCTGTGTAGCTGTTTGAAGATTCCCTATCCTTGCCACATTTTAAAATGGGTACCACTTTAGCTGTTTTCCACGCGTCAGGAAAGTATCTTATTTTAAGGCACGCATTTAAGCGAAATGTTAGGAATCGTAATCCAGCTTTAAGTAGATGCTTTAAAATATATTTTTTACCCCATCTATTCCACTAACTTGCCTATGTCGTAAGCTTTTCACAATGCCAATTATGTATTTATTATAGAGAAATAAAGGCATCATGTGGTGTTTCTACTCATTGGTTTTTAATCAAATTGACAGCCGTTTTAACAGCATTATTTAAATAAGGATCCCCAATGTTCTGAGTTCCTTAATGGTTTTCAGCAAAAGTTGCTGCAAACGCGTTAGCCTTTTCCGAATCCGAATATAGAACACCAACCTCCAAAGGGCTTTTGCACTTCATTGGTTTAATTTTCCATTTTAATTTCTTTGTGTTAAAGATAAAATAATTGCGCTTAAATTTAATTTAGAGTAATTAAACTTCAAATACAACTTCAGATCAGGGTGGAAACTTCTTTGGCCTTATCATACCAACCGACCTGATTGCCGTTGTCGATGCTTGTGTTACCGTTTTAGAGCTTCCACTTTAGTTTATAATTTTTTGTTGCCAAAATATATAAATTTAGCTACTGTACGGAGACTTTTTACAGACTTATACTCTCTAATAAAGTTGTATTTGAACCATCGGAAACTCAAGAAAGTTATCCTTAAAAGTAAACCGTAAATAAACGGATCCCGGTATCTCTTTAAGGCACCGTAAGGTAAGGCTTGTTAGTCAGGAACTGTTTTTTTAATTCACCACACACTTGAGTCCTTATACTCTGTCATATTTTTGGCAGGCGTTAGCTCTCACTCTATAATCCTTTCATAAAATTTTCATTGCGCTTTTTTTTTCACCACCAACAAATAAGGATACTCGGGTCGATAATGCTTTCTCAAATATGTACATTTGCATGTGAGCACAAGCATGGTAGAAGTGCTGAAGCCTTGTTTGGATTACAGAAAAAGGATATTCAACCGTCCGCCCCTTATTGAATAGTTTATGATTCCTGCGTGTGTTTAGGTTCCCATGTCATTGAAGTTTCACAGGTTGAGCAAATAAAACTTTTATTCTGGCAGGATTTTTCTTTTCCTTTCGTTGTTTCTCTCTTTTTTTGGCTTAAACATCCTGCCAAACATACCACGTCTTCGTTCCAAAAACATTTTTCAAGATTGATGTGATTTTTTTCCGATTTTATTTTTAGCTGTGCTTTATATATATTTGCAAAGGAAATGAGGCTCCTACCTATATGATGTGTTTCCTGTTTGCCAATACTATAATACACGAACACACCTTTTGGGGGAGCAACCAGTAAGCATGTTTTCGGTGCATGAATAAGTGAAGACGAAGTGGAGATGCTGTTCTTGAGGATGTTTTTATTTTGCTCAGCATGTGGTTGTTGATTGTGTTATTGCGATAATATATTGAAGAACTTTCTACAAGTAATGTTTAGTTGTAGGTTGGGTGCGAAATCTGTAGTGCTCTGCCAAGAGAAACGTGAAACACTTGACTGATGTGTCATTGAAATCAATCAAAAGTGACAGAGTGCTATTCATCTTGTATTGTATGATCGACGTAGCTGTTATTGTTATGATAGCTTCTAGATGAATCTAGATAGTTAGCTGTTGGAATACAAATGAAGTTTTGACATCAATTCATGTTAAACATGTTTTTGTCGAAATTTTCCTTAAACTGATATGTCATAGTTAGGGAGGGGGAGTTAAACAGGTCATATTAATAGACCTGCAATACTCAAGTTATTGCATTTAGCGTCGGCGCAAGCTACAAGCAATGCAGAAATAAATATTTAAAAAAAAATTAAATAGGGGTTATGGTTTAATGGATGACTTCATTAAACTTTAGTCAATGGTGACTATCTGCAAGTCATATACGTATAGGAATTGCAAGATTTAAAGTTTAAGAGAAGGATCCCAAATATCCGGCATCGCTTCAGTTTTCGTATAAGCCAAATAATAATAAACAAAACAATAAATATAACCAAGCACACTCTTTGCCCTTTCATTTACTGAAAATCAAAAATGTCAACCGAGAATAAGATAATGAAATTTAAAGCGATTTTTCAGGCTATTATGTTCTTTGGATCACCTGTTTGGGGCATTTGTGCAAATTCACATATTCGTAGATTGCAAATCGCATAAAACAAGGTACTTAGAATGATCTTAAATCTTCATTGGTTCTTTTCAGCGGACGAGTTACATGTGATTGAGAAAGTCTCCTATAAAAAAAGTATTTAAGTGAATGCTCTACCTCTGACAATCACTTAAATGCAGAATTGGCTACAGCCTAAACTTACTTATATGTGATATATACACACTTTGTGATTTATGATATTTTTCTTTTTAGATTATTATGCCATTCTTACTTTTAAATTAGAATTTAATCAATTTATTTATTTAAATACTAATTTTTTTAGTTGTTGTTATTTATCACATACGTTTATTATTTACATATTTATTCAATTTATTTATTTATTTTGTTGTTTATTTATTTAACGTTTTATTTATTTACTTCTTTGATTGTTTTTTCCATATTTCCGATTGAATATATTTTGTAAAATAATCCTGCATCGAGTAATTGTCAGCCTCCACTTATCTAAATTGTTGAACGATATAAATTTAGCGTAGAAAATGATTATTCTTCTGCTCTTGATTAATTCATATATTCATGTATAAATATAAACATTTTCGCACTATAGTTATTTATTTATTCTTTTTTTTTTTTGTTTTGAAGATTACGAAGGTTTTATTTGAAGCTTTCCTTCATAATTAATTTTTTTTTATTTCCATACATTTTTGTTTTAAATTATTTAATTGTTCAGTTGTAAGGTTGAATCCACCATATCGCTGTAGGTTGTGCAATAATATTTAAGGACAAAAAAAAAATTATATATTCGCTGCTACAAAAAATATAACGATAATGATCCGGCATCGCTTTATGTTTCGAATTTATGAGGAGAGTCTATCGAGAGTGCAACTTATTGTCTTAAATGATTTTTTTTTTCATTTTTAAGGAAGAACTAATACACAGAAATAAGAAGGCTTTTTTAGGATTTTTGGAAGCAAATTACTTTGTCGAATTTTTGTGAAATGGCTTTTTTGCCTTTTCGCCTGGGTATATTGGGACATTTGAATTTTAAAATGCTTTCGACACTCCAACTCTCATTTCATTAGATATCCCATATAGAGTAAAGCTTTAATCGTTAACCCTCTTGCCTTAGCCCATTCTTTAGCAAATCCAGAGCATTCGACAAACGCTTACTTTGCATTCTGAAACCTTCGCAGAACAGACGAGCAAACTCGTTCTTAATTCCTTATTAGGAGACAAATAAATAATAAATAAAACATTAAAATAATATAATTATGTTCATTAGTTCATTGAGCTTTGAGTTTTCTCATATTCTCTTCTGTCGTTATCTCCTTCGGTTATCTGTTGAAGTATGTTTTACGTACCAGTTTAATTACACCTGATTCGTCTTAGGTTATCAGTATGCCTCAAACCTGAACATTGTTTGACTGTAGGTATTTAAGCTGCACTCCATTCGTAATTTAATTAATGAACATCATGGGGTTGAAAGTTAATCTCTGTTCGAAACTCATACAATTTAGAGCACCCTGTTGCACCCAGTTATAGTAGTAGAACAATAATTAAGAATAGTTAAAACTATGCTTTAAAATTGCACTTTGGAATGTCACTACATACCGATCTTATTCTATTTCGATTTTCTAGGCGACTTTTCCAAAAACACTTTCATCTCTTATGTATCAGTCAATAGTTTCAAATATCCGTTTTCAATCTAAAAATACCGCTTCCACCGAGTTACCAATATTCAGCTCTTTCTTCAAATCATAGTTTATATTATTAATGGCTGACTCTCAGAATGGCTCCCTCTAAACCCAGATTGTTCAACAGCTAGCAACTTTTTGCATTCCCATTTTTCCATTCCATTTTTTTCTCGAAGTATGAAAACATATTTATAGGATGAAGCTCTTTGCAGTTAATTGTGTTGCTATAACATTTCCTACCGGGATAACAATATCGGTCGGATTTTCAACAGAACCTTGCCCAAACTTGACGTTCATTAGATCTTTACATTTTTCAGTTTCGATACAATAGATCTAAGTACTCTCCATTGTCTCTTTTGAACACCACTGAATATTTCAATTTGGGAAAGTGTGAAGTTGATTTTTGCCAACTCGTTTCGCACCTTTTTATATGTAACCCAATCTGTCTAAATGTTACTATACACTGCAGTTCTTTATTTTATTTTTGTTAAGAGTATGTAAGAAAGTTTCGTCTTTCTTAGAAATTATCAAAAACTCAAATTTCACTTGATTTGGCACAATTCAACGTTCCGCAAATATTAATTCAAGAATTGGATACAATCGGCGCTGGACATAAGCAATGACAAAAGAAGCCTGCATTTTTTTTTAGGATATAAAAGAGCTCTTGTACAAGTTATGTATTTCCGGGTATATTGTTCAGTTTGTAAATTATTAAGCACAGGCTGTAGCTTAAACGTTTTACGTGTCTTGTCCCTTGTGTTTTTGTTTGCATTTATTTGTTTAATTATTTCCACAATTATTTCTGGTTATCGAGATTCAAGTACGTCAAATAACGAATTTGCGACCATTCCCCCAATGTCAAGGGCTTCTTTCTCGATCCTTCTTTAATCAAGCAAAGCTAATTCGTCCTGCAGGATTTCTCGACGGATATCTTGATTTTCGTGAAGTATGTTCTTGGTGCCAAAGATTAATCTTAAGATACTGTTCGCAAAGAGTATTCAGTACCTTCGTTCTGTCTTTTGAAGCTGTAAAATCTTGTTTTTGTCGCAAATAAAATGAAGAAAAGCCTTTTTGACATTGCCTAATTTTTCAAACTGAATCTCAGGTGACGGGTTAAAATATTTAAGAGACTTCCAATAACTTGATATGGTAATTAATAATCAAGTAGTCATGTGGCTATTTTTGGAACAGTTTATTTTTTGCCTTTCCAGCCGTTGTGTTTATGCATGTTTGCAGGTCGAGTTACCGAACATCGTTAAAAAAAGATTACGAGTGTAAAAACTATGTAGAACCAATCTTTAAGAGGGTGGACTTTTCGGTATGACTGGGTTTCCAATTTGGGTTGTGAATCCTTTTTTTTTTTTTGTCAATGCATTATTTTGTTTTTTTGCTCTGAGCTCGGTGTACGGAGTAAGGATTCAGAAACGTTTATGCAATCGGCTAAGACACTCAAATGTAACCGAACAGTTGTTTGTATAAGTGACGCCCCTAATGACAGAATCGCCTTAACTTGAATATACTGTATTTCATCTTCCTTCACTGAACAAAAAGATGTAGCAAGTTTCCTTTTCCATATTCTTCAAACAGGAGGTGAATATAAACTTATTTTTGTGTTTTGCGATTAATTTTCAAATGAAACGATGGAAGCTTTCCAAAAATTTCTCAATAATTGCTATGCGCCACTTCGGTTCAAAGAACTAACATGGGAGATCTATGACTATCTCTTTAGAGTTTGACTGCTAAGCGTGATGGCCTGACTTAAACTGCGAGGATTAACGTTTGGCTTTTTAAGTCGTTCCAAGTAATCAATAATTTTAAGTTGCTGCAAAAATTAATCACACATATAGTATATCTTAAAGCTAGCTCATGGTCTCAAACGTCACACAAAGAAATCATATTATTCTTTATGTTTAAAATCCAAAAAAGTATATTTCCAGCTTGATTTTTTAAAGGTTAATGTCATAAACGTTTGCAAATTTCTATTTAAACTAAATTTTTTTTTAATTTTTTTCCCTAAATCGTAAAGCAAAAACAAATGAGTTTTGAAAACTAGAAAATAAAGGCTTTTACATTTATGAATTTTTATCTGCTTTTGACATGTATACAATTCTTCTGTACGTGCTTATATATATGACTGAACTCCTCCTAAAAGACTGGACTGAATTTTATGCAAATTTTTTTGTTTTGTGTATTTGAGCGTGAATTCACTCACTAAAATTTGTTCATACATAATTGACCGATGAACCTCCTAAGAAGTCAAGAATTTGCCTTCTAAGAATAAATAAGATTAATGTTTATATAACATTGTTGTCATTGATTTTACTTACGTTGTAGTTCCTTAAAATTTTTCAAATACATATAATAGAAAATTTGAAAACCGAAATAAAAGGTTGCTGAACCCGCTAATAGCATTCAATCCAACGTTCGGACAGGACAACGTGTATCGGGGCCACTAATTTCATATACGTACATTTATTTTTGATATCAAACTTATTTTGACGAGCATGCTTAAGGTAGCCCCTGAAATACCCAAAGTACGAAATCATTGACACTATATACGATAGCGGAGAGGATGAAATCTATTAATTGTGATTACTTCTTGTGTTTAAATGAGTGCTAAAAATGCCGCATAGACGATAGATCGATTGTTTCACCTTATTTAGAAAACAATTTTTTTAGTTCAGAGATTTTGATCCACTATGGTTTTCTTCTCATGTAAATATATTTATATATGTAAGCTTTCTATCCTCTTGCGAAAGTTTTTTTTAAATTAATTTTTGTTATCTGTGCTCTTCTCTTTAAACTAAAACAGTCAACGGAAGTGGGAAAAATAATCCCTCTTCGCTTGTACACTTTCGTATAAAAAGAAAATAAATATCTCTGTGTTTCCGCGAGAACCCAGCAGCTCAAATTAACAACAAAATGGTTTCAGTCAGGAAATGTTTCGCTTTATCAAAACTTACAAGCTGGAAAGAGCAACACCAACAGTGCTGATAGTCATATATCAGCTCCTTAAAGAAAAAAAAACCAACAAAAATAGTTTTCATAATTCTTGCAAGGGACAGTATTAAATCTTCAATTTGTTTTAAAACTTTCTCGACCGCGTGGCTTTGAATTTCATAAATTTCATCCGATCCAGGCACCGGAAATGGGTGAACCCACAGAAAAATGAATGAAATGCATTTTAACAAAAAAAACAAGGATTTAAGTAAACTCAGTGGATCATAGAAAAGTGGATGCTAGAAGGGTAAATCGTATCCTTAGAGTCCTGCAGACTTAAAGAATCGCGTTTTGGTAGAAATGACTGTAAGCTTTGCAAAATCCCTGCAAGAGACGAAATGTTTAAAGTTGTGTTCTCATCGCAATCCAAAAATAGTATTTTAATTAGGTGGTTTTGAGAGTACAGTCGGAGTCACAATAATTGCCGCATTGCAGTTTAGTAGTTTTAAGAAGCCTCCTTTATTCTTTTATTTTATATCAGTTTTGCTATTTGTTGTTATAGCGTCCAAGTATACTTCACACATTCTATTTTAATTGCAAGTGCCTGCCTCTTAAATTCAGATAAAGCTCTGTAAAAGACGGACGTACGGATACTGGAGACTAATATAAGGGTTCCGTTGGCATCCTTTAGCTACCCTTAAAACAAGTAATTTGAACAGAAAGCAAAGATAGAGAGAGAGAGAGAGAGAAAGCGGCTTACTCGTATTTGAATTCTTCCTCCATTTTCGTCCAAACAGAGAGTCAGATGGACTACTTTAATTGAAATTGAAATTGAATTTCAAAACAAAGATCATATGTGAAAAAATTCCTCCCCTCTTTTTGTCAGAAAGTTGGTTTCTTAATCCAATTTAATGCTTCAGTTCTTTTAACTTGAAAAATGCTGAAAATCATTTCTTTCGGTTTTGGAAATTAATCCTTCAATATTTGTCATATAGCAATCACTATTAGTTTAGTTAATGGACAATATGAGCGATTTCCGGGTCCAGCTTCTCCTCAAAATTATTGTTGTGCGTGTCTTTTACATAAAAGAACCACACTTCGAAATACATTATAAATTTGAAAAGTGAATAATTTGTATAGAAACAACACAAAAACAATATAAATAAGGAACGATTTTTTGGCGGTTTAAAACTCAGATAAATTTTGGTTTAAATAGCTCAATGGTGGAAGTACGAGATAGAATGGGAAATTTGTTATCCGTTTATTAGCCTTTGCTTAATTCACAGGAATTTCAAGAAAGTTCTGTGTCGAAAGATTGTTTCATAACTCTGCTGTCAATGTTATGCATTCACAACACAACCAATGTCTGAACATCTAAACAAACTATTATTTTTGACAAGAACTACGAATTTCAGCAGCAAGACCACCAAATTAGTCCTGCTTATCCTGTGATAGCCCATTAGCTAGATTCCAAAGGCGAATTGTGCCGCGACCGTTTCGAAAACCAGATTTTTTTCAGGACTCGAAACCTCTGCTGTTTATCCAAAAATCTACCACCTCGAAGGTTTGAAATCATGCTCTACTAAACACTTATTTTTACTGTTTTTGCCGAATTTTAAAGGATAAGCAAGTAACCGGAGCGGATATTCGTTCCTGTTGGCGAAAGGCGAAGAATGTACAAAGTGCTCCACCTGCAGTATCATCGAGTCCCCGCTGCAGGGGTGGGTTTTGGCCAATATTAAAATTAAAAATTAAAGATAGACTTTACCAAGTGCTTAATTGCTTTATTTATGATGCCGTTACCTGCCGCCTCTGGGCATACCAAAAAGAGTAAGAAATTCCAAGCGTTGGGTTCTAGCTAGATCAAGCCTGCTGAGAAGGTTTCCAGTATTCGGCAGACATTTGTATAAAACTCTAGGGGACGTACAGCACCCCAACTAGATGTAGCGGTTTTCTTTTCTTGCGTCTTGTTACTTGTCTTTGAAGTAAAAAAAAATAGCACAGAAATGAACTCAATCCGTAACTCACCTGGTTCTCCATATTTCTCGTATTAATTGGTCAAAAGTTTAAATATTAATCAAACATAAGTTTGAAGTTCAATATATTTTACGGTTCATCGATTTTTGATGCACATCGACGAACGAGGTGATTATTAGAAGTTTGGAAATCGAAAAACAGTTTCAGAAACTTCTGCTTCCTAGAAAATTTGAGCTTAAAATAATACTAATTGCTCTTTCGAATTACACTTAAATGGGTATCTCCACAGGTTGAGTGCGATTGGTCTCGCTTTATCGAATCAAATCATTCGGAAAGCTTTCATTTAACTCTTAGCTCTTTTGAAGAGGTTTGTCCTAGAGCGACGTGTATGAGAAGTATTTGTTGTACTTGTGAAACTATTCTTTCAAGTAGTTAAATTTGGAGAACACTTCATAAGTAAAGTATAACTGCAAATATTAAATATTTGACTGCATGTATTTCACAACGAAAAAATTTAGTTAACGATGCAAATAAAGATTCCTTGTCACTCATTTTATGGTCGTGTTAACAGTAACAACAACTTAGGACCTCACCCTTGAATAAGATAGTTCATATTAAATTTTTGTTTTTTCAATGTGCCAATAGAAGATTAATATTCCAACATGTTTGACGGTGGGAACCACACAGCTCAGTGACATCGAATGTTTAGCTCTCAATGGAAAGTAAAACTATCAGTTTTGTGCTCAAGATTTCGATATTGAAGTAATCGATTTTTGAAATTACCGCCTGGTTAATTGTCGTAAAAGGTGTTTTCGAACACCGATTTTGCTAAATATTCCAGCTTGTCAATCTTTGTTTCTTCGTTGTAAAGGTCAGCGTTTTTGGAGATTTATGCTCGGGACTTCCAGTTTATATCTTCAATTTTCAGGCAATGCTTCAACTCCAGTTTCAAGGTCTCTTCCGAGCACAAAGATTTTTTTTATTCACGCATATGCAACCGGATTTCAAACACCAAATGTCGTAAAATTTGATAACTATGAGGATATAAACACATTTCAACAAGTCACAATTTCAGTTTTTGCACTCAAGTGCATATTGTTCAAAAAAGAAACGGTCCTCAAAAGTTTGGTCTGCAGTGGTCATCGCACCAACTTGAGTATAAACCATATTGAGTCCAACATAAACATTTCTCTCACAACATCAACTTCTCATTTGATGATAAAAGAAAATATTTACAATCTAATAAATAGAAAGATAAAGTTTTGTCTCAAACCATTGTTATTAAGTTCATGTTACCAATTTGTTTTGTTATCATTCAATTTAAGTTTTTTTTTGCATAACCAAACTTAAATATTATCGAAGTCTTCCTGATCTTCTTGTGGCATTCCTCTATGTTCTCATCAGTAAGGTACATCAATGCATCATCAGCAAAAAGAGCGATTTGACAGTGTTTTAAAGCACAAACTGTGTCGTTAATAAAGAAGACAAACATGAGTGTCCCCAATACAGACCCTTGAGGAACTCCCAGCTCAACAAATGTTGGGTTCGAAAAATGTCCATACACTTTTTCTTTTTGAGTTCTCTTTTCTAGGTACGTTATCAACCAATTTACTTCCAAGTTTTTTGATTCCGTATTTATGTTATTTCAATACTGTATCTGTACTGTATCCATATTTGCCTGAACAAACACTTTGCTTCCAGTTTGTTGTAACTAAGTTACAAGCTCTTTTATAAGAATGCTTCTTTCGAAAACCTGATTGCGATTCAAGCATTGTGTTATTATTTTCGAAAAAATGTTCAAGTTGTTCAAAATGCTTATTGTTTTGAAAGTTTTTCATACAAAAGGCACGCTGTTCACTGCTCATATTTTTCCATATTTTATTCAGTCGGACTTTCTACAGACTCAGGAAAAATGTCATCTTCGTCGGTAAGGCTGGGTGGCGAAGTTGGTAGAGTGCCTGCCTTTCAATTGATAGGTCCCTGGTTCGATTCCTCGAGTGGTCTAGTTTTTCGAATTTGGTTCAGTCACCATTTGCCATTCGGATCAAGTTAATGGCACTTTCACTGGATTGTTCGACCAGCGATAGAAGTCTGACTGACTCATGGGTGGCATTGTTGTAGTGGTTTTTGTATCGGCTTAATACCAAATTCATGTTTTCAAAATAGTGGTTTGTGTAGATGGCTCTGCTGTGAAGGTATAACACTAACAGTGGGGCGTTGAGCTAAATCCTCCAAACTTTCAAAGTCAACTTATGTCGAAAAAAAATCCTGCGAGTTAGGTGGAACCTAATAGGTCGATATCAAAATCCTCCGTCCCGTTTCGGGCTCCACCCACGGAAGAGATTTGAAACCAAATACACCTGAGTTTCTCAACCACTACAAAATCTTTCATTTCTCCTCCTAATTTTCCGCTCGCTATGTGCTACACGCATTTTAAGAGTATAAGTATCTTCTTGAAGAGCGAGCAAATAATTAAAAAAAACAAAACAAAAAGGCTGCTCCCAGAAATTTAAAATTTTAGAGGCTTTAGAATTACGAGTTGGCATTTCCACATGGACATTGCAAGTAGTACTAAAATTCCCAGTAGTCAGAAATTCTTAATACTGTTGACTGAATAAGCAGAGATAATTTCACTCCGCATACATATAGAATATTTATCGAGGACCAAAGGATGTTTGTTATTTTTACGTTAGTTTAAGCTATGTTTCACGTGACATGTTATTTTACTTATTAAAGTAAAGTTTAAATTAGAAATTGGAGACACATGTGAGTTTATTGTCTGTTTCTAAGACTATTATTTCTAAATCCAGACAATATTCTGATGTCAAATTTACTAATTTTGAAAAGACATTTGTTTACCATGATTGTAAACTGTCCTTTCTTTCCTGGAGAAATCTTGTTTTTTAAATTCATAGACATACACCTGAGAAATAGCTCATGTCGCTCATAGTCAAAAAGGATTCACACCCCAATCTTGGTATTTCTGGCAAATATAAAAATTGCAGTCTGGTTTTGGAGAAGATCACTCTGTTGGTTCAGAAAAAAATCACAAACGTGCGACTTAACAAACACAGATAACCTACTAAAAACTAAAGAAGAAGAAATCTTGGAGAAAACTTTGATCCCGAATATCGTCCGCCCAATGAGAAGTTAAAAAGACTTTAATGTTGAATCATTTTAAGACCCGTAAATGTATGAATCTCATCTTTTTTTTGAGGAAATTTATTCAAAGGTGTCCTCGGGACATTATGTGATGAGGTTAAAAAACAGCGATGTAGATGAGATATTAGTTCTCAAAATAATCCAAATGATGCCTCACAGCCATGAACATAATTTTTTAATTCTCGCCGAAACTCATTACTTCCATTGGGACTTGAAAATTTGCCCTTAAGATTGATCCAATTGAAAGAAAATTAAACAGGTGCATCTTTCCGGCATGAAAGTTTTACAGCTTTGCTTAAATCATTCCTTTGTTTGTACATTTTTTCACAGAAATGTGATTTAGGTAGATCGATTTTTAACCACTTGAGAGGTTGTTTGCTCCCTCAATCAACCATATTGAAACGCCCAGCTGAGTATGTCATCGTATTATTACAATAGCACTTCTCCGTTGTCTTGACGATGCCTGCATCGAAGGTATACATTAATCACTGCCTTACAACCTACAAATTAAATCTGTAATCAATCTACGTCCAACAAAATATGGATGCATCAAATGGCGCAAAGTGACGCATTGAATGCAAATTGAGGGAACGTTGCTGCCTGATAACCAACCATGTACAAGCAATTGAAGTTAAGTGTCGTGAGCGTATATAATCGCACATGTGACAGGCAATTTAAGCTTAAACACATCTAAAGGCTTTCATAGAATTAATTTGACGGGCATGTGGATGGGTAGATGGGTAGACCTGTGAATGTGCATTTCAGTCTGGTTTTCTTGATTACATTTAAATGTTCGAATAGTACTATGAGTACCCATGATTAGACCCAGTGTCCTGGCATTTACATATAATGAGCGGTGTGCACTATGAGTGCTGCTTTATCAAAAGTGAAAGTATTAATTACACTTTTTAGTTTAACTCCAGCCAGCCCGATATTATTTATAGTGTACCAGAGGAATATAGGATAATGATCCCACGAAAAAGACATCAAATATATTTGGATTGATTGACTTTATTCTAACATATTTCTATGTCATCGATTTAAATTTTGAATGGATATTATGAACAATTGAGGTCCCAGGTGGCTACCCTGAGGTACATCTACGTTGTTTTGCTTATTTCAGCGGGATGATCCAATAAACAAGGCTTGATGGGTTCGCCTGACAAGCGTATACATTGCAAAGAAGACAAGGAAAACCAAGGCTTTATATTCTAATATCCGTGAGCTTGTGGGAGAGGGAGGAGGAGAGGGAGAGGGCTTACTGAAATCAATTTCTACGCATCGTAAAAAACGAGTAATATACTGTATGTTTGCCTTTTAGTCAGTATGACAGCCTCAAAGAGTTTTGGCAAAAAAGACTGATTGTGTGTATTTGATTGTGATGCACTTTGTAACATCACACCACCCTTTTTTAAGCACCATTTTTCCATAATTTTGAAAAATATTAACCATTTTGTTAATGGATGTCTGATATATAAATATAAAAGCCAACGGTGCTACCAAAGAACTCCGGCACAACTTTAAAATTATTGGAGGTATAGTATAAGGTATTCAAGTGTCGTCAGAAGTTATAGATGAAGCGATTGAAACTTTGTTCTTAGGTCAAATCTCTCAATCTCTCTATAATTTCAATCGTAGAATACAAAATCTTCAGATTGAAAGGCTAAAATGAAACATGATGAAAAAATTATATAATTACGCAGCTGTCGTTTAATATACTTAAGTGTTGACTGTCATCCAAAAAAAGTTGCGGTCCGTTACAAGGATCGTAAAATATATAGTATTTATCGAAAATACGCCTTGAAAGTCCTTATTTATGGAAAAAGACGAATCGTGATCTCCAGGTTTAGTGCTGCACTTTTTTCATGCTCTTTTGCTTCTTTAAAGTCAACCTCGTAGTTGATGAATAATAAAAATGATGGGACAGTTTTTGGAGAAGCCCTCCACTTTTGCCAACCATTTAATATCATCAGTCCCCGTCAGTCCCCATTTAATATCATCAGTCCCCTTTAGAATACAGTCAAACTAGTGTGAGTGAGAAATTAGTTAGCGAGAAAACTCTGGAAGTGAGAGAAATTTCCGGGTCCCGTCATTTTAACCGTCTTAAGCCTAAGTGGAAAACAGAAACCTCTTGCTTTTGCTTGTCTGTACCTCTATTTCTGCTAATATTGGTTCCTTCTTAAATTTCGTTGAACTTACATTTCGAGGAATGATAAGTGTTAATTGCGAAGAAAAGTTCGGCAAATACTTAAAATCTTTAAACGAATAATCGTTTGGATACAGTATTAGAAACACTCCACAGAAGCAAAAAGCTTTAAATGCAGTGGAGACGTTCAGCAAGTTTTTTTTTTTTAAAAAAACTTACTGGTAAATAAATATTTCATAAAATTGATAAACTGGTGAAAAACATTCATAAAATTTTAAAATAGAATATTAGTGTAAGCTTTTTATTCAATATATTCTGATGAACTATACCTGCGCACAATTGTATCGCAACAGGCCACTCCGTATCTCAATAAGATTGAAACTCTTGTTAACAAAAAACCTCTACAAGCGAAAAAAATATCATTGTCGCTTGGACTCTCGGTTATCCAGGTTCGACTGTACTGTCAAAGTCAATTTGAAAAATAAATTCCTTAAGAAGTGTAAGGTCGTATTTTCAAAGTTAGACTCAAGCTTTGCTTTTCATGCCACTTTGAAATTTAAAGTGGTGGACGATAAGCCTCAATTTAAGCACTTAAGGCGAGGCGGAGAATTGGAGTGAAGAATATCATTCATTTATTTATTGGATTTCATATCACTTCTCCCTCCTGAGACTCCTTTATACTAAATATTATTAACACTCGTGTCAAATAAAGATATTAATACTAAAAAACAATTCCGACTTGAGTTTACTTTTGACTCAGGCTTTAGCAAGGCTTTCAACCTTAAGGATCGGAAGGATCGAACTTTTTATGAAATTTCTAATACCAACGACGACACCACCTTCTACGGTCTCGGTGATTTTTGAAAATCTGTCTTTTCGGCAGATTTCGAACTCGAATGAAAATTAAATTTTATTTAAAAAAAAAAACTAGGATTGAGCTAGTGTCAGTTGATGTCCATTTATGAGGCGATAAGAAAATACTTTGAGACTGAGTAAGAAACTCATTGTTTTTTGTTTTATGTTATTATTGCTATTTTTCCCACTCACTTTGCTCACTGTAGTACTGCGTCACAATTCAACTCACGGAATTTGAGGAGAAAATCCAGTTCATAGATATAATGTAGGAAAAATGGATTCTTGGGGAAAAATCCAGGTACGATCATAAGGGGTCAAATTACGACATCAGTTATCGAGCAATACGTGACTGAATTATATTCATTTGGTATGACAGCTTACGATATCGAATGGTGAGTATCGAAATTTGGCACTCGGTATCATTGTTGCTGATGGATGAAGTTGCTTTCGGGAGAAAAAACAATATGTAAGAATATTCCTTTTTGTTGTTAATATAGTTTAGGTGATGTTGAATAAAATTTACCACCTGCAGAAGGAAATTTTGGGGAACTTTATGAGATGTCTTTCAAAAAATGTTGGATGAAAAAACTGGAGGTGGCCCCAATGAAGATAAACTTCTGAGCCAGCTGGACATGAAAATTTCGTCAGCATGTGGATTACACGTTGCGGTTGAAGGAATATCTGCAAAAACGTTCGGAGTAAAAAAAAACAAACAAATAACACTTTTTCAGACGAAAAACAAAAATATTGAAAATATTCCATATTCCTATAACAATAAAACGAAACAATATTTATATACAAATAAAAAAAAATGACCACAAATCGATGCGTTTAACAGTCAGCTGTCTCAACTCAGTGTAATATTTCTAGAACTATTTTCAATCTACATACGATACGTGAGCATTCTTATGTGATCATCCCAATTTAGTTACTTGATCACACGATATCGTATGAATTTCACTCACTCGTTAACTGATGTCGTAATTCGACCCCAGGCTCTTTATCGCAGCGCCACGTGAATTCAATCGTCAATATAAAGCATCTGCATAGCCACAGCAGCCTTTGCCTCGACAACGAGACTGTTTCACAGCAGTCAACTCGATGCCAAGGTAAAGGTGAGCTGCTAAGTTATAGTAGAAACGACAGATGTGATTTAAGCATTCTGATTCCGTAACCCTAAACCGCAATCTATCGTCATAGTACTTTTCCTTAACCAACGTTCAGTGCATTAACTTAATCAATTCCAAGAATATTAAACCGTCCGGTGCATTCACACCCGACGGATGCATTATCTCACATATCCACAGCTAACGTTGCTTTTCGCAATGGTCTTGACTTGTTCAATATGCAGCAGTGCAATGTGTAGACAAAAACAAATGTCAGCACATTTTTGACAAAGGAAATGCGAGGATGTGTCGCGGTGCACTGCGATCGTTACTTTTCTTTTTTAAAACAATTACAGTATGAGCTCGGAAAACGAACGTCGTGCGGTATAGGCGAAGCTTGGAAATAAGTGTAAGAAAAATTATTAAATTAAAATAAGTTCACGCAAAGAGAAGTTTTTTTTTTATTTTTTCTTCGGAAGAACTTTGAATCTGCTACACGGACCTCATTCGGCCTGTTGTAGTGTACCTATAACAATTAACACCTTACGTAATAATGGCAATGACGGCAGACGACATAAGCGATCATTAATTCAAATGCGATGGCGCCACACAAATAATGTCACTGGGTCAGTGACAGCGCATTGCCCTAATTCATATGCTCGATTCGTTGTGTAAACAAAAATCTGATCCGCAGTACAAGTGTCGCTCGTTGGTCATCACCCCCAAGTTCAATGCAATCATTTGAGGATGTAATAGGACTCGGTCAACCTATTAAGCGATATCGTGAGTCAGCTGATTGAAGGATATTGGGAATGCTAAGGAGGGTCAATTAGTATTTAAGGAGAATCATTTTCCATAGTAAAACAGAATCATTTTGACTAACAATCGACTTGTTTCTCTCTATGTCAAACAGTATGGCGTATTGAGCCTGCCTCTCTTTCCTTTCTTATTGACGCGTGTCCTGGTAAATTTCTTTGGCATTACTGCCTTGCCTGTAACGATGATCAGATATTCCTTAATCCATCACGTATTTTGAACCTTGCATAATATCCTTACAAAGATCTTGCCATCACAACCGTTTGGTTCAACTTCGCAACAAGCTTAATGGAAACAATTTCTAAGGGCTGGTCTAAATTTATGTACAACTCCAGAGTCTGAGTACAAAAAAATTCTATAGTAACGAAGTCCTGTACAACGGTGCAAACCTGATCAGAGTTGAAAACTTTCTGATAAAGTTTATTCGAAGTCACATTGCCTGAGCAATGACTTCGAACAACAACTTGATCTTCGAGGCCTTTTACCCCAATGATATGTACCATGAGATGGTGTGCCTTCACGGCCTTTTTCCACTGAAGCGGTTCTCCGTCTCGATAGAAAAGATCTAGTTCAGGATAGATTAGCGGTACCGTTAATCTTCTACGTTGGTCGAAAAGCTGTGGACGGCCGAGTCAACTACGAGCAAGTCGTCGCAAATAGCTCCCCGAAGACTCTTAATGTTAGTAGGTCGGTTTCAGACCGCAACAGAGCGGATGTCGAAAGGCAATACCGACACTATTGGTGGTTAGATGATGAGTAGAGCTCTTTCGTCTATTAGTAATCTTTGATGCCCTTCAGGCAATGAATAAAGCATGTCCTGCTAGCCTCGGTCGGCTAACATATGGTATGTAGGTCTAAGGTATTTAAAGTAGTTAGTAATTAGTAAGTAAGTCGTTTTATATGGTATTTAAAGTAAGATTAAGCTTAAAGGTTTAAGATTAGCTTTTAATTTAGTTGTTAGTTAAGCACTTAGATCTATTTAAAAAATGATAAGTTTTTTTTTATTTTTGTAAGTAGCTCTTAAGTTAAAAAAACATGATAAATAGGAAAAATTTTTACCACATTTTTGTTTTCCAAATTATTCTCATAATTATTATAAATAATAATATAGATTATTATAGGTCGTAGAATTAGAAATAAGATATATAAGATGTTAAGTACTGCATACTGGATCTGTCACAGTTTTTTGTACCATTTAAATTAAGTTATGTTTAAGATGTTTTACTCTTTATCTTAATAATTTAAATTGATCGATTGAGAAAATAAATGAGTTTAAAACAAAACAAAAAAATCTATTTAAAAAAAAAAACATACAAAGTCCATTTATAAAGTTGTCAATATTTATTCGTCTAAATTTTTAAACATAAAAGTAGTGTTAGGTCGAAGGACATACCTTTTATTTGTAAGGTTCAGCTTAGAGCGCCCGCGGATGTTCAGTAAATTAGTTATAAATAGTTCAGTTTATTAATCTAGATCTAAGCATTTTTTTCTAGCATGTAAGTAAATAAGTGCATTTGAAAAAAAAAACATCTGCGGCCGTTCGGAGTTGGCAAAAAACTCGAACCTCACGGCAGTTGAACGAAAAATATGAGACACCCTGGCACTCAACGAAAGTTGTTGCCTCTTTATTTATTTATTTGTTTATTAAATATGTTGTAACATAGGTTTTGATGAAAATAAAAAAATTGAAACGTACTTCAAAAATTAAATCAAAAAATTGGATAACGGCGACTCCGATTCCATAATAATAAGTTGAAATTCATTATTAACAAATTTCAATAAAATCATTTTCAGATAGTTAAATAAATTAAGCAAGTGAATGAGCTTTCATTTTGAACAAAATCCTGGAAAAAAAAATGAAAAATTTGCTATCGTCATTCGATTTTGATAAATCAATGAGGATAATTAACAACAATCGTTTGAAGAGATGTGTGTTCAACTGAATTTTGAATCTTTTGAAATGTCTTTTAATTTTATTCAGTTGTGAGAACAAGCTCACTTTATATGCATGAGGACAGACCTAGCACAACTTTTAAATACTTGCATTCATGCACGTGAACTTTTCCGTATCCTTAATGCAATGATTTAATTAATTGCTAATACCCATTCCGGCACATCCAGCGGATGTGTGTTTGTAAGGAAGGACGAACATTTGCATATGAATCGGGCACAAAGGAGTTTTATTTAATGGTATGCAGTAGACACAGAGATTTCAAATTCCAATGCGAGCAGTGTTTGGTAGTCTTAAAAGACTTTCAAAAGTATCCTTTCGAAACTGGTAATGAGAGAATATTTGCATAATTATGGTAACGAAACAATTGGATAATACTGTGGGTGCTGAGGGCAGAAATTCTTACGGTTGAGCGTACTTAAGTTCTTTGGTAGTTGCTTGAAAACATCTCCATTACAAACTGCAGGTTTACGTATCTTACAAACTAGTTTTATTTGTGATAAAAATAAATGTGTTAAAGGTGCGGCAAGAAGATATGGGCAGCTTAAAACTTCATTAATATTTTAATTAAGACTCATAACTAGGAGCAAGAAAAGAATTTAAAAGTTTCGAGATATCGTCTCATTAAAAAGTCATGAGCTACCAGTAAGAAAAAGAACATTGAAAACATCAAGAATTTTTGCCTTGCTTGCAAATGTTGAGCATTCATTGAAAACTGAAGCATTATACAAATGCGATGAAAATTTTTCGCAGCTTATTTCGGCGCTAAACTAGAATTGCAACTGTGAGCTAATTTCTACCGAAATATAAGTCAAAAACAAGACCCAAACGAGCAAATAAGTTTACTTCAAGTATGGGGCTTTTAAGACTAAGCTAATTACTTATTCATTTCATTTCTATTTTTATTTTAAGAATGAAATAGAAGAAAGTTTGATCTTCCCTCTGTGTGGTCAAAGTATTTTTGACTTCACGACTCGATCCATATCCCTGCTAAGATCGATGTTCTCGTGACTCTACGTCTTTAACGATTCTTCTTTCTCTGGAACCGAATTTCGACTGGACTGAATTTCCGACGCAGAATTTCTTCCTCCTTTTAGTAGCAAAACTATTGAAATACGAAATCCGGGTTTTTTTGCAAAACTCTGCTGGACTATAGCCCATGATTTCAAAATGCACTTTTTTGGCGAAATCGCAAATATGGTTTTCTAAGGTACTAATTACGACGAGATTCTCAAACTGAGTGCGTATTTCCAATTTCAGCTTTGAGGTGCTTCTAAAAACAAAAATATTGAAGTACGAAATCCGAGGTTTTTTTGCAAAATTCTGCTGGACTATAGCCCATGATTTCAAAATGCACTTTTTTGGCGAAATCGCAAATATGGTTTTCTGAGATGCCGATACCCACGACTATCCCAAACTGAGTGCGGATTTCAAATTTCAACTCTGAGGTCCTTTTAATAACAAAAATATTGAAATGCGAAATCCGAGGTTTTTATGCAAAATTCTGCTGGACTATAGCCCATGATTTCAAAATGCACTTTTTTTGCGAAATCGCAAATATGGTTTTCTGAGGTATTAATAACCACGAGTATCACAAACTGACTGCGTATTTAAAATTTCAGATCTGAGGTCATTTTAATAAAAAAAATATTGAAATGCGAAAACCGAGGTTTTTATGCAAAATTCTGCTGGACTATAGCCCATGATTTCAAAATGCACTTTTTTGGCGAAATCGCAAATATGGTTTTCTGAGATACCGATACCCACGAGTATCCCAAACTTCGTGCGGATTTCAAATTTCAGCTCTGAGCTCCTTTTAATAACAAAAATATTGAAATGCGAAATCCGAAGTTTTTATGCAAAATTCTGCTGGACTATAGCCCATGATTTCAAAATGCACTTTTTTGGCGAAATCGCAAATATGATTTTCTGAGATATCCCAAACTGCGTGCGGATTTCAAATTTCAGCTCTGAGGTCCTTGTATAAACAAAAATATTGAAATGCGAAAACCGAGGTTTTTATGCAAAATTCTGCTGGACTATAGCCCATGATTTCAAAATGCACTTTTTTGGCGAAATCGCAAATATGGTTTTCTGAGATACCGATACCCACGAGTTTCACAAACTGACTGCGTATTTCAAATTTCAGCTCTGAGGTCCTTGTATAAACAAAAATATTGAAATACGAAATCCGAGGTTTTTTTGCAAAATTCTGCTGGACTATAGCCCATGATTTCAAAATGCACTTTTTTGGCGAAATCGCAAATATGGTTTTCTGAGGTATTAATAACCACGAGTATCACAAACTGACTGCGTATTTCAAATTTCAGCTCTGAGGTCCTTTTAATAACAAAAATATTGAAATGCGAAATCCGAAGTTTTTATGCAAAATTCTGCTGGACTATAGCCCATGATTTCAAAATGCACTTTTTTGGCGAAATCGCAAATATGGTTTTCTGAGGTATTAATAACCACGAGTATCACAAACTGACTGCTTATTTCAAATTTCAGCTCTGAGGTCCTTTTAATAACAAAAATATTGAAATGCGAAATCCGAGGTTTTTATGCAAAATTGTGCTGGACTATAGCCCATGATTTCAAAATGCACTTTTTTGGCGAAATCGCAAATATTGTTTTCTGAGGTATTAATAACCACGAGTATCACAAACTGACTGCGTATTTCAAATTTCAGCTCTGAGGTCCTTTTAATAACAAAAATATTGAAATGCGAAATCCGAGGTTTTTATGCAAAATTGTGCTGGACTATAGCCCATGATTTCAAAATGCACTTTTTTGGCGAAATCGCAAATATGGTTTTCTGAGGTATTAATAACCACGAGTATCACAAACTGACTGCGTATTTCAAATTTCAGCTCTGAGGTCCTTTTAATAGCAAAAATATTGAAATGCGAAATCCGAGGTTTTTATGCAAAATTCTGCTGGACTATAGCCCATGATTTCAAAATGCACTTTTTTGGCGAAATCGCAAATATTGTTTTCTGAGGTATTATTAACCACGAGTATCACAAACTGACTGCGTATTTCAAATTTCAGCTCTGAGGTCCTTTTAATAATAAAAATATTGAAATGCGAAATCCGAGGTTTTTTTGCAAAATTCTGCTGGAGCATAGTCCATGATTTCAAAATGCACTTTTTTGGCGAACTCGCAAATATGGTTTTCTGAGATACAGATAACCACGAGTATCACAAACTGACTGCGTATTTCAAATTTCAGCTCTGAGGTCCTTTTAATAGCAAAAATATTGAAATGCGAAATCCGAAGTTTTTATGCAAAATTCTGCTGGACTATAGCCCATGATTTCAAAATGCACTTTTTTGGCGAAATCGCAAATATGGTTTTCAGAGGTATTAATAACCACGAGTATCACAAACTGACTGCGTATTTCAAATTTCAGCTCTGAGGTCCTTGTATAAACAAAAATATTGAAATACGAAATCCGAGGTTTTTATGCTAAATTCTGCTGGACTATAGCCCATGATTTCAAAATGCATTTTTTTGGCGAAATCGCAAATATGGTTTTCTGAGGTATTAATAACCACGAGTATCACAAACTGACTGCGTATTTCAAATTTCAGCTCTGAGGTCCTTTTAATAGCAAAAATATTGAAATGCGAAATCCGAGGTTTTTATGCAAAATTCTGCTGGACTATAGCCCATGATTTCAAAATGCACTTTTTTGGCGAAATCGCAAATATTGTTTTCTGAAGTATTATTAACCACGAGTATCACAAACTGACTGCGTATTTCAAATTTCAGCTCTGAGGTCCTTTTAATAATAAAAATATTGAAATGCGAAATCCGAGGTTTTTTTGCAAAATTCTGCTGGACTATAGCCCATGATTTCAATATGCACTTTTTTGGCGAAATCGCAAATATGGTTTTCTGAGATACAGATAACCACGAGTATCACAAACTGACTGCGTATTTCAAATTTCAGTTCTGAGGTCCTTTTAATAGCAAAAATATTGAAATGCGAAATCCGAAGTTTTTATGCAAAATTCTGCTGGACTATAGCCCATGATTTCAAAATGCACTTTTTTGGCGAAATCGCAAATATGGTTTTCAGAGGTATTAATAACCACGAGTATCACAAACTGACTGCGTATTTCAAATTTCAGCTCTGAGGTCCTTGTATAAACAAAAATATTGAAATACGAAATCCGAGGTTTTTTTGCAAAATTCTGCTGGACTATAGCCCATGATTTCAAAATGCACTTTTTTGGCGAAATCGCAAATATGGTTTTCTGAGGTATTAATAACCACGAGTATCACAAACTGACTGCGTATTTCAAATTTCAGCTCTGAGGTCCTTTTAATAACAAAAATATTGAAATGCGAAATCCGAGGTTTGTATGCTAAATTCTGCTGGACTATAGCCCATGATTTCAAAATGCACTTTTTTGGCGAAATCGCAAATATGGTTTTCTGAGGTATTAATAACCACGAGTATCACAAACTGACTGCGTATTTCAAATTTCAGCTCTGAGGTCCTTTTAATAACAAAAATATTGAAATGCGAAATCCGAGGTTTTTATGCTAAATTCTGCTGGACTATAGCCCATGATTTCAAAATGCATTTTTTTGGCGAAATCGCAAATATGGTTTTCTGAGGTATTAATAACCACGAGTATCACAAACTGACTGCGTATTTCAAATTTCAGCTCTGAGGTCCTTGTATAAACAAAAATATTGAAATACGAAATCCGAGGTTTTTTGCAAAATTCTGCTGGACTATAGCCCATGATTTCAAAATGCACTTTTTTGGCGAAATCGCAAATACGGTTTTCTGAGGTATTAATAACCACGAGTATCACAAACTGACTGCGTATTTCAAATTTCAGCTCTGAGGTCCTTTTAATAACAAAAATATTGAAATGCGAAATCCGAGGTTTTTATGCAAAATTCTGCTGGACTATAGCCCATGATTTCAAAATGCACTTTTTTGGCGAAATCGCAAATATTGTTTTCTGAGGTATTAATAACCACGAGTATCACAAACTGACTGCGTATTTCAAATTTCAGCTCTGAGGTCCTTTTAATAACAAAAATATTGAAATGCGAAATCCGAGGTTTTTATGCAAAATTCTGCTGGACTATAGCCCATGATTTCAAAATGCACTTTTTTGGCGAAATTGCAAATATGGTTTTCTGAGGTTTTAATAACCACGAGTATCACAAACTGACTGCGTATTTCAAATTACAGCTCTGAGGTCCTTTTAATAACAAAAATATTGAAATGCGAAATCCGAGGTTTTTATGCTAAATTCTGCTGGACTATAGCCCATGATTTCAAAATGCACTTTTTTGGCGAAATTGCAAATATGGTTTTCTGAGGTTTTAATAACCACGAGTATCACAAACTGACTGCGCATTTCAAATTTCAGCTCTGAGGTCCTTGTATAAACAAAAATATTGAAATACGAAATCCGAGGTTTTTATGCAAAATTCTGCTGGACTATAGCCCATGATTTCAAAATGCATTTTTTTGGCGAAATCGCAAATATGGTTTTCTGAGGTATTAATAACCACGAGTATCACAAACTGACTGCGTATTTCAAATTTCAGCTCTGAGGTCCTTGTATAAACCAAAATATTGAAATACGAAATCCGAGGTTTTTTTGTAAAATTCTGCTGGACTATAGCCCATGATTTCAAAATGCACTTTTTTGGCGAAATCGCAAATATGGTTTTCTGAGGTATTAATGACCACGAGTATCACAAACTGACTGCGTATTTCAAATTTCAGCTCTGAGGTCCTTGTATAAACAAAAATATTGAAATACGAAATCCGAGGTTTTTTGCAAAATTCTGCTGGACTATAGCCCATGATTTCAAAATGCACTTTTTTGGCGAAATCGCAAATATGGTTTTCTGAGGTATTAATAACCACGAGTATCACAAACTGACTGCGTATTTCAAATTTCAGCTCTGAGGTCCTTTTAATAACAAAAATATTGAAATGCGAAATCCGAGGTTTTTATGCAAAATTCTGCTGGACTATAGCCCATGATTTCAAAATGCACTTCTTTGGCGAAATCGCAAATATGGTTTTCTGAGGTATTAATAACCACGAGTATCACAAACTGACTGCGTATATCAAATTTCAGCTCTGAGGTCCTTTTAATAACAAAAATATTGAAATGCGAAATCCGAGGTTTTTATGCAAAATTCTGCTGGACTATAGCCCATGATTTCAAAATGCATTTTTTTGGCGAAATCGCAAATATGGTTTTCTGAGGTATGAATAACCGCGAGTATCACAAACTGACTGCGTATTTCAAATTTCAGCTCTGAGGTCCTTGTATAAACAAAAATATTGAAATACGAAATCCGAGGTTTTTATGCAAAATTCTGCTGGACTATAGCCCATGATTTCAAAATGCATTTTTTTGGCGAAATCGCAAATATGGTTTTCTGAGGTATTAATAACCACGAGTATCACAAACTGACTGCGTATTTCAAATTTCAGCTCTGAGGTCCTTGTATAAACAAAAATATTGAAATACGAAATCCGAGGTTTTTTTCTAAAATTCTGCTGGACTATAGCCCATGATTTCAAAATGCACTTTTTTGGCGAAATCGCAAATATGGTTTTCTGAGGTATTAATAACCACGAGTATCACAAACTGACTGCGTATATCAAATTTCAGCTCTGAGGTCCTTTAATAACAAAAATATTGAAATGCGAAATCCGAGGTTTTTATGCAAAATTCTGCTGGACTATAGCCCATGATTTCAAAATGCATTTTTTTGGCGAAATCGCAAATATGGTTTTCTGAGGTATGAATAACCGCGAGTATCACAAACTGACTGCGTATTTCAAATTTCAGCTCTGAGGTCCTTGTATAAACAAAAATATTGAAATACGAAATCCGAGGTTTTTATGCAAAATTCTGCTGGACTATAGCCCATGATTTCAAAATGCATTTTTTTGGCGAAATCACAAATATGGTTTTCTGAGGTATTAATAACCACGAGTATCACAAACTGACTGCGTATTTCAAATTTCAGCTCTGAGGTCCTTGTATAAACAAAAATATTGAAATACGAAATCCGAGGTTTTTTTCTAAAATTCTGCTGGACTATAGCCCATGATTTCAAAATGCACTTTTTTTGCGAAATCGCAAATATGGTTTTCTGAGGTATTAATAACCACGAGTATCACAAACTGACTGCGTATTTCAAATTTCAGCTCTGAGGTCCTTGTATAAACAAAAATATTGAAATACGAAATCCGAGGTTTTTTGCAAAATTCTGCTGGACTATAGCCCATGATTTCAAAATGCACTTTTTTGGCGAAATCGCAAATATGGTTTTCTGAGGTATTAATAACCACGAGTATCACAAACTGACTGCGTATTTCAAATTTCAGCTCTGAGGTCCTTTTAATAACAAAAATATTGAAATGCGAAATCCGAGGTTTTTATGCAAAATTCTGCTGGACTATAGCCCATGATTTCAAAATGCACTTCTTTGGCGAAATCGCAAATATGGTTTTCTGAGGTATTAATAACCACGAGTATCACAAACTGACTGCGTATATCAAATTTCAGCTCTGAGGTCCTTTTAATAACAAAAATATTGAAATGCGAAATCCGAGGTTTTTATGCAAAATTCTGCTGGACTATAGCCCATGATTTCAAAATGCACTTTTTTGGCGAAATCGCAAATATGGTTTTCTGAGGTATTAATAACCACGAGTATCACAAACTGACTGCGTATATCAAATTTCAGCTCTGAGGTCCTTTTAATAACAAAAATATTGAAATGCGAAATCCGAGGTTTTTATGCAAAATTCTGCTGGACTATAGCCCATGATTTCAAAATGCATTTTTTTGGCGAAATCGCAAATATGGTTTTCTGAGGTATTAATAACCACGAGTATCACAAACTGACTGCGTATTTCAAATTTCAGCTCTGAGGTCCTTGTATAAACAAAAATATTGAAATACGAAATCCGAGGTTTTTTTCTAAAATTCTGCTGGACTATAGCCCATGATTTCAAAATGCACTTTTTTTGCGAAATCGCAAATATGGTTTTCTGAGGTATTAATAACCACGAGTATCACAAACTGACTGCGTATTTCAAATTTCAGCTCTGAGGTCCTTGTATAAACAAAAATATTGAAATACGAAATCCGAGGTTTTTTGCAAAATTCTGCTGGACTATAGCCCATGATTTCAAAATGCACTTTTTTGGCGAAATCGCAAATATTGTTTTCTGAGGTATTAATAACCACGAGTATCACAAACTGACTGCATATTTCAAATTTCAGCTCTGAGGTCCTTTTAATAATAAAAATATTGAAATGCGAAATCCGAGGTTTTTTTGCAAAATTCTGCTGGAGTATAGTCCATGATTTCAAAATGCACTTTTTTGGCGAACTCGCAAATATGGTTTTCTGAGGTATTAATAACCACGAGTATCACAAACTGACTGCGTATATCAAATTTCAGCTCTGAGGTCCTTTTAATAACAAAAATATTGAAATGCGAAATCCGAGGTTTTTATACAAAATTCTGCTGGACTATAGCCCATGATTTCAAAATGCACTTTTTTGGCGAAATCGCAAATATGGTTTTCTGAGGTATTAATAACCACGAGTATCACAAACTGACTGCGTATTTCAAATTTCAGCTCTGAGGTCCTTGTATAAACAAAAATATTGAAATACGAAATCCGAGGTTTTTTTGCAAAATTCTGCTGGACTATAGCCCATGATTTCAAAATGCACTTTTTTGGCGAAATCGCAAATATGGTTTTCTGAGGTATTAATAACCACGAGTATCACAAACTGACTGCTTATTTCAAATTTCATGTCTGAGATCCTTTTAATAGCAAAAATATTGAAATACGAAATCCGAGGTTTTTATGCAAAATTCTGCTGGACTATAGCCCATGATTTCAAAATGCACTTTTTTGGCGAAATCGCAAATATGGTTTTCTGAGGTATTAATAACCACGAGTATCACAAACTGACTGCTTATTTCAAATTTCATGTCTGAGATCCTTTTAATAGCAAAAATATTGAAATACGAAATCCGAGGTTTTTATGCAAAATTCTGCTGGACTATAGCCCATGATTTCAAAATGCACTTTTTTGGCGAAATCGCATATATGGTTTTCTGAGATACAGATACCCACGAGTATCCCAAACTGCGTGCGGATTTAAAATTTCAGCTCTGAGGTCCTTTTAATAACAAAAATATTGAAATGCGAAATCCGAGGGTTTTATGCAAAATTCTGCTGGACTATAGCCCATGATTTCAAAATGCACTTTTTTGGCGAAATCGCAAATATGGTTTTCTGAGGTATTAATAACCACGAGTATCACAAACTGACTGCGTATTTCAAATTTCAGCTCTGAGGTCCTTGTATAAACAAAAATATTGAAATACGAAATCCGAGGTTTTTATGCAAAATTCTGCTGGACTATAGCCCATGATTTCAAAATGCACTTTTTTGGCGAAATCGCAAATATGGTTTTCTGAGGTATTAATTACCACGAGTACCACAAACTGACTGCGTATTTCAAATTTCAGCTCTGAGGTCCTTGTATAAACAAAAATATTGAAATACGAAATCCGAGGTTTTTTTGTAAAATTCTGCTGGACTATAGCCCATGATTTCAAAATGCACTTTTTTGGCGAAATCGCAAATATGGTTTTCTGAGATACAGATACCCACGAGTATCCCAAACTGCGTGCGGATTTCAAATTTCAGCTCTGAGTTCCTTTTAATAACAAAAATATTGAAATGCGAAATCCGAGGTTTTTATGCAAAATTCTGCTGGACTATAGCCCATGATTTCAAAATGCACTTTTTTGGCGAAATCGCAAATATGGTTTTCTGAGGTATTAATAACCACGAGTATCACAAACTGACTGCGTATTTCAAATTTCAGCTCTGAGGTCCTTGTATAAACAAAAATATTGAAATACGAAATCCGAGGTTTTTTTGCAAAATTCTGCTGGACTATAGCCCATGATTTCAAAATGCACTTTTTTGGCGAAATCGCAAATATGGTTTTCTGAGATACAGATACCCACGAGTATCCCAAACTGCGTGCGGATTTCAAATTTCAGCTCTGAGGTCCTTTTAATAACAAAAATATTGAAATGCGAAATCCGAGGTTTTTATGCAAAATTCTGCTGGACTATAGCCCATGATTTCAAAATGCACTTTTTTGGCGAAATCGCAAATATGGTTTTCTGAGATACAGATACCCACGAGTATCCCAAACTGCGTGCGGATTTCAAATTTCAGCTCTGAGGTCCTTTTAATAACAAAAATATTGAAATGCGAAATCCGAGGTTTTTATGCAAAATTCTGCTGGACTATAGCCCATGATTTCAAAATGCACTTTTTTGGCGAAATCGCAAATATGGTTTTCTGAGGTATTAATAACCACGAGTATCACAAACTGACTGCGTATTTCAAATTTCAGCTCTGAGGTCCTTTTAATAACAAAAATATTGAAATGCGAAAACCGAGGTTTTTATGCAAAATTCTGCTGGACTATAGCCCATGATTTCAAAATGCACTTTTTTGGCGAAATCGCAAATATGGTTTTCTGAGGTATTAATAACCACGAGTATCACAAATTGACTGCGTATTTCAAATTTCAGCTCTGAGGTCCTTTTAATAACAAAAATATTGAAATACGAAATCCGAGGTTTTTTTGCAAAATTCTGCTGGACTATAGCCCATGATTTCAAAATGCACTTTTTTGGCGAAATCGCAAATATGGTTTTCTGAGATACAGATACCCACGAGTATCCCAAACTGCGTGCGGATTTCAAATTTCAGCTCTGAGGTCCTTGTATAAACAAAAATATTGAAATACGAAATCCGAGGTTTTTTTGTAAAATTCTGCTGAACTATAGCCCATGATTTCAAAATGCACTTTTTTGGCGAAATCGCAAATATGGTTTTCTGAGATACAGATACCCACGAGTATCCCAAACTGCGTGCGGATTTCAAATTTCAGCTCTGAGGTCCTTTTAATAACAAAAATATTGAAATGCGAAATCCGAGGTTTTTATGCAAAATTCTGCTGGACTATAGCCCATGATTTCAAAATGCACTTTTTTGGCGAAATCGCAAATATGGTTTTCTGAGGTATTAATAACCACGAGTATCACAAACTGACTGCGTATTTCAAATTTCAGCTCTGAGGTCCTTGTATAAACAAAAATATTGAAATACGAAATCCGAGGTTTTTATGCAAAATTCTGCTGGACTATAGCCCATGATTTCAAAATGCACTTTTTTGGCGAAATCGCAAATATGGTTTTCTGAGGTTTTAATTACCACGAGTACCACAAACTGACTGCGTATTTCAAATTTCAGCTCTGAGGTCCTTGTATAAACAAAAATATTGAAATACGAAATCCGAGGTTTTTTTGTAAAATTCTGCTGAACTATAGCCCATGATTTCAAAATGCACTTTTTTGGCGAAATCGCAAATATGGTTTTCTGAGATACAGATACCCACGAGTATCCCAAACTGCGTGCGGATTTCAAATTTCAGCTCTGAGGTCCTTTTAATAACAAAAATATTGAAATACGAAATCCGAGGTTTTTTTGCAAAATTCTGCTGGACTATAGCCCATGATTTCAAAATGCACTTTTTTGGCGAAATCGCAAATATGGTTTTCTGAGATACAGATACCCACGAGTATCCCAAACTGCGTGCGGATTTCAAATTTCAGCTCTGAGGTCCTTTTAATAACAAAAATATTGAAATGCGAAATCCGAGGTTTTTATGCAAAATTCTGCTGGACTATAGCCCATGATTTCAAAATGCACTTTTTTGGCGAAATCGCAAATATGGTTTTCTGAGGTATTAATAACCACGAGTATCACAAACTGACTGCGTATTTCAAATTTCAGCTCTGAGGTCCTTTTAATAACAAAAATATTGAAATGCGAAAACCGAGGTTTTTATGCAAAATTCTGCTGGACTATAGCCCATGATTTCAAAATGCACTTTTTTGGCGAAATCGCAAATATGGTTTTCTGAGGTATTAATAACCACGAGTATCACAAATTGACTGCGTATTTCAAATTTCAGCTCTGAGGTCCTTTTAATAACAAAAATATTGAAATACGAAATCCGAGGTTTTTTTGCAAAATTCTGCTGGACTATAGCCCATGATTTCAAAATGCACTTTTTTGGCGAAATCGCAAATATGGTTTTCTGAGGTATTAATAACCACGAGTATCACAAACTGACTGCGTATTTCAAATTTCAGCTCTGAGGTCCTTGTATAAACAAAAATATTGAAATACGAAATCCGAGGTTTTTTGCAAAATTCTGCTGGACTATAGCCCATGATTTCAAAATGCACTTTTTTGGCGAAATCGCAAATATGGTTTTCTGAGGTATTAATAACCACGAGTATCACAAACTGACTGCGTATTTCAAATTTCAGCTCTGAGGTCCTTGTATTAACAAAAATATTGAAATACGAAATCCGAGGTTTTTATGCAAAATTCTGCTGGACTATAGCCCATGATTTCAAAATGCACTTTTTTGGCGAAATCGCAAATATGGTTTTCTGAGGTATTAATTACCACGAGTACCACAAACTGACTGCGTATTTCAAATTTCAGCTCTGAGGTCCTTGTATAAACAAAAATATTGAAATACGAAATCCGAGGTTTTTTTGTAAAATTCTGCTGAACTATAGCCCATGATTTCAAAATGCACTTTTTTGGCGAAATCGCAAATATGGTTTTCTGAGATACAGATACCCACGAGTATCCCAAACTGCGTGCGGATTTCAAATTTCAGCTCTGAGGTCCTTTTAATAACAAAAATATTGAAATGCGAAATCCGAGGTTTTTATGCAAAATTCTGCTGGACTATAGCCCATGATTTCAAAATGCACTTTTTTGGCGAAATCGCAAATATGGTTTTCTGAGGTATTAATAACCACGAGTATCACAAACTGACTGCGTATTTCAAATTTCAGCTCTGAGGTCCTTGTATAAACAAAAATATTGAAATACGAAATCCGAGGTTTTTATGCAAAATTCTGCTGGACTATAGCCCATGATTTCAAAATGCACTTTTTTGGCGAAATCGCAAATATGGTTTTCTGAGGTTTTAATTACCACGAGTACCACAAACTGACTGCGTATTTCAAATTTCAGCTCTGAGGTCCTTGTATAAACAAAAATATTGAAATACGAAATCCGAGGTTTTTTTGTAAAATTCTGCTGAACTATAGCCCATGATTTCAAAATGCACTTTTTTGGCGAAATCGCAAATATGGTTTTCTGAGATACAGATACCCACGAGTATCCCAAACTGCGTGCGGATTTCAAATTTCAGCTCTGAGGTCCTTTTAATAACAAAAATATTGAAATGCGAAATCCGAGGTTTTTATGCAAAATTCTGCTGGACTATAGCCCATGATTTCAAAATGCACTTTTTTGGCGAAATCGCAAATATTGTTTTCTGAGGTATTAATAACCACGAGTATCACAAACTGACTGCGTATTTCAAATTTCAGCTCTGAGGTCCTTGTATAAACAAAAATATTGAAATACGAAATCCGAGGTTTTTTTGCAAAATTCTGCTGGACTGTAGCCCATGATTTCAAAATGCACTTTTTTGGCGAAATCGCAAATATGGTTTTCTGAGGTATTAATAACCACGAGTATCACAAACTGACTGCGTATTTCAAATTTCAGCTCTGAGGTCCTTGTATAAACAAAAATATTGAAATACGAAATCCGAGGTTTTTTTGCAAAATTCTGCTGGACTATAGCCCATGATTTCAAAATGCACTTTTTTGGCGAAATCGCAAATATGGTTTTCTGAGATACAGATACCCACGAGTATCCCAAACTGCGTGCGGATTTCAAATTTCAGCTCTGAGGTCCTTTTAATAACAAAAATATTGAAATGCGAAATCCGAGGTTTTTATGCAAAATTCTGCTGGACTATAGCCCATGATTTCAAAATGCACTTTTTTGGCGAAATCGCAAATATGGTTTTCTGAGGTATTAATAACCACGAGTATCACAAACTGACTGCGTATTTCAAATTTCAGCTCTGAGGTCCTTTTAATAACAAAAATATTGAAATGCGAAAACCGAGGTTTTTATGCAAAATTCTGCTGGACTATAGCCCATGATTTCAAAATGCACTTTTTTGGCGAAATCGCAAATATGGTTTTCTGAGGTATTAATAACCACGAGTATCACAAATTGACTGCGTATTTCAAATTTCAGCTCTGAGGTCCTTTTAATAACAAAAAATATTGAAATACGAAATCCGAGGTTTTTTTGCAAAATTCTGCTGGACTATAGCCCATGATTTCAAAATGCACTTTTTTGGCGAAATCGCAAATATGGTTTTCTGAGGTATTAATAACCACGAGTATCACAAACTGACTGCGTATTTCAAATTTCAGCTCTGAGGTCCTTGTATAAACAAAAATATTGAAATACGAAATCCGAGGTTTTTTGCAAAATTCTGCTGGACTATAGCCCATGATTTCAAAATGCACTTTTTTGGCGAAATCGCAAATATGGTTTTCTGAGGTATTAATAACCACGAGTATCACAAACTGACTGCGTATTTCAAATTTCAGCTCTGAGGTCCTTGTATTAACAAAAAATATTGAAATACGAAATCCGAGGTTTTTATGCAAAATTCTGCTGGACTATAGCCCATGATTTCAAAATGCACTTTTTTGGCGAAATCGCAAATATGGTTTTCTGAGGTATTAATTACCACGAGTACCACAAACTGACTGCGTATTTCAAATTTCAGCTCTGAGGTCCTTGTATAAACAAAAATATTGAAATACGAAATCCGAGTTTTTTTTGTAAAATTCTGCTGAACTATAGCCCATGATTTCAAAATGCACTTTTTTGGCGAAATCGCAAATATGGTTTTCTGAGATACAGATACCCACGAGTATCCCAAACTGCGTGCGGATTTCAAATTTCAGCTCTGAGGTCCTTTTAATAACAAAAATATTGAAATGCGAAATCCGAGGTTTTTATGCAAAATTCTGCTGGACTATAGCCCATGATTTCAAAATGCACTTTTTTGGCGAAATCGCAAATATGGTTTTCTGAGGTATTAATAACCACGAGTATCACAAACTGACTGCGTATTTCAAATTTCAGCTCTGAGGTCCTTGTATAAACAAAAATATTGAAATACGAAATCCGAGGTTTTTATGCAAAATTCTGCTGGACTATAGCCCATGATTTCAAAATGCACTTTTTTGGCGAAATCGCAAATATGGTTTTCTGAGGTTTTAATTACCACGAGTACCACAAACTGACTGCGTATTTCAAATTTCAGCTCTGAGGTCCTTGTATAAACAAAATATTGAAATACGAAATCCGAGGTTTTTTGTGTAAAATTCTGCTGAACTATAGCCCATGATTTCAAAATGCACTTTTTTGGGCGAAATCGCAAATATGGTTTTCTGAGATACAGATACCCCACGAGTATCCCCAAACTGCGTGCGGATTTCAAATTTCAGCTCTGAGGTCCTTTTAATAACAAAAATATTGAAATGCGAAATCCGAGGTTTTTATGCAAAATTCTGCTGGACTATAGCCCATGATTTCAAAATGCACTTTTTTGGCGAAATCGCAAATATTGTTTTCTGAGGTATTAATAACCACGAGTATCACAAACTGACTGCGTATTTCAAATTTCAGCTCTGAGGTCCTTGTATAAACAAAAATATTGAAATACGAAATCCGAGGTTTTTTTGCAAAATTCTGCTGGACTGTAGCCATGATTTCAAAATGCACTTTTTTGGCGAAATCGCAAATATGGTTTTCTGAGGTATTAATAACCACGAGTATCACAAACTGACTGCGTATTTCAAATTTCAGCTCTGAGGTCCTTGTATAAACAAAAATATTGAAATACGAAATCCGAGGGTTTTTGCAAAATTCTGCTGGACTATAGCCCATGATTTCAAAATGCACTTTTTTGGCGAAATCGCAAACATGGTTCTCTGAGGTATTAATAACCACGAGTATCACAAACTGACTGCGTATTTCAAATTTCAGCTCTGAGGTCCTTTTAATAACAAAAATATTGAAATGCGAAATCCGAGGTTTTTATGCAAAATTCTGCTGGACTATAGCCCATGATTTCAAAATGCACTTTTTTGGCGAAATCGCAAATATTGTTTTCTGAGGTATTAATAACCACGAGTATCACAAACTGACTGCGTATTTCAATTTCAGCTCTGAGGTCCTTTTAATAATAAAAATATTGAAATGCGAAATCCGAGTTTTTTTTGCAAAATTCTGCTGGAGCATAGTCCATGATTTCAAAATGCACTTTTTTGGCGAACTCGCAAATATGGTTTTCTGAGGTATTAATAACCACGAGTATCACAAACTGACTGCGTATATCAAATTTCAGCTCTGAGGTCCTTTTAATACAAAATATTGAAATGCGAAATCCGAGGTTTTTATGCAAAAATCTGCTGGACTATAGCCCATGATTTCAAAATGCACTTTTTTGGCGAAATCGCAAATATGGTTTTCTGAGGTATTAATAACCACGAGCATCACAAACTGACTGCGTATTTCAAATTTCAGCTCTGAGGTCCTTGTATAAACAAAAATATTGAAATACGAAATCCGAGGTTTTTTTGCAAAATTCTGCTGGACTGTAGCCCATGATTTCAAAATGCACTTTTTTGGCGAAATCGCAAATATGGTTTTCAGAAGGTATTAATAACCACGAGTATCACAAACTGACTGCGTATTTCAAATTTCAGCTCTGAGGTCCTTGTATAAACAAAAATATTGAAATACGAAATCCGAGGTTTTTTTGCAAAATTCTGCTGGACTATAGCCCATGATTTCAATTTGTACTTTTTTGGCGAAATCGCAAATATGGTTTTCTGAGATACAGATAACCACGAGTAATCACAAACTGACTGCGTATTTCAAATTTCAGCTCTGAGGTCCTTTTAATAACAAAATATTGAAATGCGAAATCCGAGGTTTTTATGCAAAATTCTGCTGGACTATAGCCCATGATTTCAAAATGCACTTTTTTGGCGAAATCGCAAATATGGTTTTCAGAGGTATTAATAACCACGAGTATCACAAACTGACTGCGTATTTCAAATTTCAGCTCTGAGGTCCTTGTATAAACAAAATATTGAAATACGAAATCCGAGGTTTTTTTGCAAAATTCTGCTGGACTATAGCCCATGATTTCAATATGCACTTTTTTGGCGAAATCGCAAATATGGTTCTCTGAGGTATTAATAACCACGAGTATCACAAACTGACTGCGTATTTCACATTTCAGCTCTGAGGTCCTTGTATAAACAAAAATATTGAAATACGAAATCCGAGGTTTTTTGCAAAATTCTGCTGGACTATAGCCCATGATTTCAAAATGCACTTTTTTGGCGAAATCGCAAATATGGTTTTCTGAGGTATTAATAACCACGAGTATCACAAACTGACTGCGTATTTCAAATTTCAGCTCTGAGGTCCTTTTAATAACAAAAATATTGAAATACGAAATTCGAGGTTTTTTGCAAAATTCTGCTGGACTATAGCCCATGATTTCAAAATGCACTTTTTTGGCGAAATCGCAAATATTGTTTTCTGAGGTATTAATAACCACGAGTATCACAAACTGACTGCGTATTTCAAATTTCAGCTCTGAGGTCCTTTTAATAACAAAAATATTGAAATACGAAATCCGAGGTTTTTTGCAAAATTCTGCTGGACTATAGCCCATGATTTCAAAATGCATTTTTTTGGCGGAATCGCAAATATGGTTTTCTGAGGTATTAATAACCACGAGTATCACAAACTGACTGCGTATTTCAAATTTCAGCTCTGAGGTCCTTGTATAAACAAAAATATTGAACTACGAAATCCGAGGTTTTTTTGTAAAATTCTGCTGGACTATAGCCCATGATTTCAATATGCACTTTTTTGGCGAAATCGCAAATATGGTTCTCTGAGGTATTAATAACCACGAGTATCACAAACTGACTGCGTATTTCACATTTCAGCTCTGAGGTCCTTGTATAAACAAAAATATTGAAATACGAAATCCGAGGTTTTTTGCAAAATTCTGCTGGACTATAGCCCATGATTTCAAAATGCACTTTTTTGGCGAAATCGCAAATATGGTTTTCTGAGGTATTAATAACCACGAGTATCACAAACTGACTGCGTATTTCAAATTTCAGCTCTGAGGTCCTTTTAATAACAAAAATATTGAAATACGAAATCCGAGGTTTTTTGCAAAATTCTGCTGGACTATAGCCCATGATTTCAAAATGCACTTTTTTGGCGAAATCGCAAATATGGTTTTCTGAGGTATTAATAACCACGAGTATCACAAACTGACTGCGTATATCAAATTTCAGCTCTGAGGTCCTTTTAATAATAAAAATATTGAAATGCGAAATCCGAGGTTTTTTTGCAAAATTCTGCTGGAGCATATTCCATGATTTCAAAATGCACTTTTTTGGCGAACTCGCAAATATGGTTTTCTGAGGTATTAATAACCACGAGTATCACAAACTGACTGCGTATATCAAATTTCAGCTCTGAGGTCCTTTTAATAACAAAAATATTGAAATGCGAAATCCGAGGTTTTTATGCAAAATTCTGCTGGACTATAGCCCATGATTTCAAAATGCACTTTTTTGGCGAAATCGCAAATATGGTTTTCTGAGGTATTAATAACCACGAGTATCACAAACTAACTGCGTATTTCAAATTTCAGCTCTGAGGTCCTTGTATAAACAAAAATATTGAAATACGAAATCCGAGGTTTTTTTGCAAAATTCTGCTGGACTATAGCCCATGATTTCAATATGCACTTTTTTGGCGAAATCGCAAATATGGTTCTCTGAGGTATTAATAACCACGAGTATCACAAACTGACTGCGTATTTCACATTTCAGCTCTGAGGTCCTTGTATAAACAAAAATATTGAAATACGAAATCCGAGGTTTTTTGCAAAATTCTGCTGGACTATAGCCCATGATTTCAAAATGCACTTTTTTGGCGAAATCGCAAATATGGTTTTCTGAGGTATTAATAACCACGAGTATCACAAACTGACTGCGTATTTCAAATTTCAGCTCTGAGGTCCTTTTAATAACAAAAATATTGAAATACGAAATCCGAGGTTTTTTGCAAAATTCTGCTGGACTATAGCCCATGATTTCAAAATGCACTTTTTTGGCGAAATCGCAAATATGGTTTTCTGAGGTATTAATAACCACGAGTATCACAAACTGACTGCGTATTTCAAATTTCAGCTCTGAGGTCCTTTTAATAACAAAAATATTGAAATACGAAATCCGAGGTTTTTTGCAAAATTCTGCTGGACTATAGCCCATGATTTCAAAATGCACTTTTTTGGCGAAATCGCAAATATTGTTTTCTGAGGTATTAATAACCACGAGTATCACAAACTGACTGCGTATTTCAAATTTCAGCTCTGAGGTCCTTGTATAAACAAAAATATTGAAATACTAAATCCGAGGTTTTTATGCAAAATTCTGCTGGACTATAGCCCATGATTTCAAAATGCATTTTTTTGGCGGAATCGCAAATATGGTTTTCTGAGGTATTAATAACCACGAGTATCACAAACTGACTGCGTATTTCAAATTTCAGCTCTGAGGTCCTTGTATAAACAAAAATATTGAACTACGAAATCCGAGGTTTTTTTGTAAAATTCTGCTGGACTATAGCCCATGATTTCAAAATGCACTTTTTTGGCGAAATCGCAAATATTGTTTTCTGAGGTATTAATAACCACGAGTATCACAAACTGACTGCGTATATCAAATTTCAGCTCTGAGGTCCTTTTAATAATAAAAATATTGAAATGCGAAATCCGAGGTTTTTTTGCAAAATTCTGCTGGACTATAGCCCATGATTTCAATATGCACTTTTTTGGCGAAATCGCAAATATGGTTTTCTGAGATACAGATAACCACGAGTATCACAAACTGACTGCGTATTTCAAATTACAGCTCTGAGGTCCTTTTAATAACAAAAATATTGAAATGCGAAGTCCGAGGTTTTTATGCTAAATTGCTGGACTATAGCCCATGATTTCAAAATGCACTTTTTTGGCGAAATCGCAAATATGGTTTTCTGAGGTATTAATAACCACGAGTATCACAAACTGACTGCGTATTTCAAATTTCAGCTCTGAGGTCCTTGTATAAACAAAAATATTGAAATACGAAATCCGAGGTTTTTATGCAAAATTCTGCTGGACTATAGCCCATGATTTCAAAATGCATTTTTTTGGCGAAATCGCAAATATGGTTTTCTGAGGTATTAATAACCACGAGTATCACAAACTGACTGCGTATTTCAAATTTCAGCTCTGAGGTCCTTGTATAAACAAAAATATTGAAATACGAAATCCGAGGTTTTTTTGTAAAATTCTGCTGGACTATAGCCCATGATTTCAAAATGCACTTTTTTGGCGAAATCGCAAATATGGTTTTCTGAGGTATTAATAACCACGAGTATCACAAACTGACTGCGTATTTCAAATTTCAGCTCTGAGGTCCTTGTATAAACAAAAATATTGAAATACGAAATCCGAGGTTTTTTGCAAAATTCTGCTGGACTATAGCCCATGATTTCAAAATGCACTTTTTTGGCGAAATCGCAAATATTGTTTTCTGAGGTATTAATAACCACGAGTATCACAAACTGACTGCGTATTTCAAATTTCATCTCTGAGGTCCTTGTATAAACAAAAATATTGAAATACGAAATCCGAGGTTTTTTTGTAAAATTCTGCTGGACTATAGCCCATGATTTCAAAATGCACTTTTTTGGCGAAATCGCAAATATGGTTTTCTGAGGTATTAATAACCACGAGTATCACAAACTGACTGCGTATTTCAAATTTCAGCTCTGAGGTCCTTGTATAAACAAAAATATTGAAATACGAAATCCGAGGTTTTTTGCAAAATTCTGCTGGACTATAGCCCATGATTTCAAAATGCACTTTTTTGGCGAAATCGCAAATATGGTTTTCAGAGGTATTAATAACCACGAGTATCACAAACTGACTGCGTATTTCAAATTTCAGCTCTGAGGTCCTTTTAATAACAAAAATATTGAAATGCGAAATCCGAGGTTTTTATGCAAAATTCTGCTGGACTATAGCCCATGATTTCAAAATGCACTTTTTTGGCGAACTCGCAAATATTTTTTCTGAGTTTTCTGAGGTATTAATATCCACGACTATCCCAAACTGAGTCCGGATTTCAAATTTCAGCTCTGAAGTTCTTTTAATAGCAAAAATATTGATATACGAAATCCGAGGTTTTTTTGCAAAATTCTGCTAGACTATAGCCCATGATTTCAAAATGCACTTTTTTGGCGAAATCGCAAATATGGTTTTCTGAGATACCGATACCCACGTGTATCCCAAACTGCGTGCGAATTTCAAATTTCAGCTCTGAGGTCCTTTTAATAACAAAAATATTGAAATGCGAAATCCGAGGTTTTTATGCAAAATTCTGCTGGACTATAGCCCATGATTTCAAAATGTACTTTTTTGGCGAAATCGCAATTATGGTTTTCTGAGGTATTTATAACCACGAGTATCACAAACTGACTGCGTATTTCAAATTTCAGCTCTGAGGTCCTTGGATAAACAAAAATATTGAAATACGAAATCCGAGGTTTTTATGCAAAATTCTGCTGGAGCATATTCCATGATTTCAAAATGCACTTTTTTGGCGAACTCGCAAATATGGTTTTCTGAGGTATTAATAACCACGAGTATCACAAACTGACTGCGTATATCAAATTTCAGCTCTGAGGTCCTTTTAATAATAAAAATATTGAAATGCGAAATCCGAGGTTTTTTTGCAAAATTCTGCTGGAGCATATTCCATGATTTCAAAATGCACTTTTTTGGCGAACTCGCAAATATGGTTTTCTGAGGTATTAATAACCACGAGTATCACAAACTGACTGCGTATTTCAAATTTCAGCTCTGAGGTCCTTGTATAAACAAAAATATTGAAATACGAAATCCAAGGTTTTTTTGCAAAATTCTGCTGGACTATAGCCCATGATTTCAAAATGCACTTTTTTGGCGAAATCGCAAATATGGTTTTCTGAGGTATTAATAACCACGAGTATCACAAACTGACTGCGTATTTCAAATTTCAGCTCTGAGGTCCTTGTATAAACAAAAATATTGAAATACGAAATCCGAGGTTTTTTTGTAAAATTCTGCTGGACTATAGCCCATGATTTCAAAATGCACTTTTTTGGCGAAATCGCAAATATGGTTTTCTGAGGTATTAATAACCACGAGTATCACAAACTGACTGCGTATATCAAATTTCAGCTCTGAGGTCCTTTTAATAACAAAAATATTGAAATGCGAAATCCGAGGTTTTTATGCTAAATTCTGCTGGACTATAGCCCATGATTTCAAAATGCACTTTTTTGGCGAAATCGCAAATATGGTTTTCTGAGGTATTAATAACCACGAGTATCACAAACTGACTGCGTATTTCAAATTTCAGCTCTGAGGTCCTTGTATAAACAAAAATATTGAAATACGAAATCCAAGGTTTTTTTGCAAAATTCTGCTGGACTATAGCCCATGATTTCAATATGCACTTTTTTGGCGAAATCGCAAATATGGTTTTCTGAGATACAGATAACCACGAGTATCACAAACTGACTGCGTATTTCAAATTACAGCTCTGAGGTCCTTTTAATAACAAAAATATTGAAATGCGAAATCCGAGGTTTTTATGCTAAATTCTGCTGGACTATAGCCCATGATTTCAAAATGCACTTTTTTGGCGAAATCGCAAATATGGTTTTCTGAGGTATTAATAACCACGAGTATCACAAACTGACTGCGTATTTCAAATTTCAGCTCTGAGGTCCTTGTATAAACAAAAATATTGAAATACGAAATCCGAGGTTTTTATGCAAAATTCTGCTGGACTATAGCCCATGATTTCAAAATGCATTTTTTTGGCGAAATCGCAAATATGGTTTTCTGAGGTATTAATAACCACGAGTATCACAAACTGACTGCGTATTTCAAATTTCAGCTCTGAGGTCCTTGTATAAACAAAAATATTGAAATACGAAATCCGAGGTTTTTTTGTAAAATTCTGCTGGACTATAGCCCATGATTTCAAAATGCACTTTTTTGGCGAAATCGCAAATATGGTTTTCTGAGGTATTAATAACCACGAGTATCACAAACTGACTGCGTATTTCAAATTTCAGCTCTGAGGTCCTTGTATAAACAAAAATATTGAAATACGAAATCCGAGGTTTTTTTGTAAAATTCTGCTGGACTATAGCCCATGATTTCAAAATGCACTTTTTTGGCGAAATCGCAAATATGGTTTTCTGAGGTATTAATAACCACGAGTATCACAAACTGACTGCGTATTTCAAATTTCAGCTCTGAGGTCCTTGTATAAACAAAAATATTGAAATACGAAATCCGAGGTTTTTTGCAAAATTCTGCTGGACTATAGCCCATGATTTCAAAATGCACTTTTTTGGCGAAATCGCAAATATTGTTTTCTGAGGTATTAATAACCACGAGTATCACAAACTGACTGCGTATTTCAAATTTCAGCTCTGAGGTCCTTGTATAAACAAAAATATTGAAATACGAAATCCGAGGTTTTTTTGTAAAATTCTGCTGGACTATAGCCCATGATTTCAAAATGCACTTTTTTGGCGAAATCGCAAATATGGTTTTCTGAGGTATTAATAACCACGAGTATCACAAACTGACTGCGTATTTCAAATTTCAGCTCTGAGGTCCTTGTATAAACAAAAATATTGAAATACGAAATCCGAGGTTTTTTGCAAAATTCTGCTGGACTATAGCCCATGATTTCAAAATGCACTTTTTTGGCGAAATCGCAAATATGGTTTTCTGAGGTATTAATAACCACGAGTATCACAAACTGACTGCGTATTTCAAATTTCAGCTCTGAGGTCCTTTTAATAACAAAAATATTGAAATGCGAAATCCGAGGTTTTTATGCAAAATTCTGCTGGACTATAGCCCATGATTTCAAAATGCACTTTTTTGGCGAAATCGCAAATATGGTTTTCTGAGATACAGATAACCACGAGTATCACAAACTGACTGCGTATTTCAAATTTCAGCTCTGAGGTCCTTTTAATAACAAAAATATTGAAATGCGAAATCCGAAGTTTTTATGCAAAATTCTGCTGGACTATAGCCCATGATTTCAAAATGCACTTTTTTGGCGAAATCGCAAATATGGTTTTCAGAGGTATTAATAACCACGAGTATCACAAACTGACTGCGTATTTCAAATTTCAGCTCTGAGGTCCTTGTATAAACAAAAATATTGAAATACGAAATCCGAGGTTTTTTTGCAAAATTCTGCTGGACTATAGCCCATGATTTCAAAATGCACTTTTTTGGCGAAATCGCAAATATGGTTTTCTGAGGTATTAATAACCACGAGTATCACAAACTGACTGCGTATTTCAAATTTCAGCTCTGAGGTCCTTTTAATAACAAAAATATTGAAATGCGAAATCCGAGGTTTGTATGCTAAATTCTGCTGGACTAAAGCCCATGATTTCAAAATGCACTTTTTTGGCGAAATCGCAAATATGGTTTTCTGAGGTATTAATAACCACGAGTATCACAAACTGACTGCGTATTTCAAATTTCAGCTTTGAGGTCCTTGTATAAACAAAAATATTGAAATACGAAATCCGAGGCTTTTTTGCAAAATTCTGCTGGACTATAGCCCATGATTTCAATATGCTCTTTTTTGGCGAAATCGCAAATATGGTGTTCTGAGGTATTAATAACCACGAGTATCACAAACTGACTGCGTATTTCAAATTTCAGCTCTGAGGTCCTTTTAATAACAAAAATATTGAAATGCGAAATCCGAGGGTTTTATGCAAAATTCTGCTGGACTATAGCCCATGATTTCAAAATGCACTTTTTTGGCGAAATCGCAAATATTGTTTTCTGAGGTATTAATAACCACGAGTATCACAAACTGACTGCGTATTTCAAATTTCAGCTCTGAGGTCCTTTTAATAATAAAAATATTGAAATGCGAAATCCGAGGTTTTTTTGCAAAATTCTGCTGGAGCATATTCCATGATTTCAAAATGCACTTTTTTGGCGAACTCGCAAATATGGTTTTCTGAGGTATTAATAACCACGAGTATCACAAACTGACTGCGTTTATCAAATTTCAGCTCTGAGGTCCTTTTAATAACAAAAATATTGAAATGCGAAATCCGAGGTTTTTATGCAAAATTCTGCTGGACTATAGCCCATGATTTCAAAATGCACTTTTTTGGCGAAATCGCAAATATGGTTTTCTGAGGTATTAATAACCACGAGTATCACAAACTGACTGCGTATTTCAAATTTCAGCTCTGAGGTCCTTTTAATAACAAAAATATTGAAATGCGAAATCCGAGGTTTTTATGCAAAATTCTGCTGGACTATAGACCATGATTTCAAAATGCACTTTTTTGCGAAATCGCAAATATTGTTTTCTGAGGTATTAATAACCACGAGTATCACAAACTGACTGCGTATTTCAAATTTCAGCTCTGAGGTCCTTTTAATAATAAAAATATTGAAATGCGAAATCCGAGGTTTTTTTGCAAAATTCTGCTGGAGCATATTCCATGATTTCAAAATGCACTTTTTTGGCGAACTCGCAAATATGGTTTTCTGAGGTATTAATAACCACGAGTATCACAAACTGACTGCGTATTTCAAATTTCAGCTCTGAGGTCCTTGTATAAACCAAAATATTGAAATACGAAATCCGAGGTTTTTTTGCAAAATTCTGCTGGACTATAGCCCATGATTTCAAAATGCACTTTTTTGGCGAAATCGCAAATATGGTTTTCTGAGGTATTAATAACCACGAGTATCACAAACTGACTGCGTATTTCAAATTTCAGCTCTGAGGTCCTTTTAATAACAAAAATATTGAAATGCGAAATCCGAGGTTTTTATGCAAAATTCTGCTGGACTATAGCCCATGATTTCAAAATGCACTTTTTTGGCGAAATCGCAAATATTGTTTCTTGAGGTATTAATAACCACGAGTATCACAAACTGACTGCGTATTTCAAATTTCAGCTCTGAGGTCCTTTTAATAATAAAAATATTGAAATGCGAAATCCGAGGTTTTTTTGCAAAATTCTGCTGGAGCATATTCCATGATTTCAAAATGCACTTTTTTGGCGAACTCGCAAATATGGTTTTCTGAGGTATTAATAACCACGAGTATCACAAACTGACTGCGTATATCAAATTTCAGCTCTGAGGTCCTTTTAATAACAAAAATATTGAAATGCGAAATCCGAGGTTTTTATGCAAAATTCTGTTGGACTATAGCCCATGATTTCAAAATGCACTTTTTTGGCGAAATCGCAAATATGGTTTTCTGAGGTATTAATAACCACGAGTATCACAAACTGACTGCGTATTTCAAATTTCAGCTCTGAGGTCCTTTTAATAACAAAAATATTGAAATGCGAAATCCGAGGTTTTTATGCAAAATTCTGCTGGACTATAGCCCATGATTTCAAAATGCACTTTTTTGGCGAAATCGCAAATATTGTTTTCTGAGGTATAAATAACCACGAGTATCACAAACTGACTGCGTATTTCAAATTTCAGCTCTGAGGTCCTTTTAATAATAAAAATATTGAAATGCGAAATCCGAGGTTTTTTTGCAAAATTCTGCTGGACTATAGCCCATGATTTCAAAATGCATTTTTTTGGCGAAATCGCAAATATGGTTTTCTGAGGTATTAATAACCACGAGTATCACAAACTGACTGCGTATTTCAAATTTCAGCTCTGAGGTCCTTTTAATAACAAAAATATTGAAATGCGAAATCCGAGGTTTTTATGCAAAATTCTGCTGGACTATAGCCCATGATTTCAAAATGCACTTTTTTGGCGAAATCGCAAATATGGTTTTCTGAGGTATTAATAACCACGAGTATCACAAACTGACTGCGTATTTCAAATTTCAGCTCTGAGGTCCTTTTAATAACAAAAATATTGAAATGCGAAATCCGAGGTTTTTATGCAAAATTCTGCTGGACTATAGCCCATGATTTCAAAATGCACTTTTTTGGCGAAATCGCAAATATTGTTTTCTGAGGTATTAATAACCACGAGTATCACAAACTGACTGCGTATTTCAAATTTCAGCTCTGAGGTCCTTTTAATAATAAAAATATTGAAATGCGAAATCCGAGGTTTTTTTGCAAAATTCTGCTGGACTATAGCCCATGATTTCAAAATGCATTTTTTTGGCGAAATCGCAAATATGGTTTTCTGAGGTATTAATAACCACGAGTATCACAAACTGACTGCGTATTTCAAATTTCAGCTCTGAGGTCCTTTTAATAATAAAAATATTGAAATGCGAAATCCGAGGTTTTTTTGCAAAATTCTGCTGGACTATAGCCCATGATTTCAAAATGCATTTTTTTGGCGAAATCGCAAATATGGTTTTCTGAGGTATTAATAACCACGAGTATCACAAACTGACTGCGTATTTCAAATTTCAGCTCTGAGGTCCTTTTAATAACAAAAATATTGAAATGCGAAATCCGAGGTTTTTTTGCAAAATTCTGCTGGAGCATATTCCATGATTTCAAAATGCACTTTTTTGGCGAACTCGCAAATATGGTTTTCTGAGGTATTAATAACCACGAGTATCACAAACTGACTGCGTATATCAAATTTCAGCTCTGAGGTCCTTTTAATAACAAAAATATTGAAATGCGAAATCCGAGGTTTTTATGCAAAATTCTGTTGGACTATAGCCCATGATTTCAAAATGCACTTTTTTGGCGAAATCGCAAATATTGTTTTCTGAGGTATTAATAACCACGAGTATCACAAACTGACTGCGTATTTCAAATTTCAGCTCTGAGGTCCTTTTAATAATAAAATATTGAAATGCGAAATCCGAGGTTTTTTTGCAAAATTCTGCTGGACTATAGCCCATGATTTCAAAATGCATTTTTTTGGCGAAATCGCAAATATGGTTTTCTGAGGTATTAATAACCACGAGTATCACAAACTGACTGCGTATTTCAAATTACAGCTCTGAGGTCCTTGTATAAACAAAAATATTGAAATACGAAATCCGAGGTTTTTTTTTTGTAAAATTCTGCTGGACTATAGCCCATGATTTCAAAATGCACTTTTTTGGCGAAATCGCAAATATTGTTTTCTGAGGTATTAATAACCACGAGTATCACAAACTGACTGCGTATTTCAAATTTCAGCTCTGAGGTCCTTTTAATAATAAAAATATTGAAATGCGAAATCCGAGGTTTTTTTTGCAAAATTCTGCTGGACTATAGCCCATGATTTCAAAATGCATTTTTTTGGCGAAATCGCAAATATGGTTTTCTGAGGTATTAATAACCACGAGTATCACAAACTGACTGCGTATTTCAAATTACAGCTCTGAGGTCCTTGTATAAACAAAAATATTGAAATACGAAATCCGAGGTTTTTTTTGTAAAATTCTGCTGGACTATAGCCCATGATTTCAAAATGCACTTTTTTGGCGAAATCGCAAATATTGTTTTCTGAGGTATTAATAACCACGAGTATCACAAACTGACTGCGTATATCAAATTTCAGCTCTGAGGTCCTTTTAATAACAAAAATATTGAAATGCGAAATCCGAGGTTTTTATGCAAAATTCTGTTGGACTATAGCCCATGATTTCAAAATGCACTTTTTTGGCGAAATCGCAAATATGGTTTTCTGAGGTATTAATAACCACGAGTATCACAAACTGACTGCGTATTTCAAATTTCAGCTCTGAGGTCCTTTTAATAACAAAAATATTGAAATGCGAAATCCGAGGTTTTTATGCAAAATTCTGCTGGACTATAGCCCATGATTTCAAAATGCACTTTTTTGGCGAAATCGCAAATATGGTTTTCTGAGGTATTAATAACCACGAGTATCACAAACTGACTGCGTATTTCAAATTTCAGCTCTGAGGTCCTTTTAATAACAAAAATATTGAAATGCGAAATCCGAGGTTTTTATGCAAAATTCTGCTGGACTATAGCCCATGATTTCAAAATGCACTTTTTTGGCGAAATCGCAAATATGGTTTTCTGAGATACAGATAACCACGAGTATCACAAACTGACTGCGTATTTCAAATTTCAGCTCTGAGGTCCTTTTAATAACAAAAATATTGAAATGCGAAATCCGAAGTTTTTATGCAAAATTCTGCTGGACTATAGCCCATGATTTCAAAATGCACTTTTTTGGCGAAATCGCAAATATGGTTTTCAGAGGTATTAATAACCACGAGTATCACAAACTGACTGCGTATTTCAAATTTCAGCTCTGAGGTCCTTGTATAAACAAAAATATTGAAATACGAAATCCGAGGTTTTTTTGCAAAATTCTGCTGGACTATAGCCCATGATTTCAAAATGCACTTTTTTGGCGAAATCGCAAATATGGTTTTCTGATGTATTAATAACCACGAGTATCACAAACTGACTGCGTATTTCAAATTTCAGCTCTGAGGTCCTTTTAATAACAAAAATATTGAAATGCGAAATCCGAGGTTTTTATGCTAAATTCTGCTGGACTATAGCCCATGATTTCAAAATGCACTTTTTTGGCGAAATCGCAAATATGGTTTTCTGAGGTATTAATAACCACGAGTATCACAAACTGACTGCGTATTTCAAATTTCAGCTTTGAGGTCCTTGTATAAACAAAAATATTGAAATACGAAATCCGAGGCTTTTTTGCAAAATTCTGCTGGACTATAGCCCATGATTTCAATATGCTCTTTTTTGGCGAAATCGCAAATATGGTGTTCTGAGGTATTAATAACTACGAGTATCACAAACTGACTGCGTATTTCAAATTTCAGCTCTGAGGTCCTTTTAATAACAAAAATATTGAAATGCGAAATCCGAGGTTTTTATGCAAAATTCTGCTGGACTATAGCCCATGATTTCAAAATGCACTTTTTTGGCGAAATCGCAAATATTGTTTTCCGAGGTATTAATAACCACGAGTATCACAAACTGACTGCGTATTTCAAATTTCAGCTCTGAGGTCCTTGTATAAACAAAAATATTGAAATACTAAATCCGAGGTTTTTATGCAAAATTCTGCTGGACTATAGCCCATGATTTCAAAATGCATTTTTTTGGCGAAATCGCAAATATGGTTTTCTGAGGTATTAATAACCACGAGTATCACAAACTGACTGCGTATTTCAAATTTCAGCTCTGAGGTCCTTGTATAAACAAAAATATTGAACTACGAAATCCGAGGTTTTTTTGTAAAATTCTGCTGGACTATAGCCCATGATTTCAATATGCACTTTTTTGGCGAAATCGCAAATATGGTTTTCTGAGGTATTAATAACCACGAGTATCATAAACTGACTGCGTATTTCAAATTTCAGCTCTGAGGTCCTTGTATAAACAAAAATATTGAAATACGAAATCCGAGGTTTTTTGCAAAATTCTGCTGGACTATAGCCCATGATTTCAAAATGCACTTTTTTGGCGAAATCGCAAATATGGTTTTCTGAGGTATTAATAACCACGAGTATCACAAACTGACTGCGTATTTCAAATTTCAGCTCTGAGGTCCTTTTAATAATAAAAATATTGAAATGCGAAATCCGAGGTTTTTTTGCAAAATTCTGCTGGAGCATATTCCATGATTTCAAAATGCACTTTTTTGGCGAACTCGCAAATATGGTTTTCTGAGGTATTAATAACCACGAGTATCACAAACTGACTGCGTTTATCAAATTTCAGCTCTGAGGTCCTTTTAATAACAAAAATATTGAAATGCGAAATCCGAGGTTTTTATGCAAAATTCTGCTGGACTATAGCCCATGATTTCAAATGCACTTTTTTGGCGAAATCGCAAATATGGTTTTCTGAGGTATTAATAACCACGAGTATCACAAACTGACTGCGTATTTCAAATTTCAGCTCTGAGGTCCTTTTAATAACAAAAATATTGAAATGCGAAATCCGAGGTTTTTATGCAAAATTCTGCTGGACTATAGCCCATGATTTCAAAATGCACGTTTTTGGCGAAATCGCAAATATTGTTTTCTGAGGTATTAATAACCACGAGTATCACAAACTGACTGCGTATTTCAAATTTCAGCTCTGAGGTCCTTTTAATAATAAAAATATTGAAATGCGAAATCCGAGGTTTTTTTGCAAAATTCTGCTGGAGCATATTCCATGATTTCAAAATGCACTTTTTTGGCGAACTCGCAAATATGGTTTTCTGAGGTATTAATAACCACGAGTATCACAAACTGACTGCGTATTTCAAATTTCAGCTCTGAGGTCCTTGTATAAACAAAAATATTGAAATACGAAATCCGAGGTTTTTTTGCAAAATTCTGCTGGACTATAGCCCATGATTTCAAAATGCACTTTTTGGCGAAATCGCAATATGGTTTTCTGAGGTATTAATAACCACGAGTATCACAAACTGACTGCGTATTTCAAATTTCAGCTCTGAGGTCCTTTTAATAACAAAAATATTGAAATGCGAAATCCGAGGTTTTTATGCAAAATTCTGCTGGACTATAGCCCATGATTTCAAAATGCACTTTTTTGGCGAAATCGCAAATATTGTTTTCTGAGGTATTAATAACCACGAGTATCACAAACTGACTGCGTATTTCAAATTTCAGCTCTGAGGTCCTTTTAATAATAATAAAAATATTGAAATGCGAAATCCGAGGTTTTTTTGCAAAATTCTGCTGGAGCATATTCCATGATTTCAAAATGCACTTTTTTGGCGAACTCGCAAATATGGTTTTCTGAGGTATTAATAACCACGAGTATCACAAACTGACTGCGTATATCAAATTTCAGCTCTGAGGTCCTTTTAATAACAAAAATATTGAAATGCGAAATCCGAGGTTTTTATGCAAAATTCTGTTGGACTATAGCCCATGATTTCAAAATGCACTTTTTTGGCGAAATCGCAAATATGGTTTTCTGAGGTATTAATAACCACGAGTATCACAAACTGACTGCGTATTTCAAATTTCAGCTCTGAGGTCCTTTTAATAACAAAAATATTGAAATGCGAAATCCGAGGTTTTTATGCAAAATTCTGCTGGACTATAGCCCATGATTTCAAAATGCACTTTTTTGGCGAAATCGCAAATATTGTTTTCTGAGGTATTAATAACCACGAGTATCACAAACTGACTGCGTATTTCAAATTTCAGCTCTGAGGTCCTTTTAATAATAAAAATATTGAAATGCGAAATCCGAGGTTTTTTTGCAAAATTCTGCTGGAGCATATTCCATGATTTCAAAATGCACTTTTTTGGCGAACTCGCAAATATGGTTTTCTGAGGTATTAATAACCACGAGTATCACAAACTGACTGCGTATTTCAAATTTCAGCTCTGAGATCCTTGTATAAACAAAAATATTGAAATACGAAATCCGAGGTTTTTTTGCAAAATTCTGCTGGACTATAGCCCATGATTTCAATATGCACTTTTTTGGCGAAATCGCAAATATGGTTTTCTGAGATACAGATAACCACGAGTATCACAAACTGACTGCGTATTTCAAATTACAGCTCTGAGGTCCTTTTACTAACAAAAATATTGAAATGCGAAATCCGAGGTTTTTATGCTAAATTCTGCTGGACTATAGCCCATGATTTCAAAATGCACTTTTTTGGCGAAATCGCAAATATGGTTTTCTGAGGTATTAATAACCACGAGTATCATAAACTGACTGCGTATTTCAAATTTCAGCTCTGAGGTCCTTGTATAAACAAAAATATTGAAATACGAAATCCGAGGTTTTTATGCAAAATTCTGCTGGACTATAGCCCATGATTTCAAAATGCATTTTTTTGGCGAAATCGCAAATATGGTTTTCTGAGGTATTAATAACCACGAGTATCACAAACTGACTGCGTATTTCAAATTTCAGCTCTGAGGTCCTTGTATAAACAAAAATATTGAAATACGAAATCCGAGGTTTTTTTGCAAAATTCTGCTGGACTATAGCCCATGATTTCAAAATGCACTTTTTTGGCGAAATCGCAAATATGGTTTTCTGAGGTATTAATAACCACGAGTATCACAAACTGACTGCGTATTTCAAATTTCAGCTCTGAGGTCCTTTTAATAACAAAAATATTGAAATGCGAAATCCGAGGTTTTTATGCAAAATTCTGCTGGACTATAGCCCATGATTTCAAAATGCACTTTTTTGGCGAAATCGCAAATATTGTTTTCTGAGGTATTAATAACCACGAGTATCACAAACTGACTGCGTATTTCAAATTTCAGCTCTGAGGTCCTTTTAATAACAAAAATATTGAAATGCGAAATCCGAGGTTTTTATGCAAAATTCTGCTGGACTATAGCCCATGATTTCAAAATGCACTTTTTTGGCGAAATCGCAAATATTGTTTTCTGAGGTATTAATAACCACGAGTATCACAAACTGACTGCGTATTTCAAATTTCAGCTCTGAGGTCCTTTTAATAATAAAAATATTGAAATGCGAAATCCGAGGTTTTTTTGCAAAATTCTGCTGGAGCATATTCCATGATTTCAAAATGCACTTTTTTGGCGAACTCGCAAATATGGTTTTCTGAGGTATTAATAACCACGAGTATCACAAACTGACTGCGTATTTCAAATTTCAGCTCTGAGGTCCTTGTATAAACAAAAATATTGAAATACGAAATCCGAGGTTTTTTTGCAAAATTCTGCTGGACTATAGCCCATGATTTCAAAATGCACTTTTTTGGCGAAATCGCAAATATGGTTTTCTGAGGTATTAATAACCACGAGTATCACAAACTGACTGCGTATTTCAAATTTCAGCTCTGAGGTCCTTTTAATAACAAAAATATTGAAATGCGAAATCCGAGGTTTTTATGCAAAATTCTGCTGGACTATAGCCCATGATTTCAAAATGCACTTTTTTGGCGAAATCGCAAATATTGTTTTCTGAGGTATTAATAACCACGAGTATCACAAACTGACTGCGTATTTCAAATTTCAGCTCTGAGGTCCTTTTAATAATGAAAATATTGAAATGCGAAATCCGAGGTTTTTTTGCAAAATTCTGCTGGAGCATATTCCATGATTTCAAAATGCACTTTTTTGGCGAACTCGCAAATATGGTTTTCTGAGGTATTAATAACCACGAGTATCACAAACTGACTGCGTATATCAAATTTCAGCTTTGAGGTCCTTTTAATAACAAAAATATTGAAATGCGAAATCCGAGGTTTTTATGCAAAATTCTGTTGGACTATAGCCCATGATTTCAAAATGCACTTTTTTGGCGAAATCGCAAATACGGTTTTCTGAGGTATTAATAACCACGAGTATCACAAACTGACTGCGTATTTCAAATTTCAGCTCTGAGGTCCTTTTAATAACAAAAATATTGAAATGCGAAATCCGAGGTTTTTATGCAAAATTCTGCTGGACTATAGCCCATGATTTCAAAATGCACTTTTTTGGCGAAATCGCAAATATTGTTTTCTGAGGTATTAATAACCACGAGTATCACAAACTGACTGCGTATTTCAATTTTCAGCTCTGAGGTCCTTTTAATAATAAAAATATTGAAATGCGAAATCCGAGGTTTTTTTGCAAAATTCTGCTGGAGCATATTCCATGATTTCAAAATGCACTTTTTTGGCGAACTCGCAAATATGGTTTTCTGAGGTATTAATAACCACGAGTATCACAAACTGACTGCGTATTTCAAATTTCAGCTCTGAGATCCTTGTATAAACAAAAATATTGAAATACGAAATCCGAGGTTTTTTTGCAAAATTCTGCTGGACTATAGCCCATGATTTCAATATGCACTTTTTTGGCGAAATCGCAAATATGGTTTTCTGAGATACAGATAACCACGAGTATCACAAACTGACTGCGTATTTCAAATTACAGCTCTGAGGTCCTTTTAATAACAAAAATATTGAAATGCGAAATCCGAGGTTTTTATGCTAAATTCTGCTGGACTATAGCCCATGATTTCAAAATGCACTTTTTTGGCGAAATCGCAAATATGGTTTTCTGAGGTATTAATAACCACGAGTATCACAAACTGACTGCGTATTTCAAATTTCAGCTCTGAGGTCCTTGTATAAACAAAAATATTGAAATACGAAATCCGAGGTTTTTATGCAAAATTCTGCTGGACTATAGCCCATGATTTCAAAATGCATTTTTTTGGCGAAATCGCAAATATGGTTTTCTGAGGTATTAATAACCACGAGTATCACAAACTGACTGCGTATTTCAAATTTCAGCTCTGAGGTCCTTGTATAAACAAAAATATTGAAATACGAAATCCGAGGTTTTTTGCAAAATTCTGCTGGACTATAGCCCATGATTTCAAAATGCACTTTTTTGGCGAAATCGCAAATATGGTTTTCTGAGGTATTAATAACCACGAGTATCACAAACTGACTGCGTATATCAAATTTCAGCTCTGAGGTCCTTTTAATAACAAAAATATTGAAATGCGAAATCCGAGGTTTTTATGCAAAATTCTGCTGGACTATAGCCCATGATTTCAAAATGCACTTTTTTGGCGAAATCGCAAATATGGTTTTCTGAGGTATTAATAACCACGAGTATCACAAACTGACTGCGTATTTCAAATTTCAGCTCTGAGGTCCTTGTATAAACAAAAATATTGAAATACGAAATCCGAGGTTTTTTGCAAAATTCTGCTGGACTATAGCCCATGATTTCAAAATGCACTTTTTTGGCGAAATCGCAAATATGGTTTTCTGAGGTATTAATAACCACGAGTATCACAAACTGACTGCGTATATCAAATTTCAGCTCTGAGGTCCTTTTAATAACAAAAATATTGAAATGCGAAATCCGAGGTTTTTATGCAAAATTCTGCTGGACTATAGCCCATGATTTCAAAATGCACTTTTTTGGCGAAATCGCAAATATGGTTTTCTGAGATACCGATACCCACGAGTATCCCAAACTGCGTGCGAATTTCAAATTACAGCTCTGAGGTCCTTTTAATAACAAAAATATTGAAATGCGAAATCCGAGGTTTTTATGCAAAATTCTGCTGGACTATAGCCCATAATTTCAAAATGCACTTTTTTGGCGAAATCGCAAATATGGTTTTCTGAGGTATTAATAACCACGAGTATCACAAACTGACTGCGTATTTCAAATTTCAGCTCTGAGGTCCTTGTATAAACAAAAATATTGAAATACGAAATCCGAGGTTTTTATGCAAAATTCTGCTGGACTATAGCCCATGATTTCAAAATGCACTTTTTTGGCGAAATCGCAAATATGGTTTTCTGAGGTATTAATTACCACGAGTACCACAAACTGACTGCGTATTTCAAATTTCAGCTCTGAGGTCCTTGTATAAACAAAAATATTGAAATACGAAATCCGAGGTTTTTTTGTAAAATTCTGCTGGACTATAGCCCATGATTTCAAAATGCACTTTTTTGGCGAAATCGCAAATATGGTTTTCTGAGGTATTAATAACCACGAGTATCACAAACTGACTGCGTATTTCGAATTTCAGCTCTGAGGTCCTTTTAATAACAAACATATTGAAATGCGAAATCCGAGGTTTTTATGCAAAATTCTGCTGGACTATAGCCCATGATTTCAAAATGCACTTTTTTGGCGAAATCGCAAATATGGTTTTCTGAGGTATAGATAATAATAACCACGAGTATTACAAACTGACTGCGTATTTCAAATTTCAGCTCTGAGGTCCTTGTATAAACAAAAATATTGAAATACGAAATCCGAGGTTTTTATGCAAAATTCTGCTGGACTATAGCCCATGATTTCAAAATGCACTTTTTTGGCGAAATCGCAAATATTGTTTTCTGAGGTATTAATAACCACGAGTATCACAAACTGACTGCGTATTTCAAATTTCAGCTCTGAGGTCCTTGTATAAACAAAAATATTGAAATACGAAATCCGAGGTTTTTTTGTAAAATTCTGCTGGACTATAGCCCATGATTTCAAAATGCACTTTTTTGGCGAAATCGCAAATATTGTTTTCTGAGGTATTAATAACCACGAGTATCACAAACTGACTGCGTATTTCAAATTTCAGCTCTGAGGTCCTTTTAATAATAAAAATATTGAAATGCGAAATCCGAGGTTTTTTTGCAAAATTCTGCTGGACTATAGCCCATGATTTCAACATGCATTTTTTTGGCGAAATCGCAAATATTGTTTTCTGAGGTATTAATAACCACGAGTATCACAAACTGACTGCGTATTTCAAATTTCAGCTCTGAGGTCCTTGTATAAACAAAAATATTGAAATACGAAATCCGAGGTTTTTTTGTAAAATTCTGCTGGACTATAGCCCATGATTTCAAAATGCACTTTTTTGGCGAAATCGCAAATATGGTTTTCTAAGGTATTAATAACCACGAGTATCACAAACTGACTGCGTATATCAAATTTCAGCTCTGAGGTCCTTGTATAAACAAAAATATTGAAATACGAAATCCGAGGGTTTTTGCAAAATTCTGCTGGACTATAGCCCATGATTTCAAAATGCACTTTTTTGGCGAAATCGCAAACATGGTTCTCTGAGGTATTAATAACCACGAGTATCACAAACTGACTGCGTATTTCAAATTACAGCTCTGAGGTCCTTTGAATAACAAAAATATTGAAATGCGAAAACCGAGGTTTTTATGCAAAATTCTGCTGGACTATAGCCCATGATTTCAAAATGCACTTTTTTGGCGAAATCGCAAATATGGTTTTCTAAGGTATTAATAACCACGAGTATCACAAACTGACTGCGTATATCAAATTTCAGCTCTGAGGTCCTTGTATAAACAAAAATATTGAAATACGAAATCCGAGGGTTTTTGCAAAATTCTGCTGGACTATAGCCCATGATTTCAAAATGCACTTTTTTGGCGAAATCGCAAACATGGTTCTCTGAGGTATTAATAACCACGAGTATCACAAACTGACTGCGTATTTCAAATTTCAGCTCTGAGGTCCTTGTATAAACAAAAATATTGAAATACGAAATCCGAGGTTTTTTGCAAAATTCTGCTGGACTATAGCCCATGATTTCAAAATGCACTTTTTTGGCGAAATCGCAAATATTGTTTTCTGAGGTATTAATAACCACGAGTACCACAAACTGACTGCGTATTTCAAATTTCAGCTCTGAGGTCCTTTTAATAACAAAAATATTGAAATGCGAAAACCGAGGTTTTTATACAAAATTCTGCTGGACTATAGCCCATGATTTCAAAATGCACTTTTTTGGCGAAATCGCAAATATGGTTTTCTGAGATACCGATACCCACGAGTATCCCAAACTGCGTGCGGATTTCAAATTTCAGCTCTGAGGTCCTTTTAATAACAAAAATATTGAAATGCGAAATCCGAGGTTTTTATACAAAATTCTGCTGGACTATAGCCCATGATTTCAAAATGCACTTTTTTGGCGAAATCGCAAATATGGTTTTCTGAGGTATTAATAACCACGAGTATCACAAACTGACTGCGTATTTCAAATTTCAGCTCTGAGGTCCTTGTATAAACAAAAATATTGAAATACGAAATCCGAGGTTTTTTGCAAAATTCTGCTGGACTATAGCCCATGATTTCAAAATGCACTTTTTTGGCGAAATCGCAAATATTGTTCTCTGAGGTATTAATAACCACGAGTACCACAAACTGACTGCGTATTTCAAATTTCAGCTCTGAGGTCCTTTTAATAACAAAAATATTGAAATGCGAAAACCGAGGTTTTTATACAAAATTCTGCTGGACTATAGCCCATGATTTCAAAATGCACTTTTTTGGCGAAATCGCAAATATGGTTTTCTGAGATACCGATACCCACGAGTATCCCAAACTGCGTGCGGATTTCAAATTTCAGCTCTGAGGTCCTTTTAATAACAAAAATATTGAAATGCGAAATCCGAGGTTTTTATACAAAATTCTGCTGGACTATAGCCCATGATTTCAAAATGCACTTTTTTGGCGAAATCGCAAATATTGTTTTCTGAGGAATTAATAACCACGAGTATCACAAACTGACTGCGTATTTCAAATTTCAGCTCTGAGGTCCTTTTAATAACAAAAATATTGAAATGCGAAATACGAGGTTTTTATGCAAAATTCTGCTGGACTATAGCCCATGATTTCAAAATGCACTTTTTTGGCGAAATCGCAAATATGGTTTTCTGAGGTATTAATAACCACAAGTATCACAAACTGACTGCGTATTTCAAATTTCAGCTCTGAGGTCCTTGTATAAACAAAAATATTGAAATACGAAATCCGAGGTTTTTTTGCAAAATTCTGCTGGACTATAGCCCATGATTTCAAAATGCACTTTTTTGGCGAAATCGCAAATATTGTTTTCTGAGGTATTAATAACCACGAGTATCACAAATTGACTGCGTATTTCAAATTTCAGCTCTGAGGTCCTTTTAATAACAAAAATATTGAAATGCGAAATCCGAGGTTTTTATGCAAAATTCTGCTGGACTATAGCCCATGATTTCAAAATGCACTTTTTTGGCGAAATCGCAAATATGGTTTTCTGAGGTATTAATAACCACGAGTATCACAAACTGACTGCGTATTTCAAATTTCAGCTCTGAGGTCCTTTTAATAACAAAAATATTGAAATGCGAAAACCGAGGTTTTTATGCAAAATTCTGCTGGACTATAGCCCATGATTTCAAAATGCACTTTTTTGGCGAAATCGCAAATATGGTTTTCTGAGGTATTAATAACCACGAGTATCACAAACTGACTGCGTATTTCAAATTTCAGCTCTGAGGTCCTTGTATAAACAAAAATCTTGAAATACGAAATCCGAGGTTTTTTTGCAAAATTCTGCTGGACTATAGCCCATGATTTCAAAATGCACTTTTTTGGCGAAATCGCAAATATTGTTTTCTGAGGTATTAATAACCACGAGTACCACAAACTGACTGCGTATTTCAAATTTCAGCTCTGAGGTCCTTTTAATAACAAAAATATTGAAATGCGAAAACCGAGGTTTTTATACAAAATTCTGCTGGACTATAGCCCATGATTTCAAAATGCACTTTTTTGGCGAAATCGCAAATATGGTTTTCTGAGATACCGATACCCACGAGTATCCCAAACTGCGTGCGGATTTCAAATTTCAGCTCTGAGGTCCTTTTAATAACAAAAATATTGAAATGCGAAATCCGAGGTTTTTATACAAAATTCTGCTGGACTATAGCCCATGATTTCAAAATGCACTTTTTTGGCGAAATCGCAAATATTGTTTTCTGAGGAATTAATAACCACGAGTATCACAAACTGACTGCGTATTTCAAATTTCAGCTCTGAGGTCCTTTTAATAACAAAAATATTGAAATGCGAAATACGAGGTTTTTATGCAAAATTCTGCTGGACTATAGCCCATGATTTCAAAATGCACTTTTTTGGCGAAATCGCAAATATGGTTTTCTGAGGTATTAATAACCACAAGTATCACAAACTGACTGCGTATTTCAAATTTCAGCTCTGAGGTCCTTGTATAAACAAAAATATTGAAATACGAAATCCGAGGTTTTTTTGCAAAATTCTGCTGGACTATAGCCCATGATTTCAAAATGCACTTTTTTGGCGAAATCGCAAATATTGTTTTCTGAGGTATTAATAACCACGAGTATCACAAATTGACTGCGTATTTCAAATTTCAGCTCTGAGGTCCTTTTAATAACAAAAATATTGAAATGCGAAATCCGAGGTTTTTATGCAAAATTCTGCTGGACTATAGCCCATGATTTCAAAATGCACTTTTTTGGCGAAATCGCAAATATGGTTTTCTGAGGTATTAATAACCACGAGTATCACAAACTGACTGCGTATTTCAAATTTCAGCTCTGAGGTCCTTTTAATAACAAAAATATTGAAATGCGAAAACCGAGGTTTTTATGCAAAATTCTGCTGGACTATAGCCCATGATTTCAAAATGCACTTTTTTGGCGAAATCGCAAATATGGTTTTCTGAGGTATTAATAACCACGAGTATCACAAACTGACTGCGTATTTCAAATTTCAGCTCTGAGGTCCTTGTATAAACAAAAATCTTGAAATACGAAATCCGAGGTTTTTTTGCAAAATTCTGCTGGACTATAGCCCATGATTTCAAAATGCACTTTTTTGGCGAAATCGCAAATATTGTTTTCTGAGGTATTAATAACCACGAGTATCACAAATTGACTGCGTATTTCAAATTTCAGCTCTGAGGTCCTTTTAATAACAAAAATATTGAAATGCGAAATCCGAGGTTTTTATGCAAAATTCTGCTGGACTATAGCCCATGATTTCTAAATGCACTTTTTTGGCGAAATCGCAAATATGGTTTTCTGAGGTATTAATAACCACGAGTATCACAAACTGACTGCGTATTTCAAATTTCAGCTCTGAGGTCCTTTTAATAACAAAAATATTGAAATGCGAAAACCGAGGTTTTTATGCAAAATTCTGCTGGACTATAGCCCATGATTTCAAAATGCACTTTTTTGGCGAAATCGCAAATATGGTTTTCTGAGGTATTAATAACCACGAGTATCACAAACTGACTGCGTATTTCAAATTTCAGCTCTGAGGTCCTTGTATAAACAAAAATATTGAAATACGAAATCCGAGGTTTTTTGCAAAATTCTGCTGGACTATAGCCCATGATTTCAAAATGCACTTTTTTGGCGAAATCGCAAATATGGTTTTCTGAGGTATTAATAACCACGAGTATCACAAACTGACTGCGTATTTCAAATTTCAGCTCTGAGGTCCTTGTATAAACAAAAATATTGAAATGCGAAATCCGAGGTTTTTATGCAAAATTCTGCTGGACTATAGCCCATGATTTCAAAATGCACTTTTTTGGCGAAATCGCAAATATGGTTTTCTGAGGTATTAATAACCACGAGTATCACAAACTGACTGCGTATTTCAAATTTCAGCTCTGAGGTCCTTTTAATAACAAAAATATTGAAATGCGAAAACCGAGGTTTTTATGCAAAATTCTGCTGGTCTTTAGCCCATGATTTCAAAATGCACTTTTTTGGCGAAATCGCAAATATGTTTTCTGAGGTATTAATAACCACGAGTATCACAAACTGACTGCGTATTTCAAATTTCAGCTCTGAGGTCCTTGTATAAACAAAAATATTGAAATACGAAATCCGAGGTTTTTTGCAAAATTCTGCTGGACTATAGCCCATGATTTCAAAATGCACTTTTTTGGCGAAATCGCAAATATGGTTTTCTGAGGTATTAATAACCACGAGTATCACAAACTGACTGCGTATTTCAAATTTCAGCTCTGAGGTCCTTGTATAAACAAAAATCTTGAAATACGAAATCCGAGGTTTTTTTGCAAAATTCTGCTGGACTATAGCCCATGATTTCAAAATGCACTTTTTTGGCGAAATCGCAAATATTGTTTTCTGAGGTATTAATAACCACGAGTATCACAAATTGACTGCGTATTTCAAATTTCAGCTCTGAGGTCCTTTTAATAACAAAAATATTGAAATGCGAAAACCGAGGTTTTTATGCAAAATTCTGCTGGACTATAGCCCATGATTTCAAAATGCACTTTTTTGGCGAAATCGCAAATTTGGTTTTCTGAGGTATTAATAACCACGAGTATCACAAACTGACTGCGTATTTCAAATTTCAGCTCTGAGGTCCTTGTATAAACAAAAATATTGAAATACGAAATCCGAGGTTTTTTGCAAAATTCTGCTGGACTATAGCCCATGATTTCAAAATGCACTTTTTTGGCGAAATCGCAAACATGGTTCTCTGAGGTATTAATAACCACGAGTATCACAAACTGACTGCGTATTTCAAATTTCAGCTCTGAGGTCCTTGTATAAACAAAAATATTGAAATACGAAATCCGAGGGTTTTTGCAAAATTCTGCTGGACTATAGCCCATGATTTCAAAATGCACTTTTTTGGCGAAATCGCAAATATTGTTTTCTGAGGTATTAATAACCACGAGTATCACAAACTGACTGCGTATTTCAAATTTCAGCTCTGAGGTCCTTTTAATAACAAAAATATTGAAATGCGAAAACCGAGGTTTTTATGCAAAATTCTGCTGGACTATAGCCCATGATTTCAAAATGCACTTTTTTGGCGAAATCGCAAATATGGTTTTCTGAGATACCGATACCCACGAGTATCCCAAACTGCGTGCGGATTTCAAATTTCAGCTCTGAGGTCCTTTTAATAACAAAAATATTGAAATGCGAAATCCGAGGTTTTTATACAAAATTCTGCTGGACTATAGCCCATGATTTCAAAATGCACTTTTTTGGCGAAATCGCAAATATTGTTTTCTGAGGTATTAATAACCACGAGTATCACAAACTGACTGCGTATTTCAAATTTCAGCTCTGAGGTCCTTTAAATAATAAAAATATTGAAATGCGAAATCCGAGGTTTTTTTGCAAAATTCTGCTGGAGCATAGTCCATGATTTCAAAATGCTGGTTTTCTGAGGTATTAATAACCACGAGTATCACAAACTGACTGCGTATTTCAAATTTCAGCTCTGAGGTCCTTGTATAAACAAAAATATTGAAATACGAAATCCGAGGTTTTTTGCAAAATTCTGCTGGACTATAGCCCATGATTTCAAAATGCACTTTTTTGGCGAAATCGCAAATATTGTTTTCTGAGGTATTAATAACCACGAGTATCACAAATTGACTGCGTATTTCAAATTTCAGCTCTGAGGTCCTTGTATAAACAAAAATATTGAAATACGAAATCCGAGGTTTTTTGCAAAATTCTGCTGGACTATAGCCCATGATTTCAAAATGCACTTTTTTGGCGAAATCGCAAATATTGTTTTCTGAGGTATTAATAACCACGAGTACCACAAACTGACTGCGTATTTCAAATTTCAGCTCTGAGGTCCTTTTAATAACAAAAATATTGAAATGCGAAAACCGAGGTTTTTATACAAAATTCTGCTGGACTGCCCATGATTTCAAAATGCACTTTTTTGGCGAAATCGCAAATATGGTTTTCTGAGATACCGATACCCACAAGTATCCCAAACTGCGTGCGGATTTCAAATTTCAGCTCTGAGGTCCTTTTAATAACAAAAATATTGAAATGCGAAATCCGAGGTTTTTATACAAAATTCTGCTGGACTATAGCCCATGATTTCAAAATGCACTTTTTTGGCGAAATCGCAAATATGGTTTTCTGAGGTATTAATAACCACGAGTAGCACAAACTGACTGCGTATTTCAAATTTCAGCTCTGAGGTCCTTTTAATAATAAAAATATTGAAATACGAAATCCGAGGTTTTTTTGCAAAATTCTGCTGGACTATAGCCCATGATTTCAAAATGCACTTTTTTGGCAAAATCGCAAATATGGTTTTCTGAGGTATTAGTAACCACGAGTATCACAAACTGACTGCGTATTTCAAATTTCAGCTCTGAGGTCCTTTTAATAACAAAAATATTGAAATGCGAAATCCGAGGTTTTTATGCAAAATTCTGCTGGACTATAGCCCATGATTTCAAAATGCACTTTTTTGGCAAAATCGCAAATATTGTTTTCTGAGGTATTAATAACCACGAGTATCACAAACTGACTGCGTATTTCAAATTTCAACTCTGAGGTCCTTTTAATAATAAAAATATTGAAATGCGAAATCCGAGGTTTTTATGCAAAATTCTGCTGGACTATAGCCCATGATTTCAAAATGCAATTTTTTGGCGAAATCGCAAATATGGTTTTCTGAGGTATTAATAACCACGAGTAGCACAAACTGACTGCGTATTTCAAATTTCAGCTCTGAGGTCCTTTTAATAATAAAAATATTGAAATACGAAATCCGAGGTTTTTTTGCAAAATTCTGCTGGACTATAGCCCATGATTTCAAAATGCACTTTTTTGGCGAAATCGCAAATATGGTTTTCTGAGGTATTAATAACCACGAGTATCACAAACTGACTGCGTATTTCAAATTTCAGCTCTGAGGTCCTTTTAATAATAAAAATATTGAAATGCGAAATCCGAGGTTTTTTTGCAAAATTCTGCTGGAGCATAGTCCATGATTTCAAAATGCACTTTTTTGGCGAACTCGCAAATATGGTTTTCTGAGGTATTAATAACCACGAGTATCACAAATTGACTGCGTATTTCAAATTTCAGCTCTGAGGTCCTTTTAATAACAAAAATATTGAAATGCGAAATCCGAGGTTTTTATGCAAAATTCTGCTGGACTATAGCCCATGATTTCAAAATGCACTTTTTTGGCGAAATCGCAAATATGGTTTTCTGAGATACCGATACCCACGAGTATCCCAAACTGCGTGCGGATTTCAAATTTCAGCTCTGAGGTCCTTTTAATAACAAAAATATTGAAATGCGAAATCCGAGGTTTTTATACAAAATTCTGCTGGACTATAGCCCATGATTTCAAAATGCACTTTTTTGGCGAAATCGCAAATATTGTTTTCTGAGGAATTAATAACCACGAGTATCACAAATTGACTGCGTATTTCAAATTTCAGCTCTGAGGTCCTTTTAATAACAAAAATATTGAAATGCGAAATCCGAGTTTTTTATGCAAAATTCTGCTGGACTATAGCCCATGATTTCAAAATGCACTTTTTTGGCGAAATCGCAAATATGGTTTTCTGAGGTATTAATAACCACGAGTATCACAAACTGACTGCGTATTTCAAATTTCAGCTCTGAGGTCCTTGTATAAACAAAAATATTGAAATACGAAATCCGAGGTTTTTTGCAAAATTCTGCTGGACTATAGCCCATGATTTCAAAATGCACTTTTTTGGCGAAATCGCAAATATGGTTTTCTGAGGTATTAATAACCACGAGTATCACAAACTGACTGCGTATTTCAAATTTCAGCTCTGAGGTCCTTGTATATACAAAAATATTGAAATACGAAATCCGAGGTTTTTTGCAAAATTCTGCTGGACTATAGCCCATGATTTCAAAATGCACTTTTTTGGCGAAATCGCAAATATGGTTTTCTGAGGTATTAATAACCACGAGTATCACAAACTGACTGCGTATTTCAAATTTCAGCTCTGAGGTCCTTGTATATACAAAAATATTGAAATACGAAATCCGAGGTTTTTTGCAAAATTCTGCTGGACTATAGCCCATGATTTCAAAATGCACTTTTTTGGCGAAATCGCAAATATTGTTTTCTGAGGTATTAATAACCACGAGTATCACAAATTGACTACGTATTTCAAATTTCAGCTCTGAGGTCCTTTTAATAACAAAAATATTGAAATGCGAAATCCGAGGTTTTTATGCAAAATTCTGCAGGACTATAGCCCATGATTTCAAAATGCACTTTTTTGGCGAACTCGCAAATATGGTTTTCTGAGGTATTAATAACCACGAGTATCACAAACTGACTGCGTATTTCAAATTTCAGCTCTGAGGTCCTTTTAATAACAAAAATATTGAAATGCGAAAACCGAGGTTTTTATGCAAAATTCTGCTGGACTATAGCCCATGATTTCAAAATGCACTTTTTTGGCGAAATCGCAAATATTGTTTTCTGAGGTATTAATAACCACGAGTATCACAAACTGACTGCGTATTTCAAATATCAGCTCTGAGGTCCTTTAAATAATAAAAATATTGAAATGCGAAATCCGAGGTTTTTTTGCAAAATTCTGCTGGAGCATAGTCCATGATTTCAAAATGCACTTTTTTGGCGAACTCGCAAATATGGTTTTCTGAGGTATTAATAACCACGAGTATCACAAATTGACTGCGTATTTCAAATTTCAGCTCTGAGGTCCTTTTAATAAACAAAAATATTGAAATGCGAAATCCGAGGGTTTTATGCAAAATTCTGCTGGACTATAGCCCATGATTTCAAAATGCACTTTTTTGGCGAAATCACAAATATGGTTTTCTGAGGTACTAATTACCACGAGTATCACAAACTGACTGCGTATTTCAAATTTCAGCTCTGAGGTCCTTGTAATAAACAAAAATATTGAAATACGAAATCCGAGGTTTTTTTGCAAAATTCTGCTGGACTATAGCCCATGATTTCAAAATGCACTTTTTTGGCGAAATCGCAAATATTGTTTTCTGAGGTATTAATAACCACGAGTATCACAAATTGACTGCGTATTTCAAATTTCAGCTCTGAGGTCCTTTTAATAACAAAAATATTGAAATGCGAAATCCGAGGTTTTTATGCAAAATTCTGCTGGACTATAGCCCATGATTTCAAAATGCACTTTTTTGGCGAAATCGCAAATATGGTTTTCTGAGGTATTAATAACCACGAGTATCACAAACTGACTGCGTATTTCAAATTTCAGCTCTGAGGTCCTTTTAATAACAAAAATATTGAAATGCGAAAACCGAGGTTTTTATGCAAAATTCTGCTGGACTATAGCCAATGATTTCAAAATGCACTTTTTTGGCGAAATCGCAAATATAGTTTTCTGAGATACAGATACCCACGAGTATCCCAAACTGCATGCGGATTTCAAATTTCAGCTCTGAGGTCCTTGTATAAACAAAAATATTGAAATACGAAATCCGAGGTTTTTTTGCAAAATTCTGCTGGAGCATAGTCCATGATTTCAAAATGCACTTTTTTGGCGAACTCGCAAATATGGTTTTCTGAGGTATTAATAACCACGAGTATCACAAATTGACTGCGTATTTCAAATTTCAGCTCTGATGTCCTTTTAATAACAAAAATATTGAAATGCAAAATCCGAGGTTTTTATGCAAAATTCTGCTGGACTATAGCCCATGATTTCAAAATGCACTTTTTTGGCGAAATCGCAAATATTGTTTTCTGAGGTATTAATAACCACGAGTATCACAAATTGACTGCGTATTTCAAATTTCAGCTCTGAGGTCCTTTTAATAACAAAAATATTGAAATGCGAAATCCGAGGTTTTTATGCAAAATTCTGCTGGACTATAGCCCATGATTTCAAAATGCACTTTTTTGGCGAAATCGCAAATATGGTTTTCTGAGGTATTAATAACCACGAGTATCACAAACTGACTGCGTATTTCAAATTTCAGCTCTGAGGTCCTTGTATAAACAAAAATATTGAAATACGAAATCCGAGGGCTTTTGCAAAATTCTGCTGGACTATAGCCCATGATTTCAAAATGCACTTTTTTGGCGAAATCGCAAACATGGTTTTCTGAGGTATTTATAACCACGAGTATCACAAACTGACTGCGTATTTCAAATTTCAGCTCTGAGGTCCTTTTAATAACAAAAATATTGAAATGCGAAATCCGAGGTTTTTATGCAAAATTCTGCTGGACTATAGCCCATGATTTCAAAATGCACTTTTTTGGCGAAATCGCAAATATTGTTTTCTGAGGTATTAATAACCACGAGTATCACAAACTGACTGCGTATTTCAAATTTCAGCTCTGAGGTCCTTTTAATAATAAAAATATTGAAATGCGAAATCCGAGGTTTTTATGCAAAATTCTGCTGGACTATAGCCCATGATTTCAAAATGCACTTTTTTGGCGAAATCGCAAATATTGTTTTCTGAGGTATTAATAACCACGAGTATCACAAACTGACTGCGTATTTCAAATTTCAGCTCTGAGGTCCTTTTAATAATAAAAATATTGAAATGCGAAATCCGAGGTTTTTATGCAAAATTCTGCTGGACTATAGCCCATGATTTCAAAATGCACTTTTTTGGCGAAATCGTAAATATGGTTTTCTGAGGTATTAATAACCACGAGTATCACAAACTGACTGCGTATTTCAAATTTCAGCTCTGAGGTCCTTTTAATAATAAAAATATTGAAATACGAAATCCGAGGTTTTTTTGCAAAATTCTGCTGGACTATAGCCCATGATTTCAAAATGCACTTTTTTGGCGAAATCGCAAATATGGTTTTCTGAGGTATTAATAACCACGAGTATCACAAACTGACTGCGTATTTCAAATTTCAGCTCTGAGGTCCTTTTAGTAACAAAAATATTGAAATGCGAAAACCGAGGTTTTTATGCAAAATTCTGCTGGACTATAGCCCATGATTTCAAAATGCACTTTTTTGGCGAAATCGCAAATATGGTTTTCTGAGATACCGATACCCACGAGTATCCCAAACTGCGTGCGGATTTCAAATTTCAGCTCTGAGGTCCTTGTATAAACAAAAATATTGAAATACGAAATCCGAGGTTTTTTTGCAAAATTCTGCTGGACTATAGCCCATGATTTCAAAATGCACTTTTTTGGCGAAATCGCAAATATTGTTTTCTGAGGTATTAATAACCACGAGTATCACAAATTGACTGCGTATTTCAAATTTCAGCTCTGAGGTCCTTGTATAAACAAAAATATTGAAATACGAAATCCGAGGTTTTTTTGCAAAATTCTGCGGGACTATAGCCCATGATTTCAAAATGCACTTTTTTGGCGAACTCGCAAATATGGTTTTCTGAGGTATTAATATCCACGACTATCCCAAACTGAGTGCGGATTTCAAATTTCAGCTCTGAAGTTCTTTTAATAGCAAAAATATTGATATACGAAATCCGAGGTTTTTTTGCAAAATTCTGCTGGACTATAGCCCATGATTTCAAAATGCACTTTTTTGGCGAAATCGCAAATATGGTTTTCTGAGATACAGATACCCACGAGTATCCCAAACTGCGTGCGGATTTCAAATTTCAGCTCTGAGGTCCTTTTAATAACAAAAATATTGAAATGCGAAATCCGAGGTTTTTATGCAAAATTCTGCTGGACTATAGCCCATGATTTCAAAATGCACTTTTTTGGCGAAATCGCAATTATGGTTTTCTGAGGTATTTATAACCACGAGTATCACAAACTGACTGCGTATTTCAAATTTCAGCTCTGAGGTCCTTGGATAAACAAAAATATTGAAATACGAAATCCGAGGTTTTTATGCAAAATTCTGCTGGACTATAGCCCATGATTTCAAAATGCACTTTTTTGGCGAACTCGCAAATATTTTTTCTGAGTTTTCTGAGGTATTAATATCCACGACTATCCCAAACTGAGTGCGGATTTCAAATTTCAGCTCTGAAGTTCTTTTAATAGCAAAAATATTGATATACGAAATCCGAGGTTTTTTTGCAAAATTCTGCTGGACTATAGCCCATGATTTCAAAATGCACTTTTTTGGCGAAATCGCAAATATGGTTTTCTGAGATACCGATACCCACGTGTATCCCAAACTGCGTGCGGATTTCAAATTTCAGCTCTGAGGTCCTTTTAATAACAAAAATATTGAAATGCGAAATCCGAGGTTTTTATGCAAAATTCTGCTGGACTATAGCCCATGATTTCAAAATGCACTTTTTTGGCGAAATCGCAATTATGGTTTTCTGAGGTATTTATAACCACGAGTATCACAAACTGACTGCGTATTTCAAATTTCAGCTCTGAGGTCCTTGGATAAACAAAAATATTGAAATACGAAATCCGAGATTTTTATGCAAAATTCTGCTGGACTATAGCCCATGATTTTAAAATGCACTTTTTTGGCGAACTCGCAAATATTTTTTCTGAGTTTTCTGAGGTATTAATATCCACGACTATTCCAAACTGAGTCCGGATTTCAAATTTCAGCTCTGAAGTTCTTTTAATAGCAAAAATATTGATATACGAAATCCGAGGTTTTTTTGCAAAATTCTGCTGGACTATAGCCCATGATTTCAAAATGCACTTTTTTGGCGAAATCGCAAATATGGTTTTCTGAGATACCGATACCCACGTGTATCCCAAACTGCGTGCGAATTTCAAATTTCAGCTCTGAGGTCCTTTTAATAACAAAAATATTGAAATGCGAAATCCGAGGTTTTTATGCAAAATTCTGCTGGACTATAGCCCATAATTTCAAAATGTACTTTTTTGGCGAAATCGCAATTATGGTTTTCTGAGGTATTTATAACCACGAGTATCACAAACTGACTGCGTATTTCAAATTTCAGCTCTGAGGTCCTTGGATAAACAAAAATATTGAAATACGAAATCCGAGGTTTTTATGCAAAATTCTGCTGGACTATAGCCCATGATTTCAAAATGCACTTTTTTGGCGAAATCGCAAATACGGTTTTCTGAGGTATTAATAACCACGAGTATCACGAACTGACTGCGTATTTCAAATTTCAGCTCTGAGGTCCTTTTAATAACAAAAATATTGAAATGCGAAAACCGAGGTTTTTATGCAAAATTCTGCTGGACTATAGCCCATGATTTCAAAATGCACTTTTTTTGGCGAAATCGCAAACATGGTTTTCTGAGGTATTAATAACCACGAGTATCACAAACTGACTGCGTATTTCAAATTTCAGCTCTGAGGTCCTTGTATAAACAAAAATATTGAAATACGAAATCCGAGGGCTTTTGCAAAATTCTGCTGGACTATAGCCCATGATTTCAAAATGCACTTTTTTGGCGAAATCGCAAACATGGTTTTCTGAGGTATTTATAACCACGAGTATCACAAACTGACTGCGTATTTCAAATTTCAGCTCTGAGGTCCTTTTAATAATAAAAATATTGAAATGCGAAATCCGAGGTTTTTATGCAAAATTCTGCTGGACTATAGCCCATGATTTCAAAATGCACTTTTTTGGCGAAATCGCAAATATGGTTTTCTGAGGTATTAATAACCACGAGTATCACAAACTGACTGCGTATTTCAAATTTCAGCTCTGAGGTCCTTTTAATAATAAAAATATTGAAATGCGAAATCCGAGGTTTTTATGCAAAATTCTGCTGGACTATAGCCCATGATTTCAAAATGCACTTTTTTGGCGAAATCGTAAATATGGTTTTCTGAGGTATTAATAACCACGAGTATCACAAACTGACTGCGTATTTCAAATTTCAGCTCTGAGGTCCTTTTAATAACAAAAATATTGAAATGCGAAAACCGAGGTTTTTATGCAAAATTCTGCTGGACTATAGCCCATGATTTCAAAATGCACTTTTTTGGCGAAATCGCAAATATGGTTTTCTGAGATACCGATACCCACGAGTATCCCAAACTGCGTGCGGATTTCAAATTTCAGCTCTGAGGTCCTTGTATAAACAAAAATATTGAAATACGAAATCCGAGGTTTTTTTGCAAAATTCTGCTGGACTATAGCCCATGATTTCAAAATGCACTTTTTTGGCGAAATCGCAAATATTGTTTTCTGAGGTATTAATAACCACGAGTATCACAAATTGACTGCGTATTTCAAATTTCAGCTCTGAGGTCCTTGTATAAACAAAAATATTGAAATACGAAATCCGAGGTTTTTTTGCAAAATTCTGCTGGACTATAGCCCATGATTTCAAAATGCACTTTTTTGGCGAACTCGCAAATATGGTTTTCTGAGGTATTAATATCCACGACTATCCCAAACTGAGTGCGGATTTCAAATTTCAGCTCTGAAGTTCTTTTAATAGCAAAAATATTGATATACGAAATCCGAGGTTTTTTTGCAAAATTCTGCTGGACTATAGCCCATGATTTCAAAATGCACTTTTTTGGCGAAATCGCAAATATGGTTTTCTGAGATACCGATACCCACGTGTATCCCAAACTGCGTGCGGATTTCAAATTTCAGCTCTGAGGTCCTTTTAATAACAAAAATATTGAAATACGAAATCCGAGGTTTTTATGCAAAATTCTGCTGGACTATAGCCCATGATTTCAAAATGCATTTTTTTGGCGAAATCGCAAATATGGTTTTCTGAGGTATTAATAACCACGAGTATCACAAACTGACTGCGTATTTCAAATTTCAGCTCTGAGGTCCTTTTAATAACAAACATATTGAAATGCGAAATCCGAGGTTTTTATGCAAAATTCTGCTGGACTATAGCCCATGATTTCAAAATGCACTTTTTTGGCGAAATCGCAATTATGGTTTTCTGAGGTATTTATAACCACGAGTATCACAAACTGACTGCGTATTTCAAATTTCAGCTCTGAGGTCCTTGGATAAACAAAAATATTGAAATACGAAATCCGAGGTTTTTATGCAAAATTCTGCTGGACTATAGCCCATGATTTCAAAATGCACTTTTTTGGCGAACTCGCAAATATTTTTTCTGAGTTTTCTGAGGTATTAATATCCACGACTATCCCAAACTGAGTCCGGATTTCAAATTTCAGCTCTGAAGTTCTTTTAATAGCAAAAATATTGATATACGAAATCCGAGGTTTTTTTGCAAAATTCTGCTGGACTATAGCCCATGATTTCAAAATGCACTTTTTTGGCGAAATCGCAAATATGGTTTTCTGAGATACCGATACCCACGTGTATCCCAAACTGCGTGCGAATTTCAAATTTCAGCTCTGAGGTCCTTTTAATAACAAAAATATTGAAATGCGAAATCCGAGGTTTTTATGCAAAATTCTGCTGGACTATAGCCCATGATTTCAAAATGTACTTTTTTGGCGAAATCGCAATTATGGTTTTCTGAGGTATTTATAACCACGAGTATCACAAACTGACTGCGTATTTCAAATTTCAGCTCTGAGGTCCTTTTAATAATAAAAATATTGAAATGCGAAATCCGAGGTTTTTATGCAAAATTCTGCTGGACTATAGCCCATGATTTCAAAATGCACTTTTTTGGCGAAATCGTAAATATGGTTTTCTGAGGTATTAATAACCACGAGTATCACAAACTGACTGCGTATTTCAAATTTCAGCTCTGAGGTCCTTTTAATAATAAAAATATTGAAATACGAAATCCGAGGTTTTTTTGCAAAATTCTGCTGGACTATAGCCCATGATTTCAAAATGCACTTTTTTGGCGAAATCGCAAATATGGTTTTCTGAGGTATTAATAACCACGAGTATCACAAACTGACTGCGTATTTCAAATTTCAGCTCTGAGGTCCTTTTAATAACAAAAATATTGAAATGCGAAAACCGAGGTTTTTATGCAAAATTCTGCTGGACTATAGCCCATGATTTCAAAATGCACTTTTTTGGCGAAATCGCAAATATGGTTTTCTGAGGTATTAATAACCACGAGTATCACAAACTGACTGCGTATTTCAAATTTCAGCTCTGAGGTCCTTTTAATAATAAAAATATTGAAATGCGAAATCCGAGGTTTTTATGCAAAATTCTGCTGGACTATAGCCCATGATTTCAAAATGCACTTTTTTGGCGAACTCGCAAATATTTTTTCTGAGTTTTCTGAGGTATTAATATCCACGACTATCCCAAACTGAGTGCGGATTTCAAATTTCAGCTCTGAAGTTCTTTTAATAGCAAAAATATTGATATACGAAATCCGAGGTTTTTTTGCAAAATTCTGCTGGACTATAGCCCATGATTTCAAAATGCACTTTTTTGGCGAAATCGCAAATATGGTTTTCTGAGATACCGATACCCACGTGTATCCCAAACTGCGTGCGGATTTCAAATTTCAGCTCTGAGGTCCTTTTAATAACAAAAATATTGAAATGCGAAATCCGAGGTTTTTATGCAAAATTCTGCTAGACTATAGCCCATGATTTCAAAATGCACTTTTTTGGCGAAATCGCAATTATGGTTTTCTGAGGTATTTATAACCACGAGTATCACAAACTGACTGCGTATTTCAAATTTCAGCTCTGAGGTCCTTGGATAAACAAAAATATTGAAATACGAAATCCGAGGTTTTTATGCAAAATTCTGCTGGACTATAGCCCATGATTTCAAAATGCACTTTTTTGGCGAACTCGCAAATATTTTTTCTGAGTTTTCTGAGGTATTAATATCCACGACTATCCCAAACTGAGTCCGGATTTCAAATTTCAGCTCTGAAGTTCTTTTAATAGCAAAAATATTGATATACGAAATCCGAGGTTTTTTTGCAAAATTCTGCTGGACTATAGCCCATGATTTCAAAATGCACTTTTTTGGCGAAATCGCAAATATGGTTTTCTGAGATACCGATACCCACGTGTATCCCAAACTGCGTGCGAATTTCAAATTTCAGCTCTGAGGTCCTTTTAATAACAAAAATATTGAAATGCGAAATCCGAGGTTTTTATGCAAAATTCTGCTGGACTATAGCCCATGATTTCAAAATGTACTTTTTTGGCGAAATCGCAATTATGGTTTTCTGAGGTATTTATAACCACGAGTATCACAAACTGACTGCGTATTTCAAATTTCAGCTCTGAGGTCCTTTTAATAATAAAAATATTGAAATGCGAAATCCGAGGTTTTTATGCAAAATTCTGCTGGACTATAGCCCATGATTTCAAAATGCACTTTTTTGGCGAAATCGTAAATATGGTTTTCTGAGGTATTAATAACCACGAGTATCACAAACTGACTGCGTATTTCAAATTTCAGCTCTGAGGTCCTTTTAATAATAAAAATATTGAAATACGAAATCCGAGGTTTTTTTGCAAAATTCTGCTGGACTATAGCCCATGATTTCAAAATGCACTTTTTTGGCGAAATCGCAAATATGGTTTTCTGAGGTATTAATAACCACGAGTATCACAAACTGACTGCGTATTTCAAATTTCAGCTCTGAGGTCCTTTTAATAACAAAAATATTGAAATGCGAAAACCGAGGTTTTTATGCAAAATTCTGCTGGACTATAGCCCATGATTTCAAAATGCACTTTTTTGGCGAAATCGCAAATATGGTTTTCTGAGATACCGATACCCACGAGTATCCCAAACTGCGTGCGGATTTCAAATTTCAGCTCTGAGGTCCTTGTATAAACAAAAATATTGAAATACGAAATCCGAGGTTTTTTTGCAAAATTCTGCTGGACTATAGCCCATGATTTCAAAATGCACTTTTTTGGCGAACTCGCAAATATGGTTTTCTGAGGAATTAATATCCACGACTATCCCAAACTGAGTGCGGATTTCAAATTTCAGCTCTGAAGTTCTTTTAATAGCAAAAATATTGATATACGAAATCCGAGGTTTTTTTGCAAAATTCTGCTGGACTATAGCCCATGATTTCAAAATGCACTTTTTTGGCGAAATCGCAAATATGGTTTTCTGAGATACCGATACCCACGTGTATCCCAAACTGTGTGCGGATTTCAAATTTCAGCTCTGAGGTCCTTTTAATAACAAAAATATTGAAATACGAAATCCGAGGTTTTTATGCAAAATTCTGCTGGACTATAGCCCATGATTTCAAAATGCATTTTTTTGGCGAAATCGCAAATATGGTTTTCTGAGGTATTAATAACCACGAGTATCACAAACTGACTGCGTATTTCAAATTTCAGCTCTGAGGTCCTTTTAATAACAAACATATTGAAATGCGAAATCCGAGGTTTTTATGCAAAATTCTGCTGGACTATAGCCCATGATTTCAAAATGCACTTTTTTGGCGAAATCGCAAATATGGTTTTCTGAGATACAGATACCCACGAGTATCCCAAACTGCGTGCGGATTTCAAATTTCAGCTCTGAGGTCCTTTTAATAACAAAAATATTGAAATGCGAAATCCGAGGTTTTTATGCAAAATTCTGCTGGACTATAGCCCATGATTTCAAAATGCACTTTTTTGGCGAAATCGCAATTATGGTTTTCTGAGGTATTTATAACCACGAGTATCACAAACTGACTGCGTATTTCAAATTTCAGCTCTGAGGTCCTGGGATAAACAAAAATATTGAAATACGAAATCCGAGGTTTTTATGCAAAATTCTGCTGGACTATAGCCCATGATTTCAAAATGCACTTTTTTGGCGAACTCGCAAATATTTTTTCTGAGTTTTCTGAGGTATTAATATCCACGACTATCCCAAACTGAGTGCGGATTTCAAATTTCAGCTCTGAAGTTCTTTTAATAGCAAAAATATTGATATACGAAATCCGAGGTTTTTTTGCAAAATTCTGCTGGACTATAGCCCATGATTTCAAAATGCACTTTTTTGGCGAAATCGCAAATATGGTTTTCTGAGATACCGATACCCACGTGTATCCCAAACTGCGTGCGGATTTCAAATTTCAGCTCTGAGGTCCTTTTAATAACAAAAATATTGAAATGCGAAATCCGAGGTTTTTATGCAAAATTCTGCTGGACTATAGCCAATGATTTCAAAATGCACTTTTTTGGCGAAATCGCAAATATGGTTTTCTGAGGTATTAATAACCACGAGTATCACAAACTGACTGCGTATTTCAAATTTCAGCTCTGAGGTCCTTTTAATAACAAACATATTGAAATGCGAAATCCGAGGTTTTTATGCAAAATTCTGCTGGACTATAGCCCATGATTTCAAAATGCACTTTTTTGGCGAAATCGCAAATATGGTTTTCTGAGATACAGATACCCACGAGTATCCCAAACTGCGTGCGGATTTCAAATTTCAGCTCTGAGGTCCTTTTAATAACAAAAATATTGAAATGCGAAATCCGAGGTTTTTATGCAAAATTCTGCTGGACTATAGCCCATGATTTCAAAATGCACTTTTTTGGCGAAATCGCAATTATGGTTTTCTGAGGTATTTATAACCACGAGTATCACAAACTGACTGCGTATTTCAAATTTCAGCTCTGAGGTCCTGGGATAAACAAAAATATTGAAATACGAAATCCGAGGTTTTTATGCAAAATTCTGCTGGACTATAGCCCATGATTTCAAAATGCACTTTTTTGGCGAACTCGCAAATATTTTTTCTGAGTTTTCTGAGGTATTAATATATACGACTATCCCAAACTGAGTGCGGATTTCAAATTTCAGCTCTGAAGTTCTTTTAATAGCAAAAATATTGATATACGAAATCCGAGGTTTTTTTGCAAAATTCTGCTGGACTATAGCCCATGATTTCAAAATGCACTTTTTTGGCGAAATCGCAAATATGGTTTTCTGAGATACCGATACCCACGTGTATCCCAAACTGCGTGCGGATTTCAAATTTCAGCTCTGAGGTCCTTTTAATAACAAAAATATTGAAATGCGAAATCCGAGGTTTTTATGCAAAATTCTGCTGGACTATAGCCAATGATTTCAAAATGCACTTTTTTGGCGAAATCGCAATTATGGTTTTCTGAGGTATTTATAACCACGAGTATCACAAACTGACTGCGTATTTCAAATTTCAGCTCTGAGGTCCTTGGATAAACAAAAATATTGAAATACGAAATCCGAGGTTTTTATGCAAAATTCTGCTGGACTATAGCCCATGATTTCAAAATGCACTTTTTTGGCGAACTCGCAAATATTTTTTCTGAGTTTTCTGAGGTATTAATATCCACGACTATCCCAAACTGAGTCCGGATTTCAAATTTCAGCTCTGAAGTTCTTTTAATAGCAAAAATATTGATATACGAAATCCGAGGTTTTTTTGCAAAATTCTGCTGGACTATAGCCCATGATTTCAAAATGCACTTTTTTGGCGAAATCGCAAATATGGTTTTCTGAGATACCGATACTCACGTGTATCCCAAACTGCGTGCGAATTTCAAATTTCAGCTCTGAGGTCCTTTTAATAACAAAAATATTGAAATGCAAAATCCGAGGTTTTTATGCAAAATTCTGCTGGACTATAGCCCATGATTTCAAAATGTACTTTTTTGGCGAAATCGCAATTATGGTTTTCTGAGGTATTTATAACCACGAGTATCACAAACTGACTGCGTATTTCAAATTTCAGCTCTGAGGTCCTTGGATAAACAAAAATATTGAAATACGAAATCCGAGGTTTTTATGCAAAATTCTGCTGGACTATAGCCCATGATTTCAAAATGCACTTTTTTGGCGAAATCGCAAATACGGTTTTCTGAGGTATTAATAACCACGAGTATCACGAACTGACTGCATATTTCAAATTTCAGCTCTGAGGTCCTTTTAATAACAAAAATATTGAAATGCGAAAACCGAGGTTTTTATGCAAAATTCTGCTGGACTATAGCCCATGATTTCAAAATGCACTTTTTTGGCGAAATCGCAAATATGGTTTTCTGAGGAATTAATAACCACGAGTATCACAAACTGACTGCGTATTTCAAATTTCAGCTCTGAGGTCCTTTTAATAACAAAAATATTGAAATGCGAAATCCGAGGTTTTTATGCAAAATTCTGCTGCCCATGATTTCAAAATGCACTTTTTTGGCGAAATCGCAAATATGGTTTTCTGAGGTATTAATAACCACGAGTATCACAAACTGACTGCGGATTTCAAATTTCAGCTCTGAGGTCCTTTTAATAACAAAAATATTGAAATGCGAAATCCGAGGTTTTTATGCAAAATTCTGCTGGACTATAGCCCATGATTTCAAAATGTACTTTTTTGGCGAAATCGCAATTATGGTTTTCTGAGGTATTTATAACCACGAGTATCACAAACTGACTGCGTATTTCAAATTTCAGCTCTGAGGTCCTTGGATAAACAAAAATATTGAAATACGAAATCCGAGGTTTTTATGCAAAATTCTGCTGGACTATAGCCCATGATTTCAAAATGCACTTTTTTGGCGAAATCGCAAATATGGTTTTCTGAGGTATTAATAACCACGAGTATCACAAACTGACTGCGTATTTCAAATTTCAGCTCTGAGGTCCTTTTAATAACAAAAATATTGAAATGCGAAATCCGAGGTTTTTATGCAAAATTCTGCTGCCCATGATTTCAAAATGCACTTTTTTGGCGAAATCGCAAATATGGTTTTCTGAGGTATTAATAACCACGAGTATCACAAACTGACTGCGGATTTCAAATTTCAGCTCTGAGGTCCTTTTAATAACAAAAATATTGAAATGCGAAATCCGAGGTTTTTATGCAAAATTCTGCTGGACTATAGCCCATGATTTCAAAATGCACTTTTTTGGCGAAATCGCAAATATGGTTTTCTGAGGTATTAATAACCACAAGTATCACAAACTGACTGCGTATTTCAAATTTCAGCTCTGAGGTCCTTGGATAAACAAAAATATTGAAATGCGAAATCCGAGGTTTTTATGCAAAATTCTGCTGCCCATGATTTCAAAATGCACTTTTTTGGCGAAATCGCAAATATGGTTTTCTGAGATACAGATACCCACGAGTATCCCAAACTGCGTGCGGATTTCAAATTTCAGCTCTGAGGTCCTTTTAATAACAAAAATATTGAAATGCGAAATCCGAGGTTTTTATGCAAAATTCTGCTGGACTATAGCCCATGATTTCAAAATGCACTTTTTTGGCGAAATCGCAAATATGGTTTTCTGAGATACAGATACCCACGAGTATCCCAAACTGCGTGCGGATTTCAAATTTCAGCTCTGAGGTCCTTTTAATAACAAAAATATTGAAATGCGAAAACCGAGGTTTTTATGCAAAATTCTGCTGGACTATAGCCCATGATTTCAAAATGCACTTTTTTGGCGAAATCGCAAATATGGTTTTCTGAGGTATTAATAACCACGAGTATCACAAACTGACTGCGGATTTCAAATTTCAGCTCTGAGGTCCTTGGATAAACAAAAATATTGAAATGCGAAATCCGAGGTTTTTATGCAAAATTCTGCTGGACTATAGCCCATGATTTCAAAATGCACTTTTTTGGCGAAATCGCAAATATGGTTTTCTGAGATACAGATACCCACGAGTATCCCAAACTGCGTGCGGATTTCAAATTTCAGCTCTGAGGTCCTTTTAATAACAAAAATATTGAAATGCGAAATCCGAGGTTTTTATGCAAAATTCTGCTGCCCATGATTTCAAAATGCACTTTTTTGGCGAAATCGCAAATATGGTTTTCTGAGGTATTAATAACCACGAGTATCACAAACTGACTGCGGATTTCAAATTTCAGCTCTGAGGTCCTTGGATAAACAAAAATATTGAAATGCGAAATCCGAGGTTTTTATGCAAAATTCTGCTGGACTATAGCCCATGATTTCAAAATGCACTTTTTTGGCGAAATCGCAAATATGGTTTTCCGAGATACAGATACCCACGAGTATCCCAAACTGCGTGCGGATTTCAAATTTCAGCTCTGAGGTCCTTTTAATAACAAAAATATTGAAATGCGAAATCCGAGGTTTTTATGCAAAATTCTGCTGCCCATGATTTCAAAATGCACTTTTTTGGCGAACTCACAAATATGGTTTTCTGAGGTATTAATAACCACGAGTATCACAAATTGACTGCGTATTTCAAATTTCAGCTCTGAGGTCCTTTTAATAACAAAAATATTGAAATGCGAAAACCGAGGTTTTTATGCAAAATTCTGCTGGACTATAGCCCATGATTTCAAAACGCACTTTTTTGGCGAAATCGCAAATATGGTTTTCTGAGGTATTAATAACCACGAGTATCACAATCTGACTGCGTATTTCAAATTTCAGCTCTGAGGTCCTTTTAATAACAAAAATATTGAAATGCGAAATCCGAGGTTTTTATGCAAAATTCTGCTGCCCATGATTTCAAAATGCACTTTTTTGGCGAAATTGCAAATATGGTTTTCTGAGGTATTAATAACCACGAGTATCACAAACTGACTGCGTATTTCAAATTTCAGCTCTGAGGTCCTTGGATAAACAAAAATATTGAAATGCGAAATCCGAGGTTTTTATGCAAAATTCTGCTGGACTATAGCCCATGATTTCAAAATGCACTTTTTTGGCGAAATCGCAAATATGGTTTTCTGAGATACAGATACCCACGAGTATCCCAAACTGCGTGCGGATTTCAAATTTCAGCTCTGAGGTCCTTTTAATAACAAAAATATTGAAATGCGAAATCCGAGGTTTTTATGCAAAATTCTGCTGGACTATAGCCCATGATTTCAAAACGCACTTTTTTGGCGAAATCGCAAATATGGTTTTCTGAGGTATTAATAACCACGAGTATCACAATCTGACTGCGTATTTCAAATTTCAGCTCTGAGGTCCTTTTAATAACAAAAATATTGAAATGCGAAATCCGAGGTTTTTATGCAAAATTCTGCTGCCCATGATTTCAAAATGCACTTTTTTGGCGAAATTGCAAATATGGTTTTCTGAGGTATTAATAACCACGAGTATCACAAACTGACTGCGTATTTCAAATTTCAGCTCTGAGGTCCTTGGATAAACAAAAATATTGAAATGCGAAATCCGAGGTTTTTATGCAAAATTCTGCTGGACTATAGCCCATGATTTCAAAATGCACTTTTTTGGCGAAATCGCAAATATGGTTTTCTGAGGTATTAATAACCACGAGTATCACAAACTGACTGCGTATTTCAAATTTCAGCTCTGAGGTCCTTTTAATAACAAAAATATTGAAATGCGAAATCCGAGGTTTTTATGCAAAATTCTGCTGCCCATGATTTCAAAATGCACTTTTTTGGCGAAATCGCAAATATGGTTTTCTGAGGTATTAATAACCACGAGTATCACAAACTGACTGCGGATTTCAAATTTCAGCTCTGAGGTCCTTTTAATAACAAAAATATTGAAATGCGAAATCCGAGGTTTTTATGCAAAATTCTGCTGGACTATAGCCCATGATTTCAAAATGCACTTTTTTGGCGAAATCGCAAATATGGTTTTCTGAGGTATTAATAACCACAAGTATCACAAACTGACTGCGTATTTCAAATTTCAGCTCTGAGGTCCTTGGATAAACAAAAATATTGAAATGCGAAATCCGAGGTTTTTATGCAAAATTCTGCTGCCCATGATTTCAAAATGCACTTTTTTGGCGAAATCGCAAATATGGTTTTCTGAGATACAGATACCCACGAGTATCCCAAACTGCGTGCGGATTTCAAATTTCAGCTCTGAGGTCCTTTTAATAACAAAAATATTGAAATGCGAAATCCGAGGTTTTTATGCAAAATTCTGCTGGACTATAGCCCATGATTTCAAAATGCACTTTTTTGGCGAAATCGCAAATATGGTTTTCTGAGATACAGATACCCACGAGTATCCCAAACTGCGTGCGGATTTCAAATTTCAGCTCTGAGGTCCTTTTAATAACAAAAATATTGAAATGCGAAAACCGAGGTTTTTATGCAAAATTCTGCTGGACTATAGCCCATGATTTCAAAATGCACTTTTTTGGCGAAATCGCAAATATGGTTTTCTGAGGTATTAATAACCACGAGTATCACAAACTGACTGCGTATTTCAAATTTCAGCTCTGAGGTCCTTTTAATAACAAAAATATTGAAATGCGAAATCCGAGGTTTTTATGCAAAATTCTGCTGCCCATGATTTCAAAATGCACTTTTTTGGCGAAATCGCAAATATGGTTTTCTGAGGTATTAATAACCACGAGTATCACAAACTGACTGCGGATTTCAAATTTCAGCTCTGAGGTCCTTGGATAAACAAAAATATTGAAATGCGAAATCCGAGGTTTTTAAGCAAAATTCTGCTGGACTATAGCCCATGATTTCAAAATGCACTTTTTTGGCGAAATCGCAAATATGGTTTTCTGAGATACAGATACCCACGAGTATCCCAAACTGCGTGCGGATTTCAAATTTCAGCTCTGAGGTCCTTTTAATAACAAAAATATTGAAATGCGAAATCCGAGGTTTTTATGCAAAATTCTGCTGGACTATAGCCCATGATTTCAAAATGCACTTTTTTGGCGAAATCGCAAATATGGTTTTCTGAGATACAGATACCCACGAGTATCCCAAACTGCGTGCGGATTTCAAATTTCAGCTCTGAGGTCCTTTTAATAACAAAAATATTGAAATGCGAAATCCGAGGTTTTTATGCAAAATTCTGCTGCCCATGATTTCAAAATGCACTTTTTTGGCGAAATCGCAAATATGGTTTTCTGAGGTATTAATAACCACGAGTATCACAAACTGACTGCGGATTTCAAATTTCAGCTCTGAGGTCCTTGGATAAACAAAAATATTGAAATGCGAAATCCGAGGTTTTTATGCAAAATTCTGCTGGACTATAGCCCATGATTTCAAAATGCACTTTTTTGGCGAAATCGCAAATATGGTTTTCTGAGATACAGATACCCACGAGTATCCCAAACTGCGTGCGGATTTCAAATTTCAGCTCTGAGGTCCTTTTAATAACAAAAATATTGAAATGCGAAATCCGAGGTTTTTATGCAAAATTCTGCTGGACTATAGCCCATGATTTCAAAATGCACTTTTTTGGCGAAATCGCAAATATGGTTTTCTGAGATACAGATACCCACGAGTATCCCAAACTGCGTGCGGATTTCAAATTTCAGCTCTGAGGTCCTTTTAATAACAAAAATATTGAAATGCGAAATCCGAGGTTTTTATGCAAAATTCTGCTGCCCATGATTTCAAAATGCACTTTTTTGGCGAAATTGCAAATATGGTTTTCTGAGGTATTAATAACCACGAGTATCACAAACTGACTGCGTATTTCAAATTTCAGCTCTGAGGTCCTTGGATAAACAAAAATATTGAAATGCGAAATCCGAGGTTTTTATGCAAAATTCTGCTGGACTATAGCCCATGATTTCAAAATGCACTTTTTTGGCGAAATCGCAAATATGGTTTTCTGAGATACAGATACCCACGAGTATCCCAAACTGCGTGCGGATTTCAAATTTCAGCTCTGAGGTCCTTTTAATAACAAAAATATTGAAATGCGAAATCCGAGGTTTTTATGCAAAATTCTGCTGGACTATAGCCCATGATTTCAAAACGCACTTTTTTGGCGAAATCGCAAATATGGTTTTCTGAGGTATTAATAACCACGAGTATCACAATCTGACTGCGTATTTCAAATTTCAGCTCTGAGGTCCTTTTAATAACAAAAATATTGAAATGCGAAATCCGAGGTTTTTATGCAAAATTCTGCTGCCCATGATTTCAAAATGCACTTTTTTGGCGAAATTGCAAATATGGTTTTCTGAGGTATTAATAACCACGAGTATCACAAACTGACTGCGTATTTCAAATTTCAGCTCTGAGGTCCTTGGATAAACAAAAATATTGAAATGCGAAATCCGAGGTTTTTATGCAAAATTCTGCTGGACTATAGCCCATGATTTCAAAATGCACTTTTTTGGCGAAATCGCAAATATGGTTTTCTGAGGTATTAATAACCACGAGTATCACAAACTGACTGCGTATTTCAAATTTCAGCTCTGAGGTCCTTTTAATAACAAAAATATTGAAATGCGAAATCCGAGGTTTTTATGCAAAATTCTGCTGCCCATGATTTCAAAATGCACTTTTTTGGCGAAATCGCAAATATGGTTTTCTGAGGTATTAATAACCACGAGTATCACAAACTGACTGCGGATTTCAAATTTCAGCTCTGAGGTCCTTTTAATAACAAAAATATTGAAATGCGAAATCCGAGGTTTTTATGCAAAATTCTGCTGGACTATAGCCCATGATTTCAAAATGCACTTTTTTGGCGAAATCGCAAATATGGTTTTCTGAGGTATTAATAACCACAAGTATCACAAACTGACTGCGTATTTCAAATTTCAGCTCTGAGGTCCTTGGATAAACAAAAATATTGAAATGCGAAATCCGAGGTTTTTATGCAAAATTCTGCTGCCCATGATTTCAAAATGCACTTTTTTGGCGAAATCGCAAATATGGTTTTCTGAGATACAGATACCCACGAGTATCCCAAACTGCGTGCGGATTTCAAATTTCAGCTCTGAGGTCCTTTTAATAACAAAAATATTGAAATGCGAAATCCGAGGTTTTTATGCAAAATTCTGCTGGACTATAGCCCATGATTTCAAAATGCACTTTTTTGGCGAAATCGCAAATATGGTTTTCTGAGATACAGATACCCACGAGTATCCCAAACTGCGTGCGGATTTCAAATTTCAGCTCTGAGGTCCTTTTAATAACAAAAATATTGAAATGCGAAAACCGAGGTTTTTATGCAAAATTCTGCTGGACTATAGCCCATGATTTCAAAATGCACTTTTTTGGCGAAATCGCAAATATGGTTTTCTGAGGTATTAATAACCACGAGTATCACAAACTGACTGCGTATTTCAAATTTCAGCTCTGAGGTCCTTTTAATAACAAAAATATTGAAATGCGAAATCCGAGGTTTTTATGCAAAATTCTGCTGCCCATGATTTCAAAATGCACTTTTTTGGCGAAATCGCAAATATGGTTTTCTGAGGTATTAATAACCACGAGTATCACAAACTGACTGCGGATTTCAAATTTCAGCTCTGAGGTCCTTGGATAAACAAAAATATTGAAATGCGAAATCCGAGGTTTTTAAGCAAAATTCTGCTGGACTATAGCCCATGATTTCAAAATGCACTTTTTTGGCGAAATCGCAAATATGGTTTTCTGAGATACAGATACCCACGAGTATCCCAAACTGCGTGCGGATTTCAAATTTCAGCTCTGAGGTCCTTTTAATAACAAAAATATTGAAATGCGAAATCCGAGGTTTTTATGCAAAATTCTGCTGGACTATAGCCCATGATTTCAAAATGCACTTTTTTGGCGAAATCGCAAATATGGTTTTCTGAGATACAGATACCCACGAGTATCCCAAACTGCGTGCGGATTTCAAATTTCAGCTCTGAGGTCCTTTTAATAACAAAAATATTGAAATGCGAAATCCGAGGTTTTTATGCAAAATTCTGCTGCCCATGATTTCAAAATGCACTTTTTTGGCGAAATCGCAAATATGGTTTTCTGAGGTATTAATAACCACGAGTATCACAAACTGACTGCGGATTTCAAATTTCAGCTCTGAGGTCCTTGGATAAACAAAAATATTGAAATGCGAAATCCGAGGTTTTTATGCAAAATTCTGCTGGACTATAGCCCATGATTTCAAAATGCACTTTTTTGGCGAAATCGCAAATATGGTTTTCTGAGATACAGATACCCACGAGTATCCCAAACTGCGTGCGGATTTCAAATTTCAGCTCTGAGGTCCTTTTAATAACAAAAATATTGAAATGCGAAATCCGAGGTTTTTATGCAAAATTCTGCTGGACTATAGCCCATGATTTCAAAATGCACTTTTTTGGCGAAATCGCAAATATGGTTTTCTGAGATACAGATACCCACGAGTATCCCAAACTGCGTGCGGATTTCAAATTTCAGCTCTGAGGTCCTTTTAATAACAAAAATATTGAAATGCGAAATCCGAGGTTTTTATGCAAAATTCTGCTGCCCATGATTTCAAAATGCACTTTTTTGGCGAAATCGCAAATATGGTTTTCTGAGGTATTAATAACCACGAGTATCACAAACTGACTGCGGATTTCAAATTTCAGCTCTGAGGTCCTTGGATAAACAAAAATATTGAAATGCGAAATCCGAGGTTTTTATGCAAAATTCTGCTGGACTATAGCCCATGATTTCAAAATGCACTTTTTTGGCGAAATCGCAAATATGGTTTTCTGAGATACAGATACCCACGAGCTCTGAGGTCCTTTTAATAACAAAAATATTGAAATGCGAAATCCGAGGTTTTTATGCAAAATTCTGCTGGACTATAGCCCATGATTTCAAAATGCACTTTTTTGGCGAAATCGCAAATATGGTTTTCTGAGATACAGATACCCACGAGTATCCCAAACTGCGTGCGGATTTCAAATTTCAGCTCTGAGGTCCTTTTAATAACAAAAATATTGAAATGCGAAATCCGAGGTTTTTATGCAAAATTCTGCTGGACTATAGCCCATGATTTCAAAATGCACTTTTTTGGCGAAATCGCAAATATGGTTTTCTGAGATACAGATACCCACGAGCTCTGAGGTCCTTTTAATAACAAAAATATTGAAATGCGAAATCCGAGGTTTTTATGCAAAATTCTGCTGGACTATAGCCCATGATTTCAAAATGCACTTTTTTGGCGAAATCGCAAATATGGTTTTCTGAGATACAGATACCCACGAGTATCCCAAACTGCGTGCGGATTTCAAATTTCAGCTCTGAGGTCCTTTTAATAACAAAAATATTGAAATGCGAAATCCGAGGTTTTTATGCAAAATTCTGCTGGACTATAGCCCATGATTTCAAAATGCACTTTTTTGGCGAAATCGCAAATATGGTTTTCTGAGGTATTAATAACCACGAGTATCACAAACTGACTGCGTATTTCAAATTTCAGCTCTGAGGTCCTTTTAATAACAAAAATATTGAAATGCGAAATCCGAGGTTTTTATGCAAAATTCTGCTGCCCATGATTTCAAAATGCACTTTTTTGGCGAAATCGCAAATATGGTTTTCTGAGATACAGATACCCACGAGTATCCCAAACTGCGTGCGGATTTCAAATTTCAGCTCTGAGGTCCTTTTAATAACAAAAATATTGAAATGCGAAATCCGAGGTTTTTATGCAAAATTCTGCTGGACTATAGCCCATGATTTCAAAATGCACTTTTTTGGCGAAATCGCAAATATGGTTTTCTGAGGTATTAATAACCACGAGTATCACAAACTGACTGCGTATTTCAAATTTCAGCTCTGAGGTCCTTTTAATAACAAAAATATTGAAATGCGAAATCCGAGGTTTTTATGCAAAATTCTGCTGCCCATGATTTCAAAATGCACTTTTTTGGCGAAATCGCAAATATGGTTTTCTGAGGTATTAATAACCACGAGTATCACAAACTGACTGCGGATTTCAAATTTCAGCTCTGAGGTCCTTGGATAAACAAAAATATTGAAATGCGAAATCCGAGGTTTTTATGCAAAATTCTGCTGGACTATAGCCCATGATTTCAAAATGCACTTTTTTGGCGAAATCGCAAATATGGTTTTCTGAGATACAGATACCCACGAGTATCCCAAACTGCGTGCGGATTTCAAATTTCAGCTCTGAGGTCCTTTTAATAACAAAAATATTGAAATGCGAAATCCGAGGTTTTTATGCAAAATTCTGCTGCCCATGATTTCAAAATGCACTTTTTTGGCGAAATCGCAAATATGGTTTTCTGAGGTATTAATAACCACGAGTATCACAAACTGACTGCGGATTTCAAATTTCAGCTCTGAGGTCCTTGGATAAACAAAAATATTGAAATGCGAAATCCGAGGTTTTTATGCAAAATTCTGCTGGACTATAGGCCATGATTTCAAAATGCACTTTTTTGGCGAAATCGCAAATATGGTTTTCTGAGATACAGATACCCACGAGTATCCCAAACTGCGTGCGGATTTCAAATTTCAGCTCTGAGGTCCTTTTAATAACAAAAATATTGAAATGCGAAATCCGAGGTTTTTATGCAAAATTCTGCTGCCCATGATTTCAAAATGCACTTTTTTGGCGAACTCGCAAATATGGTTTTCTGAGGTATTAATAACCACGAGTATCACAAATTGACTGCGTATTTCAAATTTCAGCTCTGATGTCCTTTTAATAACAAAAATATTGAAATGCGAAAACCGAGGTTTTTATGCAAAATTCTGCTGGACTATAGCCCATGATTTCAAAATGCACTTTTTTGGCGAAATCGCAAATATGGTTTTCTGAGATACAGATACCCACGAGTATCCCAAACTGCGTGCGGATTTCAAATTTCAGCTCTGAGGTCCTTTTAATAACAAAAATATTGAAATGCGAAATCCGAGGTTTTTATGCAAAATTCTGCTGGACTATAGCCCATGATTTCAAAATGCACTTTTTTGGCGAAATCGCAAATATGGTTTTCTGAGGTATTAATAACCACGAGTATCACAAACTGACTGCGTATTTCAAATTTCAGCTCTGAGGTCCTTTTAATAACAAAAATATTGAAATGCGAAATCCGAGGTTTTTATGCAAAATTCTGCTGCCCATGATTTCAAAATGCACTTTTTTGGCGAAATCGCAAATATGGTTTTCTGAGGTATTAATAACCACGAGTATCACAAACTGACTGCGGATTTCAAATTTCAGCTCTGAGGTCCTTGGATAAACAAAAATATTGAAATGCGAAATCCGAGGTTTTTATGCAAAATTCTGCTGGACTATAGCCCATGATTTCAAAATGCACTTTTTTGGCGAAATCGCAAATATGGTTTTCTGAGATACAGATACCCACGAGTATCCCAAACTGCGTGCGGATTTCAAATTTCAGCTCTGAGGTCCTTTTAATAACAAAAATATTGAAATGCGAAATCCGAGGTTTTTATGCAAAATTCTGCTGCCCATGATTTCAAAATGCACTTTTTTGGCGAAATCGCAAATATGGTTTTCTGAGGTATTAATAACCATGAGTATCACAAACTGACTGCGGATTTCAAATTTCAGCTCTGAGGTCCTTGGATAAACAAAAATATTGAAATGCGAAATCCGAGGTTTTTATGCAAAACTCTGCTGGACTATAGCCCATGATTTCAAAATGCACTTTTTTGGCGAAATCGCAAATATGGTTTTCTGAGATACAGATACCCACGAGTATCCCAAACTGCGTGCGGATTTCAAATTTCAGCTCTGAGGTCCTTTTAATAACAAAAATATTGAAATGCGAAATCCGAGGTTTTTATGCAAAATTCTGCTGCCCATGATTTCAAAATGCACTTTTTTGGCGAACTCGCAAATATGGTTTTCTGAGGTATTAATAACCACGAGTATCACAAATTGACTGCGTATTTCAAATTTCAGCTCTGATGTCCTTTTAATAACAAAAATATTGAAATGCGAAAACCGAGGTTTTTATGCAAAATTCTGCTGGACTATAGCCCATGATTTCAAAATGCACTTTTTTGGCGAAATCGCAAATATGGTTTTCTGAGGTATTAATAACCACGAGTATCACAAACTGACTGCGTATTTCAAATTTCAGCTCTGAGGTCCTTTTAATAACAAAAATATTGAAATGCGAAATCCGAGGTTTTTATGCAAAATTCTGCTGCCCATGATTTCAAAATGCACTTTTTTGGCGAACTCGAAAATATGGTTTTCTGAGGTATTAATAACCACGAGTATCACAAATTGACTGCGTATTTCAAATTTCAGCTCTGATGTCCTTTTAATAACAAAAATATTGAAATGCGAAATCCGAGGTTTATATGCAAAATTCTGCTGGACTATAGCCCATGATTTCAAAATGCACTTTTTTGGCGAAATCGCAAATATGGTTTTCTGAGGTATTAATAACCACGAGTATCACAAACTGAGTGCGTATTTCAAATTTCAGCTCTGAGGTCCTTGTATAAACAAAAATATTGAAATACGAAATCCGAGGTTTTTTTGCAAAATTCTGCTGGACTATAGCCCATGATTTCAAAATGCACTTTTTTGGCGAAATCGCAAATATTGTTTTCTGAGGTATTAATAACCACGAGTATCACAAATTGACTGCGTATTTCAAATTTCAGCTCTGAGGTCCTTTTAATAACAAAAATATTGAAATGCGAAAACCGAGGTTTTTATGCAAAATTCTGCTGGACTATAGCCCATGATTTCAAAATGCACTTTTTTGGCGAAATCGCAAATATGGTTTTCTGAGGTATTAATAACCACGAGTATCACAAACTGACTGCGTATTTCAAATTTCAGCTCTGAGGTCCTTTTAATAACAAAAATATTGAAATGCGAAATCCGAGGTTTTTATGCAAAATTCTGCTGCCCATGATTTCAAAATGCACTTTTTTGGCGAAATCGCAAATATGGTTTTCTGAGGTATTAATAACCACGAGTATCACAAACTGACTGCGTATTTCAAATTTCAGCTCTGAGGTCCTTTTAATAATAAAAATATTGAAATGCGAAATCCGAGGTTTTTATGCAAAATTCTGCTGGACTATAGCCCATGATTTCAAAATGCACTTTTTTGGCGAAATCGCAAATATGGTTTTCTGAGGTATTAATAACCACGAGTATCACAAACTGACTGCGGATTTCAAATTTCAGCTCTGAGGTCCTTGGATAAACAAAAATATTGAAATGCGAAATCCGAGGTTTTTATGCAAAATTCTGCTGGACTATAGCCCATGATTTCAAAATGCACTTTTTTGGCGAAATCGCAAATATGGTTTTCTGAGATACAGATACCCACGAGTATCCCAAACTGCGTGCGGATTTCAAATTTCAGCTCTAAGGTCCTTTTAATAACAAAAATATTGAAATGCGAAATCCGAGGTTTTTATGCAAAATTCTGCTGCCCATGATTTCAAAATGCACTTTTTTGGCGAAATCGCAAATATGGTTTTCTGAGGTATTAATAACCACGAGTATCACAAACTGACTGCGGATTTCAAATTTCAGCTCTGAGGTCCTTGGATAAACCAAAATATTGAAATGCGAAATCCGAGGTTTTTATGCAAAATTCTGCTGGACTATAGCCCATGATTTCAAAATGCACTTTTTTGGCGAAATCGCAAATATGGTTTTCTGAGATACAGATACCCACGAGTATCCCAAACTGCGTGCGGATTTCAAATTTCAGCTCTGAGGTCCTTTTAATAACAAAAATATTGAAATGCGAAATCCGAGGTTTTTATGCAAAATTCTGCTGCCCATGATTTCAAAATGCACTTTTTTGGCGAACTCGCAAATATGGTTTTCTGAGGTATTAATAACCACGAGTATCACAAATTGACTGCGTATTTCAAATTTCAGCTCTGATGTCCTTTTAATAACAAAAATATTGAAATGCGAAAACCGAGGTTTTTATGCAAAATTCTGCTGGACTATAGCCCATGATTTCAAAATGCACTTTTTTGGCGAAATCGCAAATATGGTTTTCTGAGATACAGATACCCACGAGTATCCCAAACTGCGTGCGGATTTCAAATTTCAGCTCTGAGGTCCTTTTAATAACAAAAATATTGAAATGCGAAATCCGAGGTTTTTATGCAAAATTCTGCTGGACTATAGCCCATGATTTCAAAATGCACTTTTTTGGCGAAATCGCAAATATGGTTTTCTGAGGTATTAATAACCACGAGTATCACAAACTGACTGCGTATTTCAAATTTCAGCTCTGAGGTCCTTTTAATAACAAAAATATTGAAATGCGAAATCCGAGGTTTTTATGCAAAATTCTGCTGCCCATGATTTCAAAATGCACTTTTTTGGCGAAATCGCAAATATGGTTTTCTGAGGTATTAATAACCACGAGTATCACAAACTGACTGCGGATTTCAAATTTCAGCTCTGAGGTCCTTGGATAAACAAAAATATTGAAATGCGAAATCCGAGGTTTTTATGCAAAATTCTGCTGGACTATAGCCCATGATTTCAAAATGCACTTTTTTGGCGAAATCGCAAATATGGTTTTCTGAGATACAGATACCCACGAGTATCCCAAACTGCGTGCGGATTTCAAATTTCAGCTCTGAGGTCCTTTTAATAACAAAAATATTGAAATGCGAAATCCGAGGTTTTTATGCAAAATTCTGCTGCCCATGATTTCAAAATGCACTTTTTTGGCGAAATCGCAAATATGGTTTTCTGAGGTATTAATAACCACGAGTATCACAAACTGACTGCGGATTTCAAATTTCAGCTCTGAGGTCCTTGGATAAACAAAAATATTGAAATGCGAAATCCGAGGTTTTTATGCAAAATTCTGCTGGACTATAGGCCATGATTTCAAAATGCACTTTTTTGGCGAAATCGCAAATATGGTTTTCTGAGATACAGATACCCACGAGTATCCCAAACTGCGTGCGGATTTCAAATTTCAGCTCTGAGGTCCTTTTAATAACAAAAATATTGAAATGCGAAATCCGAGGTTTTTATGCAAAATTCTGCTGCCCATGATTTCAAAATGCACTTTTTTGGCGAACTCGCAAATATGGTTTTCTGAGGTATTAATAACCACGAGTATCACAAATTGACTGCGTATTTCAAATTTCAGCTCTGATGTCCTTTTAATAACAAAAATATTGAAATGCGAAAACCGAGGTTTTTATGCAAAATTCTGCTGGACTATAGCCCATGATTTCAAAATGCACTTTTTTGGCGAAATCGCAAATATGGTTTTCTGAGGTATTAATAAATACGAGTATCACAAACTGACTGCGTATTTCAAATTTCAGCTCTGAGGTCCTTTTAATAACAAAAATATTGAAATGCGAAATCCGAGGTTTATATGCAAAATTCTGCTGGACTATAGCCCATGATTTCAAAATGCACTTTTTTGGCGAAATCGCAAATATGGTTTTCTGAGGTATTAATAACCACGAGTATCACAAACTGAGTGCGTATTTCAAATTTCAGCTCTGAGGTCCTTGTATAAACAAAAATATTGAAATACGAAATCCGAGGTTTTTTTGCAAAATTCTGCTGGACTATAGCCCATGATTTCAAAATGCACTTTTTTGGCGAAATCGCAAATATTGTTTTCTGAGGTATTAATAACCACGAGTATCACAAATTGACTGCGTATTTCAAATTTCAGCTCTGAGGTCCTTTTAATAACAAAAATATTGAAATGCGAAAACCGAGGTTTTTATGCAAAATTCTGCTGGACTATAGCCCATGATTTCAAAATGCACTTTTTTGGCGAAATCGCAAATATGGTTTTCTGAGGTATTAATAACCACGAGTATCACAAACTGACTGCGTATTTCAAATTTCAGCTCTGAGGTCCTTTTAATAACAAAAATATTGAAATGCGAAATCCGAGGTTTTTATGCAAAATTCTGCTGCTCATGATTTCAAAATGCACTTTTTTGGCGAAATCGCAAATATGGTTTTCTGAGGTATTAATAACCACGAGTATCACAAACTGACTGCGGATTTCAAATTTCAGCTCTGAGGTCCTTTTAATAACAAAAATATTGAAATGCGAAATCCGAGGTTTTTATGCAAAATTCTGCTGGACTATAGCCCATGATTTCAAAATGCACTTTTTTGGCGAAATCGCAAATATTGTTTTCTGAGGTATTAATAACCACGAGTATCACAAACTGACTGCGTATTTCAAATTTCAGCTCTGAGGTCCTTTTAATAATAAAAATATTGAAATGCGAAATCCGAGGTTTTTATGCAAAATTCTGCTGGACTATAGCCCGTGATTTCAAAATGCACTTTTTTGGCGAAATCGCAAATATGGTTTTCTGAGGTATTAATAACCACGAGTATCACAAACTGACTGCGTATTTCAAATTTCAGCTCTGAGGTCCTTTTAATAATAAAAATATTGAAATGCGAAATCCGAGGTTTTTATGCAAAATTCTGCTGGACTATAGCCCATGATTTCAAAATGCACTTTTTTGGCGAAATCGCAAATATGGTTTTCTGAGGTATTAATAACCACGAGTATCACAAACTGACTGCGGATTTCAAATTTCAGCTCTGAGGTCCTTGGATAAACAAAAATATTGAAATGCGAAATCCGAGGTTTTTATGCAAAATTCTGCTGGACTATAGCCCATGATTTCAAAATGCACTTTTTTGGCGAAATCGCAAATATGGTTTTCTGAGATACAGATACCCACGAGTATCCCAAACTGCGTGCGGATTTCAAATTTCAGCTCTAAGGTCCTTTTAATAACAAAAATATTGAAATGCGAAATCCGAGGTTTTTATGCAAAATTCTGCTGCCCATGATTTCAAAATGCACTTTTTTGGCGAAATCGCAAATATGGTTTTCTGAGGTATTAATAACCACGAGTATCACAAACTGACTGCGGATTTCAAATTTCAGCTCTGAGGTCCTTGGATAAACAAAAATATTGAAATGCGAAATCCGAGGTTTTTATGCAAAATTCTGCTGGACTATAGCCCATGATTTCAAAATGCACTTTTTTGGCGAAATCGCAAATATGGTTTTCTGAGATACAGATACCCACGAGTATCCCAAACTGCGTGCGGATTTCAAATTTCAGCTCTGAGGTCCTTTTAATAACAAAAATATTGAAATGCGAAATCCGAGGTTTTTATGCAAAATTCTGCTGCCCATGATTTCAAAATGCACTTTTTTGGCGAACTCGCAAATATGGTTTTCTGAGGTATTAATAACCACGAGTATCACAAATTGACTGCGTATTTCAAATTTCAGCTCTGATGTCCTTTTAATAACAAAAATATTGAAATGCGAAAACCGAGGTTTTTATGCAAAATTCTGCTGGACTATAGCCCATGATTTCAAAATGCACTTTTTTGGCGAAATCGCAAATATGGTTTTCTGAGATACAGATACCCACGAGTATCCCAAACTGCGTGCGGATTTCAAATTTCAGCTCTGAGGTCCTTTTAATAACAAAAATATTGAAATGCGAAATCCGAGGTTTTTATGCAAAATTCTGCTGGACTATAGCCCATGATTTCAAAATGCACTTTTTTGGCGAAATCGCAAATATGGTTTTCTGAGGTATTAATAACCACGAGTATCACAAACTGACTGCGTATTTCAAATTTCAGCTCTGAGGTCCTTTTAATAACAAAAATATTGAAATGCGAAATCCGAGGATTTTATGCAAAATTCTGCTGCCCATGATTTCAAAATGCACTTTTTTGGCGAAATCGCAAATATGGTTTTCTGAGGTATTAATAACCACGAGTATCACAAACTGACTGCGGATTTCAAATTTCAGCTCTGAGGTCCTTGGATAAACAAAAATATTGAAATGCGAAATCCGAGGTTTTTATGCAAAATTCTGCTGGACTATAGCCCATGATTTCAAAATGCACTTTTTTGGCGAAATCGCAAATATGGTTTTCTGAGATACAGATACCCACGAGTATCCCAAACTGCGTGCGGATTTCAAATTTCAGCTCTGAGGTCCTTTTAATAACAAAAATATTGAAATGCGAAATCCGAGGTTTTTATGCAAAATTCTGCTGCCCATGATTTCAAAATGCACTTTTTTGGCGAAATCGCAAATATGGTTTTCTGAGGTATTAATAACCACGAGTATCACAAATTGACTGCGTATTTCAAATTTCAGCTCTGATGTCCTTTTAATAACAAAAATATTGAAATGCGAAAACCGAGGTTTTTATGCAAAATTCTGCTGGACTATAGCCCATGATTTCAAAATGCACTTTTTTGGCGAAATCGCAAATATGGTTTTCTGAGATACAGATACCCACGAGTATCCCAAACTGCGTGCGGATTTCAAATTTCAGCTCTGAGGTCCTTTTAATAACAAAAATATTGAAATGCGAAATCCGAGGTTTTTATGCAAAATTCTGCTGGACTATAGCCCATGATTTCAAAATGCACTTTTTTGGCGAAATCGCAAATATGGTTTTCTGAGGTATTAATAACCACGAGTATCACAAACTGACTGCGTATTTCAAATTTCAGCTCTGAGGTCCTTTTAATAACAAAAATATTGAAATGCGAAATCCGAGGATTTTATGCAAAATTCTGCTGCCCATGATTTCAAAATGCACTTTTTTGGCGAAATCGCAAATATGGTTTTCTGAGGTATTAATAACCACGAGTATCACAAACTGACTGCGGATTTCAAATTTCAGCTCTGAGGTCCTTGGATAAACAAAAATATTGAAATGCGAAATCCGAGGTTTTTATGCAAAATTCTGCTGGACTATAGCCCATGATTTCAAAATGCACTTTTTTGGCGAAATCGCAAATATGGTTTTCTGAGATACAGATACCCACGAGTATCCCAAACTGCGTGCGGATTTCAAATTTCAGCTCTGAGGTCCTTTTAATAACAAAAATATTGAAATGCGAAATCCGAGGTTTTTATGCAAAATTCTGCTGCCCATGATTTCAAAATGCACTTTTTTGGCGAAATCGCAAATATGGTTTTCTGAGGTATTAATAACCACGAGTATCACAAACTGACTGCGGATTTCAAATTTCAGCTCTGAGGTCCTTTTAATAACAAAAATATTGAAATGCGAAATCCGAGGTTTATATGCAAAATTCTGCTGGACTATAGCCCATGATTTCAAAATGCACTTTTTTGGCGAAATCGCAAATATGGTTTTCTGAGGTATTAATAACCACGAGTATCACAAACTGACTGCGTATTTCATAATTTAACCTCTGAGGTCCTTGTATAAACAAAAATATTGAAATACGAAATCCGAGGTTTTTTTGCAAAATTCTGCTGGACTATAGCCCATGATTTCAAAATGCACTTTTTTGGCGAAATCGCAAATATTGTTTTCTGAGGTATTAATAACCACGAGTATCACAAATTGACTGCGTATTTCAAATTTCAGCTCTGAGGTCCTTTTAATAACAAAAATATTGAAATGCGAAAACCGAGGTTTTTATGCAAAATTCTGCTGGACTATAGCCGATGATTTCAAAATGCACTTTTTTGGCGAAATCGCAAATATGGTTTTCTGAGGTATTAATAACCACGAGTATCACAAACTGACTGCGTATTTCAAATTTCAGCTCTGAGGTCCTTTTAATAACAAAAATATTGAAATGCGAAATCCGAGGTTTTTATGCAAAATTCTGCTGGACTATAGCCCATGATTTCAAAATGCACTTTTTTGGCGAAATCGCAAATATGGTTTTCTGAGATACAGATACCCACGAGTATCCCAAACTGCGTGCGGATTTCAAATTTCAGCTCTGAGGTCCTTTTAATAACAAAAATATTGAAATGCGAAATCCGAGGTTTTTATGCAAAATTCTGCTGCCCATGATTTCAAAATGCACTTTTTTGGCGAACTCGCAAATATGGTTTTCTGAGGTATTAATAACCACGAGTATCACAAATTGACTGCGTATTTCAAATTTCAGCTCTGATGTCCTTTTAATAACAAAAATATTGAAATGCGAAAACCGAGGTTTTTATGCAAAATTCTGCTGGACTATAGCCCATGATTTCAAAATGCACTTTTTTGGCGAAATCGCAAATATGGTTTTCTGAGATACAGATACCCACGAGTATCCCAAACTGCGTGCGGATTTCAAATTTCAGCTCTGAGGTCCTTTTAATAACAATAATATTGAAATGCCAAATCCGAGGTTTTTATGCAAAATTCTGCTGGACTATAGCCCATGATTTCAAAATGCACTTTTTTGGCGAAATCGCAAATATGGTTTTCTGAGGTATTAATAACCACGAGTATCACAAACTGACTGCGTATTTCAAATTTCAGCTCTGAGGTCCTTTTAATAACAAAAATATTGAAATGCGAAATCCGAGGTTTTTATGCAAAATTCTGCTGCCCATGATTTCAAAATGCACTTTTTTGGCGAAATCGCAAATATGGTTTTCTGAGGTATTAATAACCACGAGTATCACAAACTGACTGCGGATTTCAAATTTCAGCTCTGAGGTCCTTGGATAAACAAAAATATTGAAATGCGAAATCCGAGGTTTTTATGCAAAATTCTGCTGGACTATAGGCCATGATTTCAAAATGCACTTTTTTGGCGAAATCGCAAATATGGTTTTCTGAGATACAGATACCCACGAGTATCCCAAACTGCGTGCGGATTTCAAATTTCAGCTCTGAGGTCCTTTTAATAACAAAAATATTGAAATGCGAAATCCGAGGTTTTTATGCAAAATTCTGCTGCCCATGATTTCAAAATGCACTTTTTTGGCGAACTCGCAAATATGGTTTTCTGAGGTATTAATAACCACGAGTATCACAAATTGACTGCGTATTTCAAATTTCAGCTCTGATGTCCTTTTAATAACAAAAATATTGAAATGCGAAAACCGAGGTTTTTATGCAAAATTCTGCTGGACTATAGCCCATGATTTCAAAATGCACTTTTTTGGCGAAATCGCAAATATGGTTTTCTGAGGTATTAATAACCACGAGTATCACAAACTGACTGCGTATTTCAAATTTCAGCTCTGAGGTCCTTTTAATAACAAAAATATTGAAATGCGAAATCCGAGGTTTTTATGCAAAATTCTGCTGCCCATGATTTCAAAATGCACTTTTTTGGCGAACTCGAAAATATGGTTTTCTGAGGTATTAATAACCACGAGTATCACAAATTGACTGCGTATTTCAAATTTCAGCTCTGATGTCCTTTTAATAACAAAAATATTGAAATGCGAAATCCGAGGTTTATATGCAAAATTCTGCTGGACTATAGCCCATGATTTCAAAATGCACTTTTTTGGCGAAATCGCAAATATGGTTTTCTGAGGTATTAATAACCACGAGTATCACAAACTGACTGCGTATTTCAAATTTCAGCTCTGAGGTCCTTGTATAAACAAAAATATTGAAATACGAAATCCGAGGTTTTTTTGCAAAATTCTGCTGGACTATAGCCCATGATTTCAAAATGCACTTTTTTGGCGAAATCGCAAATATTGTTTTCTGAGGTATTAATAACCACGAGTATCACAAATTGACTGCGTATTTCAAATTTCAGCTCTGAGGTCCTTTTAATAACAAAAATATTGAAATGCGAAAACCGAGGTTTTTATGCAAAATTCTGCTGGACTATAGCCGATGATTTCAAAATGCACTTTTTTGGCGAAATCGCAAATATGGTTTTCTGAGGTATTAATAACCACGAGTATCACAAACTGACTGCGTATTTCAAATTTCAGCTCTGAGGTCCTTTTAATAACAAAAATATTGAAATGCGAAATCCGAGGTTTTTATGCAAAATTCTGCTGCCCATGATTTCAAAATGCACTTTTTTGGCGAAATCGCGAATATGGTTTTCTGAGGTATTAATAACCACGAGTATCACAAACTGACTGCGGATTTCAAATTTCAGCTCTGAGGTCCTTTTAATAACAAAAATATTGAAATGCGAAATCCGAGGTTTTTATGCAAAATTCTGCTGGACTATAGCCCATGATTTCAAAATGCACTTTTTTGGCGAAATCGCAAATATTGTTTTCTGAGGTATTAATAACCACGAGTATCACAAACTGACTGCGTATTTCAAATTTCAGCTCTGAGGTCCTTTTAATAATAAAAATATTGAAATCCGAAATCCGAGGTTTTTATGCAAAATTCTGCTGGACTATAGCCCATGATTTCAAAATGCACTTTTTTGGCGAAATCGCAAATATGGTTTTCTGAGGTATTAATAACCACGAGTATCACAAACTGACTGCGTATTTCAAATTTCAGCTCTGAGGTCCTTTTAATAATAAAAATATTGAAATGCGAAATCCGAGGTTTTTATGCAAAATTCTGCTGGACTATAGCCCATGATTTCAAAATGCACTTTTTTGGCGAAATCGCAAATATTGTTTTCTGAGGTATTAATAACCACGAGTATCACAAACTGACTGCGTATTTCAAATTTCAGCTCTGAGGTCCTTTTAATAATAAAAATATTGAAATGCGAAATCCGAGGTTTTTATGCAAAATTCTGCTGGACTATAGCCCATGATTTCAAAATGCACTTTTTTGGCGAAATCGTAAATATGGTTTTCTGAGGTATTAATAACCACGAGTATCACAAACTGACTGCGTATTTCAAATTTCAGCTCTGAGGTCCTTTTAATAATAAAAATATTGAAATACGAAATCCGAGGTTTTTTTGCAAAATTCTGCTGGACTATAGCCCATGATTTCAAAATGCACTTTTTTGGCGAAATCGCAAATATGGTTTTCTGAGGTATTAATAACCACGAGTATCACAAACTGACTGCGTATTTCAAATTTCAGCTCTGAGGTCCTTTTAATAACAAAAATATTGAAATGCGAAAACCGAGGTTTTTATGCAAAATTCTGCTGGACTATAGCCCATGATTTCAAAATGCACTTTTTTGGCGAAATCGCAAATATGGTTTTCTGAGATACCGATACCCACGAGTATCCCAAACTGCGTGCGGATTTCAAATTTCAGCTCTGAGGTCCTTTTAATAACAAAAATATTGAAATGCGAAATCCGAGGCCCATGATTTCAAAATGCACTTTTTTGGCGAAATCGCAAATATGGTTTTCTGAGGTACTAATAACCACGAGTATCACAAACTGACTGCGTATTTCAAATTTCAGCTCTGAGGTCCTTGTATAAACAAAAATATTGAAATACGAAATCCGAGGTTTTTTTGCAAAATGCTGCTGGACTATAGCCCATGATTTCAAAATACACTTTTTTGGCGAAATCGCAAATATTGTTTTCTGAGGTATTAATAACCACGAGTATCACAAATTGACTGCGTATTTCAAATTTCAGCTCTGAGGTCCTTGTATAAACAAAAATATTGAAATACGAAATCCGAGGTTTTTTTGCAAAATTCTGCTGGACTATAGCCCATGATTTCAAAATGCACTTTTTTGGCGAAATCGCAAATATGGTTTTCTGAGGTACTAATAACCACGAGTATCACAAACTGACTGCGTATTTCAAATTTCAGCTCTGAGGTCCTTGTATAAACAAAAATATTGAAATACGAAATCCGAGGTTTTTTTGCAAAATGCTGCTGGACTATAGCCCATGATTTCAAAATGCACTTTTTTGGCGAAATCGCAAATATGGTTTTCTGAGATACCGATACCCACGTGTATCCCAAACTGCGTGCGAATTTCAAATTTCAGCTCTGAGGTCCTTTTAATAACAAAAATATTGAAATGCGAAATCCGAGGTTTTTTCGCAAAATTCTGCTGGAGCATAGTCCATGATTTCAAAATGCACTTTTTTGGCGAACTCGCAAATATGGTTTTCTGAGGTATTAATAACCACGAGTATCACAAATTGACTGCGTATTTCAAATTTCAGCTCTGAGGTCCTTTTAATAACAAAAATATTGAAATGCGAAATCCGACGTTTTTATGCAAAATTCTGCTGGACTATAGCCCATGATTTCAAAATGCACTTTTTTGGCGAACTCGCAAATATTTTTTCTGAGTTTTCTGAGGTATTAATATCCACGACTATCCCAAACTGAGTGCGGATTTCAAATTTCAGCTCTGAGGTCCTTTTAATAACAAAAATATTGAAATGCGAAATCCGAGGTTTTTTTGCAAAATTCTGCTGGACTATAGCCCATGATTTCAAAATGCACTTTTTTGGCGAAATCGCAAATATGGTTTTCTGAGATACCGATACCCACGTGTATCCCAAACTGCGTGCGAATTTCAAATTTCAGCTCTGAGGTCCTTTTAATAACAAAAATATTGAAATGCGAAATCCGAGGTTTTTATGCAAAATTCTGCTGGACTATAGCCCATGATTTCAAAATGCACTTTTTTGGCGAAATCGCAAATATGGTTTTCTGAGGTATTAATAACCACAAGTATCACAAACTGACTGCGTATTTCAAATTTCAGCTCTGAGGTCCTTGGATAAACAAAAATATTGAAATACGAAATCCGAGGTTTTTATGCAAAATTCTGCTGGACTATAGCCCATGATTTCAAAATGCACTTTTTTGGCGAAATCGCAAATATGGTTTTCTGAGATACAGATACCCACGAGTATCCCAACCTGCGTGCGGATTTCAAATTTCAGCTCTGAGGTCCTTTTAATAACAAAAATATTGAAATGCGAAAACCGAGGTTTTTATGCAAAATTCTGCTGGACTATAGCCCATGATTTCAAAATGCACTTTTTTGGCGAAATCGCAAATATGGTTTTCTGAGGTATTAATAACCACGAGTATCACAAACTGACTGCGTATTTCAAATTTCAGCTCTGAGGTCCTTTTAATAACAAAAATATTGAAATGCGAAATCCGAGGTTTTTATGCAAAATTCTGCTGCCCATGATTTCAAAATGCACTTTTTTGGCGAAATCGCAAATATGGTTTTCTGAGGTATTAATAACCACGAGTATCACAAACTGACTGCGGATTTCAAATTTCAGCTCTGAGGTCCTTGGATAAACAAAAATATTGAAATACGAAATCCGAGGTTTTTATGCAAAATTCTGCTGGACTATAGCCCATGATTTCAAAATGCACTTTTTTGGCGAAATCGCAAATATGGTTTTCTGAGGTATTAATAACCACAAGTATCACAAACTGACTGCGTATTTCAAATTTCAGCTCTGAGGTCCTTGGATAAAAAAAAATATTGAAATACGAAATCCGATGTTTTTATGCAAAATTCTGCTGGACTATAGCCCATGATTTCAAAATGCACTTTTTTGGCGAAATCGCAAATATGGTTTTCTGAGATACCGATACCCACGTGTATCCCAAACTGCGTGCGAATTTCAAATTTCAGCTCTGAGGTCCTTTTAATAACAAAAATATTGAAATGCGAAATCCGAGGTTTTTATGCAAAATTCTGCTGGACTATAGCCCATGATTTCAAAATGCACTTTTTTGGCGAAATCGCAAATATGGTTTTCTGAGGAATTAATAACCACAAGTATCACAAACTGACTGCGTATTTCAAATTTCAGCTCTGAGGTCCTTGGATAAACAAAAATATTGAAATGCGAAATCCGTGGTTTTTATGCAAAATTCTGCTGGACTATAGCCCCTGATTTCAAAATGCACTTTTTTGGCGAAATCGCAAATATGGTTTTCTGAGATACCGATACCCACGTGTATCCCAAACTGCGTGCGAATTTCAAATTTCAGCTCTGAGGTCCTTTTAATAACAAAAATATTGAAATGCGAAATCCGAGGTTTTTATGCAAAATTCTGCTGTCCATGATTTCAAAATGCACTTTTTTGGCGAAATCGCAAATATGGTTTTCTGAGGTATTAATAACCACAAGTATCACAAACTGACTGCGTATTTCAAATTTCAGCTCTGAGGTCCTTGGATAAACAAAAATATTGAAATACGAAATCCGAGGTTTTTATGCAAAATTCTGCTGGACTATAGCCCATGATTTCAAAATGCACTTTTTTGGCGAAACCGCAAATATGGTTTTCTGAGATACAGATACCCACGAGTATCCCAAACTGCGTGCGGATTTCAAATTTCAGCTCTGAGGTCCTTTTAATAACAAAAATATTGAAATGCGAAATCCGAGGTTTTTATGCAAAATTCTGCTGGACTATAGCCCATGATTTCAAAATGCACTTTTTTGGCGAAATCGCAAATATGGTTTTCTGAGGTATTAATAACCACAAGTATCACAAACTGACTGCGTATTTCAAATTTCAGCTCTGAGGTCCTTGGATAAACAAAAATATTGAAATGCGAAATCCGAGGTTTTTATGCAAAATTCTGCTGGACTATAGCCCATGATTTCAAAATGCACTTTTTTGGCGAAATCGCAAATATGGTTTTCTGAGATACAGATACCCACGAGTATCCCAAACTGCGTGCGGATTTCAAATTTCAGCTCTGAGGTCCTTTTAATAACAAAAATATTGAAATGCGAAATCCGAGGTTTTTATGCAAAATTCTGCTGGACTATAGCCCATGATTTCAAAATGCACTTTTTTGGCGAAATCGCAAATATGGTTTTCTGAGATACAGATACCCACGAGTATCCCAAGCTGCGTGCGGATTTCAAATTTCAGCTCTGAGGTCCTTTTAATAACAAAAATATTGAAATGCGAAATCCGAGGTTTTTATGCAAAATTCTGCTGGACTATAGCCCATGATTTCAAAATGCACTTTTTTGGCGAAATCGCAAATATGGTTTTCTGAGGTATTAATAACCACGAGTATCACAAACTGACTGCGGATTTCAAATTTCAGCTCTGAGATCCTTTTAATAACAAAAATATTGAAATGCGAAATCCGAGGTTTTTATGCAAAATTCTGCTGGACTATAGCCCATGATTTCAAAATGCACTTTTTTGGCGAAATCGCAAATATGGTTTTCTGAGGTATTAATAACCACAAGTATCACAAACTGACTGCGTATTTCAAATTTCAGCTCAGAGTTCCTTGGATAAACAAAAATATTGAAATACGAAATCCGAGGTTTTTATGCAAAATTCTGCTGGACTATAGCCCATGATTTCAAAATGCACTTTTTTGGCGAACTCGCAAATATGGTTTTCTGAGGTATTAATATCCATGACTATCCCAAACTGAGTGCGGATTTCAAATTTCAGCTCTGAAGTTCTTTTAATAGCAAAAATATTGATATACGAAATCCGAGGTTTTTTTGCATAATTCTGCTGCACTATAGCCCATGATTTCAAAATGCACTTTTTTGGCGAAATCGCAAATATGGTTTTCTGAGGTATTAATAACCACAAGTATCACAAACTGACTGCGTATTTCAAATTTCAGCTCTGAGGTCCTTGGATAAACAAAAATATTGAAATGCGAAATCCGTGGTTTTTATGCAAAATTCTGCTGGACTATAGCCCCTGATTTCAAAATGCACTTTTTTGGCGAAATCGCAAATATGGTTTTCTGAGATACCGATACCCACGTGTATCCCAAACTGCGTGCGAATTTCAAATTTCAGCTCTGAGGTCCTTTTAATAACAAAAATATTGAAATGCGAAATCCGAGGTTTTTATGCAAAATTCTGCTGTCCATGATTTCAAAATGCACTTTTTTGGCGAAATCGCAAATATGGTTTTCTGAGGTATTAATAACCACAAGTATCACAAACTGACTGCGTATTTCAAATTTCAGCTCTGAGGTCCTTGTATAAACAAAAATATTGAAATACGAAATCCGAGGTTTTTTTGTAAAATTCTGCTGGACTATAGCCCATGATTTCAAAATGCACTTTTTTGGCGAAATCGCAAATATGGTTTTCTGAGGTATTAATAACCACGAGTATCACAAACTGACTGCGTATTTCAAATTTCAGCTCTGAGGTCCTTTTAATAACAAACATATTGAAATGCGAAATCCGAGGTTTTTATGCAAAATTCTGCTGGACTATAGCCCATGATTTCAAAATGCACTTTTTTGGCGAAATCGCAAATATGGTTTTCTGAGATACAGATACCCACGAGTATCCCAAACTGCGTGCGGATTTCAAATTTCAGCTCTGAGGTCCTTTTAATAACAAAAATATTGAAATGCGAAATCCGAGGTTTTTATGCAAAATTCTGCTGGACTATAGCCCATGATTTCAAAATGCACTTTTTTGGCGAAATCGCAAATATGGTTTTCTGAGGTATTAATAACCACGAGTATCACAAACTGACTACGTATTTCAAATTTCAGCTCTGAGGTCCTTGTATAAACAAAAATATTGAAATACGAAAACCGAGGTTTTTATGCAAAATTCTGCTGGACTATAGCCCATGATTTCAAAATGCACTTTTTTGGCGAAATCGCAAATATGGTTTTCTGAGGTATTAATAACCACGAGTATCACAAACTGACTGCGTATTTCAAATTTCAGCTCTGAGGTCCTTTTAATAACAAACATATTGAAATGCGAAATCCGAGGTTTTTATGCAAAATTCTGCTGGACTATAGCCCATGATTTCAAAATGCACTTTTTTGGCGAAATCGCAAATATGGTTTTCTGAGATACAGATACCCACGAGTATCCCTAACTGCGTGCGGATTTCAAATTTCAGCTCTGAGGTCCTTTTAATAACAAAAATATTGAAATGCGAAATCCGAGGTTTTTATGCAAAATTCTGCTGGACTATAGCCCATGATTTTAAAATGCACTTTTTTGGCGAAATCGCAAATATGATTTTCTGAGGTATTATTATCCACGAGTATCACAAAATGAGTGCGTATTTCAAATTTCAGCTCTGAGGTCCTTTTAAGAACAAAAATATTGAAATACAAAATCCGAGGTTTTTTTTGCAAAATTCTGCTGGACTATAGCCCATGATTTTAAAATGCACTTTTTTGGCGATATCGCAAATATGGTTTCCTGAGGTATTAATAACCGCGAGTATCACAAACTGAGTGCGTATTTCAAATTTCAGCTCTGAGGTCCTTTTAATAACAAAAATATCGAAATACGAAATCCGAGGTTTTTTTGCAAAATTCAGCTGGACTGTAGCCCATGATTTCAAAATGCACTTTTTTGGCGAAATCGCTACAATGGTTTTCTGAGGTATTAATAACCACGAGATTCTCAAACTGAGTGCGTATCTCAAATTTCAAATCTGAGATCCTTTTAATAACAAAAATATTGAAATACGAAATCCGAGGTTTTTTTGCAAAATTCTGCTGGACTATAGCCCATGATTTTAAAATGCACTTTTTTGGCGAAATCGCAAATATGGTTTTCTGAGGTATTAATAACCACGAGATTCTCAAACTGAGTGTGTATTTCAAATTTCAGCTTTGAGGTCCTTTTAATAACAAAAATATTGAAATACGAAATCCGAGGTTTTTTTGCAAAATTCTGCTGGACTATAGCCCATGATTTTAAGATGCACTTTTTTGGCGAAATCGCAAATGTGGTTTTCTGAGGTATTAATAACCACGAGATTCTCAAACTGAGTGTGTATTTCAAATTTCAGCTCTGAGGTCCTTTTAATAACAAAAATATTGAAATACGAAATCCGAGGTTTTTTTGCAAAATTCTGCTGGACTATAGCCCATGATTTTAAAATGCACTTTTTTGGCGGAATCGCAAATATGGTTTTCTGAGGTATTAATAACCGCGAGTATCACAAACTGAGTGCGTATTTCAAATTTCAGCGCTGAGGTCCTTTTAGTAACAAAAATATTGAAATACGAAATCCGGGGTTTGTTGCAAAATTTTGCTGGACTATAGCCCATGATTTCAAAATGCACTTTTTTGGCGAAATCGCAAATATGGCTTTCTAAGATACCGATACCCACGAGTATCCCAAATTGAGTGCGGATTTTAAATTTCAGCTCTGAGGTCCTTTTAATAACAAAAATATTGAAATACGAAATCCGAGGTTTTTTTGCAAAATTCAGCTGGACTGTAGCCCATGATTTTAAAATGCACTTTTTTGGCGAAATCGCTACAATGGTTTTCTGAGGTATTAATAACCACGAGATTCTCAAACTGAGTGCGTATCTCAAATTTCAAATCTGAGATCCTTTTAATAACAAAAATATTGAAATACGAAATCCGAGGTTTTTTTGCAAAATTCTGCTGGACTATAGCCCATGATTTTAAAATGCACTTTTTTGGCGAAATCGCTACAATGGTTTTCTGAGGTATTAATAACCACGAGATTCTCAAACTGAGTGCGTATCTCAAATTTCAAATCTGAGATCCTTTTAATAACAAAAATATTGAAATACGAAATCCGAGGTTTTTTTGCAAAATTCTGCTGGACTATAGCCCATGATTTTAAAATGCACTTTTTTGGCAAAATCGCAAATATGGTTTTCTGAGGTATTAATAACCACGAGATTCTCAAACTGAGTGTGTATTTCAAATTTCAGCTTTGAGGTCCTTTTAATAACAAAAATATTGAAATACGAAATCCGAGGTTTTTTTGCAAAATTCTGCTGGACTATAGCCCATGATTTTAAGATGCACTTTTTTGGCGAAATCGCAAATATGGTTTTCTGAGGTATTAATAACCACGAGATTCTCAAACTGAGTGTGTATTTCAAATTTCAGCTCTGAGGTCCTTTTAATAACAAAAATATTGAAATACGAAATCCGAGGTTTTTTTGCAAAATTCTGCTGGACTATAGCCCATGATTTTAAAATGCACTTTTTTGGCGGAATCGCAAATATGGTTTTCTGAGGTATTAATAACCGCGAGTATCACAAACTGAGTGCGTATTTCAAATTTCAGCGCTGAGGTCCTTTTAGTAACAAAAATATTGAAATACGAAATCCGGGGTTTGTTGCAAAATTTTGCTGGACTATAGCCCATGATTTCAAAATGCACTTTTTTGGCGAAATCGCAAATATGGCTTTCTAAGATACCGATACCCACGAGTATCCCAAATTGAGTGCGGATTTTAAATTTCAGCTCTGAGGTCCTTTTAATAACAAAAATATTGAAATACGAAATCCGAGGTTTTTTTGCAAAATTCTGCTGGACTATAGCCCATGATTTTAAAATGCACTTTTTTGGCGAAATCGCTACTATGGTTTTCTGAGGTATTAATAACCGCGAGTATCACAAACTGAGTGCGTATTTCAAATTTCAGCTCTGAGGTCCTTTTAATAACAAAAATATCGAAATACGAAATCCGAGGTTTTTTTTTGCAAAATTCTGCTGGACTATAGCCCATGATTTTAAAATGCACTTTTTTGGCGAAATCGCAAATATGGTTTTCTGAGGTATTAATAACCACGAGATTCTCAAACTGAGTGTGTATTTCAAATTTCAGCTTTGAGGTCCTTTTAATAACAAAAATATTGAAATACGAAATCCGAGGTTTTTTTGCAAAATTCTGCTGGACTATAGCCCATGATTTTAAGATGCACTTTTTTGGCGAAATCGCAAATATGGTTTTCTGAGGTATTAATAACCACGAGATTCTCAAACTGAGTGTGTATTTCAAATTTCAGCTCTGAGGTCCTTTTAATAACAAAAATATTGAAATACGAAATCCGAGGTTTTTTTGCAAAATTCTGCTGGACTATAGCCCATGATTTTAAAATGCACTTTTTTGGCGGAATCGCAAATATGGTTTTCTGAGGTATTAATAACCGCGAGTATCACAAACTGAGTGCGTATTTCAAATTTCAGCGCTGAGGTCCTTTTAGTAACAAAAATATTGAAATACGAAATCCGGGGTTTGTTGCAAAATTTTGCTGGACTATAGCCCATGATTTCAAAATGCACTTTTTTGGCGAAATCGCAAATATGGCTTTCTAAGATACCGATACCCACGAGTATCCCAAATTGAGTGCGGATTTTAAATTTCAGCTCTGAGGTCCTTTTAATAACAAAAATATTGAAATACGAAATCCGAGGTTTTTTTGCAAAATTCAGCTGGACTGTAGCCCATGATTTTAAAATGCACTTTTTTGGCGAAATCGCTACAATGGTTTTCTGAGGTATTAATAACCACGAGATTCTCAAACTGAGTGCGTATCTCAAATTTCAAATCTGAGATCCTTTAATAACAAAAATATTGAAATACGAAATCCGAGGTTTTTTTGCAAAATTCTGCTGGACTATAGCCCATGATTTTAAAATGCACTTTTTTGGCGAAATCGCAAATATGGTTTTCTGAGGTATTAATAACCACGAGATTCTCAAACTGAGTGTGTATTTCAAATTTCAGCTCTGAGGTCCTTTTAATAACAAAAATATTGAAATACGAAATCCGAGGTTTTTTTGCAAAATTCTGCTGGACTATAGCCCATGATTTTAAAATGCACTTTTTTGGCGAAATCGCTACAATGGTTTTCTGAGGTATTAATAACCACGAGATTCTCAAACTGAGTGCGTATCTCAAATTTCAAATCTGAGATCCTTTTAATAACAAAAATATTGAAATACGAAATCCGAGGTTTTTTTGCAAAATTCTGCTGGACTATAGCCCATGATTTTAAAATGCACTTTTTTGGCAAAATCGCAAATATGGTTTTCTGAGGTATTAATAACCACGAGATTCTCAAACTGAGTGTGTATTTCAAATTTCAGCTTTGAGGTCCTTTTAATAACAAAAATATTGAAATACGAAATCCGAGGTTTTTTTGCAAAATTCTGCTGGACTATAGCCCATGATTTTAAGATGCACTTTTTTGGCGAAATCGCAAATATGGTTTTCTGAGGTATTAATAACCACGAGATTCTCAAACTGAGTGTGTATTTCAAATTTCAGCTCTGAGGTCCTTTTAATAACAAAAATATTGAAATACGAAATCCGAGGTTTTTTTGCAAAATTCTGCTGGACTATAGCCCATGATTTTAAAATGCACTTTTTTGGCGGAATCGCAAATATGGTTTTCTGAGGTATTAATAACCGCGAGTATCACAAACTGAGTGCGTATTTCAAATTTCAGCGCTGAGGTCCTTTTAGTAACAAAAATATTGAAATACGAAATCCGGGGTTTGTTGCAAAATTTTGCTGGACTATAGCCCATGATTTCAAAATGCACTTTTTTGGCGAAATCGCAAATATGGCTTTCTAAGATACCGATACCCACGAGTATCCCAAATTGAGTGCGGATTTTAAATTTCAGCTCTGAGGTCCTTTTAATAACAAAAATATTGAAATACGAAATCCGAGGTTTTTTTGCAAAATTCTGCTGGACTATAGCCCATGATTTCAAAATGCACTTTTTTGGCGAAATCGCAAATATGGTTTTCTGAGGTATAAATAACCACGAGATTCTCAAACTGAGTGCGTATCTCAAATTTCAAATCTGAGATCCTTTTAATAACAAAAATATCGAAATACGAAATCCGAGGTTTTTTTTGCAAAATTCTGCTGGACTATAGCCCATGATTTAAAAATGCACTTTTTTGGCGAAAACGCTACTATGGTTTTCTGAGGTATTAATAACCACAGGTATCATAAACTGAGTCCGTATTTCAAATTTCAGCTCTGAGGTCCTTTTAATAACAAAAATATCGAAATACGAAATCCGAGGTTTTTTTTGCAAAATTCTGCTGGACTATAGCCCATGATTTCAAAATGGCCTTTTTTGGCGAAATCGCAAATATGGTTTTCTGAGGTATAAATAACCACGAGATTTTCAAACTGAGTGCGTATCTCAAATTTCAAATCTGAGATCCTTTTAATAACAAAAATATTGAAATACGAAATCCAAGTTTTTTCTGGAAAATTCTGCTGGACTATAGCACATGATTTCAAAATGCACTTTTTTGGCGAAATCGCAAATATGGTTTTCTGAGGTATAAATAACCACGAGATTTTCAAACTGAGTGCGTATCTCAAATTTCAAATCTGAGATCCTTTTAATAACAAAAATATTGAAATACGAAATCCAAGTTTTTTTTTGCAAAATTCTGCTGGACTTTAGCCCATGATTTCAAAATGCACTTTTTTGGCGAAATCGCAAATATGGTTTTCTGAGGTATTAATAACCGCGAGTATCACAAACTGAGTGCGTATTTCAAATTTCAGCTCTGAGGTCCTTTTAATAACAAAAATATCGAAATACGAAATCCGAGGTTTTTTTGCAAAATTCTGCTGGACTATAGCCCATGATTTCAAAATGCACTTTTTTGGCGAAATCGCTACTATGGTTTTCTGAGGTATTAATAACCGCGAGTATCACAAACTGAGTGCGTATTTCAAATTTCAGCTCTGAGGTCCTTTTAATAACAAAAATATCGAAATACGAAATCCGAGGTTTTTTTTTGCAAAATTCTGCTGAACTATAGCCCATGATTTCAAAATGCACTTTTTTGGCGAAATCGCAAATATGGTTTTCTGAGGTATAAATAACCACGAGATTCTCAAACTGAGTGCGTATCTCAAATTTCAAATCTGAGATCCTTTTAATAACAAAAATATCGAAATACGAAATCCGAGGTTTTTTTTGCAAAATTCTGCTGGACTATAGCCCATGATTTAAAAATGCACTTTTTTGGCGAAAACGCTACTATGGTTTTCTGAGGTATTAATAACCACAGGTATCATAAACTGAGTCCGTATTTCAAATTTCAGCTCTGAGGTCCTTTTAATAACAAAAATATCGAAATACGAAATCCGAGGTTTTTTTTGCAAAATTCTGCTGGACTATAGCCCATGATTTCAAAATGGCCTTTTTTGGCGAAATCGCAAATATGGTTTTCTGAGGTATAAATAACCACGAGATTTTCAAACTGAGTGCGTATCTCAAATTTCAAATCTGAGATCCTTTTAATAACAAAAATATTGAAATACGAAATCCAAGTTTTTTCTGGAAAATTCTGCTGGACTATAGCCCATGATTTCAAAATGCACTTTTTTGGCGAAATCGCAAATATGGTTTCCTGAGGTATTAATAACCGCGAGTATCACAAACTGAGTGCGTATTTCAAATTTCAGCTCTGAGGTCCTTTTAATAACAAAAATATCGAAATACGAAATCCGAGGTTTTTTTGCAAAATTCAGCTGGACTGTAGCCCATGATTTCAAAATGCACTTTTTTGGCGAAATCGCTACAATGGTTTTCTGAGGTATTAATAACGACGAGATTCTCAAACTGAGTGCGTATCTCAAATTTCAAATCTGAGATCCTTTTAATAACAAAAATATTGAAATACGAAATCCGAGGTTTTTTTGCAAAATTCTGCTGGACTATAGCCCATGATTTTAAAATGCACTTTTTTGGCGAAATCGCAAATATGGTTTTCTGAGGTATTAATAACCACGAGATTCTCAAACTGAGTGTGTATTTCAAATTTCAGCTTTGAGGTCCTTTTAATAACAAAAATATTGAAATACGAAATCCGAGGTTTTTTTGCAAAATTCTGCTGGACTATAGCCCATGATTTTAAGATGCACTTTTTTGGCGAAATCGCAAATATGGTTTTCTGAGGTATTAATAACCACGAGATTCTCAAACTGAGTGTGTATTTCAAATTTCAGCTCTGAGGTCCTTTTAATAACAAAAATATCGAAATACGAAATCCGAGGTTTTTTTGAAAAATTCTGCTGGACTATAGCCCAAGATTTTAAAATGCACTTTTTTGACGGAATCGCAAATATGGTTTTCTGAGGTATTAATAACCGCGAGTATCACAAACTGAGTGCGTATTTCAAATTTCAGCGCTGAGGTCCTTTTAGTAACAAAAATATTGAAATACGAAATCCGGGGTTTGTTGCAAAATTTTGCTGGACTATAGCCCATGATTTCAAAATGCACTTTTTTGGCGAAATCGCAAATATGGCTTTCTAAGATACCGATACCCACGAGTATCCCAAATTGAGTGCGGATTTTAAATTTCAGCTCTGAGGTCCTTTTAATAACAAAAATATTGAAATACGAAATCCGAGGTTTTTTTGCAAAATTCTGCTGGACTATAGCCCATGATTTTAAAATGCACTTTTTTGGCGATATCGCAAATATGGTTTCCTGAGGTATTAATAACCGCGAGTATCACAAACTGAGTGCGTATTTCAAATTTCAGCTCTGAGGTCCTTTTAATAACAAAAATATCGAAATACAAAATCCGAGGTTTTTTTGCAAAATTCTGCTGGACTATAGCCCATGATTTTAAGATGCACTTTTTTGGCGAAATCGCAAATATGGTTTTCTGAGGTATTAATAACCACGAGATTCTCAAACTGAGTGTGTATTTCAAATTTCAGCTCTGAGGTCCTTTTAATAACAAACATATTGAAATGCGAAATCCGAGGTTTTTATGCAAAATTCTGCTGGACTATAGCCCATGATTTTAAAATGCACTTTTTTGGCGAAATCGCAAATATGGTTTTCTGAGGTATTAATAACCACGAGTATCATAAACTGAGAGCGTATTTCAAATTTCAGCTCTGAGGTCCTTTTAATAACAAAAATATTGAAATACGAAATCCGAGGTTTTTTTGCAAAATTCTGCTGGACTATAGCCCATGATTTTAAAATGCACTTTTTTGGCGATATCGCAAATATGGTTTCCTGAGGTATTAATAACCGCGAGTATCACAAACTGAGTGCGTATTTCAAATTTCAGCTCTGAGGTCCTTTTAATAACAAAAATATCGAAATACGAAATCCGAGGTTTTTTTGCAAAATTCAGCTGGACTGTAGCCCATGATTTCAAAATGCACTTTTTTGGCGAAATCGCTACAATGGTTTTCTGAGGTATTAATAACCACGAGATTCTCAAACTGAGTGCGTATCTCAGATTTCAAATCTGAGATCCTTTTAATAACAAAAATATTGAAATACGAAATCCGAGGTTTTTTTGCAAAATTCTGCTGGACTATAGCCCATGATTTTAAAATGCACTTTTTTGGCGAAATCGCAAATATGGTTTTCTGAGGTATTAATAACCACGAGATTCTCAAACTGAGTGTGTATTTCAAATTTCAGCTTTGAGGTCCTTTTAATAACAAAAATATTGAAATACGAAATCCGAGGTTTTTTTGCAAAATTCTGCTGGACTATAGCCCATGATTTTAAGATGCACTTTTTTGGCGAAATCGCAAATATGGTTTTCTGAGGTATTAATAACCACGAGATTCTCAAACTCAGTGTGTATTTCAAATTTCAGCTCTGAGGTCCTTTTAATAACAAAAATATCGAAATACGAAATCCGAGGTTTTTTTGAAAAATTCTGCTGGACTATAGCCCAAGATTTTAAAATGCACTTTTTTGGCGAAATCGCAAACATGGTTTTCTGAGGTATTAATAACCACGAGTATCACAAACTGAGAGCGTATTTCAAATTTCAGCTCTGAGGTCCTTTTAATAACAAAAATATTGAAATACGAAATCCGAGGTTTTTTTGCAAAATTCTGCTGGACTATAGCCCATGATTTTAAAATGCACTTTTTTGGCGGAATCGCAAATATGGTTTTCTGAGGTATTAATAACCGCGAGTATCACAAACTGAGTGCGTATTTCAAATTTCAGCGCTGAGGTCCTTTTAGTAACAAAAATATTGAAATACGTAATCCGGGGTTTGTTGCAAAATTTTGCTGGACTATAGCCCATGATTTCAAAATGCACTTTTTTGGCGAAATCGCAAATATGGCTTTCTAAGATACCGATACCCACGAGTATCCCAAATTGAGTGCGGATTTTAAATTTCAGCTCTGAGGTCCTTTTAATAACAAAAATATTGAAATACGAAATCCGAGGTTTTTTTGCAAAATTCTGCTGGACTATAGCCCATGATTTTAAAATGCACTTTTTTGGCGATATCGCAAATATGGTTTCCTGAGGTATTAATAACCGCGAGTATCACAAACTGAGTGCGTATTTCAAATTTCAGCGCTGAGGTCCTTTTAGTAACAAAAATATTGAAATACGAAATCCGGGGTTTGTTGCAAAATTTTGCTGGACTATAGCCCATGATTTCAAAATGCACTTTTTTGGCGAAATCGCAAATATGGCTTTCTAAGATACCGATACCCACGAGTATCCCAAATTGAGTGCGGATTTTAAATTTCAGCTCTGAGGTCCTTTTAATAACAAAAATATTGAAATACGAAATCCGAGGTTTTTTGCAAAATTCTGCTGGACTATAGCCCATGATTTTAAAATGCACTTTTTTGGCGAAATCGCAAATATGGTTTTCTGAGGTATTAATAACCACGAGATTCTCAAACTGAGTGTGTATTTCAAATTTCAGCTCTGAGGTCCTTTTAATAACAAAAATATCGAAATACGAAATCCGAGGTTTTTTTGAAAAATTCTGCTGGACTATAGCCCAAGATTTTAAAATGCACTTTTTTGGCGAAATCGCAAATATGGTTTTCTGAGGTATTAATAACCACGAGTATCACAAACTGAGTGCGTATTTCAAATTTCAGCTCTGAGGTCCTTTTAATAACAAAAATATTGAAATACGAAATCCGAGGTTTTTTTGCAAAATTCTGCTGGACTATAGCCCATGATTTTAAAATGCACTTTTTTGGCGGAATCGCAAATATGGTTTTCTGAGGTATTAATAACCGCGAGTATCACAAACTGAGTGCGTATTTCAAATTTCAGCGCTGAGGTCCTTTTAGTAACAAAAATATTGAAATACGAAATCCGGGGTTTGTTGCAAAATTTTGCTGGACTATAGCCCATGATTTCAAAATGCACTTTTTTGGCGAAATCGCAAATATGGCTTTCTAAGATACCGATACCCACGAGTATCCCAAATTGAGTGCGGATTTTAAATTTCAGCTCTGAGGTCCTTTTAATAACAAAAATATTGAAATACGAAATCCGAGGTTTTTTTGCAAAATTCTGCTGGACTATAGCCCAAGATTTTAAAATGCACTTTTTTGACGGAATCGCAAATATGGTTTTCTGAGGTATTAATAACCGCGAGTATCACAAACTGAGTGCGTATTTCAAATTTCAGCGCTGAGGTCCTTTTAGTAACAAAAATATTGAAATACGAAATCCGGGGTTTGTTGCAAAATTTTGCTGGACTATAGCCCATGATTTCAAAATGCACTTTTTTGGCGAAATCGCAAATATGGCTTTCTAAGATACCGATACCCACGAGTATCCCAAATTGAGTGCGGATTTTAAATTTCAGCTCTGAGGTCCTTTTAATAACAAAAATATTGAAATACGAAATCCGAGGTTTTTTTGCAAAATTCTGCTGGACTATAGCCCATGATTTTAAAATGCACTTTTTTGGCGATATCGCAAATATGGTTTCCTGAGGTATTAATAACCGCGAGTATCACAAACTGAGTGCGTATTTCAAATTTCAGCTCTGAGGTCCTTTTAATAACAAAAATATCGAAATACAAAATCCGAGGTTTTTTTGCAAAATTCTGCTGGACTATAGCCCATGATTTTAAGATGCACTTTTTTGGCGAAATCGCAAATATGGTTTTCTGAGGTATTAATAACCACGAGATTCTCAAACTGAGTGTGTATTTCAAATTTCAGCTCTGAGGTCCTTTTAATAACAAAAATATCGAAATACGAAATCCGAGGTTTTTTTGCAAAATTCTGCTGGACTATAGCCCATGATTTTAAAATGCACTTTTTTGGCGAAATCGCAAATATGGTTTTCTGAGGTATTAATAACCACGAGATTCTCAACTGAGTGTGTATTTCAAATTTCAGCTCTGAGGTCCTTTTAATAACAAACATATTGAAATGCGAAATCCGAGGTTTTTATGCAAAATTCTGCTGGACTATAGCCCATGATTTTAAAATGCACTTTTTTGGCGAAATCGCAAATATGGTTTTCTGAGGTATTAATAACCACGAGTATCATAAACTGAGAGCGTATTTCAAATTTCAGCTCTGAGGTCCTTTTAATAACAAAAATATTGAAATACGAAATCCGAGGTTTTTTTGCAAAATTCTGCTGGACTATAGCCCATGATTTTAAGATGCACTTTTTTGGCGAAATCGCAAATATGGTTTTCTGAGGTATTAATAACCACGAGATTCTCAAACTGAGTGTGTATTTCAAATTTCAGCTCTGAGGTCCTTTTAATAACAAACATATTGAAATGCGAAATCCGAGGTTTTTATGCAAAATTCTGCTGGACTATAGCCCATGATTTTAAAATGCACTTTTTTGGCGATATCGCAAATATGGTTTCCTGAGGTATTAATAACCGCGAGTATCACAAACTGAGTGCGTATTTCAAATTTCAGCTCTGAGGTCCTTTTAATAACAAAAATATCGAAATACAAAATCCGAGGTTTTTTTGCAAAATTCTGCTGGACTATAGCCCATGATTTTAAGATGCACTTTTTTGGCGAAATCGCAAATATGGTTTTCTGAGGTATTAATAACCACGAGATTCTCAAACTGAGTGTGTATTTCAAATTTCAGCTCTGAGGTCCTTTTAATAACAAAAATATCGAAATACGAAATCCGAGGTTTTTTTGCAAAATTCTGCTGGACTATAGCCCATGATTTTAAAATGCACTTTTTTGGCGATATCGCAAATATGGTTTCCTGAGGTATTAATAACCGCGAGTATCACAAACTGAGTGCGTATTTCAAATTTCAGCTCTGAGGTCCTTTTAATAACAAAAATATCGAAATACGAAATCCGAGGTTTTTTTGCAAAATTCAGCTGGACTGTAGCCCATGATTTCAAAATGCACTTTTTTGGCGAAATCGCTACAATGGTTTTCTGAGGTATTAATAACCACGAGATTCTCAAACTGAGTGCGTATCTCAGATTTCAAATCTGAGATCCTTTTAATAACAAAAATATTGAAATACGAAATCCGAGGTTTTTTTGCAAAATTCTGCTGGACTATAGCCCATGATTTTAAAATGCACTTTTTTGGCGAAATCGCAAATATGGTTTTCTGAGGTATTAATAACCACGAGATTCTCAAACTGAGTGTGTATTTCAAATTTCAGCTTTGAGGTCCTTTTAATAACAAAAATATTGAAATACGAAATCCGAGGTTTTTTTGCAAAATTCTGCTGGACTATAGCCCATGATTTTAAGATGCACTTTTTTGGCGAAATCGCAAATATGGTTTTCTGAGGTATTAATAACCACGAGATTCTCAAACTCAGTGTGTATTTCAAATTTCAGCTCTGAGGTCCTTTTAATAACAAAAATATCGAAATACGAAATCCGAGGTTTTTTTGAAAAATTCTGCTGGACTATAGCCCAAGATTTTAAAATGCACTTTTTTGGCGAAATCGCAAACATGGTTTTCTGAGGTATTAATAACCACGAGTATCACAAACTGAGAGCGTATTTCAAATTTCAGCTCTGAGGTCCTTTTAATAACAAAAATATTGAAATACGAAATCCGAGGTTTTTTTGCAAAATTCTGCTGGACTATAGCCCATGATTTTAAAATGCACTTTTTTGGCGGAATCGCAAATATGGTTTTCTGAGGTATTAATAACCGCGAGTATCACAAACTGAGTGCGTATTTCAAATTTCAGCGCTGAGGTCCTTTTAGTAACAAAAATATTGAAATACGAAATCCGGGGTTTGTTGCAAAATTTTGCTGGACTATAGCCCATGATTTCAAAATGCACTTTTTTGGCGAAATCGCAAATATGGCTTTCTAAGATACCGATACCCACGAGTATCCCAAATTGAGTGCGGATTTTAAATTTCAGCTCTGAGGTCCTTTTAATAACAAAAATATTGAAATACGAAATCCGAGGTTTTTTTGCAAAATTCTGCTGGACTATAGCCCATGATTTTAAAATGCACTTTTTTGGCGATATCGCAAATATGGTTTCCTGAGGTATTAATAACCGCGAGTATCACAAACTGAGTGCGTATTTCAAATTTCAGCGCTGAGGTCCTTTTAGTAACAAAAATATTGAAATACGAAATCCGGGGTTTGTTGCAAAATTTTGCTGGACTATAGCCCATGATTTCAAAATGCACTTTTTTGGCGAAATCGCAAATATGGCTTTCTAAGATACCGATACCCACGAGTATCCCAAATTGAGTGCGGATTTTAAATTTCAGCTCTGAGGTCCTTTTAATAACAAAAATATTGAAATACGAAATCCGAGGTTTTTTTGCAAAATTCTGCTGGACTATAGCCCATGATTTTAAAATGCACTTTTTTGGCGAAATCGCAAATATGGTTTTCTGAGGTATTAATAACCACGAGATTCTCAAACTGAGTGTGTATTTCAAATTTCAGCTCTGAGGTCCTTTTAATAACAAAAATATCGAAATACGAAATCCGAGGTTTTTTTGAAAAATTCTGCTGGACTATAGCCCAAGATTTTAAAATGCACTTTTTTGGCGAAATCGCAAATATGGTTTTCTGAGGTATTAATAACCACGAGTATCACAAACTGAGAGCGTATTTCAAATTTCAGCTCTGAGGTCCTTTTAATAACAAAAATATTGAAATACGAAATCCGAGGTTTTTTTGCAAAATTCTGCTGGACTATAGCCCATGATTTTAAAATGCACTTTTTTGGCGGAATCGCAAATATGGTTTTCTGAGGTATTAATAACCGCGAGTATCACAAACTGAGTGCGTATTTCAAATTTCAGCGCTGAGGTCCTTTTAGTAACAAAAATATTGAAATACGAAATCCGGGGTTTGTTGCAAAATTTTGCTGGACTATAGCCCATGATTTCAAAATGCACTTTTTTGGCGAAATCGCAAATATGGCTTTCTAAGATACCGATACCCACGAGTATCCCAAATTGAGTGCGGATTTTAAATTTCAGCTCTGAGGTCCTTTTAATAACAAAAATATTGAAATACGAAATCCGAGGTTTTTTTGCAAAATTCTGCTGGACTATAGCCCATGATTTTAAAATGCACTTTTTTGGCGATATCGCAAATATGGTTTCCTGAGGTATTAATAACCGCGAGTATCACAAACTGAGTGCGTATTTCAAATTTCAGCGCTGAGGTCCTTTTAGTAACAAAAATATTGAAATACGAAATCCGGGGTTTGTTGCAAAATTTTGCTGGACTATAGCCCATGATTTCAAAATGCACTTTTTTGGCGAAATCGCAAATATGGCTTTCTAAGATACCGATACCCACGAGTATCCCAAATTGAGTGCGGATTTTAAATTTCAAATCTGAGATCCTTTTAATAACAAAAATATTGAAATACGAAATCCGAGGTTTTTTTGCAAAATTCTGCTGGACTATAGCCCATGATTTTAAAATGCACTTTTTTGGCGAAATCGCAAATATGGTTTTCTGAGGTATTAATAACCACGAGATTCTCAAACTGAGTGTGTATTTCAAATTTCAGCTCTGAGGTCCTTTTAATAACAAAAATATCGATATACGAAATCCGAGGTTTTTTTGCAAAATTCAGCTGGACTGTAGCCCATGATTTCAAAATGCACTTTTTTGGCGAAATCGCTACAATGGTTTTCTGAGGTATTAATAACCACGAGATTCTCAAACTGAGTGCGTATCTCAAATTTCAAATCTGAGATCCTTTTAATAACAAAAATATTGAAATACGAAATCCGAGGTTTTTTTGCAAAATTCTGCTGGACTATAGCCCATGATTTTAAAATGCACTTTTTTGGCGAAATCGCAAATATGGTTTTCTGAGGTATTAATAACCACGAGATTCTCAAACTGAGTGTGTATTTCAAATTTCAGCTCTGAGGTCCTTTTAATAACAAAAATATCGAAATACGAAATCCGAGGTTTTTTTGAAAAATTCTGCTGGACTATAGCCCAAGATTTTAAAATGCACTTTTTTGGCGAAATCGCAAATATGGTTTTCTGAGGTATTAATAACCACGAGTATCACAAACTGAGAGCGTATTTTAAATTTCAGCTCTGAGGTCCTTTTAATAACAAAAATATTGAAATACGAAATCCGAGGTTTTTTTGCAAAATTCTGCTGGACTATAGCCCATGATTTTAAAATGCACTTTTTTGGCGGAATCGCAAATATGGTTTTCTGAGGTATTAATAACCGCAAGTATCACAAACTGAGTGCGTATTTCAAATTTCCACTCTGAGGTCCTTTTAATAACAAAAATATCGAAATACGAAATCCGAGGTTTTTGCAAAATTCTGCTGGACTATAGCCCATGATTTTAAAATGCACTTTTTTGGCGGAATCGCAAATATGGTTTTCTGAGGTATTAATAACCGCGAGTATCACAAACTGAGTGCGTATTTCAAATTTCAGCTCTGAGGTCCTTTTAATATCAAAAACATCGAAATACGAAATCCGAGGTTTTTTTGCAAAATTCAGCTGGACTGTAGCCCATGATTTCAAAATGCACTTTTTTGGCGAAATCGCTACAATGGTTTTCTGAGGTATAAGTAACCACGAGATTCTCAAACTGAGTGCGTATCTCAAATTTCAAATCTGAGATCCTTTTAATAACAAAAATAACGAAATACGAAATCCGAGGTTTTTTTGCAAAATTCTGCTGGACTATAGCCCATGATTTCAAAATGGCCTTTTTTGGCGAAATCGCAAATATGGTTTTCTAAGGTATAAATAACCACGAGGTTCTCAAACTGAGTGCGTATCTCAAATTTCAAATCTGAGATCCTTTTAATAACAAAAATATTGAAATACGAAATCCGAGGTTTTTTTGCAAAATCCTGCTGGACTATAGCCCATGACTTCAAAATGCACTTTTTTGGCGAAATCGCTACTATGGTTTTCTGAGGTGTTAATAACCACAGCTATCACAAACTGAGTGCGGATTTCAAATTTCAGCTCTGAGGTCCTTTTAATAACAAAAATATTGAAATACGAAATCCGAGGTTTTTTTGCAAGATTCTGCTGGACTATAGCCCATGATTTCAAAATGCAATTTTTTGGCGAAATCGCAAATATGGTTTTCTGAGGTATTAATAACCACGAGTATCACAAACTAAGTGCGGATTTCAAATTTCAGCTCTGAGGTCCTTTTAATAACAAAAATATTTAAATACGAAATCCGAGGTTTTTTTGCAAAATTCTGCTGGACTATAGCCCATGATTTCAAAATGGCCTTTTTTGGCGAAATCGCAAATATGGTTTTCTGAGGTATTAATAACCACGAGTATCACAAGACCCCTGAGTGCGTATTTCAAATTTCAGCTCAGAGGTCCTTTTAATAACAAAAATATCGAAATACGAAATCCGAGGTTTTTTCTGCAAAATTCTGCTGGACTATAGCCCATGATTTCAAAATGACCTTTTTTTGCGAAATCGCAAATATGGCTTTCTGAGGTATAAATAACCACGAGATTGTCAAACTGAGTGCGTATCTCAAATTTCAAATCTGAGATCCTTTTAATAACAAAAATATTGAAATACGAAACCCGAGGTTTTTTTGCAAAATTCTGCTGGCCCATGATTTCAAATTGCACTTTTTTGGCGAAATCGCAAATATGGTTTTCTGAGGTATTATTATCCACGAGTATCACAAAATGAGTGCGTATTTCAAATTTCAGCTCTGAGGTCCTTTTAATAACAAAAATATTGAAATGCGAAATCCGAGGTTTTTTTGCAAAATTCTGCTGGACTATAGCCCATGATTTCAAAATGCACTTTTTTGGCGAAATCGCAAATATGGTTTTCTGAGGTATTGAAAACCACAAGTATCCTAAACGTTCCTTATTGTCTTCCGTGTAATGTAATTATACTGAACATAAAATACTTCATTTAACACCGACAATAAACACAAGTACGAACTTAAATTGAACTTGTACAAATTAGCATATCGGAACTCTTTTCGGTAATACGAACCAGAGGCAGACAAATCCTTGCATCTTAAATTTTGTTAGTTTAAAACACATTTCCATATTGAGGGTTGAGAAGTTCTTAAACTCATCAAAAAAAAAAAAGAATAAGAGTTTCGGAATTTAAAACACAAAAGAAATCACTAAAAGTGAAAGAGCATCCTTGCAAGCATCTTTAATGATCTGCTTAGCTTTTGTTGCGCATTTGCATGATTCCTTTTCTACTCGCTGCAATGTATCCAAAGTCAATCCTTTTAAATGTTCAAAAAGATGTGATAATTTATTCATGCAGTCGTAGAAGCTGTGGGAATTCTTCTCTCCTTCTTGTTTCAGAAATCTTTCATTACATTTCTAGTTTTTCTTCTTTTTTTTCGTTTTCGTTTTTGTTCAGCTTCGACTGCCATTGTTGAGATGCTTCAGTCTTGGGTGTCAAGACAGTATCTCAATGGGAGTTCTATTCTTTGCCATGTTTGATTTATTTTTGGTTCCGTTTCTGTTTGCAATGTCGACTTTCAGAGATGATGAAATACTTGTACATAAGTATTAAGAATATCTTTAAAGAGCAATGAAGAGTAGATTTAAATACGAGTCTCAATCATACCCAAATTTAATATTGAATTTGACATTAATCTCGATTACAAAGTAACTGTTCAAAAATAGAATTTCGAAGAAAATTTAATGCAAAACTCATTTCATTCCTAGAACTCCGTGTTTTTGTAATTTTATTAAAGCTTATGGTCCTTGATTTCCTAACGAATTTCATCCAATAATGTCTCAGTCCCGCTGGCGTACTTTATGAAAGTAATCTCCTCTGGGTAATCACAGATGGTCTCATCATCAAATGCAAAAACTAAATAAATTCACATCAATAATGGTCTTCGGCCACTATGATTTTTTGCCGTCCACCTTCCAAGTGAACAAACGAATAGACGGGTACACACACTTAGCTGCGCGGTTTAATATACATATAGGCATTGGTATGTTGTAGTGGTCTATGGTGTCAGGACTTAGAATCCTTGCGAATAAGAGGTAAGACACTTTTTCCACTAACAATAAGTAAATTGCATTTGCCATTCCATAATAGTTGGGAGATAACAAAAAGTATAAAAAAAAATAAAGGCGAACTGAAAAAAAAGTCAAGCAATTTCGTTTAACGTTATTTTCAATAAGAAAATTGTAGACGATTGCATGGTTGGAATGTAAGTCATAGTCGTCGTCGCATCGGTTGTAGACTGCTATCCGTAGAACGGAACCAGGAAATTGAACTTCCTTTTGGCAGAAAAGTCGGTCACTTTGAAATTTTCTTCTTCAAGCAGAGCACCCAGCCTTCGTTTCAATTTGAACCCCAACTCCGCCCACTTGAGTGTTCACCATGCAATCGTAATCAACATCATCTGATAAGGTTGAGAATTACTATTACAGACGTAGCCTGTAATACAGGATGTCAAAGGAAAGTGCATAATTTTCTTGTCAAATTGCTAATTTCAATTTTAATTTGATTCTAATATGTTTATAAAATTTCAAAGGCTATTTATTAATTTCATTCCACTGATGAGTATTTTCGGCCGGTAAGTGAATTCATAAGCTTCCTTGGGTTCTTTGCTAGGAACCTTGCATGGGCTTTCTACTATCGTTTGAAATATTTTCAAGTATATATACACAAAGCAGAAAAGGTCTGCGTTCATTTAGTAAATGAATTTTTGAAAAAAATATGAATTTTTAAGAAAGAGCACCGAATAACGAAAAAAGCAATAAGTTTACAAGAAAAGATGTCTAGATAACGAAACTTTTCTATTCAGAAATATGAAAGAAAGGCAGAAAAAATGTGCGTTCAATTCACAGAACTACGATTGTCTAGATTGTAATTTTAATCATCTTCCAAGATTTTTTTAAATTAATTAAACAACAAGTGTGATTGGAAGGAACGTTTTTTATTGAGATGCAAATTATGTCTTGTGCTTTAATTGTTATTTGTGCAATGGAAAATATTATAAAGGAAATCAATGTGAATGAGCAAAAAATTATTATAAATCTGGGGAAAGAAGGAAAAAGCTTTAGAAAAATAGCTAAATGTTTGGGTCGACAACATTCATCGATTCAACGGGTGATTAACAACTAAAAGTTAACAGATGTTTTCACTTCGAAGCGGACGACCACCGAAGTTATCTTCCCCAGAGGGACGAGATTTATTTAAGCAGGTTAAAGTTTATCCTCAATTAAAGGCATCTCAGATATCAGCAAACATAAAGCTAAAATTCGACAATAATTTTTACAATGTAGAGCCAAACAATGTAATTGGAAAATGATTTTTAACAAACGATAAAAACATTCTGATTTTTGGTAATTGCATAAGGGCGGACGTTAACAGACATGGGACACAAATCCTTTCAAAAAAGACCATTTTTAGTACCCCGATCCTATTTTGTTTTTTTGACTTTGAGGTTTCGAAAAAAGTGATATTTTCTTTGAGCGGAACGATCCCTTTGTTTTTTTTTTAAATAGTGCACGTGCTCAAGGGATTGGTTGGACCCTTATAGTGCGTTTAAACAGCACGAGCAGAAGGAAAGTTAGAAGGGAGAGAAAGAAGTCAGCGGTGCACATTGGTCTTAAATTGCTGTAGGTTGCAGTGCAGAGGAAAAGTAGCGCAAGGTAACGCATTCCACATGCGCGATGTTCGGCCTATAAAGGACTCTCTAAATTTCACCGCACGCCCGAAAATAGGCTTAAAGGTTAATTGATGAGCATTCAATGATTTGCGGGTGTTGCGAGTGAATTGTTGGAGGGGCGGAATGCAATTAGCTATTTCTTCGGAGCATTGGTGGTAAAAGTAACGATAAAAGAGCGACAGGCAGGAAACATTTCTTCGATGTTTATTGATTTTGTTATAGTGCTTTCGTTTATAAGTTTTACCGCACGCTTTTGGATTCTATCCAGCATGTGCAAAGTGGCTTAAGGTGCACCTGCCCAGATGTGAGCGTTGTACTCCATTTTTGACCGAATAAAAGCCTTTTAAATTGTAGCTAAGTCAGAAGTCTTTTCAGGCACTACCATCCATCGCGTTCGAAGAAAATCCCACGATCGACTTTATGATCCGGTCGCAAAAATCACGGGTAATATATCATTGCCTTATTGTTTTCATTCACCGAGGTCTGTAGTGTTTTGTTGTAGCTCCTTTTTTCGGGGTTGCGTACGCATCGACGCCATAATGTCATTATATTCATTGCACAAAGAATACTTTCGAATACAAAATATGAAATGGGTTTTCATGCCAAACAAAACAAAAAAAAAAGGAGTACTACCCAGCTAAAAGAAAAAAAAAGAAGAAACGCCAACTGCTAGATTCGAACCCAGAATCGCAAACTGAAAAAAAAGTGCACAACGCATAAACTGATTACGCCAAGAAACCCTTTATTATATAAGGATAATGGCCAGTAGCGGATTTACAAATTTTAAAGGTATTTTGTCATTTCCTACATTATTTTTACAATCCAAAAATTTCGTTGAAAATACACGTAAAATTACAAGACAGACAAAAAATAAACAACTCAGTTTAGTTTAAAAAGTTTGTTACTTCGTCACAATTACTTTTTGCGCGATTTTTTGTTGGCAAAATCATCGATGATATCGTCGTAAGTAATTTTGTTCATTAATTCCGACTCTATGCACAAAAGAGCTAAAGAGTTTAATTTTTCTTGGCTCAAGGTCGATCTCAAATAATTTTTCACTCTTTTTAAACAAGAAAAGCTTCTCTCACCCGAACAATTTCAAGATAGGATAAACGTTCTGCAGGCTCTGTTTTCGCAGAAACGAAGATAGACTCTCTAATGATGAAGAAGCAAGTTTTACCAAAATGCTTTGCAAAGATATGAGGCTTCGAAAATGTATGCATTCTTGAACTAACTCAGTCTGTTAATCATAAGGATATACATACTTCTTCTAAGGACGAGTCTGTCAATTATGACGAGAAATATATTAAGCCTGGAAGTATCATTCTGTATCGGGTGTTTCATCAGCAAATTTTTTTCTTTTCTGTTGTCTTTTTCCCAGGTCTTTTGTGTACTCCTTCGACGAACATAATTCTATTGTCATTTCTTCGAAATACTTTAAGTTTTCTCGTAAATCTACGAAGAACTTGCGAAGAGATTCATAAAGATCGGCTAAAGTAATCAAATCGACGGTAGAAGCCTGGATTTCAACATTTACTTTGTTTATTCTTTCCAATAAAAAAAAAACATTCCACACATCAACCATTAACGCCGTTTTCAGTTTTTTTTTTTAATTTTGAAAGAATTCCTGACTGTCTCCAAAATTTTCATAACTTCGTGCCACGAATGTCTCAAACTTCTGCATGTATCCTCTCTAGCACGTAGGAAGTGTAAGGTTCACTCACTTGACTGTTTCGCCTTCTCCGCCTTCAGTCATCAATATCTTCCTGCGTTGCATCGAACTTGAAAAAAAAAAACCTAAATGATTTTTCTTGAAGCAACATGAAGAATCGACAAGCTTCAAAAATTCAGCAGTCACGATTGCCAATTAATTTTAAGGGCAGAGCAAAGAACGAAAAACGACAGCAAATTTGTTGCAGACATTTTATTTGTGAGACATCAGAAACCCGTCATGCAAAAATCTTTTTGATTTTTATAAGCCCTAGGCTCAAGCCTACTCAGACTGCTGGCAAATCCGCCACTGATAATGGCATCAATGATAAAGTTTAAATTGTTTTTTTTTTTTTATTTTTTAATGTTTAAATGTTTAATATTCCTTGTGAACCACGTTATTAAAAATAATCACAGCCGCAGTTCTGTTTTCTTCTTAGATTTTTATACTCATAATCACTTTAAGGAAGGACAAGGCTTTAAGGAAGGACAATAAAACTTAAAATATTAATCGAATGATTATATTTGAGGCAAACGTTAATGTACCTCGTTATCTATGCATTGCCTTTCCTTGAAGCTGAATAAACCATGTCTTCAACTCGGGTACAACCGCAAACGTATTATCTCCGCTTATATATTCACTTGCTGGCAATGAAAAAGGAAATTAAACTGGCAGGCGCAAAACGTGAAAATTGACTCTACTTCAAACTAAGAGCGTTTCCCACAAAGCCCTCAACTCACACGACGTCTAAATATTTAAAATGCAAACAACCTTCCATTTTTATATCTTTTCTTTCAATTGTAATAAAACGGAAAACTTCCAAAAGCCTGGCATCCTTTATCGCCTTACAAACTGAGCCACACAGAGTAGTTCGCTTAGATGGACTGGACTATACCTTACATGGATGGGACCTCGAAAAAATCCCACAAATTCCACACGTACTAAAAGTTTTCCAGGAATAAACACAAAAATACCTCCCGGCCGGATGAAATGTAAAACTTTTCATGGCGACCATCCTACACGCAAATGTGGTGTGACATGAGTTATTAGTAACGTCCTGGCGTACAGTTAACTTGTAATGACATTAATTCTCGGAAAAAAAGGACTCTGCCACCCGGATGTTTATTATGTGTAAACTTGGTGAAATGACAAACATATAATCCAGTAGATAATAAGGTTTACTACATACAGAGGCATGAGCAAACCTTCGTCCACAGTGTTCGTGTTTGATGAGCTGAGCATCTTTGAGGGTAGCTTACGGAAGGGGGTCCTTTCAATGATCCACTTAAGTGAATTTCAAATTTTCGAACTAACAAAATCCACTTTCTACGTGACGAGGTAAGATAACTACTGAAATAATTTGACGTCGGTACAATAAGTTTAACTGCTAAGATAAGAGGTCAGAGAGGATAGATGCATCTGTAATAAAACTGTGCACATTAATTGCACTTTTGGAATTGGAATGCTCCTACTTGATAGGGGGGTGGATAGGGTCGGTGTTGTGCATTTTGCAGACTTGTTAATGCTGTGCTCAGTAGAAGATAAAAGATCTGGCACGCATTGTGATAACAAGTTGTAAATTGCAAGCTACTCGAAAGAAAATACAGGCAAATCGGTGCACAAACGGCTTCCGTAGGTTAAACTTTTTCCTGGGCTTCCTATCTGGCATTGTGCAGATAATTGTATTGGGAAAATTGCTGTGCAAAGTTTTATTAGATGTCACCGGAAGAAAAGACGAGACGTTATTAAGCGCCTGGATCTTCTTGGGATTATTTATAAGACTTATTTCTTGGTTATGTAGACTATCGAGCGCCTTGGAAAACAATGAAAATGATTTTATTACTATTGCTTATTTGCGGTCAAAGTCAATCAGTGAATTAAATTGAATAGCATTTGTCAGGCACGTGTATATAATTTCTTGGCAATGATTAGAAAGGAAGCAAGTGTTGAATTAATGCAAAACTGCTTTTTTCTTTGCTTCATATGAAAACATAAAAAAAATCCAAAATCGAAGCCATTTTGTTTTCTAAAAGCCCATGATTTTCAGATCAAGTTTCACATTAACTTGGCTGTGATCTCAAATGACCAGCTTATGTTTACCAAAGCAGTTTTTTACTCCAAATATTTCAAAATAGAAAATCAAAAATCCCCTTTTTTGTTGCAACATTTTTGTGGGCACAGGTTTATTAAATTCACCTTTTTTATGATATTGAACTTTATCTAAACTGAGCTCTTTATCCTCACAGAGGCTTTACGCTGAGCACATATTCACTGAATTTGAGAACAAAACAACCGTTTTTTAAAGTACATATCGAAAAAAAAGAAAAAAACAAAAATCATCTTTTTTCATCATTTTTTGTGGACTAAAGCCCACGATATTGAAATGCACTTTTTTCATGATTTTGAATTTGAACTTAACTGAGCTATCTATCGTCGCAGTGAATTCAGTGAATTTTAGGAAACTTGGGAGTAAATATCGACAAATAAGGAATGGCAAAAATCGTCTTTTTTCATCACATTTTGAATAATTCTTTCGGGTCAAAGCTTAAGAGTTTTTAAACCTTTTCAGTCTTTTTTTGCCTTTGATCGCTTTATTCATTCTCAAGAGACAACATTCGTACGAACGCACACTGAAACATACATCTTTCTAAAAACAAAAAAATCCAAATCTCGAAACGTAGAAATTTTTCGAAAAATATTGAAATCCGAAAATTGGGCCAATTGCAAGAACTTCTAAATTAGATGTAAAATATGTCAATTCAATTCGTCATAAGAACTTTTTTAAAGGAATTTCTGAACTTGCGAGACATGTAGGAATACAAAGCAACAGTTCAACAAACCCATTTACTGGGCAAAGGAACGTACTACATATAAAAGTAATTGAAATATACCCTTAAAGATTGAATGCATGACTGATCAGTGCAATTTTGACCGAAGAAACTCAGATAAGTTCCTACACAAATGGGACATAACTCACAGATGTTACTATAAATTTCCGACTTGCAGAAGAAAATAATTTTTATTTTGCAAAGAAGGATGTGAATGCGTTTTGATTCAAAGAAAAGAAAAATTATACGAGTTAAATTTATGAAGTGGAACGTCACAATGGTGAATTATTATACTGCAATATTTTATTAGCTTAAGCTTTAGTTTAAAACCACTTTTTTGAAAAAGAGCAAGTGAGCTTTTATGCATTTGGGATCGTATTAACGTGCCCCAATGGGGCTGGTGATTTCTTTACCCGCTTTGAAAAGGAAAATGAAGCAATGAAGAGAGAAATAACATGGTAAGTTTATTGTGTCTTGAATAATTGTGGACCTAGAAAAAGGATGGCAACAGATATATAGTGTGTGACAGAACTAAAGCAACTTTTAAAAAAATACCCCACTTCTTATGTTAACTAAAAGAAAAACGTTTAAAAACTTATACCGGCATACACTTTTTCATCAAAATAAGACTTGGAATATTATTTACTTAAATATATCAACTTCCTCTTTGTTTTAAAATGTGAAACATTCATTTATGTAAATGGAAATTCCAGTCCTAAAGTCTTAAAGGATACATCCAAGTTGAGATCAAGGTCTTAGCATTTACTTTACGCTACATAATGATACAAAATTATTGAATTTATCGCCTGCCCATATTCGTCCATTTGGGATGTAGTCACGTCAAAATGTATTACTTTCAAAGCTTCTTTTCTTTAACCCTAATCAGTTTATGTGTTAAACCCTTTAACACCAAAGCCATGTTACCTTTCATCCTGATTTAACCATACATGCCTGTTAAACTATCCAAGCCATAGTCTTTTGTTTTTTTTTATCAGAAATCACAAATAAAATGCGATAATAAACTTGGTAAACTTTTTACCCGGCCCAACAACGTCCGACGCCTTTAATGTTCAGCAAAGTTTAAGGTACGTGTGCATATACATACGAACCTGGCAAATACCCTCCTCGATAATCCTGAGAATTACGAAAGAAAAAAAAAACAAATACGAAATGTTTTCTTTTTTCGACAAATCCTTACAAAAGCAACCGTCAACCTCTTTTATGTTGTAATTTTTCAAGCCTTGTTTGGGTACTGATCAACTTGATAACAATTGTTATTTATTATTTACGATCTCACCCTTTTTCGAAAGTGAAACACTCTTAAGGTCGCGGCACAGATTTGTGGCAAAGACGACCGCCATCAATGCACAAGGACATCAACATCAAAAGTATTTGAATTAATTGCGCCTCACCCCGGAACCATTACTGATAAGTATTTCATTAAAAATGGTGAAACGATTATTGAAATAATTTCAGCGTCCGATGACCTCGATAATAAACAGGCTGCGACTGCTCGTTTTCCTAGCTTGGGGGCCATTCACATTAAAGTGTGTCTCTCTAGCAGTATCCATCGTGTGCCTCCAACAATTTGCATAACATTTGCAATTTTCCTTTTTCTTTTTGTCATGTCACAAAAGAAAAGGCAAACAAGGATGCCGATAGCGGAGAGCCAACTAAGTAGCCCTTTGCGGATGAGGTGGTTGGTTATCTGTACAGCCAGTGATGTGAAAAATTTATATTAACATTGTAAGAGTGTCACCAGTGGAATTTTTTCAGAGTGTCCCTATCCACTCTATAAAAAATATTTTAGTTACTTTTCAAATGTGGACCGTATGTCCTTAGAACCGAAATTTATTTTCTGCCACTTTTGTTGTAAATTCCATTTTGTATTGGGTGAGCTTTGTAATGATGATTCAAGGACTTAAAGGACTTACACCAGTCGTGTTTAGTTATGAGGACGATTATCGGGTATCACTGACCTGTTTAGCTCGCTCAGAGAGCAATAGGCATCGTCTGCCAATTCGAAGATGTGAAAAACGGAATACAAGTGCGCATGAGTCAGGATTTAAGGGGAAGTTTCTGTGACTATGAAACGTTAAGGAAACGGAATACACGTGCTATTACTAGAGGAATTCTGATTGAAACATATGGGAATTTCTGAACGATACTTACAGACAAGAACGAGGCATACGAGGGCACACAGAAACAGTTGAAGATGTCAATTTACTGCGTCAAGGTACGTGCTACTCACTTAATTTTCCAGTTGGCTTGATTAAAGGATTAACAAGTGCAATTTTGACCGAGGAAACTTAAATGTATAGTATGCCTGCGAAAATGGGACATAACTCACAGAAGGAATTATAAAATTCCTACCTGCAGAGAAATTAAATTTATGGAATTATTTTACGAAGAAGGCTGTGAATAGACTAACACAAAGTTAAAGGATGCATTTTGAGTCAAGAAAAAGGACAAATGACAATGCTGAAATATTTCTTCTTGAGCATTTGCTTAAGCTTCAGTTTTAATCGAATTTTCTTAAAGAAGAACGTTTGACCTTTAACTCAATTGATGTACTTGATAAAATGTCTTATTGAAAAAAGTGCAAAAGGATGTTAGGGAGGTATACATTTTGTAAATCCGCATTCAAGTTTGATTCTTAGATAATAGGACTACCGGTTGAAAATGTCGTTTTTTTTTTTTCAAAAATCAATGCTTTATTGAGGAAAAATAGATATAAATTCAATATTCAAAGTATTGCCCATCGCTGGCCACCCCTTTTTCCCATTTTTCTGGCAATTCATTGATACCCGATTGACCGGTTTGGCCGCAATCCACGAATCGATCCATTTTTGACATCATCGAAATGACGGAAATGCTGGTCAGTCAGGCCATGTTGCATCGATCGGAAGAGATAGTAATCGGACTATACGGCGGGCGGGGTAGGACATCCCATTTGAGCATTTCAAGGTAAGTTTTGACGACATTTGCAACATGTGGCCGAGCATTGTCATGTTGCAAAATAACTTTATCGTGTCTTGCGACCGTTTCCGGCCGTTTTTCCTTCAGTGCTCGGCTCAAACTCATCAATTGTCGTCGGTAGACCTCGCCTGTGATTGTTTCATTCAGTTTTAGCAGCTCATAATACACAACACAACTTCTGGTCCCACCAAATGCAATTCAGGCCATGAATATTCTGAACGGCCGTCGATGTTGAGGCATGTCCGGGGTATTCATACTTTGCCCGACGTTTTGGATTATCGTAATGTACCCATTTTTCATCACCAGTGACGACTCGATGCAAAAAAGACTTCTTTTTGTGTCGTTCAAGCAGCATTTCGGACATGCAAAATCGGCGTTCGTCGTCTCGTGGTTTTAATTCATACGGCACCCAATGTCCTACCTTTCGGATCATTCCCATTGCTTTCAAACGGTTGGAAATGGTTTGCTGAGCGACGCCAAGTGATTTTGCAAATTATTCTTGCGTTTGTGACGGATCTTGATCGAGCAATGCCTCCAGTTCATGGTCTTCAAACTTTTTCACCTGGCCGGGGCGTTCTTTGTCTTCGGTGTCGAAATCACCATCTTTGAACCGCTTAAACTACCGCTGATACATTCTAATGTCTATAGTATAGCCCGGGTAAGCTTCGGTAAGCAGTTGATTGTTGCTTTTTTCTTTAAATGTAAGAAGCATATTAAAACTTCCCGCAAATGTTGTTTTGATGGCACGAATGTAGACATTTTACGGCTTTAAAAAAACTTGTGTGTTTTCACTAATGACCAATAACCCAGATTGAAATAATTAAACAATGTTACAAAGTGACAGCTGCCATGGTCAATATTCACCTCAGAGTAATAGATATGAAGTTGTCTGCAATAACGACATATTCAACCGGTAGTCCTATTACATTGGTGAATAGTCGATGACAAACTAGGTCCTGACTGACCCTAGCAGCATTGAGAATAAATTCAATGAATATTTTGTTAAAATCTTCGAGAAGCTTAAACCAATTATTAGTCCATGCAAATATCGAAAGCAGCATGTGTAGTCCATTTATATTTACCCATGCGACTGAAGAATTGACGAGGTTATAGCGGCTCGTATATAATTCAAAAGCACATAAGTGAGCTTATGTCTCGGACCACCTGATCGGCTGATCATACCGAAAACTCTCCAATAAGAGCATTGGCAAACGATGAACTTGTATAATAACCCCAAAAAACAATAAAGTGAGGCTGTTCATAACTTTCGAAGGAGCAAAATCAAGCTCTTTTTATTTACGCCCTACTGTTTCAGAAGTGGTACTCGCTTTAAGAAGCAACGTGCTTTATTCAAAGTAAAATTAATTCATTCGCGAGTGATTTAAAATAACTTGAACAATTATGTCCGAAGAGTGGTCGTTGTTAACTGACGGAAATTCTCCGCATTTTGAGGTTGCAGACAACTGGGTCTAAGGCGGAGCTGCAGTTTTGAGCACACGAAGCAGTTGGAGGATTCCTGGTTGAAGATCTTCGGAAATCGATGAACGAGAAATCAAGATAATGGAACAGACGATTCTATTGCACCTAATGACCAAGTGTCTGAGGAAGGAAGTGACGCTGATGACTTGGAAGAATTAGCAAGGCTGAAATGGATTGCACAAAAGAAAGAGGAAATATCCAAACTTAGACAGCAAATTCGTGAGCTGCATCAAGAGGACACACTTTCTAATGTCAGAGCAACTGTCGCTTGCAACTTCAAGGACGTCGAGGATTCCATTACGCCATTTAGTGGAGACGACCATTTTACCATAGAGCGTTGGTTAAAGCAATTTGAGGAGTGTTCCGAAACTATAAATTTGGTTGAATGAGCCAAGTTTATATACTGCAGGAGACCCCTAACAGGAACGGCTAGATTGTATGTTAGAACGATCAATCCGAAAAGTTGGTCCGAACTCAAAAGTGCATTGAAAAGTGAATTTCGGAAAATTGTTACGTAAGTAGACGAGATGAAGCTGTTCAACAGTAGTGTTTTAAATATGAAAGAAATTGCATCACACATACACGTTGATGAGGAGGACTTGATCCAATTTAGCGGATAGTCTTTCCGAATTCAAAAAAGCTTTGCGGAGATATGAGAAGCAACGTATAAATTTGCGTCAAAGTACTACAGACAAAACTGTGCTAAAGTGCTCCGTTAGGTTGGCAATCTTGGTCTAGTGTCGCAAAAAACTCTAAAACAACAGAAGCAAATGCCAGTTAACATTACTTGCTTCAAATGTGGAAAACCAGGTCATTTATCAAAAAATTGTACAAATAAAGTTCCAGTGATGACGTTAAATGACGTCTCTTCGAAAAAACGCTTTTTTTATTAACGCCCTACACATGTCTAATAGTTTTGAATTCAGTACTGTTTTAAAGCTAATAGCGTCCAATATACTTCTGAAAAAATAGCTTCTTATAGTATAGTTTATTTATTAATTTGAATTCTTATTGTTTTATCTTTTACCTTTTTTTTTACTTGCTTAAGATATTTCGTTTACTCTCTCTTCATAACCTATTCTTCTTTATTATTTGATTATTTGTCACCCCACGTCATGTTTTTTTTAATGAAATTGTAAATACATACTGTGGATCATTTATCACAAACTGACTAGTTATAAAATGATAACTATTCATTGCACACTTATTTAATAAATTAATTTTTAGTATCTTTTGTAAATAAGTTCCGTGTAAGCACATCTGGGCTTTTTAACGGCTCCACCGCTCGCGAATGATTGACAATCACTCCGATGAGTACAAACTGTCAGCATTAACTTCTGGGGCCGTTCGGAGTCGTCAAAAAACTGTAGGTCCATTTTTTTCTTTTGTAAAACAAAGCAAATAAACTAAACTAAACTAAAAAAAAAACTTTAAAAAAAGGAAAACATTTTTATTTGTTTTTAGTTGCTGCAACCAGTGCTCTGGTATCTGATATCTCAAAAACATGTCAAGCATTTACAACCTGTAACACAGAAGACACGGTTGAACGATAATATTTAGAAATGTATGCATTCGCTTGCCATAAAGCAAGTATTTTATTAAAACTTACATTTTTAAGACCCCTTAATAAATAAATTACATCTTAATTGATTTATATTTTTTCCTTATTGATAATCCTCACCCTAAGGATAACTTCTGCTTAATCTAAATAAACTAATAAAACTAAAACAAATCATTTTAACTTAAATGAAAAAAAAAAAAACTTTCAAAAGTATTTAAACTAAATTATCCGTCGTCATGTACATGGGATTGGGTGAGTCGACATCTTCGAACACCATCTCTTCTTGGGCTTCCCATCTTACACTCCGTACACTGTCTTGTCTGTAAAGTAAGATAGATAAAACGAATATTCCTTGAATGCAAAAAAAAACCGCAAGTACTACAGACGCATTTACTGACCTGCTCATTGTCGGTACAGATGGTGGCGGTGGTGGCGCCGTTCTCGGTGGAGTACGTCGCGCACTTAAATAAATATAAAAGAAACAATGCTTTCAGAGAAAAATATGAAAGGTTATTTATTTTTACAGGTATTTACCTCGACCCTCCAGTTCCCCAGTTGTCTTGCTCCGATGTCCTTCTGCTATCAGATGTTCCTCTTCTAAGTGGAAAGAAAAAATAGGAAATTAATGTTCTTGAGCAATTTTTTTATACAACAGAATCTAAAGGATACATTATGTGTTAGCTAAAAATACTGCTTGCTGAAAAAGATGAAAAATTGCTTCCACGACTATTTTCGAACACATGGTTTTTGAAATGTTGATATTCACAAGGATGTTGAACATGCATGCGAGAATTTAATTGAATTAAAGACAAGAAAAGTGAAACAGCTCACTTATATGGGATTTTATTTATTTTTGTAGGCTTTATTTAAACTCTTTAAGACCGAAACAGACGATAATTGATTAAACTCCATTATCAGGTTGTTTAAGAATTCGACGAAACCGACGGAGGCCAAAATTACTTTCTATCCGACCTAGACGAGTAAAGATAGATACACCTTAGCTAGGTCTAATAAATATGCTGAAGAAGACGGCTTAGTGTCGAACTTTTCAAAACGGCGGACGATGACTTGGTAAGGAGCTTGCTGCAACTTATCTGCAAAATGTGGTCGCAATGAAGCAAGCCCGATGAATGAAACCTCAGTTTTGTTGACCCGATCCTGCAGAAAGGAGAAATTTTAAAGTGCTGCAATTAATGAGATATCAGACCCGATCCTGCAGAAAGGAGAAATTTTAAAGTACTGCAATTAATGAGATATCAGTCTCCTCAACATCGCCTATGAGATCTTTTCTGCCGTAAAATGTGAACATCTTAAGTCGTTCGTCAACAATCTGATAGGTCCATATCAGTGTGGCTTTAAAGCAGAAAAAAAAACCAGGACCTTCAAATCGACACGCTCCACTTTTTCCTTGATTTCAAGGTTACCTATGACAGCATCTACTAAGGCGACCTGTAAAGAGCCGTTTCTAGAAAAGTGCAAAACTCCCGCATCAATACTAGAGCCACTGTCGTGCAATGTTCTGCTTAACTGCTCGCATACGACCATGATATTGACATAATCGGATGATCGCAGCTTGAAGTCAACAGTGCCTTTGTGAAGATTGAGACAAAAGCATCAAAATTGGTTTGGCGGTAAGCAAGGAAAAAAGATAGTAAATGCTTCCATCGAAAAGAACATCCAAACTGGGGACAGCCAAATATGAGAGGCTTGTTTTTTGAGACCCTAGTCCCACCGGACAAACAAACTAACAAGGCAGCGAAACGAACTCTGAACTTCAGTAAAAGAAGTCTTCGGTTATTGATGGGACTGTTACATTAACCTTAATCTCCACTTACATAGTCTGCGACTAGCAGTAACCTCAACATGCTAAAACTGTGAGGAGGAAGAGGAAGAGAAGAAGAGCTTGTAAATCGTAAAATAAGTACTCCAGACTTCTTTTACGTTTAACAAGCTCTGAATGTTTCTAAATAATGACGGACTCATTCAAACTGTCCAGCTGCCTTCCTTAAACATCTGAAATGATTATTTACCTTTATCGAAGGAACCTATGCTTTCGATATTGTTTGGGACAAAGACCGCTTGATTTTGAAAACCTCACCCGTATCGACGAAATCATTAACAATGAAAAGAATAGACTATTAGGATTAATTCTTTTGCAAGACAGTAATCCGAATGGACACTGCAAATTAAGAAACGGTTGTATTGGTAAGAACTTGACAAAAGGGTTCGAACACAGTGCCAAGCAGTGAACGACAAACTTTGGCTCATCTCTGTAGTAGCTTGGAGATCTATAACGTTGAAAACTATCAAGAATCTGATCGAAAGAACGCATTGATTTACCGTCAAAACTACGAACAAGATTTTTCATTGAAAAAAGGGATCTTACTACATTTCATACCCAAGCTATAATATGACAGAATATGCCAGAGTTTTGTTAGAAAAAATCGTATATCAATCGAAACTTGGTTAAAACTGTGACTGGAGGCAAATAAACAATGGGATGAGGTTTGTAAGTATAGACCAACTCTATAAACCTGAAATTCGGTCGCAGTTCAAAGATAACAACACGTACAAAATACCAAATCAGCAATTCCTCAGCACTAGAAGAAGATAAGAACACAGATATTACATCCCACGATACTGTAATGCTTATGGACGCCGAAAATATGATGTGACAGTCCCGACAATATATAATGAACTGCCAGCAGGATTCCAGCATTTGCCAAAAACAAAGTTATAAAAAAAAGCTTAATTATTTTATTTCAATAGAACTTCTTTTATCCTAATGTGAACAGAAAATGAAAAAGTAAAGTAAAAGTAAAGACGCCAACAATAAGCGAATACAGGCGCTCGGAGTGAATAAAACCCCCAAAGTCCTGAATGAACTAAAAATCATTTATATCTTTTACTTTGTATTATATCTGAACATTTATAACATGACACTGTGAACCTTTATTGTACCAAAGAAATTATCTTCTCAATTATCTTAACAAGAACTTTGCGCTTTCTCAAGATATGCGAGGCGAAAAAATACGCACACATATAGACACTCTTCAAAAAAGAATTGAAACAATTTCTTGGGACCTCAAAACTTGAATAAATTTCAAGATTTTCAATCTCAAAATTCGTTCCTATTACATGAACTTCCAACTGAGAATGTTACAAATTACAAATCATCTGTTGAATGTCAAAATTTGTATCGAACAAGTCCTCCGGAGCAAGATGTGGTGTATTCTGTGAAAAAAGCTCAATAGCCCTTCAGGTAAGACAACAATTTTAGCATCTTTCAAACCGAAATCAGACGCGTTCTGTAGGACATGGAAATTATCACAAGTGACATTATTGTCGGTAATTCCTTTACCGTCTTCGTTGAGAGCTTGGCCGCCATTAAGGCTTTTGAGGACCTTTTCCGATGTCAATACGTGTTGCCCCAGATATATTCCATGGTAAATCTCTATATCGACACAGCTAATGCATATTGCTGTTAAACATATTGTCAATTCGAATAACAGGCCTTAAAGTAATCAGCATATACTGTGTGAGAATGCTGTCTATTCAGAAAAACCATGTGCTTTTATCTGAACCAGTGAAGGAATTCAACTTTGAGTTTGTAACGTTATAAAAGCAATCAAGTTTGATGCTATTGGTGTAGATGGGGGTGCCGATTCGTTTCATTAAAACAATATTCCTGCACATAATAAGTCCGCTTTCACACTTGGTGAATCATTGCATTGCATCTTCGTCCTTTATGGAAACTTGCAAAGGTCATCCCAGTTCCCAAAAAAATTGTATCCCTCTTCATCAACAGCCCAAATAGCATACTACCATTTCTAGCAAAGGTCTTTGAAAAGGTTTCAGCTTAGCAGATCATTGGTCACATTGAATGAAACAATTTACTGTCATCAGTGCAATCAAGCTTTTGTGCAAAACATAGTACAACAGCCGTGGTTCAAATTTTTGACAACATACGAATTCACTATGATGTGACAGTCTTTTGCTACTGAATGGCTTTTGAAAGGGTGAAATATGATATTTTGTTCAAAAAGCTTATGCTATATTTTGGGTTCAACGAAATATCTATCCATCTTTTGCTAGACTACTTGAATAATCTGTACCAAAGGGTTGTGTCAGAAAACGGCTCCTCTACTGTCAGGAGGCTCTCTGATGGAGTACCGCGGGGCTCTATTTTAGGACCCATTCTTTATTGTTTGTTCATCAATTACCTTCCTAAAGTGTGCTCAAACGTTTCTATTCACCTTTATGCTGATGAAGTTCAAATTTACCTGTCGAGACCAGGTCTCGAATCTTTTTGAAGACCTTTATTTTGCGTATACAACAATGGTATATAAACAATGGATTGACTCTTAATCCGACTAAAACTCAATTGATCCTCATATCCAAAACAATGTATGATACTGACACCACTTTTCCTATCCAATTTTCGAGATAAATATATGGATACAGTATCAAACCTTGGTTTTTAAATTATTCGATTTCTCTCAGCCTCTGATCATCTACTATAAATCAGATTGTTGCACGTATCAACGGCGGCCTGCGTAAATAATGGTTGATGTCCAGTTTCACGTACGGAAGCTCATAAAAGATCTATTCATGCCTCTAATTAACTATGCTGTTGTTGTGTATTGCAATCCCGATTCACAAGCTTTTAGTGACATTGTGAGATTCGTTTTCCGTCTACGTAGATATGATCGTATCACGCAATATAATAAGAAGATTTTAGGTTGAACATTGCAACAATACTTTGTCATGAGGTCCTGCATATTCATAAATTGAATTATCCAAACCAAAACAACATGCGTTTTGTGCAATCAGCGTTAGATTACTAGATACTATGATAGATAGCTTGCTTACTGTTACCGCGTCTTAAGATTAAAATTATTAAATGAGCTTATTTTTTAAAAAACATCAAAGAGCATAAGAAACATTTTGTTTTTTTTTTTTGTATGAATTCAAATAAAGGCTACAATGAGAATCTAAACACGAAATTGATGAATTACATTGGAATGTTACTAGTATACCCATACAAGTGGCTGCTGGTGTTCCGAACTCGAGCAAACTCCCTTAGTTTTTTCTGCAACGAAATCATGTTTAGGCCAATCGGGACTCCAATCGCCCACAGCAGTAGACAAATGAATGTAAAGAACCACAAGGCATTCAAATAGTCAATCGCGTTTCTACACAGGAATATCCTGTTCGCATCGAAAATATCGAACAGAGGTCGACACTGTGCCGTCGAATCGCCCAATTGTGAGAACATTGTCGCCTTGTTGCTCGTTAGATAGCCCTTTAATCTGTGAAGGATAAAGGATAAGACAAGTGAACTCTAAAATTTATTTAAATTGCAATTAGAAAAAGGTAGAGCCAAAAATCAAACTGAACAAACAAAACAAAAAAAAAGAAAGGTTTACAAACCTTTTTGTATAAATTTTCGTCTGGTTACGGCATATTTCTTCGGCTACCTTTTCAAGGTATCCCTGGATATTCCGTAAATGATTGAGCGTTTGGTTGACTTGTTTAGCCCATGGATCTCTTTGTAGTTCCAACGCAGTCAAATGGAACAATATTTCATTTTGCAACTGTTCCAATGGTTGTAAAATAGATGCTTGAAGGCGCTTAGATCGACTGCCAAGGGTTGTCATTCGGGATGAGGTTGCCACATCCTGAATCTAAATTTGATGAAGAAAATTTTACATTTTTGCTCAAAAAAAAACTATGCAAACTTACCTGTAATGCCACCCTTTGCATTTGATCGATAAATGTGGCCAAGTCCTTTTCGGGTGTCGGTGCACTCACACTATTCCTGTACGAGGTTAAATTAAAATTCGAAGTTTGTAGCATGTTTTCCAAAATACTTTGGATTGTCTGGGTCAGTGATAATAGGGTGCGTTCCGATACACGAAAAGAACTTATTGCTGCATTCACTTTTGGGAATTTTCTTAAATCAGCCATCTGTGTTGTATTGACAAATTCGTCCAATTGGAAAACATTGTAGGATGCTTGATTTTGTTCACAGCCCCTGTTTGGAGAAAAGGACAACATTCCAAAATTAGATGGATATACACGAAAAATCAACAATGGATTTGGCGATTGCCTCTGCATGGGATTGGGTTTGTAATTAGTGTGATTTCATGAACAATCCAACCAGAGGGAGTTTGCGAATCTCACTGTTAATGTTCCTTCCTGACAAGTATGTTTACAGACTGCTTTGGAAAAGGAGGTTTTGTTTTTCCTATTGTCTGGCATAGTGTGGTTGTGATAATTGTTCACATTGAAGTGAAGGATTAGCTCATTCAGACTTGAAGTGCGCCACTGAAGTGGAAACAAGAGACTTCTGAACTGACAGATCCTTGGATTTAATAACAATCTTCTGTGGTGTGGAGAAGTGTAAACGAGGCACGCTTTGTTGGTTTTTAGTGGAAATTACTCGTACAACAAGTGAGTGAACTAAGGGTGGTACACAAATTCAAGTTTCGTCACTTTGGCACTAATTGTTACTAAAGAATTATAAATGCTTAATTGGTTATAAGCAAACATTTTTTTCATTAAGTGAAGAAATACGTGTGTGGGTCTGGGATGTTATGCATTAAAAATTTCAGATCTGCTATTAAATATCATATATAAATAAATAAAAAAATAAACATATATAATAGTTTGAGAATATACTTTATTTTAATATATTATTTATATACTTATTAAGTCATACCTTTTTATACGTCACTTCCTTATTTATTTATTTAACTACTTAAGCATTTATTTATTAATTTTTTAATTTTATTTTTTTTTTTGTTAAAAGTCAGATTTACTTATTTATAAATTTATTTATTAATATATATTTTTTGTGTGAATTTGTTAACTTATACCCCTGGAGCTTGTGCTTAATTGCTTTTATTTGTTGACTTAAAATTTATTTAATGTATATATATTTATATATAGTTATTAATAATCATAAATAAAAATAAATATTGTAACTACAGACTTCCATTCACTGAATTGTCAATGAATTTAAAGTACTGTACTTTAGTATTTATTATTATATTATACTATATATTTATTTATTTTTTTATTTTTTGTTCGTTTTGTGAAGGCCTTTACTCAAATTTTCCTTCGTAACGTGTTACTTTTTTCATAAATATACAAGTTGGTAATGTTTACAAATATGTTTCAGTATTCTCCCATATAATATAACATAATAAAAATTATCTATCTAAAAGGTTATTTGAAGACTGTCATTTGGTATTTCAATCAAAAAAAATAACGAATAGGCCCTATGAGTGATTATTTTAACTAAACACTTTTGAAATGCAAACACAAATTAACAATAAAAAAAAATCATGAACACAAATTAACAATAAAAAAAAAATCATGAACTTCATCTAAAATGTGGAAATTAAGACTAAGGACGCATTTTGCCCAGATTTAAATAATGTATCCAAGTTGGTAAGCACTTGGCTTGAATTGAATGAATTGAAAGGTTCCAGATTCGAATTCTGAAAAAAATTCTGTAGTGTTTAGAATATGAGTCGCTGGAATTCTTAGTTCTTGTTTCTGTTGGTGATCAATAATTAACTCTGATCATGCTCATGAACTCTTAAATTGGAAAAAGCTCGGCAAGAAACATCAAAACCCTCGTAGGTTAAGCGAATTCACCACTGCTGCAGTCAAATCACAGCTTTTACACAAAATAACGAAAAGATTTTGTATTGTTATCTTTTTTCAAATAAAAGCAAACTATCGAAATCCGCGCGGTAAGAACTATTAAAATCTACAAACCAAAATGGAATACGAGGGTGGTCTGAAAAGTTTCCAACCTAACAATGATACAAGATATTTTTTTTTCAAATTTTTTTTTACACACTTCTCCCAGCGATGATCCCATCTATACAACCCGTCCAATTAGTAATCGGAGTTTATCTGCGAAATAATCATTCACGATCATCACTTTCCGCCAACAGTTTTCACTCTTTTGACTGTATTTTTGTTTTGGGCGTATAATGGTGTATACAAGTTTCATCTACAGTGATTAATCGGAGCCTAAACCCGGATTTATTGCGCCTAGACTGCGCCAACAGAGCGTTGAAAATGTTCATTCGAATGCGTTTTCGGTCTTACATAAGCCAACGCGGTACGCAACACGCAAACAGCTTTCTCATGCCTAAAACGTTCTTTCCACATTTTCATAACCTCAGCTATTTCTCTTGCCTTAATTCTGCTGTCGTCTAGCATCATTTAGTGAACTTAAGCGGTAGTAGCGGTTTTTGGACGTCCCGATCTTTCATCGTCTCCCAAGCTCTTACGGTCACGTTTACATTCAGCTGCGCAAAATTGCACTGCGGTAAATGATGGGCAGAGTCCCCATACACAGAGTCCAACTAGTCTTATATTTGCGTGGGCGTATTTCAAAAACAAACATTTAATGACAGCTCGATACTCAATTTTTTCAATTTACACAAAAACTCTTACATCGACTCACTCAAACGAATTTCAAATAAAAACTACGCGTCCAAAATGACTGAAACTTTGGGGAGTAAACAGTAAAAAGACAACAACATTTATTTACGAGTGCTGCTATCTTCACGTTGAGGTGATCGCATGGAACCGAACTGACGCTATTTCCGACAATGATCTCCAATATGAGAGTGTGATTTAAAATCCCTCGATAAGGGCCACATATGAACCTTGGAATTATCATGCCTCCAAACTTTAAAACAGCTTTTCAAGATACGCTCTAAAAGATTTAATACTTTTTATGCACCTTCTGAAAAAGATGGGGTCTGAGCCCTTTTTAAAAATGAAAAGCAAAAGTTATCAAAAAATAATCTTCTCTGTTAGAAGAGAACGGTTTTGGAGGGCAATCAAAACTTGCCTGTACTAAGGTTTAAAATAATAAATATCCTTTGATCCTAGAAAACAGTTGCCATGCGTTTAGTCAGCGGAGTTTTCACAGTGCACAGTGTAGTTCTTGTTTAAATAGGACCACTAGTCCTCTTGGCACTTCGGTTTGGCAATCATGGTTGGTGTTATTTTAACACCGTAAACAATGCCGGAAACATAAGTAATGGATGAGCAATAAAACCACCGAACCGAAATCATATTGTTCGTAACTTTACAGTATCGAAATAAAATCATAAATTTTTTGGTACCTTTTTTTTATCTAATGTTTTAAGAAATTTAATATTTTTCCAAACTCACCTTAAAGCATTTGCCAGGCTAACATTTACAACAGATCTATTTTCACCAGCCGGCCGCAACAACTCCCCAATGATGCCAGTCTGAGGCTCGGTTGCATACACATATCCTGGCTTATCAAACAACTTGCTCAGCATCCCGTACTCCTCTGAATCACCAAACAAAGGTCGACACATAAACACCTCACCATTGCCACCAATCGCCAACGTTGCTACACCAAAGATCATTATGCCCAAACTGCCGACACTGATGATAATTATACAGATGACCATAAGCACAGCCGCCTTAACGTTTGAATTGCACAGGAGGCAGCAAAGTGCCATGAGCATAAAAATAAGCACCCATATTATGATCATGGCTGAAAACCATCCGATAGTCCAATATTGGTTGGACCACTCCTGTACAACTTCATATTGCGGTTGCAGCATTTCCCACGTCCCGCTTAGCCTGTCAAGCATCGCCACTATTGTCGTCGTCAACATGTGGGCATTGGCTGCTGTTTTATCCTTGATACGTTCCAATTGCTCCAGACTATCTATTAACGAGTGAGAGAAAGAGAGGGAAGACCAACCAAAGCGTAAAAGCGAGTGACATTATTAATTTTAAATGGAATACTGCGACCCCGGAAGCCATCTAGCAATAATTATTCTACGCTTTTAGGGACTATGGCCCACCCCTTTCGATGGTCACTTAGCTCACCATTTCGCTGGTAAACTGTGTCGTGTTTTACTTGCATAGGGAAATTTCCAAATATCGACCTTGATACCGCCACTTCCGATGATAGGTTCTTCACTGACGAACCAATTTCTAGTTCACCTAAATAGCGCATCCGAAATATCGTCTGGTCCTCTTGCAACTGCCGCCAATATTGATGATGTTACAATGCAAATGATTGCAAGTGGGTAATGCGAAACGAAAAAAAAACAGAATTTCAAAACTTACCGTTTTAAGCGCATCAATTATGCCATTCTCCTCGAAACTTCGTATTCTGAGGGTATCGCATAGCGGTCGATCACGAAACGTGCACTGTCTTTGCAGAACGGATAGTTGTATCTGCAGTTCTTCCATTCGCGCGGAGGCTTCCTGTGAAATTTTTAAGGCACGGCCCACAGTATCTTGCAGCATAAGGACACGATTTATGAGCTCAGTGTTGGCTAAGGGGGGGATGGAAGGAGTATTTTTATCGGTCTGTTAGAACTGTTCAAGGAACAAGTTTACCAGTGCTTATTCCATTTAATGAGTCATAAGCCAATTCGATGCCAGTATTCGCAGATACTTCCATACGAATGGGTTCGCCTAGAAGGACGTCGACATCTAAATCGAGAGAGAGACAAACGAAGTAGAATGGGATATGGCGTTGTAAGAAGTCGATTACGGGTTGAATTTAGTGAAAAGATATGTGTGTATGTAAGAGCCATAAATCGAACCTTCTAAATCTTTAATAACCTTCTCGATGGCTGAGTGAAAGCCATTATCCAGTTTGTGTTTAATTTGCAAGTGGGTATCCTTCAGAAAGATCTCCATATCGTGCACAGTTGATTTCACCATTTCGGGTGTCATTTCGACGGTTGTAGCTAATCGACTATTGGCGTAGAAAATGCAAAAGTCACTTAATCTGAAAGAACAAGGGTATATTAAATTAAATAGCGTCTGAGGATGAGGGTAGTTTTATGAGAAAATTTTTTACTCAAGCGACACAGTAAATTAAGTTCAAAACAATTGAGTGGTGTGGAAGAATAAATTTACTGGTGTGGTTACAGAAACATGCACTCAATTGGTTCAAAAAATATCTACTTAGTTACTTTCAGTGAACTCATTATAGTATAGAAAAATAAAAGTAAATTAAATCATATTTCTATGGATTGTTTAAATGAGATTATATTTGACTCCTTACGCTCCTTTCACACTATTCGGTTTCAACCGGACGGTGAAATATTTTAAGACGGTTACAGCTTTCTGGCGTTTAGTAACGTCGGGATAACTCAGTAATACTTATATACATCACTTTAAGGGTCCAATAGTATTCATTTAAAATTTAAATTGTTTCGCTCGACAAAATTCACAGATTTCATTGAATGGTCCACAGCTATATTCGCTAATATTAATTTTATTAAAATTTTTAACAAACTTTAACTGCATACCTTTACACGTAAGACTGCATTGCTCTGATATTTCGCAATTTTAATAGGACTACCGGTTGAAAATGTCGTTATTGCAAACAGCTTCATATCTATTACTCTGAGGTGAATTTAGACCACGAAAGCTGTCACATCAGAAACTTCATGTCATTGTCTAATAATTTCAGTCTAGGTTATTGGTCATTAGTGAAAACACACAAGTTTTTTTAAAGCCGTAAAATGTCTTCATTCCTGCCATCAAAACAACATTTGCGGGAAGTTTTAATATGCTTCTTTCATTTAAAGAAAAAAGCAACCGAAGCGCATCAATTGCTTACCGAAGCTTACCCGGGCTATACTATAGACGTTAGAATGTGTCAGCGGTGGTATAAGCGGTTCAAAGAAGATGATTTCGACACCGAAGACAAAGAACGCCACGGCCAGGTGAAAAAGTTTGAAGACCATGAATTGGAGGCATTGCTCGATCAAGATACGTCACAAACGCAAGAAGAATTTGCAAAATCACTTGGCGTCGCTCAGCAAACCATTTCCGATCGTTTGAAATCAATGGGAACGATCCGAAAGGTAGGACATTGGGTGCCGTATGAATTGAAGTCACGAGACGTCGAACGCCGATTTTGCATGTCCGAAATGCTTCTTGAATGCCACAAAAAGAAGTCTTTTTTGCATCGAATCATCACTGGTGATGAAAAATGGCTACATTACGATAATCCAAAACGTCGGGCAACGTATGGATACCCCGGACATGCCTCAACATCGGCGGCCGTTCAGAATATTCATGGCCTGAAGGTAATGCTGTGCATTTGGTGGGACCAGAAGGGTGTTGTGTATTATGAGCTGCTAAAACCGAATGAAACAATCACAGGCGAGGTCTACCGGCGACAATTGATGCGTTTGAGCCGAGCACTGAAGGAAAAACGGCCGGAAACGTTTGCAAGACACGATAAAGTTATTTTGCAACATGACAATGCTCGGCCACGTGTTGCAAATGTCGTCAAAACTTACCTTGAAACGCTTAAATGGGATGTCCTACCCCACCCGCCGTATAGTCCGGACCTTGCGCAATCCGATTACTATCTCTTCCGATCGATGCAACATGGCCTGGCTGACCAGCACTTCCGTCATTTCGATGATGTCAAAAAATGGATCGATTCGTGGATTGCGGCCAAACCGGTCGAATTTTTCAGAACGGGTATCCATGAATTGCCAGAAAAATGGGAAAATGTGTGGCTAGCGATGGGCAATACTTTGAATATTGAATTTATATCTATTTTTCCTCAACAAACCATTGATTTTTTAAAAAAAAAAAACGACATTTTCAACCGGTAGTCCTATTATGTGAGGTAATTTTAAGTTCTTTAGCATTTTCTGCTGAAGTTCGGGCAGATCTTAATTCTGCAAATTGATTTTGCGTCCTTTTTTCGATCTTTGCCATGCTCGCCAATTTGCTATTATATAACTCCAGCTGTATAGTTTAGTTTTTCAGGGCCGCTTAATACAAGAAATCACTTGTTCATTATTTGCTTTCAAAATGTTTTGAAGTATTACATGAATGATGACAAAAATTTTAAACACAAACACCCGTCCATTCGGCACAGTAACTTTTAGAAACTGATCCTAAAAATATTTTCAAGAACTTGCTGATTAGGGCATAATACCTTTTAACCGAAGACCTGCAGTATAACCCTCCATCATATAAATTAAGCATAGTAAAAAGCAAAAAACATTAACGAATAAGTTTTAACTACCTGTTTCCAAGTACTATATTTAAAAATTGATGAGATTTATATCCGCTTTATGTGCCGTTTGCCACACTTGTCCAAATGAGGCTCATGTATCCTAATTTTCAACTATCCTATCCTATCCTAGTTATAAAAACCATCTGAGGTTTCTGCCTTAATTTTCCCCTCAATATTTTACACCGCCTGCTTGGCAAACAGTTTTTCTAAATTGACTGTTACTTAACAAAATTTTGAACATTTTAAAATATTCAACCACAGCACTGCACCTTATTTAAAAGTTTTTGTGTGTTGAAAAATAACTAAAAGAAAAACTTCTCTGATCTTCATAGTTCGAACTGTAGTAGAAAACTACCTTAGGGGGCTATTCTAGTCCAGAAATTTAAAAAATTATATTTTCAAAGCTTAACTATTCAAGAATATATCTACAAGAGGATTTTTCAAACAAATTTTGCTGACCCGGAAATACGGGAACTAATTGGCTAGAACTAATCGAACAAAAGACATTAGGGATTCTCCATCTACCTGAATCCATATTTCTCAGTAAAACTTTTCGTCCTTTGTACATATTGTAATACAAGAACCCAAGGTGACTTGTAGCTTTCACTTACATCCAGCTGCTAACAGTTGAATTCTAACCTTCAAACCACATGGATGTACTTATGTGCTGTGAGTGAAATAAAAATATTGTGAAATATTCCTATTTTAAAAATGATGGAGTTTATGGGAATGAAAATTGGCCCGGAAGCTCATTTATTTGCTGTAAAACGAGACAACGCCCGGATTGACCGCTCCGAGATACAAGGATCCAACGCATCAAAGGAAGCCAGAACTGCTCGATTTGAAGTGAGAAATGCGGAAAATGGCTTTTTCGAAGTCGAGGAAGGTCCGATGTATGAAGCAGGAATGGCAGATTGAATAAATGTAAGTCTACAATATTATATCATGACTTAGACTGCGAAAAACTTTACGCGAAATCTTAAACGCGTTTTTCTCGAAACTGTGTTTTTCAAAACAATACCCACGATTTCTCAGGTTCTACTTGACCAATTTACCTGAAATTTTTATGTCTGGAACTATCCCCATCCCCAAATTTCTATTACTTTTTTTTTAATTCGAAACAGTCAAAAAAACTGGTACAAAAATTGGTTTTTTCTTTCAGGCAGTCGTCATTTTGTTTAAAAAAATCTTTCCATTTTTTCCGTAGTTCCAGACATTGCGACATTATTCTAGATAAGAATTTTTTTTTTGGTTTCAGATTGCTAGGAGGGTTGAAAGCGTGGGTTTGGTAACGCGCCAATTTTTTGAGACCCCAACTTTATCAACTGCTAATTTTTGAAATTTTCAACTTTTTTTTTTATTTTTCTCTGTATTCTTATTTTGTTAATAAATAACTTATAAAAAATTAATGCTAAAAATTTTAATTGCCTTTTCTTTATGACACTTCAAAAATTACATGAAATTCATGCCTCTAGTCTAGAATACCCCCTTAATTAATATAAATAAATTTTACACTACCATTTTTTTTTTTAGGATCTTTTCCACAACTCTCACTTACGTTAATATTATAAAAAATATCAGCATTGTCAGGATGGAAGCTCGTCGCCTACATATGAGCTTGTTCTCCGTGGACTCGTCCAACGCCATCAGTGGATCAACACGATTGCTAAACTCCTCCGCAGCTGCATTTCGCCCACAACACCACGCAACTGTCGCCCCAAATGGTATCAACGAAATCGCCACAAAAATACTCATCAGCGCTATGAATCCAGACTCGATTTTAATCGCCTGAAATAAAAAGTTTCACGCAATTGCACGAAGGAAGGATTTTTTATTTCCCACTCACGTTTGTCGTTAACTCAATAAGGGTTAGATTCGAGTAAAGTGCATCTCTGACTAGTTCTGGAAAAATCGTTAAAAAAAAGATAGAAGTCTTAGGTTTGCCTGCGTTTGTAGTTTGTGAGAAAAGTCAAGATAGTCATGACAGACTAAGTTGAGCATACAAAATAGGATTCGAATTTCTTCTAGTCAAATATACTATATACTCACCGAGCGGTAAATCTTCTGGCGTTATAAACGATAGAAAGTCACTAACGCAGGTGAACAGGAATGGTCCGGGTGCTATGTCCATGCCCGGTATGCTATATGAGTATGAAGTAGGAGCGGAAATGTTGAAATCCATGATCAGTTGTGTTTGTTATAAGCTGAAGATGAAAAAGGAAGAACGTAAGGACACTAGAAATTCTTAGGGATTATTTTTGTATTTTTCAATTTTGGGTTTTTTTTCACGATTACTGTCCACCACGGTCAGTGGCGTATGGTAGGAGGGCATAGAGGACGAGCAGTCCCCCTTCCGGCACATTTTGGAGTGGCAAAAATTCAAATATTCAAATATAAATATTATTGTATAAATAAATAATTTGAACTATTATTCCATATTTTTGTCATTCACTATTTGGACTGATTTTTTCTGAAATGAAACCGGGGAATGCCTATTCCTTTGTAGGGGAATAAACTGGTCCTCTTTTTCGGCACATTAATAAGTTGCTATTAATTTTTTTTCCACGTTCATACATCGCTGTCATGGTCTGAAAGCAGATACAGGCAAAAGCTTAATAAGGGATCAGCATACTCGATGGAGCACAAGAGACAATGCCGTAAATATGAAAAGCCATCTTTGCAAATCACTTTGGTCACTCTGAAAACTGCACTGGTCGCTGGAACTTTTCTAGTAACGATGCAGCTTTTTTTTTCGTCTTGGACCTCTGACAGACTGAAGAAGCCTCTGGTACGGGAACTGGACGATTAACAAAAATTATTAAAAGCAAAAGTATTCGACATAAAATTGTGCGCTCAGAAAAGTAAGTACTTTGCAGACGGTACTGATAGAGCAATGAGAGGAATCGGCACAGGACCTCAGAGAAAGCATACTTTCGACGAGGTAGCTAGAAATGCCAATTTGTCCCATAATTTTTTTTTTTTTTATAATTGACTCGCTCTTCAAGAGGTTATGAATACTCTTATAATGCATCTAGCACAGAGCGAGCGGAAGAGAAGAGAAGAATGAAAGATTATGCAGTGCTTTGAGAAACTCAGATGTATTTGATTTCCGTGGGTGGAGCCCGAAACGGGCCGGAGAATTTTTATATAGACCTATTAGCTTTCGCTTAAATTCGCAGGATTTTATGCGACATTAGTTTGATAAATGTACTTTGAAAGTTTGGGAGATTTAGCTTAACAACTCCGCCGTCAGTGTTATTCCTTCACAGCAGAGCCATCTACACAAATCTACACAAACCGCTATTTTGACAACACGAAATAGGAATTAAGCCGATACAACAACCACTACAACAACGTCACCCATTTAGTCAGACTACTACCGCTGGCCGACCAATCCAGAGATAGTGCCATTAACTTTATCCCAATGGCCAATGGTGGCTGGACCAGATTCGAAAAACTACACCACTCTAGGAATCGAACCTGGGACCTATCAAATGATTTAATTGAAAGGCAAGCCACCCAGCTGTTTATTCGAGACGGGAGCTTCTTCTTCGTTAAGAAGAGTATTTTTTAAGAATTCATGACAGGTTACAGCAGCTACGGAATTCGATCGATAATTTTGCTTATATAACACCAGCTATATTACTAGATTCGGAAGACACTAGATGTAATCTAGACTACCCATCTGCCGAAATTAATGAAGAGGACTTCAAACGACTTCCATTGCAAGATTTATTGTGAAAAACAAGCTGAAAGATACACTGCCCAATATTAATAATATTCCTTTCAATTGTCATAAGAAATAATTTCGGTAAGAGAAGTTTTTAAAAATTGAAGCTATTCCGAAATGTTTTAAAGATCAGCAATAAGCACTTTAAGGCTAAACAATCTGGCTTTAAAGTTTATTGAACAAGAACTATGTTATGCTGAAATCGTTGATGTTGCAATAAAAGTCTTATGAACTGTAGACCTGGCCTTACCTGGGAAGTGAGCTGCAATCAGATTAACTCAGTGGGCTTCTTGAGACAAATTCAACTACCTTTAAGGCTTACGACCGAAGGTAAATAAGCATTTTTTTGTGAACCTGATCGAATACTGTTAACAGCGAAAGAATGAAAACGATTAATTGTTGTAGATTGGAGAATATTTGTGAAGATTAAGAAGAGAGTTGGTGACAAAGGAGACGGCTGGGCTATATGAGCATTTGGATGGTGGATTGCAGACTTGATACCGTCCAGTTTATTTTAAAGGGACGAAAGATAGTTTCTTAATAAATAAGGAAGATATTCGTTCATACCTTATACACGCATTTTTGAAAAAAAAAAACGAGACTGATGAATGAATATCAAGTTTTACAATCTAACTTGCACCGCAGAGATGCAACGAGTGAATGGATCTTTCGGTGAGATATGCCTTCAGATCAACAGTGAACCCAATGCTACGAAAACAGTACTGCCGGTCATTAGTAATTGTCCGTGATTCGATTCTTATGAACTATAGACGAATGTAATTGTAGTTGAAGATAAAAGCTTTACTTCGCATTTGTGTATAGTATTTCATGTTATAATTAATTAATTTTGTTGACGCATATCCTTAGGACTCTGTAACAATTGGTATATCAATAAAAGGAATCCTTGTATGAGTTTTTTAAACAAACGTGTGTTCAAAACACAGTAACAAATCTATTCTAACCGAAAAATTCTTAAGAATTTCTATCAATTTAAGAGCCTTTCGAATTTCGTAAGGGGCGGCGAAATTTACCAGCGGCATACTGAAACCCACGCTATGCCACTGGTCATGGCATATCACAAAAAAAAAAACATTTTTCTCACTTAGAACCTATTTGCGTAGATATTCAAAATTTAAACTTGCGACGAACAGTGAACTTTTACATTGCAGTCGTAAACTGCCTGCGCTTGTTTCCGATTTGACAATTTTCAAATTTCAAATTTATAAACGTGTACATATTATGCCGGATTAAACTTGCTTCATTAAGAAACTGAAATAATTTTGTTTGGAAATCATATTATTTTTTTATTTAACTTTTATAAGAAAGTTTATTTATTAAAAATAAACGCGTTTTTTTAAAAATAATCAAAAATAATTATTCAAATGACGTTCCGTATAGTATAGGCCTTGTTCAGGAGCTTCTGGAAAACTCCAAACGTGAATGCAAGTCTGCGGAAATCAGTTTGCTTGTTATTTAACCAAACAAATCCAAATCCCTATGCAGAATTGTCTGGTCTGAAGTGATTGCCTGCTGATACCCATTTTAACATATATAGTAAAATTCTTTTCGAAACGATAAGAGTGACCTGCATAACAGCAGTTGTTACCTTTGTCCGAACTGTAGCATTTCGGTGATAGAATCATTTTTTGAGCGTGCTTCATCAGCCACTCTAGATCAGGATACGTGTTTCATTATAAAAATTATATACCAATGGCTCATAGGTAAGAGCGTCGGCTCCTCCATCAAGGAACACTTTGCAAACATTTCATGGCCACATCTCTTGAATGAGTGACAACCCTCCGAAAATTACAATCGTCAGAGTTAGGTGTCTGGGGTCTTTCGGGGTCGTCGGTAAATCTAAGGCTTTATTAAAGTTTAAAGGTGTTTCAAATATTGTCGAGTGACGATTGACCGTTTGTAGCTTTAGGTGATGAGAACAACCTGGGATTCTGTCGGACGCAGGGCTGTTTCTTACAAAGCCAATTCTCGCAATTAATAAGTGCAGTTCTTTCCAAGAGTTTAGATAAAAATGGAAGAATTATTTCTCATCGTCAATCCACGATACCATTCCAAATGGCGCTTAATAGAGAACCGTTTTTACAGAAATCGGATGAGTTAAATCCGCACCAACAACTTAATGGCACCAGTTAAGATGGTGGTATTTGAGATTTCAAAATTTGGACATCACACGACCCGTGGAGCACACCTTACATCTATTAAAGGGCGGAGCTAAATGGGCTACGGGACATATTAACCCACGAAAATTTCTCAAGAACCGAAATTACATGCACAAGATACCGTGCAACGTCAGTTGCATTGCAACTTTTTTTTTTCGAAACTACCCATGAGATCTTAAAAGATATTTCTAAAGTACTTACAACGGACCTTCAAAATAAACACAGGCCATAAATTATCCCATTTAAATAAAAGGGTTTTTCGTGGCGAGCAATTATTCCAGTAAAGTTGTAGAAAAAGCTGTAGTTTTGGGAAACGCTGAGATTTTGAATTGCTTAGAAAAGAAAAGTTTAAGAACAGGAAAGCTTTTTTAAAAAAAAAAGTCGGCGAGGACATATCCCTATATGTTAAATTTAAAAAAAAAAATGTAAATATGGCTAAAAAAATAAATTCCAATCTTTCGGGGTGATCTAAGTAGGGAGGAAGTTTTGTAACTTTTTTTTAACACTAAGTTCGCTCTGGTGTCGCAGGGCGATGAGTAATCATTTTTTTTTATCCTACAATATTTCTAGCAACTGAAGAAAATATGTTCTGATAACAGAGTCGTAAGAAAATCTTGTGCCAATGTAGGTTTTCGATGCCCACACATATTTGCAAATAATAAACCATTAACAAACATGCATAGTAAAAAAGGACCAAGAACCGATCCCTATGGCACGCCTAACTTAACTGGTGCAAGCAGTGGAAACAAATTGCCAATTGAAACTTTTTACTACCTATGGTCTGAAATGGCAAACAAAATCCATTTTCCAGCAGGTCGAGGTTTTACGTCTAGCAAACAGTGTTCGGTAAAATGTTCTTTATTATAATGTTCATTTATTTGGTTTGCTTTCATCTTTTCAAAGCCTTTAGACAGGCAGGGGAGAAAACTTATGGGATTATTATCATTCACAGGGGACGCTCCCGGTTATTTGAAATTGGTATAACCTTTGTAGAATTTATGAATTAGTTGTTCTGCATATTAAATATTTTTTAACAACATTTACTGCTTTAGTTAGCACCAGTTGAGCTAAGCCTGTTCTTTTACTCAATGTGAGGCTTATAATCAAAAGTTAACAAATCCCTTTGAGTTACCTGGGTATGTTTACTTCTAATGCATGCCAAAAACCAACAAAATTCATTTAATATTACATCTAAACACATTTGTTTATTTTTCAGTTGCATTATTTATCCATTTCTCCAACAACGTCAATTTTCATAAAGAATATTTCATGAAATTAAGGCAGTAAATTTAAACAAACTTAGCGACTTACCCTTATATCCTATGAATGTAGCTCAAGGTTGTTCAAAATGAAAATAGTCTTCTTGCATTTGGCATAGTTCTCCACAAAAGCTTCGAATTTGTGTATCTTTTTTTTAAGGTCACTTGATTTCTTTTATTTTTTTTTGGAAACAAGTCAATCAATAAATGCAATGCCAGTATCACGGTACATTATCTTAACTTGCTGCCAACTTTCATTATTTTATTTCTTTCGAAACACTCGTCGAACTTTTTTTTTAAAAGTATTTATTTATGATTTACTTTGATACACTGTTCCATTCTTTGTGCAGAAAACCTTGAAAACGTACGAAATTATTAATACAACTTTATCAATTGTTTCAACAAGTCCCGATGCTTGGGTATAAAATATCCTTTTTGAAGCTTAATAATTATCTACTTAAATGATGGTTCTGATGATGCCTTGATGTTAGTTTAATCTGTCGGCCCGCAGAGGGTCCTTTCATGTACAAAGAGTGGATAAGATTAAATATGGGTCAGCATTTGTGATATCAAATGCAAAGATCCAGCTTTGGCTGGTTATTACGAAAGCTTGAATCAAATAAGTGAAGTTAAGGCCGCAACTCGCAAATGAAATGGTGCCAACTGTTCTGTTGTTATTCCCTCAATGAATTCGTAATGAAATCATTATGCGCTCGAGAAATCTTTAAGCAGCCTGCGTGATTTCCCAATACTTCTCTGATAAATACACTACGCATAACTAAAATGAGGTCACAATTTTTGCGATGTATATCTGTTAGAATACTTCAAGCACACACATTTAGAACATACACAGTAAGAACATACTATATATACGTATTTTATCGAAAGAGGGACATGAAATTAAAAAGTTAAGTAGAAAAGTCCATTCGAAATTTCTGAAATTCTACTTATCAAGAATCTGGGTCATAAGCCTTTGAAAATACAGTCTTCGCGTGAACTGAAGCCGAACGTCCTGTTACTGCGTCGAATTTTCGGTGTGTGGGCCCTAAAAATTCTGGAGTTGGACTGGGTTTTTTATCGAATAAGCTACTTCTGCGACGAAGCTCATTTCTCATTTACTGACGTATTTGGTACGATAAAGAACCTCAGAGCAATTCAAGAACTGCCGAAAAAATGCATTGTTTAGTGCGGTTTATGGGCCGATGTAATCATTGGCCCGTATATTTTCAAATATGACCATGAGAACAACGCTTAAATTCAACCTTTTTTAGCCCAAAATGCACGAGTTGGAACATGCTTAAATGTGGTTCTAGTAGAACGGCGCTACATATCACACGACATGCAAATCGATGTACCAATTGAGACATAAGTTTGACGAACAATTTACCTCTCGTTTTGGATCGGTTAATGGGACCGATAGATCGTGCGATTTGACTCATTTAAAGAATTTACGTCAAATCAGTCATCTTTGCTTCTTCGCCATATGGCTCAGATTTGATCTTTTCGCATGGATACCTTTAAACGTAGCCGTGGCCAACATTTACATGCATATGTAAACGACAAGAATTGATTTATCAAATCACTTAATATTGTTGCATAAAGTTCCTCTGCCTGTCTGTCTGAACGCGATAAACTCACAAACTACTGAAAGGATTTTCTTACTTCTCTTACTTAGGAATGGACAGAGTGTATGATAAGAAAAGTTTGGGTGTATTTCACTAAAGTTTTGTATAAAATAGCCGAAATATGACAATAATATTAACCGAAGGTTAAAAGTCATTATTTGGCTAATCATCTTCACCCACAAAAAATTCAGCGAGCCTATACGCCTAACTATTATACTTATATATATGATGACATGTAATTAAATTAATCCTTATCCAACGAAATAGCTTCATAATCAAGGATGACCATGTATATGTAAATTCCTCTTCAAATATTTTCAAATCGGACCCATCATTTAAAAGTTTCGACGGGTAAACGAATTTTAAAAGAAAGAATAATGCCGCAGTTTAAGTGAACAGACTTACAATTACCTACACAATTTATATATGTATCCTTTAGCCGAACGGTAAGGCTTATAAACACAGATTATTTAATGACTTTGCTGCCATGCGACTTCCTTCATCTCATATTGTAAATGAATGAAAACACGACTCAACTCAAGTTTGCATGGGGCATGGGTTAATGATCCCAAAATGAGCTTTGAATCTTCATCTAAAAACGTTTTGCACTTATTTTTATAAATATAATTCTTCTGTAGGTGTGAGCATATGAACAAAACTTCTCCTAAACGACTGGACCGATATTGATGCAATTTGTTGTGTTGTATTTGAGCGTGACTCTGGATGCAACATAAGAACAAGCTACTAGAAGTATTGAGGATTATTCTGTGAAACGATGAGACTGCGGGTAAGCGACGGTACTCAATGAGCGAAAGACTATAATTTAGCCTTTTCGACATTCATAACATACAACTGTATTGCCCCAATCTCAAGATACTATGAGAAAATTAAATTTGGAAATTTTTAAAGATATTGTAATAGTTGATGGGGAACTTCTTGTTGACATTAATTTCGCGCTTCAACACGATAATGCAATCAACACATATTCAAGTTGGAATATATGGAAAAAAATGTATGTTAAACATATCGCAGGATGTATTAAAATGACCACCTCAATATAATTTAGAATTTTTAGTACCTCCCTAAGTCAAAAATTCAAAAACAAATCGGACGATCGGCGGAAGACTCTTGGAGTCATTTCATTACGACATGGAGTGGCATTCAGAAAATGTCTTCCAAAAACTTACCTATAGATTCAATCCATAAGTGATTTCAAGAGGCACTTACAGTGAGAGAAGTTAATCCAACTTAAATAGTTGTATTAATAGTTCAAGTTCATCTGTTCGCAGATGAAATAAAATTTAGATTTCAGTGGTGTTAAATATCATAATTGTGTATGTCAGAATAATTTTTTCTTAATAATTTTATTTCTTATGTTTTTCTATTTTGCTTATTAGATTCCTCTTTTCCCTTTTTTTATTTCCTGGTTAAAGAAAAACAGGAGATTCAAAAGAGTAAAAAGATTTTTTTCAAAAACAAAAGATACTCGTATGACAGGGTCTCACAGGTTTCCTTTCGGACTTACGTTGACCGAATAATTGCGTTAATGAGTGATGAATCAAACAAAACATTCTGACGAACCTAACCAACGTCTGTCGAGTCCCCTAGTCAAATAATGATTTTATACACTTTTTTAATTGCATTGTTTTGTTAAAAAATTTCTTTGGCGCGATAGCCAGAGATAGTAGTTGACGATGGACCTGCCTCCTCCGAAGGGTCTCAGATCAAGCTTCAGAAGCCTGAATTAAAATTATGTGCTCAAAAAAGCGATTTTTTTTAAGGCCAAAACGGTGGACGAGTTTTAACTTAATCCCTTAAGTAAAGAAACATATTTTTGGCGCGCTAGCACTTTTGGGTACTTCCAAAATACACGTTGAAAGTCAATTTACAAAGATGACAGACACACTTAAACACACTAAAAAAATAAATCGCTTTATATAAATTATGCATCCAAAGCACTAAGCACTTAAGATAAAATTTGTTTATAAATCTCAATTACATCAACATCAAAAATCAATACGTCAAGTATAGTATTCTTTGGCAAAAACTTGAAAAAAGATAACAAAGTAGTATCCAAAGAAAACCCTCTTTAGTATATCTATAAAACAACACTTGGCAGATTCATCTCCTTGAATTTTCATTAGCAACACATGCCAGCAACGTCCTTGTGCGAACAACCTACCTACACACATATGCAGTAGTCACTTAACATTTGTAAAAGTTACTCCCTTGACTCATAAACCACATAAGCTGGCCCAAGTGGGAGAGATTACATTCGATACATCCTTGAAATTAGCATTGAAAAGGGTTTTAGCCAAACAGCACCAACACCAATGCATCGTCACCACCTCGCGTCAATTGTCCCGTAGCACTTTCTGCAAATAAACTCTCGTCGAGCACTTTTACTTTCACCCAAAGACATTGAAGCCATACTATTCGTACGTCGTCGTCTCATACATACTCGTATTGTATAAAGTTAAAAACATATTTAGGACAAACCAATTTACTGATTTGAAAGGAATTTAAAAAAAAACTAGGTTTCGTAGAACATTGTCTATGCATTTGCCCGCGAATGACTTCACACTGTAACCTTCAATTTTTTCCTTGGGTTCCTTGACAATACTTAAGGACTTTCTTTGAATTCACCTAAGATGCTTTGAGTGCACATCTCATATAAATTTTTTTCCACATTGAAACCGATGGCACAATATTATATTTTGCATTATCCTTATTAATCCTTGTCTGCTGTGCGGAGGCCTTGATTCTTTTGATAAAAGAAAAAAAAACACACACATAGGAAGTTTTGCAACGAGCACTGTAATATTGAAACACGGAACACGAGGGGCACGTACGTTTCACTGCTGATGCAACGTTGAACGAACGTGAGCGCGACGATAACGGAACTGAAATGAATGGGAGCGCAATCGTTGATTTTTCCAATGTCCCAGTTTAAATAACGGTAATTACTTTAAAAAGAAAAACCGATTAAAGTTGCAAAAAGAAAATACACACTCGTCGTTGTCACAGCCAACGGGTAGAACAAATTGAAAAGAAATTTCAAAAAAAAAAAAAAAAAAACTTAACACGATTTGTGCGCTTTTCATTGGAGGAGGGTTGATAGTTGGTTTGGTGGTGAATCAGGTTCTTGTAACATTCCCTTATAATGCGGGTTCATTGAAAAACCTAACATAACTTATGGGTTTTCATTGGGTTCAGAGAATTTCAAGTCACTTGCTGTCAGAATTAATGGGGAGATAATTTGGGGACTGAATGTGAACATCTTCAAGGTTCTTCCTCCAGCTGGATTTTGAGTGTTTTTATTTTAAATTTAAATTTAAATTTTAAACTTAACATTTTTTTTTTTGAGGAAGACTTAGTTGGAGCACCCTGTAGGTTAGTAAATTTAAAATATTTTTTTTATAGACCTAAAAAATTCCCTTCTTAAAAAAACGCCTTCTTGGGCAGTTAAGAACTCGTAAACAGCCGAAAGCACTTACAGATCAACTTCAAATTGTGAACTTCTCAGATGTACCTCCAGCTGTGGAAAAAAAATCACGGAGAGGCACCGTCCAATGATGATTTCAAAGTAAGCATTTTTGGATTTCTGCCACGGCAATGGTAGACTAATGCGCCTTCCCCTGATGAAAAAATAGCGGTCAAGTGCAAGTCGGACAGGCATACGAAGGGGTTCCGTACCACCCACCGTATAATGGTGTTTTTTCAAATATCCTTCGTTACGGTGGTATTTGTTTGGAACGCATTTCTGGCGCCTGAAAATAATACAAAATATTTAACAAGCGAAGGAAATTATTTTTCACGTATCTCCTTGCGTATCGAAGAAAACATTTTTGTAGACTTTTGTATTTTTTTTTTTATGCGGACCACTTTTTATTTTTAACTTTACACTACTTTTACGACATTTTTACGGGCGGAAAGCAAAAGTTCAAGGTTTTTTGGGTAAGGAACAATTAAGAATCCATATTTCGAGAGTTTTTCTTTAAGCAATTTTTTGTACTGCGTACAGACTTCCAGTTATAGAAGCTCCATGAGCGAGTTACTGAACCATTACAACTACTTGACTGTCCCAAAAAAAAAGAGTCCATAATCTTACAGGTAGATGATTTTGTCTTGTACATAAATCTTTTCGGTTGGAGATTATGGTCTTTTCGATGACATTGACTGTTGTTTTATTGAAGGGTTGTAAAAGTGAAGCCATATTTCACTCATGCGAATCGGTTCAGAGAGCAATCCGGATCTGTTTTAAACTATTTCAAAAAGCTCGCCTAATCATCAGTGTGTTAAACTTTCGGTCACAAACAAATGCGTGTTATTCTACTACACTACGATAAACAATCAATTGTGTGTGCGTATTTCTGCAGATACTCAAGCTTCAATGAATGTTAACTATTTCATCAAACGAGAACCATTGAAGATTTTGCTCCCATAACTTTTTGAATATCCCTCATACTTTATGTGTTTGATAAAATCACCTTTTCAGAAATATCGATATATAGTATATTTTTTTTTCGTTTTCTAATTTCAGATTTCAATTTTCAATTTGTTGCAGCTTTTTTATCTTTAAAAGAAATAGAAGACCCTCAGAGGGTCAGGCAGGTTAAGTTTTACTTTTTATTGAGTATTTTTTTTAGCGCGTCGTACAATCACCCTGTATGATTTGACGACGTTCAAAAATTTTACTCCTCTCAGTTGCTGACAGTATATTACCGCTGTTATTATATTCCGTTAGTTTAATGAATTCATCTCCGCCAATGGATAATATCAAAACAGTTTCACCAAGTTAATTGGAAAGACTCTGTCAGAAAACTTGTAAAACTCTTCTTCTGAATATTGGGTTAAGTTATCTACAAAAATTATTTAAGGACTGCCTTAAGATTAGGTATTTTAGGATTGCAGTAAAAGTCACACCGATATAAAAGCCTGGTACGGAGCCTACTTCACCCTCTAATTACATGCCCATAAACTTACTTACTCCATTAAGCAAGTCGAGAAATTAATTCAAAATCGAATTGTGTCTTTTGTTCTGTTTTACTTAGTGAACAATTCGGGTGCTGTCCACTAAGTGCATAGTTTGAAAATATATATGAAAGCATTCGACACTGTCTGACTCAATGGGCTACTACACACGATGCTAAATCTAAAATTTCCAATGTTCATGTAAGAATCATACAATCCTCTTTATGTTCAAGCAGTTTCAAAGTTTCCTTAAACAATGTCTTTTTAAGCATTTCCGCATTCCAGATGGAGCTCCTCAAGGATCAGTGCTAAGTCCTGTTCTTTACAATGTGTACACCTGTGATTTCCCTCAACTGAGTTTCTGTGATTTTGCGCTTTTTGAAGATGAAACCTGCATTTCTTCGTCCGATGTAATTGATCTTTATATTGAAAGCAATCTTCAATCTGCCTTAAATACAGTCCAAGCGTACTATAACGACAACTGGAAAATAAAAAGACACAAACTATGTTTTTTTACTTTTAATAAAAAAGCTTGTTTGCTTCCAAGCAACAGACTTATAATAGATGGTACCCAGGCCGAGTGGAAATATTGTGCGAAATATCTTGTAGTTCATTTGGACAAACACTTAAACTTCAATCTTCACATACAAGTCGTTAACGAGGTTAACATCACTATTAAAACTCTTTATCCGTTTATTTACTGAAAATCAAAGCTCGGCAACAAGAACAAATTACTGATTTTCAAAGCTATTATGTTTTATGGAGCAAACTTCCTAAGACACATTTACGCAAAATCCAAGTCGCGCAAAAAAAAGACATTAAAAATGATCTAGAAACTTCCTTGGCATTTCTCAACAAAAAAATTACACTCACTGGCGCAAATTAAAACTGAGGCGAGAATTGAAAAACGCGCCGCCAAATACAACACTTCTTGTTTTTCATCTGATCTATAAATATATAGTAATAGTCAAAAAATAAGTACATAGTCTACAACATTGATAACTCCTTCTTATTTGTCATGATTTGTCAATAGCAGAATTGTTCGGAAGATCTGCAAATATGAGAAGTAAATGCAATGTAGTCGAAAAATATTCGTGATAATACAGGAACCCCTCAAAAAACATTGCCCTATACCGACCGTCGCATTGCAAAACTATCGAAAACGGACCCATTTTGATCTTGAAAGGATATATTAGAGGCGTTAGAAGAAAATGTATCCGCCAGAACTATTCGAAGAAGATTAGCCGACTTCAATTAACATGGAAGAGCAGCCAGAAAAGTATAGTTCCTTTCTTCTAAAGCATAAAGCAAAGGAAAATGTTTACGAAAGAAAACATTTCTTGGAAAAGTGAAGAAATAGGAAGAAAATGGCATAACATTCTCTGGAGTGACGAAAGTAAATTTAATTTGCACAGTTGTAAAACGTCCTCCAAATAAAAAATTTTCTTCTGCGTATACCAGGAAAACAGTGAAACATTGAGGTTTTTTCTTAGTCTGGTGTTGGTCCTATAGTAATCCGTATATGTAAATTTATTGACCAATATCGTGTTGCCTTATGCCGAGGAAAACATGCCACTGATTTGAAAGTTTCAGCAGGACTTTGAGATCAAGCATACTTCTAAAGCTGTTCGAGAGTGGCTTCAAGGGAACAGGCTTGATCTTCTTGCTTGGCAATCCCCGGATTTGAAACCAATCGAGCCCCTTTGGAAGTATGTGAAGGAAGCACGAGATTGAAAAAAAAACGATTTGGGGGTGGAATAAATCTAAACGTCAGTTTACCAAAAGTTGAATACTTCAATGCCAGCAAGATGCGACGCAGTTCTTAAATCGAAAGGAAAATCCCAAATATTAAGTCTACAACAGAATGTAGCAGGTTTAGTACTTAAGTTCCATGTTGTACCTATTTTTTGACCAATGAATTTTCATTAAAGATTTTATTTATGTTTGTTAATTTTCTGGTTTTCTTAGTTATTTGTTAATAAAACACTGTTTCATACAAAATAATTTGTCCTTCTTTTATTTAAAACTTTTAGTTCAATAAAAAATTTGTTTGCATCTTGTACCTATTTTTTAACCATAAATGTATTTAATTGACATTTTGTTTTATTATTTATTTAATTATTTATTCACTAATTAATTTATTAATTTATTTTTGTATTTCTAAATTGATGTATTTATCTTTCTATTTTTATTTTATTATTTACTTATATATTTATTAACTTTATTATTATTAAATTTATTTATGTATTTATGTATATTACTAATTTATTTATTAATATATTTATTGATCTATTTATTTATTTAATTAATTACCAACTTTGTGATTGGAATAAATTTCTTCTTTTCTCAGCAACTGAAACTGAATCCTCTTCTCTCTTGTTCTGGGCAACTTAAATCTGATGAAAGTTTTTCAAGTGGCTTTTCCTTCAAAATCATTGTTTGGTGATATTTATTAAAGCTTTATACAAATACTAAAGTTGAACATACAATATTTTGTAAAGAAAAATAATTTGTAAATATTTTGGCCACAATTAAATATCTTTCTATCCACCTAAATATTTTAATCTACTACTGTATGTTTTCTTGTCAACTTTTGCAGTAACTCATATAGCCTAACCCATTGAAGGTGACAATAATAAGATCCGCTCCTTGCATCCTAAGGCTTTCCGTAATAGGGTTATATAAAGCAGCGAGGCCAGTTTTTTATTAAGCCAGGGATGTAATTTTTTTATGTTGCTTTTTTGGAATCAAAGAGTTTATATAATTTGGCTTTGCATATTTCGTCACGCTGCAATATTTTTAAAGTGCACAAATAAATACATCTTAAGTACAAAAACAACTTGAATAACTGAATCCATTCGTCCGATATTCAGACTGCGTTGAGTAAATTGAAAAATCATGAAATTTTGGATTGCAGCTTGTTGGGTTATCTTGTTATGACAAACAACTTATTTTGCATTTACTTTAAAAACAAACGGATTCTAACAATTAAATTTGTTTGTATCCTTATCATTTTGTACCTCAAAACTCCAAATTAAAAAGATGTTACTGTGCCGAAAGTAGTGAAATTAATTCGGTTACTTATTTGATCTAAAATTTTGATTTGCCTTTCGTCAATTGAAGGGCTTGTTCTATTTCTTGGATTTCGACCCCGAGCCCTATGATATTCGTTAGCTTTACTTCATGCTCATGGGATATTTTCTCAAACATTTTATGTGCATGTTCCTTAATGAAGGTACCTTAAAATAAAATAATATATCGCATTCATAATATTTCACTTTTATCCTAGATAGAAAAACCAAAAGGACTCACTTTACAATTTTCAACCACAGCGCTGTACCAAAGTCATCTGAACCCACATGATGAATGACAAAAGATCTTGCAGAGATTCACGCTATCAAATTTTATATCTTATCCACCGTGGATAAGTGTAAAACAGGGTCTGTAAAAATTCCATTAAAATAAAAATGAGAAGACAAATGGATCCTGGGCTGAGCAAAAGAAAATTATACTGTTACGAGCTTTCCAAATGGAAAACAGAAAAATGGAAAAGCATTTTGATTTTGAATGTTGAAATGATATCATCTTCTGTTGTGATGAAAGGAATAATTTATAGTTCCAAGATTATTGAAAGAAACCGAAGGTAACATCCATCTTTCTCTGAATATATGTACATTAATACATATTGTAAGGAATAAGGATATCCAACTTCATGATGTGCATTCAATGTTAAAACTAAGCTCTTTGTGGGTTTATTGAAAATGTCTGTTGAAAATGCACTCAGAAAATGTTTCCTTTGAACATGTTTTTTGTGAAATACACTGCGAATCACAAGGGTAATTTTTTTGATGTAATATAACTTATACCTGCAAGAATTTTTTTACTCAGAAACGTTTCCTGCTTATGAGTAGAAATTTAGTTTCCAAGTAATATGCAAATCATAAAACTCAAGGTTTAAGGTCAATAAGACTTTCCTTAAATCAAATAATAAATAAAATGCCATGATAAAAATGTAATAAAAACAATAAAATGTTTAATTGAATCAAAAATTTCTTTAAAATATACCAGCGAATTCTCGTCTAAGCATCACGGAGAGCTTCAATTAAGATGTCCATGTCTTCAAATAATAATTTACCGCCTTCATAGACTTTTCAAGATAGACTCATCGAAATGGTCAAGTTCCGGGAATAGGATGGCCATGACAAAAGTTCCACGTTTTCGGTAGAAGTAGAATGAAAGCGTTGTTTTAGCTTTTTCTACACCCTTGATACATGATGTAAGGTTATGAGATCTAATCGAAATATTTTCCTTCTTCTTAAATCGTGGAAATAAAAGTTGCGTTGTAATTCACTGTTCCAAGCGACATCTCCTTGTGCGAAATCGATTCGAATCTCCTGATGCATTTGTTTCAGAACAGGTTTCTTTATCATTTTTCTACGCTGGACAGTCTTACATTTTATAAAATAATCATTTGTTCCGTCGTTCTGCTGCCTGCTACACCGCCTCTGGATCTCATTTTATTCGATGGTTGACTGGAATTTGATGTAAATGGCAGCAGGAACCGTTTTTCTCGGGATCTTGTTGCTTTAGTTGTGCGTCGTTTTTGATTTTTCACATAGTTTTTTTTCGGATCCGCAGAATAGTTGTTAAAAAAAAGTCCTACTTTTACGTGACATCTTTGCTATTTCCTTTTTCGTTTCGATATCGATTTGTGTTGCAAATGTTAAAACTTTTACCATTTAATTGAAAAAATATCCTCAATGTGAACTCCTGCAATGCGATAGACTCATCTTTCAGTTATTCATTAGTATTTGATTTTGGCAAATTCGTTATAAGCCCTTTACTTTTCTTTTGGGAAAATGTGTACCATCTCATAGGCTCTAATAAATATGCATCCAGAAAATCGGTCGCATAAATTGAAGGCATCATCCTAGGCATTCGCAGTGTATGTATATAAATGTATTTTTCCTCATCTCAGGCATACACCCTCCGTGTGCGTCCTTTAAATTTATATGTTTTATGTGCAAACATATTGATGAACGATACTCCTCGTCGGATGACTCGCCTTGAGCAACTGTAGGAATGATGCCTTGTCAGCTCTCTACAGTATTCCCCTCAATCGTTAGTCAATTGTTTCCCTCATGCACATCATTCATGATTGTTATCTGCAATTGTCACTTTCTCGAATCCATTTCTCACTAAAATAACTTCAGTCCTGATTTAATCATATTTTCTTTGGAACATGTTGTGTGGACGAAAAGTAGATATTCCTCAAGGTTTTATTTTTATCGTTGGCATCAATCCTTGGAGCTGCATCGATTGTTTTCGATTAACTAGCAGTTTGTGTTGAACGTTATTTTTATTGCTAGGATGTGTGCACTGGTGTGATGTTGGTGTTGTATCTGTGTGAATAAAATTCATTTGCTGGATATTACTTTAAGGCGAATAAAAAATCGTTATGTAGATCGGTCATAGCATTGGAAAACCTAAGTGATTGGTTGCACCTCTGCATTTAACCTGCTCGCTTTTTCCAACATTATGGATGTATGTGTTCGTAATTTGGTATTCACTTGAATCAATTTACTTGAAAAATGTTCCATTGTTGAGTATTAATTGAATCAGAGTCCCTACTCTGGATACTGTAGGCCCTTCGCTACAGAGTCTATATGAATCTTGACTGCAGCGAATAGCAATGGTACTTCTGCTGCAACTTTTAAAGGTTCCGTAAGCAAAGGGTGCCATCGAAAGGCTCCGCTGTTCGTCAAATTTTCACCGTATTAAATCTTGCAATCTTCACTTATATTATTATGGCCGATACAACGGAAAGATGTACAGATAATAAAAAGTTAAAAATAACGAGAGCTCCCCACACAAAAACATTCTTTTAAAAATTGCCACTCAATTTTACACCAAGAAGAAGGCTATGAAAAATGTAAAATTAAAAAGATTTGTTGTGTTGCATATTGTATGGTGGTACGAACCCTTCGTGTGCATATCCAACTCGCTTGACCGCTTTTTAAGATAACGCTTTAATAATGAAGGCTTCATTCCTATTTTAAAAATTATGGAGCTTATGGGAATGTAAATTGGCCCGGAATCTCATTCATTTGCTGTAAAACGAGACAAAGCCCGGATTGACCGTTTCGAGATACGAGCATCCAACGCATCAAAGGAGGCCAGAACTGCTCGATATGAAGAGAGAAACGCGGAAAATGGTTTTCTCGAAGTCGAGGAAGGTCCGATGCATGAAGCAGGAGTGGCAGATTGAATAAATGTAAGTCTAGAATATCATTTCATGACTTAGACTGCGAAATTCTTTACGCGAAACTTTAAACGTGTTTTTGTCGTAACTGACTTTTTCAAAACAATACCCACGACATCTCAGGTTCTACTGGACCGATTTACCTGAAATTTTTAGAGTCTTCTTTAAAGACATGCCTATGTCTGGAAATATCCCCATCCCCAAATTTCTTTTACTTTTTTTTTAAATTCGAAACAGTCAAAAAAAGTGTAACAAAAATTGTTTTTTTTCAGGCAGTCGCCATTTTGTGAAAAAAATCTTTTCAACTTTTCCGTAGTTCCAGATATTGGGACATTATTCTAGATTAATAATCTTTCTTATTTTGAATTTAAGATTGCTAGGAGGGTTAAAATCGTGGGTATGGTTACGCGCCAATTTTTTGAGACCCCCACTTCATCAACTGCTAATTTTTTTGAAATTTTCAACTTTTTTGAATTTTTTATATTTTTCAGTATTCTTGTTATGTTAATAAATAACTAATAAATAGATAGTAAAAATGTTAACTGCCTTTTTTATATGACATTTCAAAAATAACATGAACAACAATGCATACTTTCATTAGCTTCTCCAATAATTTTGAAAGTGTCAACGTTCTGGGTTCTTTTTTGAGCAGCGGAATCACCTCCGCAGTTTTTAATGCTAAGGGAAATACACCATAATGAACGCTTAAGTTAAATATATGACATAAAACATCTATCGCATAAAAAGAAATACGTTTCAACATACTATTGGTGATACCATCAGAAGTACACGAATTTTTGTTATCAAGCGACATAATACATTTATATATATTTCGAATGCGGTAAATGGCTGAAAGACAAACGCGTTGCACGAAGGAGCATCTTCAACAATATCAGGAAACAAATTTCAATAACGACTATAGTGACTAGGACTGGGTTTTATATCGGAAGCTATAGTAGTAAAAAACGTTTTTAATTGATTTGCTATCTCCGATGGTTTGTTATTGTTTTACCATCTACTTCGAGTTGCTTTATATCATTTTTTTCGATCTGCTTAGAATGCTATTAACAATTCTCCATTCCTTTTTCATCTTAAGTTTCTCTGATGTATATGATAAAATATAACTTTGAACGAAATCTAGCCTGGAGAAAATAACATTCATACAAGGGTTAGAGGGTTGTATTGTCGGAACATCTTTGTATAACTCAATAGATGAATTATGTGTGTGCAACTCAGGTGAAGGGTTATTCAATTGATTTATCAATGGATTATCAGGGAAATCACATCTGACCAAGAAAATTATCAGTGAGTTTTCGAATTCTGACAGAGATCAATTCAACATTGGCTTTATCATGAAGATCTCAAGTAGAGTGATGCAAGGGAAGATTTAACATCATTTTTAATAATTTGTTCTGAGAAATCTGCAATTTTTTATAACTTTTGGTTATAAAGTTAAAGTTATCCCGCACTTGGCACCCGTATAGAAGTAAGGCTTGAGAAAAAAAGATGGCTTTCGTCTTTTCGGAATTTATTTTAATTTTCCATTTTTTGTAAAAATGTTTCCACGACATTGATCGCATGATTAAATATCGTCTCGATATTGAGACCGATTTCATGCGATGCAAATATCACAATGAGCATCCTGGCAGTTTTGGGAACAAATTATACAGATCTGGGCAGAGAACTGCACCTTGGGGCAAGCCGTCATAAAAGTTTAATAGATTTGAGGGACTATTATTAACATAATAGGACTACCGGTTGAAAATGTCGTTATTGCAGACAACTTCATATCTATTACTCTGAGGTAAATTTTGACGAGTCTAGGTTTTTGTTCATTAGTGAAAACACACAAGTTTTGCAGGAAGTTTTTATATGCTTGTTTCATTTAAAGAAAAAAGAACCGAAACGCATCAATTGCTTACCGAAGCTTAGCCGGGCTAAACTATAGACAATGATGGTGATTTCGACACCGAAGACAAAGCATACCCCGGCCAGGTGAAAAAGTTTGAAGACCATGAATTGGAGGCATTGCTCGATCCGTCACAAACGCAAGAAATCACTTGGCGTCGCTCAGCAAACCATTTCCGATCGTTTGAAAGCAATGGGAATGATCCGAAAGGTAGGACATTGGGTGCCGTATGAATTGAAGCGACGAGACGTCGATCCCGATTTTGTATGTCCGAAATGCTCCTTGAACGCCACAAAAAGAAGTCTTTTTTGCATCGAATCGTCACTGGTGATGAAAAATGGGTGATGGAAAATGGGTGCATTACGATAATTCAAAGTGTCGGGCAACGTCAACATCGACGGCCGTTCAGAATATTCATGGCCTGAAAGTTATGCTGTGCATTTAGTGGGACCAGAAGGGTTTTGTGTATTATGAGCTGCTAAAACCGAATGAAACAATCACAGGCGAGGTCTACCGACGACAATTGATGCGTTTGAGCCGAGCACTGAAGGAAAAACGGCCGGAAACGGTCGCAGGACACTATAAAGTTATTTTGCAACATGACAATGCTCGGCCAATGTTCGGTTGCAAATGTCGTCAAAACTTACCTTGAAATGCTCAAATGGGATGTCCTACCTCACCCGCCGTATAGTCCAGACCTTGCGCCATCCGATTACTATCTCTTCCGATCGATGCAAGATGGCCTGGCTGACCAGCACTTCCGTCATTTCGATGATGTCAAAAAATGGATCGATTCGTGGATTGCGGCCAAACCGGTCGAATTTTTCAGAACAGGTATCCATGAATTGCCAGAAAAATGGAAAAAATGTGTGGCTAGCGATGGGCAATACTTTGAATATTGAATTTATATCGATTTTTCCTCAATAAAGCATTGATTTTTGAAAAAAAAAAAAACACATTTGTCAGTATCTGAATGAAGTGTAAAATAACCTATTTTTATTTCTGACCCGTTTGCAACTTGCCTCGAGTTTTCTTGAATTTATAACCACACCTTTTCCGACTGTAAAATTTTTCAGGACGAACAAATTCGTGTGATTTTTTGTGTGATAAAAATCTTTAAAGACTTCGAATTTACTTAAATTGGTTTTGTCAAAGACTTAGTTTCATCGGAAAAAATATGACATGTGAACCAGTTTAAGCTCAAACAAAAATCAAAAACAAACCGAAACCTACGCACGTCCATCTGTTAGATTCTTTAAATAAGTATAGCATTTGTGGTCCTCCTACCAACTATCCGTATTCTGTAAATATTTGTTCCAAATACGCCTCACTAGTTCCATAAAAAAAAGAAATATGTCATCAGAGAATTAAGCCGACTTAACTTTGCAAAAATATCAGATTGCGGAAACTACGATGCACCTCATACCCATTTCACTCCTGTTCGACGCTCTACCGTGCCCTTAGCAAGAAGCAGCAACTATCAGTTTGAGGGTGGCGAACTGGTTTTCTAACTCCGGAGCAACTACACACAGTAAAATACTTACAGAGTCAAGCACACTTTGTACATACAGAAATGGTATGATACTAATGGAATTATGTACTACAAACGAAGCCCAGCTTTTAACGTAGACGAACACGGGTTCTTGCTGGGCGCCTGCCCACCCAAACCCAGACGCTGGAAAAGATTCTAGTCTGGGTCTACTTTGATATATTACGTTCGCTGGGATTTTCTGCTGCGGTTATTTCATTCGTCTTTTTTGGAAATTGCTAAATGAATTGGAACTGTCGTGACGTCGACTTAGCACACAAAGTACATACCTACTTCTAGAGGTCAGCGATGTAAGCTATACCTAGGCGGTATTTTTGTTAAATTTGTGACAGGAAAAACGTGAAGCGAAAAAAAAGGTTAAAATCAAGGAGCAAGGAATTCTTGTTGGTGGCTGTCAGGTGAGAGGAAAATAATGGCCAAATCGCAACAGTGCACACAAACCGCAACTTTGGAGATTCGAAATAAGACAGAACCCCGCCAACGACGCCTCGATGTGTGCTGGTTAAATTCAACTGGTGTTTTCGAAAACTCTTTCAAACCCCCCAAAAAAAAAACAAGCTCCAGAGGTGGCATTGACTTGTCTAGTGCCACAAGCAAATAAATCTCCTCGTATATTGTTTACATGTAACCAATTTCACCCTCTTTGTTAACAAGCCTTTAAGGCTAATGTTTCCATTTTTCCAGTTGACTGATTTCACCATAATTTTCCAGGTGAAAATTGAACATTGAAATCGGCTCAGTGATACGATGCGTAGTTCTGTAAGTTGAGCCAAAGAATGGTTTTATGGGCCGAGAGTTCATTCAGGTCATAAAGATACAAAGAAGTGAAACAAATCTTAAGGAAATCCTTATTTTATTGTGTGTGTTGACGCATTCCTAAAAAAATCGAGAAAGAAGGAAAATGACACAAGTCAAATGAAGCAACTTAAAAATAATACTGCTCGGTTTTGGAGGATGTACCAATCCTGCTGACCGCACGTGATAGAAAATTGTGGCGTGCATTGACTTTAAGCCAATTAAAACCGTCCTTAAAGGAAACGCTAAAATCGACTGTTTCCATTCTGTGTTGCAATGGCTTGCTACATCTTTCGAACCGCTCGGAATGGAAAAGTGGGTTGATGTGTTCACTTTAATCTAGGTAACACGGCTACTGAGACGTTCTTGTTTTCCGAAATAATTCACTGTAACGGACATCCTTTAAATCACAAGGATTAAGGGTAACACTAACAACAGCTGGCCAACTTCATCAAAAGCATCAACGACAAGAATTAATAGAAAAGTTGGGGATACAAGCAAAAAGAATGGATACAGTACTGGGCAAGGTGTCTCCGGTCAGACACAACACGATGGAATAAGGAAACATCGTTGTCATCCAAAAGCAATCACTTTTCCATTAACAGATTAAGTAGAGATAGGGATCTATTTCACAGCTCTACAAATTTACTGAAAACATCTAAAAGGATACCGCGACGAAGTTCTTGTTCTACTCTATCACCCAGAGGTGGAAAATATTGCAAACTATTCTTTAAAAAGTTGTGGAAAAAAAAGTTATTAAAGCAGCTACTAGGTGGTTTAATTTTCGTCAGGCAGGAAATTCGTTGCTTATAAACGCGAGCTCGAGTGTTCTTTATGCGGGAACAAACGCGCGCACCGAAATTAATCGGGCTTATGTTTTTGTCGTTCATGCATCGCCTTCTGCCGATGGTGGAAGGATCCTCCAAGATCATTTCCGTTAAATGATCATTTTTAAAAATACAGTGAAGAGCTGTGCTTTGTATGACGATCAATCGTTAACTTTTCGAAAACGGGTTAGAATGAAGTAATAAATGGATCTGCCCAGAGGTAGACTTGAACTGCCACCTGGAAACATCGTACACGGTTTACACTCGCAAACGGATACAAATACGGATCTGATGAGTGGATTTTAGTCGCCTCTTACGACAGAAATGCCATATCTTATTCTTATCCATGACCAAAGGGTGGCGTACGGATTAGAATAATTGCCATAAGGATAATAGAACATACTCCGGAGGAAGTTTGGGAAAAAGAGAAGTAGATTTTATTAATGAAATGTTCAAACGATCAGTTGAATGCATTTTATGCAGCTTCTTCAACTCAAGAAACAACTCGGAGGAAGTGCCAAAAAAAACTGGCGGGCTTGTGGAGAAAAAAAAACAAAGAAGACGACATATCTGGCGATAGTGATGCTGTAAAAATTGAAATGATATACTCTCTTTAATTTACAAAACGCATATGGATTTTGAGAAACTCTGTTGTGAGTGTTGAGAAAGTTCTGCGAACCACCACAAGTCTTTAACTTGCTGAAGCCTCGACTTGAAAATTACAAAAGCACTCACAGATCAAAATTTAATAATGATACTGCAGAGATTTTGAAGCCCACATATTGAATTATCATCGTAATTATGATCTGGTACAAGGAGGCTTAAGCCTGCTCCATACCTTGCTGCAAACTTGCGCAAATAAACTTTGGAAAACAACACGCATTTAAATACTGTGTATGGGCTTTCGATCCGAAGTATTTTTTCGACGTAAGAAAATCGTAAGAAAAATTCTATTAAACCGACTGCATTCATTTTTGAATACGTTATTCTACGCAGCAATGGCTAACCTTGGTACAAGAACAATTTTTAAAAACAATTTATTGTTTGTCACTCAATTTTAAATTAAAAATTTAAAATAATTAATTATTTTTATTAGTGCGAGATGGAGTCACAACCATACAGAACTTCACTTTCTTGTTTCAGATGAATATAGGTGAAGTAGTCACTCAAGCCAGTCATCAACCGCCATTTAAAGGTCGAAAAAAAATTATGAAGACGGCTGAAAAGTTTTAGAGCAAAGCATCATTCTTCATCTTCCCTGGAATTTATTTCTAAATCTCACGGGACTTTCTCAATAGCTCGCAGTACTTTATTTAAAGAATAAAATTATATATTTTCGTACAAGCCTTGACTTGTATTCAAAATAAGTTTAAGTATTTTCTTTTACAATTTGTACCAAATACTTTACAATAGAATTTCTCTATTCACTCAGTGCTTTTTTCCACGCGTAGCGTTAGTGCTATATACTTAGCTTCGGTCGCATAAAATAATTGTAAATAAATTTAAATTGAACAATTTAAATATCAGCATTATCTGCAAACGTCTCGTATACATTTAATCAAATACTGGACCAAGGACACTTCCTTGTGGGGCTCTAACAGAAATCTTCTTAAATGTATCGTAAGTTTCTTCGTTTAATCTGCTTCTACCATTTTTTCTATTCCGTTGGTTTTTATAAAATTGGTGGTGGCCGTATTTTTGCTGGCCACATAATATTTTCATTCGCTTTCAATACAAATGTCAAGTGGGATATCAGTCTGAAGGACTTTTTATCATTTTGTGATTCTCCCGGTTTCTGAAATGTGTTGCAACCTAAGCCCGGCTCTTTTTATATCGAATTTGTGTATCTATTGCTTCCTTTTTTATTAAATCGGATTTATCTTGTCAAAGTTATCAGGCTCTAGAACTGACTCGTCACAGACTCGATGAAAATGTATTAAAGGTTTTTTTTTAAATCTCTGTTTTCATTGGGTTAGAAGGGCTATGAACGAAGGGACTGCAGTGTGAACTCCATGGTCAAATTAAGGGGGTATTCTAGAAATTAAAAAAAAAAAAAAAACTTTTTTATATTTTCAAAGTTTAAATATTCAAGAATATATCTACAAGATGATTTTTCAAAATTCAAATTATTTTCGGAGACATCGGTATTTTGCTGACCCTGCATCCCAACCGGTTCGGCAGTAACTAATCGAACAAAGGATATAAGGGATTCTCCGTCTACCTGAATCCATATTTCTCAGTAAAACCTTTTGTCCTTTGTACATATTGTAAAACAAGAACCCAAGGTGACTTGTGTATTTTATATTTAGTGTTCACTTATGTCCAGCTGCTAACAGTTGAATTCTCACCTTCAAACCAAGTGGACGTACATATGTGCTGTGTGTGAAATAATAAACAAAGCGCGGATTGACCGCTCCGAGATACGAGCATCCAACGCATCAAAGGAGGCCAGAACTGCTCGACATGAAGAGAGAAACGCGAAAAATAGTTTTTTCGAAGTCGAGGAAGGTCCGATGTATGAAGCAGGAATGGCAGATTGAATAAATGTAAGTCCACAAAATCAATTCATGACTTAGACTGCGAAAAACTTTACGCAAAACTTTAAACGCATTTTTCTCGAAACTGTCGTTTTCAAAACAATACCCACGATTTCTCAGGTTCTACTAGACCGATTTACCTGAAATTTTTAGAAAGTCTTCTTTAAAGACTTGTCTATGCCCTGAATTATCCCCATCCCCAAATTTCTATTACTTTTTTTAAATTCGAAACAGTCAAAAAAGCGGTACAAAAATTGTGAAAAAAAATCTTTCCAACTTTTCCGTAGTTCCAGATATTGCGACATTATTCTAGATTAATAATCTTTTTTTTTGGTTTCAGATTGCTAGCAGGGTTTGGTTACGCCCCAATTTTTTGAGACCCCCACTTCATCAACTGCAAATTTTTGAAATTTTCATTTATTTTTATTTTTTGATTTTTTTTTCTGTATTCCTGTTATGTTTATAAATAACTAGTCAAAAAATGGACGCTAAAAATATAAATTGCCTTTTTTTATGACACTTCAAAAATTACATGAAATTATGCCTCTTCACCAGAATACCCCCTTAAAAAATGAACACTGCTTTCTATACCAATCTTCAAGTTCTACATAACCGTTAATTTCTTTTCTTGTAACCAAAACCGACTGAGTAAGATAATGTCGATCAAAAAGCAGCCGGGCTTGAATACAGATGGTATTGCTAAGGAATGTTGTCATAACCGTCGTATACTGTCATGTGTTGGCAGCAAATTTTAACTCACGCGTATCCTGTTTTTCGAAAAAATAGAAAAAGAGCAATTTTGATCCGTAATTCGCTTTTTTTCTGTTATCTATGGTGACCTTCCACCATCTTTGACAACCGTGACGACTTGGTGTGTCGTACCAAGAAGGAAAGCTATCGATGGGAGCCGCGACTACGACTAACAATGTCTAAGCAGTGTTTGGAATTGTTTAAGCTATATTCTCACGATATTTTGGTTCGGGTCGACACAGTTCATTACAACTTGGATACATAATTATCTATCTGAGAGCAAGTGATAATCGAAAAAATGGAGTCCTGGTCCTAGTCCCAGTTTTTTTCGATTCCGAAGAGAAAAATGTTCACGACTGTTTTGGAGAAAGATAGTTCGTTCACGGGGCAGATCAAGAATATAGCAAACTCGTTCTCATCTGCCGCTGTCAAATTGCGCTGCGCAAATAGAAACCCCACCATACTCACACGTTCTTTCAACCTTGCGTATTCCTTTTGCTCTCCAACATAAAAATATTGTTCAAACAAGGAAATAATAAGAAATGGCAAATCATATTTTTGTGGGCTATAAAAGAGCGAGAAAACTTGTGAGAAGAACAATTTTTTTAATGCTTGTGTTTCATTTCGAACTCGATTACTTATTGAACGACCCTCATATGACTGGTGTACCCTTAAATTACAAGTGTTAATGAGTACAAAGTTTTGTAAAAAGGAAGACAAACCTCAATTGTTTTTGTTTAAAGTTAGATTTTTTTAATTGTAGAGCATCTAAAAAATGATGAACCAATCAACCAAAACAAAAAAATTTAAAAACAATTTGCATGGTAATCTCAGATCAACTTGTACAACCACATTATAAATTATGTATGTACATCCATAATTCATAACTTATCCTTCACCTGATCCATGACTACACGGTTGCAACATTTTTCAATTCATTCAATTACTTGCCCTTTCTTAGTTATGATTCCGTATCGCAAAACAAACTTTTTCCTAAAGGTAGACTTATTTATGTTTTCTCATAATTCATGGCCAACCTTTGCCCTCCTTTAATTCCAACTATGTAAAAGTCCACCCAGTCAGTGCATACATACAAATGCAACTGATTCCTTACGCCCATAGGGTAACTTCCATGATTTATTCTCGTACATCCTGTAAACAATAAATTGGGTCACAAGGATGACTCTTCTACGTTTAAAGTGCATCTGGTAAGAAATAAATAATAAAAAAAAAATTAATGTCCTCAGAAGTAAATTTTACTCCAGGACTATTCAAATTCGAATGCTTCTTCACCCACAGGTAACACCCAATAAGGCCAAAATGCATAAAGATTCAAAAGCTACAATTGAATTGCAGCTGCATGCATGCCACCGACTCCTTATGGTTAAAAAGTGGTACACTTTTAAGTTCTCACTTGAAAATGCTATAACTTGAGTTGGAGTTTTCAATGGAAACTCCAGGCAAGGCATCTTTACTTGCATTCACTTGTGTATGAATGTGTGCCCACTCAATCGATAATTTTAAATCTCTAGAGCTGCGACACACTCAAAAGTTCAACAAAAGTTTTAATGGACAAACTAAGTGTTATCAAATTAAAGAGTGGATAGCAAGTTAAAAAAAAATACTTGATTTGATCGATTTTGAAATCAAGTGAATAAGGAAATAAAAGACAAGAGAGTTGCTTCACAGAACCAATTGAGTGACAAGATTGTACCGAATGGTCTTGACATGCATCTAATCAGGTGGCCGAAAAGTAGTCAAACCAAACAGAAAAAAATTGATTTGTCTTCAATCCCACCTGTGCACAACATGAACTTCTCATTTGTGAAGGAAAATAAAGTCATCAAATCTATAATGTAATCATTCTTAGATAAAACGAATTTTTTTAGTGATGCCCAGTTCGGCTTTAGAAGTGGAAGATCTACTGAAGATGCCTTATTGAAGCTATGTGGCGAAATTTATCATAGCTTTAACGAATCTGATATTCCGGCCACCTATATAGATATAGATATAACTAAAGCCTTCGACATGATGGACTATGATTTGTTGTTGGATAAACTGTATAAGGCGGGCTTTAGAGGATCAATCCATAACAGGCTTGCTTCTTATCTGAACGATCGAAGACAACGGGTCAGAATTAAAAATCAATTGAGTTCGCTGGAGAATGTAAACATAGGTGTTTCACAAGACTCAGTTTTAGGTCCTATTTTGTTTCTAATCTTTGTTGATTCTCTTTTCATACAACCATTTAATGGTAAAATAACAGCATTCGCTGATGATACTCTGTCCTTCTCAAACAGAAATTTCTTCTGTTTTTTTTCGGACGTGAACTGGGATCTAGAACTACTTCGTAGATGGCTTAAGCTTCATAAGCTAGTTATAAGTAACAAAACGAAGTTTATGCTTTTCAAAAACACGAGCATTTCTCGCGAAGGTATAAATCGCCATTATCACTCTCCTAGTTGTTTAAAACTGCGTTTAAATAATACTTCATCTGAATATGCCTACATACAATTCTAACATTAGCTGTACCGCCGATTGTTCTTTAGACGAACATGTAGACACATTTAAATACCTAGGTGTTATAATGGATGCTAAGCTAACTTGGGATGACCATACTTCCTATTTAAAGCAGTATCTTCATATAATAGTACGGCAAATCTATCATCTGAGCCTTAACTGTCCTCCATCAATCCTGAAATTAGTATATAATGGTCTACTCAAATCTAAGCTTGAATATGGACCTTACATGCTGGGGTGGTACATATTTTAACAAGGTAGGCCCATTACTTGTCAAGCAAAAACATACTCTTCGCATAATTTAAAAGAAGAATCGTAGAACCCCAAGCTTTGATCTGTTTCAGAACTTAAGAACTTTACATATGAGACACCTTTATGTGTTTAAAGTTTTAAAACCATTTTTTCTAAGATCCGGTTATAACGCTGCCAGATTATATGGTAACTATAGCTTACGCGTGAATACCAGAAATTTTGTAACTATACCTAAAAAAAAAACAAAACACTTTTCTCACGTTTTTTTAATGTCACTGCGCCCCGATTCTTTAATTATTTACCCGAATGTATACGATGCGAAAGAAATGAATCAACATTTTTAAGAAATATTAAAATTTGGATTTTCTCATTCAACCACAATGAAATTGAAATTTTGTTTAATCAAATGTCATGTAGCAAAATATTTGAATTTAACTTTTCTTTTATCTACAAATGCACCTGCATACAAATTTTTATATTATATTTTTATTTTCTTTTATTTTAATACTCTTGTATTGTATTTTACTAAATAACCCCCATCAACGCATTGTTATGATTTTTTTTTTTAAGTTTAATGGTTCGTTAGCCTCTGGTCCTTATGACAACTGAATGTCCTAACTATTTCGTTTTAAAACTTTGAGTTTATGTTTGTTTTGAAAATTGTGTAATTAAAAAATGTATTTAAAGGTTTTCATTGAAATAAAGTTAACATAATAATAAAAATATTACTACTTTAATTTCTTACGTTCATTTACCTAGATGAGAAAACGAGGGACGAACTGAAAACTAAGGGTCTTTTTTGTGTCTCAAGAGGAAGTGACAGCGGTGAGGTTGGACATTATCATCTTAATATTAATTAACGCAGCTTCGGCAGATATCGTTGTAAGTTCGCTTGGCAATGTGCAATGTTACAACTTAATTGCCCCAGCGTATTGCAAATTTATCCAAGGCCAAAGATGTTAACTACTTTTTGCTTTACTTGAAACATGTCTGAAATTGGAGGCTTAATGCAGTCTTCTTAATTAATTAAGATTCGCCTCGTCTCACAATTTGATTTCAGAACCCAGGTTCCAAAAATAGATAGAGGCCATGTTCACCCATTTTGTTAACAACAAAATATTTCGGCTTTAACATTGATTGCCTTAAAGCAAGTGTTCTGCCTTAAAATAACTTCAAGCATATACGAGGCCGCGAGTTCACACAGCCTGTGGAACAGTTGATTAAGTGTCTGTATTTCAATTAAATCAATTGATAATTCCAGGTTCGGATCAAATTTTCGAACCTGTTCAGTCACCATTTGCCATCGGAATGAAGTGATCGACCAGCTATTATTTTATCGGCCTATTTTTAAACCTTCCTGTCAATGGTTTGTGAAGATGTTGTTATTGGCTCTATGGTGAAGGCATATAACTGACGAATAATAACAAATAAAATACTGCGAAGTAAGCGAATGCAAATAAGTCGATACCATATTCTCTGACCCATTTCCACTGCACAATTTGGAACAATCGAACCAAAGAATGAACATCTGAGTTTCAAACCTCCCCCTTGCGAGCGAGTAAATTACAAAACTATGCAACTCAGTATTCTTAAAGCTCCTACATAGAATATATGATAATTGAGCATATTAAATACAATAGTTTCAACCAGTTCACTTTCAAGTTTGAAAATGATTCCACAATGTATGTGACCTCAGTCAAGAGGTTGACAGCCGTGCCTCCGAGCTGAGATAGAAAGTAGCCGCGGATCTTTTTTTATGTCTGGCAAAAAGTGTCAGTTCGGTCTCCGAGGAGATCACTCCCAATCCAAATTTGTTTGCAGATTTTTAATCGTTGGATCCTGCTTCTTTGATTGATTTTTTCAATGTAAGTGCCTTCTTCTGTCTTCTGTTAAGCTTTTGTCAACTAAATATGTGACCATGCGGATGTTTTTTGTTTTGGTATTTAAATTGTTTAAGGCCACTTATGTGAATGTGTTATTCAGTAATGAGTTCTTGATCATCTTGGGATTGTTTAATTCAAAATATACGTCTAGTAATTGCTTTCCTGATTTCAGGATAAATGGCGAGAGGTGAGTGGACCTTAAGCGTAACAAATCTGTTTCCACGCTTTCCTGCAAATTTGTAGGCCCATTAACATCCTCAATTCCTCTTCGCAAAATGTAAGGCAACTTGGAACTGGTGCCTTTCGCCCAGGCATATGAGTCCCCTTTGGCAGTTCATGAGCTGCTGTCTAGATTCTCTCGTTTTCTCAACTGGCTTTGCTTATTTCGTTAAACTCTTGAATTGGTTAAAAGTAGTCTTGCAAATACATCCTTCTGAGTTCTTGGCTGTGGCAGCTCAGTAGTCAGTATACCTATATACGATGACTGTCCGAAGAGTCCGCGCTGGTGTTATGTTTTGTCTTCCGACTAATGGGCATCGTTCAAAGAAGACCCCATTCGTTTTTCGTTTGATTAGCAGTTCTTTATCCTGAAGCCATCTTGGAACTTAAATTTCGTAGTGGCTCTTAGCGGACTCGGCGAATTTTCTCAATGTCCTCAAACCGGTGTCATTTGAGTGCCATTTTTAAATTCCCATCTGGAAGCTCTTGTTTGTTGTTGGTATCTGCTTCTTTAGAGCAGCAGTTGGTAGCTGGTGTACCTTGTTCCAAGCCCCGTTTGCTGGGCGTGAAATTGAATTGGTATTTTTTCAACACGTAATTTATAAGTCTATATTATTTTTATTATTTGTTGTTTATGCGGCAATAGTAGTACATATTTGCAAGAGTTGTAAGTGTCGACATTCGACGGTTCAGAAAATGGACGGACGGATGGACGGACATCGGAGGGCTAGTAAAAGGGTTCCATTATCTGAAAATACATGATAACGAGTGATAGAGTCACAATTCAACTGCTTCTGAGACGTGATATTCTGTTTTCCTCGTGGATACCCTGCTATCGAAATTGAACTTAACGGCATAAATGTTATACATTAATATCAAACGTATTTTTTTTATTGGGAAAAATAATTCATGTACAAAACTTACAATGTGGCATAGGAGGACACATTTAAGTCAAGCTTGAAAATAAATAAATAAAAATAACCATACTCATTTGTGAAATATACCTTCTAAATATCAAGTTACTGAAGTATTAAACCTATGAAAAGACCAAATGCACAGATATTCGCAAAAACACATTTCATATTTGCGTATTTAAGACAACATAGATGTTATTCAGCTCTGAAGATACAACACCAGAGTTCAGTACAGGACCTGCTTTCTGGCTTGTTTCCAATACAGTTGGTAGCTGGCTCAATCAATTAATCGGGCACACAAAATAATAAGCATATTACACACCGACTACAAAGGCAAGGCTGCCGAAAACAAAAAAACTGCAAGGTAAGTAGTACAAATCCAGCAGGAAAAGGATATCTGAGTGGTTAGAAAAAATACTGCGAAAATCACTCGAAAGCTAATAGGACTACCTAATCAATGCTTTATTGAGGAAAAAAAGATATAAATTCAATACTCAAAGTATTGCCCATCGCTAGCCACACATTTTGACCATTTTTCTGGCAATTCATGGATACCCGTTCTGAAAAATTCGACCCGTTTGGCCGCAATCCACGAATCAATCCATTTTTTGACATGATCGAAATGATGGCTTTGAGCGTTTCAAGGTAAGTTTTGACGACATTTGCAACATGTGGCCGAGCATTGTCATGTTGCAAAATAAGTTTATCGTGTCTTGCGACCGTTTCCGGCCATTTTTCCTTCAGTGCTCGGCTCAAACGCATCAATTGTCGTCGGTAGACCTCGTCTGTGATTGTTTTATTCGGTTTTAGCAGCTGATAATATACAACACACTTCTGGTCCCACCAAATGCACAGCATAACTTTCAGGCCATGAATATTCTGAACGGCCGTCGATGTTGAGGAGTGCCCGGGGTATTTATACGTTGCTCGACGTTTTGGATTATCGCAATGTACCCATTTTTCATAACCAGTGACGATTCGAAGCAAATAAGACTTCTTTTTGTGGCGTTCAAGCAGCATTTCGGACATGCAAAATCGGCGTTCGTCGTCTCGTGGTTTTAATTCATACGGCACCCAATGTCCTACCTTTCGGATCATTCCCATTGCTTTCAAACGGTTGGAAATGGTTTGCTGAGCGACGCCAAGTGATTTTGCAAATTATTCTTGCGTTTGTGACGGATCTTGATCGAGCAATGCCTCCAGTTCATGGTCTTCAAACTTTTTCACCAGGCCGGGGCGTTCTTTGTCTTCGGTGTCGAAATCACAATCTTTGAACCGCTTAAACCACCGCTGACACATTCTAACGTCTATAGTATAGCCCGGGTAAGCTTCGGTAAGCAATTGATGTGCTTCGGTTGCTTTTTTCTTTAAACGAGAGAAGCACATTAAAACTTCTCGCAAATGTTGTTTTGATGGCACGAATGAAGGCATTTTACGGCTTTACAAAAACTTGTGGGTTTTCACTAATGACCAATAACCTAGACTGAAATAATTAGACAATAACATGAAGTTGCTGATGTGACAGCTGTCTTGGTCGAAATTCACCTCAGAGTAATAGATATGAAGTTGTCTGCAATAACGACATTTTCAACCGGTAGTCCTATTGTCATACCCCAATCAATACCAACACGCTCAGAAGCATCATTCTTTCTAGTCTGGCTATTTACCGCTATTGACGTACTTCAACAAGCAGTGGAAACTCCATTGCAAAACCCCACTTGGGCTTCGTTACAATGAAATACTTCTAGAGCACGTTTGTTTCGAATTAAAATATTACGTAATATTTGCAAATCCTGTCGCATAAATCTCCTTCCATCACGCCGTAGCGTACATTCGCAGCGCGAAAAGGATGATTTTTTTTTCGCTGCGAACATATTCCTGATTTAACAAAATGAGCACCTTATTTTACCAACGGACTACATATGTCTCGAACACAGCCATTGCGCTCATGACACTATCCATGGTTCGAAGCTTAGCTGACAAGTTTGAAACACACTCATTTGTTTGCCGCTAAGTGCTGTCAAATTTAAAAAGTAGAACTGAACCGCCAGAATAAGCAAAAGTGTCTGTCGAATTCGAATAAAGTCTAAAATCTATTTCTATTTAATTTCATTACGTTACAAAGTTAGTTTAAAGAGTTTTTATTTCAAGAAAAATGGTTGTTAATATTTCACCCGAAATAAATATTGACGGTGCTGAAAAACTGTATATTTTGGAGAAACACCGCTTCGAAAGTTTCAAAATTTGGCCGTTCGCAAAGGATGCATTATGTAGCGTTCAAAAGGTAAAGATACAAGTTTTTGTGAATAATTAATGCAACCAAATGTATTCCAAATAGATGGCTGAAGCTGGTTTTTATTGGGCTGGAAACGAACATGAAAGCGACACGGTAGCATGCTTTGTATGCGATAAAAATCTGGATGGATGGGAAGCGACAGACGATCCATGGGCAGAACATACAAAACATGCTCCACAATGCATGTTTGTGAAATTGGGAAAGCCGGAAAAAGACTATACTGTAATTATGAGCAAATTAAAATGAAAGTATCATCATTTTCATTTCTGTATCTTTTAAGGTGGAGGAATTCCTCGATCTCTTTGGCGTGGTTGTTAAGGGACACCTAAATAAATCCGCAAACAAATTAAAGAAACGCATTCGGCAGTTTGCTGAAAGTGAGATGAACAGTTTCTTGAATTCTCGTTAGCATATTCATACGTACTCCTTATTCTCTTATATTAAAATAATCGTTAAAAGCATTTAATTTATTTGATTTGTGTGTTTATCTTAAATCTGTGAGAAACGAGGCATCGGTTCCATTGTACTTTGAACAGGTTTAGAAGAATCGACTGCTTCGTTTAGCTTTTTGCATCATGACAAGACAGCATACCAAGACTTAAACGATAAAACATAAATCATTCGTAATAATTATGATAAGCAACAATCGGGGTTAAGGAGCGCTCATGAAATTAACATGAAAACCGACGGAAGTTTAGTTAAAAGGATTGTTTTGCCATGAAATTCCGTATGGAACCAATACTAGCCGATGTTATTTTTTATTTTGTACTCTACATAACTCGTCCTAATATTAAATGGGACCTCAAGGTCTTTTAGGGGCCTAAGGCATTTGCACTAAAGTATTTTGATGGTTTCAGGCTTTTCTTTACATTGACAGCTCCTGTAAAGAAGGATGTCATCGGGAGCCAATAAGAAGACTTGTGATACCCATTCTCTTATCCCATTCAAGTTGGTTTTTAACATATTTGAAAGGAAATGTTCTTCCCAAATGTAAATAAACCCAATGGGCTAACATGGGCTCGCTATTCCTTAACTCCTTTAGACTTGTTTCAGGTGCTGAATGGAAAAGCTCTTCGCAAAAGAAGAACGCTAGCTTAATTAACTTAACTATTTACAGACTAACTTACTGGCCCTATACGGGTGCTTCACATCTACTTACACTACCCTTAGAATAAGTAAGCCGGAAAAGGCAAAGACCACACCATTTCTTTCTCAATCGAGAAACGTTGTTTGGGTAATAAGACGCAGATAGCAATTTGTTGATCGAAGCCATTGCTCTTGCAATGTGACTTCGAATGAGATTTACCAGAAAGTAATCCACTCTGATCAGGCTTGCCTGGTTGTACAGAACTTCATTACTATAGAACTGTTTTTACACAGACTCTGGAGTTCTATATAAATGGAGACAGCAAGGCTTGTTCCCACGTTGAACCACACGGGACATCCATAGGCAAGAACAGGCCGAATGAGGGTCATAGATCAGATCACCTTTATCGTGGCATCAGGTTGACTGCTGCAAAACAGTCTCTTTGTCAAGGTAAAAGCAAAGTATCTATATGTTTGTTAAAATAAAGATACCGATCCAGCCAGATCCCAAGGTAACTGAAAACACTTCGATTCGCTAGTGGCTGCCCGCTACTTCTCTCTAGTATTTCTAGACGACCTAGACAACGGAGTCCTGAACAGAATGGTCTCGCCCTTTTTGGAACTTCCAAGCGTCGCAATATCCCTGAATCTTATTGAAATCACGTTACATAAGGCTTCGGACCTAACCTGTACGCGATCAAGTCATCTGCGTAAGCTATAGAGTAGCAATGAGAGACTACAATATCGCCCGTGAATATTTTGAATAAATTCGTCGACCTTACAACACCCTGTTGCAGACCGTTGTAAATTTCAAGGATCCCAGTGGATGTTACATTGCCATTGTTCATAATAAACTATCTGCTGGTGAGCATATCTAAGATTACGTCCAGCAGCTGTTTGCTTATGCCGAGCTGAACTAACTTGAAAAAGAGTCCCTGCAACCATGCGGTGTCAATACTTCTTTATCTTAATGTTCAGCCACTTTGTGCGTAGACGTAGAAAGGGGGTTGGCTTTACTCACGTTATAGATAATCTGATCTTCTCTTTTCGTGGTCTTTGTTGGTCTAGGCTTTCTCTTCTTGTTGTTAATTTTTTCGTTCTCTATTAGCATCTGGACTTAAGTGAACACTAAATATAAAAGATACAAGACACCTTGGGTTCTTGTATTACAATATATACAAAGAACAAAAGGTTTTACTGAGAAATATGGCTTCAGGTTGACGGAGAATCCCTAATTTCTTTTGTTCGATTAGTTCCCGTATTTACGGGTCAGCAAAATACTGATATCTCTCTTACCCCGTTTATATAGCAGATTGATTCTGGATTAAGTGTCATATAAACGGAGATCGGATTCAAATAGGGTTACCCGATCTGATCACAAAATTCGTGGGGATCGGATTCAGTTTTTGCATATAAATGAAAAGATTAAAAGTGTTTGAGAGAAAAAGGAGAAAGAGGCAACGAGATTTCTCGTCATTTCGCATTTAAATTTGTAGCGAAGAAATAAAAGTGATGCCAAAAAACATAAACGAAATTAATGTTTGCAGCTCCAAGAGACAAGAACTGTCTAATTGAATACCTTTTCGATCCTTCAATCCGGTGCAGCATATACCCGGATTGAATCCTTATTCGGTCCTCGATCCGGTCATATAAACGGGATATCTATGTACTGCTTTGTCGCATTGTGCACCATAGTTTGCGAACGCCCGAATTGACTTATTTTATTGGCAGTATTTCGTTATGATAATTCTGTGCATTTCGGGGGTGCAATGCAACTGTTTTTGCGACCCATTTCTAGAATTTATTGATCACCATGCAATTGGAAATACAAAAGTCCTTTGATGACTAATTATGTGACCACCACTGTGGAAATAATAGAAATGTTCAAACAACTTTTTTAATAAATTAACAACAATTAGTATATTTCTGACGGTGACGTACAAAATAACAAGCAAAAGGACATTTGAATGAGGAAAAAGTATAAATAAAGCTTTCAGTACAAAAAAAAAAAAACTTAAGGCTAAGTCTAAGGACTAGAATTTAGATCAGCTTTTACGATTTTATTTTCTTCTTCATCTCGAACTTATACAATGCCAAACCAAATTGGTGGACAAACGAAGAGAATTGTCTGCTTAAAAAGGCCACTGAAAGGAAATTGTCCTTCCCATTGGCGGCAGTCGCATCACATGTTCCTTCAAAATCATTTTTCGCCGGATGCAAATCACATGGATGTCTGCCAAACGGATTGGGAAATGCCTCTGTCGACAGATGTGGATAAAAAACTTGCGTTAAGTCAAAGTCAATCGATGTTAAATTGGACTTGTGGGCAACTTCTATCAGATGATCAGTCAGACTAGCAGGTACCGCTAAATAGACCTCATATCCCAGATTTTGAGTTTTAAGTTTCATCTCGCAATGACTGATGATGATTTTAAGTTTCATCAGGACTTTTGCCAAATCCATGCTGCCATACTCGTACAGATAAAAATCCTTCTTCCGTCGATATTTCTGTCCGGTTTGTCTGTTATGATGAAGGACACTTGTACTTGGAATGTTAACGAAAGTCAGCGGAAAACTATACACGTGACTGGTGACCAGATGCAAATGCATATTCACTGGTTTTGTTTGCATGGATGTTTCGAAATGTTGTGCCAGCGGGAAAATGCCCGCTTGATGAATGAACCCGAAGAAAATAATCAGGGCTATGTTGCAAGTGTACCAGGTCTTTAGAAGGTATTTCGCACTCGCTCGTCCGCAGAGGAACTTCTTGTAGAATAGCTGAAGTAGATGATGGTCTTCTTTAAAAGGATACGAAGTACAAAATCCTGTGACTAGTTTCGGTGAATGAAGTAAAATGATGGGAAAAGTGAAAGGTATTAAAAAACGTGCCTCTTGATGATTTATCAGCGACATAAAGAAGAGAGGTGCAAATATTGCGGCTGACATTAGTCCCACGATTGATTGGGCTCTCGGTAAGCCCTGGTACTCCGCTTTGAAGAAGCGTAGCATCTGCTGGCCAAAGGAGACCAACGTTATAACTCCCAAAACATTATAAAGTAATGGAATGTTGACCAAAAGATGAATGTACCGTGGATGCAGACCATGCTGCGCAGTCTTGCTTGGATCAATATTGTACTTAAAGAAATTCCATGGCGTGAAGACGAAATTATTGATTCCAACATCTAGCATATGAATCTCGCCCAGAGTTAAGTACTTGTAGTAAAATGAGTCAACCAGTATGAAAAGGATAATTGCAGGTATTGCTGACACGCAAAACAACAGCATTCGCAGATTGAAGTCCTTGAAGCTCACAGATTTTGAGCCCATTCCACGTAGCATCCAATAGAAGACCATAGGTGCACCGAATAGCAAAAAAGTCGGCCGGTTAAAAACTCCAGCAACGCACAGTGTTGACATAAACAAAAGGCGGTTAAAATTATGCGCAGGTAATGCATTTTTTAGCTTCCATATCTTTACGCGTTCAACTATTGAATCCGCTTTATCATAGCGCTCCTCGAGAAATTCTCTCTTATAAATTACAGTGTTTGAGTGAATCATACACTCGGCCACAAAATACAGCAGGACGGATGATATAGCCATTTCAATGGAATTTGAAAAAGTACGTGTTCCGAAGATTAGCATAACATACGAACTACCCAACGCAAGCAGGCGAATCTCGTAGCGCAGACTATAAAGCTGACAGATTTTATACAAGCACCAATCGTTCACAAAGGATAACATGCACATGACAAGTCTTGGGAACACCAAAAATGTATAGCTGCAGATTATATTAATGCCGAACAAGTCGCGCAGGTTCACTGCAATGATTTCCAATAGAGACATTGGTACTTGGAATGTTACAAAGTTGATTGCTACACTCCGCAGAGGGAATGTATTGTTGAACTCCCAGCTTCTCACATACTCTAGTTGAAAGTGCTCGCCTGGAAATTTTACAAAATAAATAATAAACTGAACGGAAATGGTTCGTGTGTACGCAGCGCTCACCTATAAATATTTCTGAAGATTGAAAGAATTCATCTGGATGAACGTAACCAAGCTGCGGAATGAAAACCAAAACTATACGAAGGACGACAAAGAACAAATACGTGCACCAATGTTCATCAGCGTTTTGGTTCTTACGCATTAGTGTCTCGAAATATTTGGTGACTTTCATTTTGAGTTTTTGATTTCATTGGTGTTCAATTGGAAGAGTGGTTGTTTTTGGAAAACTTTTTAAATAAAAAAATCCATAGCTCATATTCGTCAGCGGAATCCACGAAAATACAAATGACACCCTGGAAACGTCATTATAGATTTTTATGTGAAAAAAAGAAGTAGGTTCTGTCAAAAAAATACAAAATTCATGGAGGCCGAACAAACGTGCTGGTGCGAACACACGTCAGGCATTGGTTAATTGATTTGGTGATTGAAAGTTTCAAAGTACCACTGTTGAGATTAAGCTTCTGGACTGATCGGTGTAGACCCTAAGGCTTAACCCGCGTGATGCGTGCGAAATATATAACAAATCATAGATTAGGCTAACAAACAGAATTGTCAAACAAAGATTTTGTAAATAAGTTACTCAATTCATTAAGTTTAATAATTTGGAAATTTTCTTTACACTTGCATGCGGCTACATCGTGTGGCCTCCAAGAACAAAAATACAATTGGACTGTCACATTCGTGGAAACAGGAAAAGGTCTATAGAAGTTTTCGCCTTTCGAAGGTGGTGAACTGACTTTTTGGCATAACGTAACATAAACATAAACTGAAGCAAGTGCAAATAAGTTTCGGACAAACTTTTTTTTTATATATATTTCTTGACAGTATGTTTGTGCCTAACCCTTCCTTGATAAGTTGTCAAAAATAGCGTCCCGGCAGTGACATTTTAGACTAACAGATGACTTGCAATGATGGTTTTCCATCACGAAAGCAATGATTTTGACAGATTATGTTTTCTAAAATGGCTGTCGATTACATTTTTGATCGTAGTGAAGAGAGCAGGTGTGAATGAATGTTTGTTTCGATATATTGTCCATTTTTGTTTTAAGAGAGTTTAAGTATTTCTGTAGTATTAGTTGTGATACACGGATAGCTCGCAAATGTTTTGACATTTGACAAATGAAATGCCCTCGCAAAATTTGTTCTTGACGCTTCACTTGGCATTGTCATTGCCACAGATATCGCTTGCGGAGATGCAATATTTCAATCTTAGAGGGTAGTCACAATCCCTTGAGAGTGAGCAAATTTTATATCAGGTAAGCAAGGAATATAAACAATTTACCCAAAATACTAGTCTGACCCATTTTGCCAGGTTTTTACTGTACAACTAGTCTCTTCATGTAAATGTTCTTAAATTCGTCTCGCGTGCCATTGTGTTGCTACCCTCAAAAAATGGTTGCATTCAAATCATCACATATGTCATGCTCTTTTGTACTAAGATTGGAGAGTAACAGAGAGAATGTTTTCTCACGTCAATGCAAAGAAAGAGAGAACAGCAAGTATTTAATTTTTTTGCCAAAGTCGTTTGTGTTAAAAGTCGGTGCTTGTGGCGAAACAAACCCTCGCCTCGTTTGTCTGCCAAGTGTTTTTATTTGTTTGTTAAAATACTCTTAGTTCTCTGCCATCAAAAAACATATCCCCTACAAAAGATTACACATAAAAAGTTTCCAGTTACATGTTCTTTATTTATTTAGATAAAAACATCCTCTCGTACTGATTTTCTTTTGTATCCAACTAAGCATACACAAAAAAAGAAAACAACCTTAAACAATTAACAAAAGAAACAAATTCGTTTCAATTACAAAGATAATTCTGTTAATATATGGCCATATATGTGCAAGCCTGCATATTGCGGTGCCTGAATTTATCAACCAAACCGTACTGGTGCGTGGACGGGTCACCCAATTCTGTGACCCGTCATCTTTTCGGTTATTTTTTTTTTATACTGAGCCGATATCAGTGAAATTATTCATCAAACATAACCTGTGCTGGAATAACAATAGTTTGGCCTTGAGTTGTGTTAATGAAATGCAAACACGGGCGTAAAGTTCATTGACTGGTTGTTCAACTGAGGGTTAAAATGCAGCATCACTCATCATCAGCAGCAGCAGCAACAGCATTACCATTTTAATTTTTTACCTTGTGGATGGTATCTTCGTGTTTATATGCACCACAGTGTTGAACATTTCACGCTTTTATCAGGGTCAGACGTGATCCATTTACACATTACACAGTGACAAACACCTGCCCCGGCAGAACACAGAGGTGAGTTGGTTTCGAGTCTAGCTTTTTTTGCTTTTGTGTTCTATGTGCATAGCTATGATTCGCATGTGCATTTTTGGGCGGGTTCTGTGGATGTTGGCTTTAGCTATTGATTACTTTTTTTTTATTTCAGTCATTCGATCTAATAGATGTTTCAATTCGTAATCGTAATAGTCGATTAGAACAGTTGATAGAACAAAAGATAGGAATAAACTGCGCGAACTGTTTATTGTTTGTTTTTATCTGACGCGATAGAAGGTAAATTGTTTTAATTCCTTTGTATTATTCCGGATCGAAAGCCTTTCACGACATCCGTATCACAATGAATCATAAGAAATAGTATACACGCTGTCACAAAAGTCCACATGCGATTTCAAAATAACAATTTTCTTTTTTTTTGAAACTTAACATTTCACATATCGTATGCAAGTCCCGGGTTTCTAATTCAATGTTTTGTTTTTAGGTGTAAAAAAGCAGAAAAATAAAAATTGTTCAGAGGAAGTTTATAATACAATAAAAAAGTTATTTTACTTCTTTGAAATTATGTCTTAAATTGTGTTTCTTTTACTTCATAGTGTTAACAGTGTTGTGAAATGACAACACATCCTGTGTTTTAATGCAGCAAAAATTAACGAAAATAATGATTTTTCCAATTATTTTTCATTGAAATTACCGTAGATCGATTTTCTCCTAAAAAGGATCTTGTTATTTTTATTTTTCTTATCAGTCTCCTCCGCTGAAACTCAAATATCCAATCAGTAAAATTGTTTGTATATTTGTCGTTGCAAAATACACTTTTTATAACACGCGCCTGAGACCTCTAAGTGTGAGTTCAATCGGGAGCCACGAACGGATTATCAGGATCGCTATGATTAACGTTTTTGCGCACGAATCTGTGTGAACTCAGGCAATCATATGCCTTTCAATTATCCATGTGATTTGTTTTCTCCCGATGAACATGCTTCTCAATAATCTGAATAAGCATTTCTTCGCTTCGAATATTTTCTGGACACTCAATTAATAGTGCATTTTATTTGGTAATAATTGAAGTTATGGGCAAATCGAACGGCGCCCAGTTGGGCCGCTGCGCGGGAAAAAAGGATTACAACTCTCTTCCCGTAGTCAGTCCACACTCACCCGATTTCATCGCTTCGTCACATTGGAGTTTACCTTGAAAGATAACAGAATTTTGGGTTCTTCTCAAACATATTAATTGTTAATAAATTTGTCAGTAATAGTTTCTTCGTCCATTGACTTTTATTTTCGTGACCATTTTACATAAGATAAAATTCTCAGATTTTCACTTAACCAAACCAAACACTTAAAAAATTTATAAAAAAAAATTTCTTCTCCACACAGTAAATATATTTAGAATAAGTAAAAAAAAAGTTGCATTTTGTTTGCTTATTTCCCATATTGGAAAACTGACCCGAATGCAATATGGCCATAAAGTAATGCAAAACTAGAAGCCTGATGTAGATAAAGGTAACAGGGTTTGTCACAGTTTTTCACAAAAGTATACATAGGTACAGCGGCGAGCAAAAATGTGTACACGTTGTAGAAAATAGAGAAAAATGGATTATTTTTGTATTCTAAGAACATTAACTAAAATATTTAAATTACAGTAAAAACAACATACTTCACTATTAATTTTATAAAATTATCATTTTGAGTGAACAAGATTTATTACAGCACGTTTTTATTTTGGTAACACTTTTCTTTCAATATTTGTTTTCTTAAGAAGTTTTTAAAATTTATTTCTTCTATTTCAATATAACAATATATACATATTAATTTTTACAAATGGGATAGTCGCCACAAATCTTTGACCAATGGAAAACTAGGGCGTAAACGAGGCTTACGGCAAATTCTTTCTATAATGTGTTTTTGAAGCGACAAAAGTGGCTGAATTTTAACCCAGTAAACTCATCCCAAGCAGGTGATACCATATTCGAATCTAGAGTTTAGAGCAAACATTGCGGAGAAAATAAAAGTGTCTGAATATGCCATGAAAATAGTTTTTAAATTACTCGAATGGCTATTAAAGATTATCCTCGCGTCCCAGTTTCTTTAATTTTCCATTAGAAAAAAATTTTGCAAGAGAACAAACTTGTATTGCAAGAGCAGAGAACAAGTTTAAACCTTGGGTAGTAAGTTCCATGAAAGTATACCTCTGCATTAAAACTCTTTTCCGCTACCAAATTGAAGAACATGACATAAGGTTTTGAGTTTATAACTAAATTATGCTCCGCAAACCAGAGTCTTGATAAATTAAGATCAGCAATGATATTCAAAATCAGATTTAAATCACTGCTTGAACCATAAGTAAAATCAACATAATCTGCAAATCCTTCGAAGCGTAAACTGAACAAAGAATTGATATAATTTAAGAGGAGTATTGGTCCCAAAACTGAACCTTGTGGTACTCCAATATTGAGAAACTTTGCTTTGCTACTTATGCTATCAAATTTTACTTTTTGTGACCTAATTCCCAGGTAGGACCTAAATCACTTTCAAATAATCTCCCAAAAGCCAGCGTTTTCCAATTTCCTAAGCAGTACGTTATGATAAACCGTGTCAAATGCTTTTGTTATGTCTAAAAATAATCCAGCTGTGCACTTTTTTTTTCTGTGAGCAAAAATGTAAAAGAGCATCCTCTGCTAATCTATCTTTCTGGAAACCGAATTGTACAGGACTGATAAAACGTGTCTTGTTAAAAACACACACCATCCTAGTTTTTATACATTTTTCAAATATCTTGCTGATTGAAGGTAATAATGAGATAGGCCTACAATTAACTTATTCATTAACCGAGCCTTTCTTATAAAGAGGCAAAATGTCGGCACATTTCAGTTCATCAGGAAATACCCCAGAAAAAATGCTCCTATTGAAGATATGCGCCAATACATAAACTAAAAAACATGTAATATTTTTTAGCACTAGATTGGATAAGCCCAGAGGATTGGAAACGGTACAGTTTGGAGGAATGGGAATCGGTTGATTGTTCCCAGAAGCCATATAAATCGTAATTGTTGAAAGCGTTAGCAATTCCCAGCTTGTCGGAAATCTCACCATCGTTAAAAAAGTCAATACAAGGTCTCTTCATGGCTGATGTCTTATTAAGAATTTTATTGACTTACTGCCATTCACATCTTCTGTTACCTTTATCTGAATTGAATCTATTACTGTAGTAACTTTTTCGGCACAAAGGAATTTCGTTTTTTATTTCTGTACACTATACAGCACTTTATTTGTACTTTGTCCAAAGAAATTTGTTTTTCATGGCTTCCAATTCGCACAGGCATAATTTCTTCTATTTTCTCGATATGGTCATGGTGAATTCTTGCACTCTCAGCTTGTAGTCTTACCCACAGCTCATTTAGATTGGAAGATTACGCCAGACTTCTCTTAATTATTGTCGGTAGGATTAAAATCTGGGCTCTTGGCTGGCCACTGCTCTCCAAACTAGTTTCGAACGATTTTCTCAATGTGTTTGGGGTCCTCGTCTTTTTCGAAAGTTATTTCGTCAATGGGGTACGCCCACTTGCAAACAAATGCTGATAAATTCATCCGCAGAATATCGAGGTATTGATCCCTTTTCATGATCCCTTCAATTTTCACTAAAGGACCAATATTCCATCACGTGAAAAACCCCGCACCGTCTTTCATGGTCTCTTTTACATGATGTTGAATGTTTTCATAAGGTCGATGCCAGTAATACCCTTTCCCATCTGACTGAAACCGATTTACTTTCGTTTCGGTCTGACATGGCTGGTTTGTTTCGCTTTAGGGGTAACATGGGTTTCCTCGAGGAAAAAACGGTCTGTTTTCCTCATTTATTTTTCATATAAAATATTTTATTCAAACAAAAGATTCAAAAATATTTAAATCTCTGCCATTATGACGTCATTTCCGTCGAACCCTCGCGAAAAAAATGCGTCCGCGCTGACTCCAGAACTCCTAACACGATCATCCGGAGTGAAAAAAAATTATGGTTCATTATAAACTAGAAACTGAACGAAGGAAAAAATATAAAAGTGAAAATTATATTTTTGGCAGACCTTTTTAAAAAATAAAATAAAATTCAATATAAGTAAATAATCAAAAATCATCCTTGTGAATTGTATTTCGAGCACCTGTGCAAAATTTCATCAAGATCGGTTGAGTTGTTCCCAAAAAATCGTGACAACCGACTTCGAAAACCCAAATTCGAGAAAAACGCTTATTCCACCAAACCTTGTGCTGTATCTTCGAAACTATTACTGAAATCAGCTTGAAAATTTAGGACAAAATTCTAGAGATGTTTTAGAATTTACTTGCTGATATCTTTATTCAGGCTTTATGCAGCTGCCTTCAGTGTTGTGCAGTCTATATTTTTTTATTAAACGTTCCATTAAACGCGTGTCGCCATTTGACAGAAGTTTTGGTCGGCCCGGCGTTGTTAGCGGACTGCACATTTCTTCTCTCTTCACTAGAAGAACAGTTCTTTAACAAGGTTGAGTTGAAGGTTTACTCTGTTTGCAAGTAATCTCGAAGAAATTCCTTATTCAAGTTAGGAAACGATGCTATTTTCCACTTCAATTGAGATTTTTTCCATTATTGTTCTACTAGCCCTATTGAAATAATTTGTTTATTTAAACTATCTTACTTAAGGCCTTAAATTACAAACCGTCTAGTGTAACTTGTAGAAGAAAATCAAAAAAGGTTCTCAAAAACTATCAAAAGAACTGTGGTATTTTTGAGAAAAAAAAAAATACCATTTTCTCTTAATTATCTCAGTTTATTAAAGAATATTTAATTTTGCTATACTATAACAGCAAGTAGATTAATATTTGCTGCAATTTCGATGTATATATTTCCATTTCAAAGATATAATAGGGAATCGGAACCATTGATCAACATTTTTGAAACATTTACTCATTTTTCTCGCCACTATACATACGAAGATTTGGTTCAAGATTTAGTAGTTGAATGCTCCCCAAAAGAAGCAATTTTATATTCATGCCAAACTTTTGCGTTGCTAATAACGTGACGGATCAACTTCTTTCGTAGCCTTGCAAAAAATTTCAAACACATTTGAAAACCACGAAAGTACGTGTTTATTTTTGGTTGGCACTCTTTATTTAAAAACATTATCATGAAGATGGATATCCATCAGTAAGAAACTGTCAAGGTTACGTGTATCCTTTTTCTTTGCATAAGCAATACTAAATATTAAAAAACTTTCAAGAATGGAATTCAAGACTAAACCTTATAAAATGCGTTGACTGAACACCCCAACCCAAGAGGAAAACATGCACACCCATATTATATGATATTCCTCACGCCAAACTTTGTCGTTTCTTTAATTATAGGTACGTTTTGCGAGAGATTGTTTTGGTCGTTTTCAGACCCATTTTACGCCATATCCATTCCGATGAAACACGAGTCTCTGGTACATAAAAGGGGGGTTCCCACAAAAGGTTTAAGTTGGTACCTAAACGATGGCAAAAACGTAACATTGCGAAACTTCCTCTTGTCTAGAGATATGTATGTTCAAGAAACCAAATAAAAGTGTGTTCTAAACATCTCATTGTCATAAATGCTTATAAGCGACCTGATTTTCAATAACAAAATGTGCGTATTGATCTCGTAAATAAGGGTTTTCTATTTCGAATATTGGCCCGAAGCGGACTGTGGAGACTCTGCACAGAAGGAAGACGTTCTTACAAATTTGTGAAAAGTTTTTATGCGATTTCGCATTGAAGATTCAATTTATGGAAGCCATTTCGAACATAACAGTTGCTAAAGAAAAAACACCTGAAGAACATTTTTTGCAACACAATGTAAGCCAATCTTTTCCTACAAATGTAATCTTTTAGTTATTCAACATTTACAACGTTTTCCCACGAAGCGGGTACAGATATTTTATAAGATGGTGAAATGCATGTGCACTACTAAAAATTATTCTTATAGACATAAAATATGATTCGAACGACTTAATCTCGAACCAGTCATAAAGAGTGCCCCAAAAGAGTCGATTTGCATAACATGAAAACGCAGTCTTACATAAAATACACAAGTCCCTTCCAAGAGCTCCCAATGGATCAGAGTCATGCCGTTAGAGCAAAAACCATCCGAGCGTGTTTTCAGCCTCAAATAATTTTTTCGCACACAAAAGTACAAATAGCTGAGCAAAATATCAGGTACTGAATATGTTGGCCACTCATTGTCTGCTTCAAGTGGCAGTATAATCAGCAGTCAGCCACAAACCATAAGTCACTATTAAGACGTTCAACGATCAGTCGTCGCAAGATCTAATAGTGTCCGGTTCGGTTTCCGTATTTGTTCCTTTCAGCAAACGAAGAGTTGACATTTTTATTTCCCTGTTCGAGGCCCAATTTATTTAATTAAAAAAATTTAATACTTCTCTAGATTTTGTGTTTTTATTGTCCTTCACATTTTGGTAGCAAACTGATATACGTTCGATTTTGACCAAATAAATTGTTTTTTGTGTGTGTGTTTTTTTTTTAATTATTCGCATTTGTTTTCTTCTACGATAAGAGCTCACCATGACACACAGCCGAAGTTCAAGTGAAGTGGAGACAACTAGCCTGCGAGACGTTCTTCTAAAGTGTATTAAGGAATTCAATGCAGATTTTGATTTTAACGATGTCAAGGATTTGGTGAAGAATTTGTTGAGTGAAGAAGAAATCCAATTAATACTGTCTGAGGTAAGCAAAGCACATAAAAAAATTCGAGTAAAAAAAAAAAACTACATGAATTATTTCCAGGTGGATGTAAAAAAGCAAATTTTACAGCTTTTCTGGATTTTAAGTGATTTTGACGAATATAAAATTGAACAATTCCTTGGGTGTATAAACTTGTGGTACTCTTGGTTAACTCAAAGTGTGTTTAGCGAACGTGACAAACCATCAAAAGATACAGAAAAATATATCAATGCTGTACGAGCCCTACGGAGTGATTTTCAAAAGCATTTAGACCATAATGTCCATCGAATGGAGTATGTAAGTATATTCTTTATTGTTATTATTATACTAAGATAATTTGTGTCATTCTGTTCTTTGTATTATAAAATCATATCACTTGCGTTTAAAAGATAGATAAACGATTATTTGATTTAAATTACACAAATGATTCATAAAGAGATAAGAGACCTCATATTGTGTGTTTCTGCTCTGAAGTGGATCTCTTTATAAGCGATAACTTTTAACGTGGATTGAATGTCAATCCATTCCAAACTCGTGCCTCAGGAAACTTCAAAACTTGGCTCTTTATGATTCTTGACTTATATAGAATAATTTAAAGGTTTCATTCACATTCACAGTTCACCAGTCAGGTGAATATCAAAAGATCACCCCAAAAGAGCGACGAGTTTACTGTAGCAATACTTTCTGTCTCATAAAACAATAGCAGTTTGCTCTTTTATTAAAATAATGGAAGTAACCACTTGAACACTCCCTACGATAGTAGTCGGGATACAACGCACAAACGACATGGGCGGAAGTGCAAATGCTGGAAAAGCAATAATAATAATAATGAATAAAAAACTCAGAATATAACAAGTACAAAATGAAACACTTTCAATCTGTTATACCTCCATCCAAACATAAGACGAATATGGACCAAAATATAGGGCTTCAAACTCAAATTGGAGATAACTATTGACACTTAAATGATGGAGATCCATTTTGCTGACCAACAACCATTGTCTTAGATTATGCTACAGAAGCACAAATGATCTCATATCCTTAAAAATCTTAGAACTTAAGAACCAAGAGAGCACTTAGTCGAGTCTTACAAATTTCGAACCGACGGTCAGCAGAAGATTGCGTTTCATCAGCAATTTTAACAATGTGAAAAGAAAAAATTGTAAAATTTTGAGAACCAAAACCTTGCGGAACTTCAATATTTAGAATTGCATTGGAAAAGTCCCCTCGTTATTATAGAATTCCATATTTTGGGTGAAAAAAAAAACAGTCTTCGACTTGGTCGTTTGGCACTTCAACCTTTTTGGGATAACTAAGTTGCTTTGTGGATGATCCACAGGAGGAAATCTTGTGCTTCTTAGAACCATATTACTAGCTGCCGCACAGTGATGCCAATTTTTTTTTGTGAAATTCCCCATTCTTGGAATTTTCCGCAGTCCATATCCGTTTTTCCCATTTTGATACTTTAAAACGTTAGAAAAAGACTTATTAAAACAAAGAAGAGTGTGTTGCATTCTTTCATTAGAACAAAGATTTTTAAAAATTTATTCGGTTACAAAAACATCTAACATTGCATTAGCATAAAAAAATTATAGCAATTTATTAATATTAAATAAAGTAAACAGAAAAGTAAAAAAAAAAAATACAATGCATTATTCTAAGCTAACCGTCGCCGTCGTTGTACATATTTTTATTGTACAAAGCAATGCATTCTTTTTCGATATTGAGATCAATGCAATTTTTGAAGAATTTTGGACTAAACATTTTGTCTGCAAAGTTCCACAAAAAGTTGCAGTTTCGAGCTAATTTTTGGTCTTCGTCTTGTTTCAATTGATTGGCGAATAAATTGTTTCGGCACTGCACCACTATGTGAAAGACAAATAGATTAAAGACTTCTCACTCATTCCCTTTAGAAAAGGTTGTTTTTCTTAATTTCACTATATATATGCTCAGTTTGAAGCCCCTGTTGGGAATTATAGCACAATTTAAATGAAACTCAAAATCATCGAAAAAGTGCAATTTTAAATCGTGGGCTATAGTCCACAAAAATTATGAAATTTAATCTGTTCGTCATTCTTAAGGATCTGGATACATATAAAATTTGCCTTTTTAGCAATAGGATAAATAGACAAAGTGAGTTGAATGTGCCTCAATCGAATGCTAATGTAGTGAGTGGAAACTGAGTCTGAATTCGTGACCAAGATCTTATGTGAGCGATCCACACAGAATGAAGATGCATAAGTGCATTGAAGATAAGATAATGGTGTTACGGTTGCTATAACCGCGGAGTACGTTGGTGGAGTACTTGTTAGTTGCGACGCAAGTCAGCTCCGTAACTATATAATAGGACTACGGGTTGAAAATGTCGTTGGTTAAAGCGGTTCAAAGATGGTGATTTCGACACCGAAGACAAAGAACGCCTCGGTCAGGTGAAAAAGTTTGAAGACCATGAATTGGAGGCATTGCTCGATCAAGATCCGTCACAAACGCAAGAAGAACTTGCAAAACCACTTGGCGTCGCTCAGCAAACCATTTCCGATCGTTTGAAAGCAATGGGAATGATCCGAAACGTAGGACATTGGGTGCAGTATGAATTGAAGCCACGAGACGTCGAATGCTGATTTTGCATGACCGAAATGCTGCTTGAACGCCACAAAAAGAAGTCTTTTTTTGCATCGAATCGGTACTGGTGATAAAAATTGGTAACATTACGATAATCCAAAACGTCGGGCAACGTATAAATACCCCGGACATGCCTCAACATCGACGGCCGTTCAGATTATTCATGGCTTGAAAGTTATGCTGTGCATTTGGTGGGACCAGAAGTGTGTTGTATATTATGAGCTGTTAAAACCGAATGAAACAATCACAGGCGAGGTTTACCGACGACAATTGATGCGTTTGAGCCGAGCAATGAAGGTAAAACGGCCGGACTCGGTCGCAAGACACGACAAAGTTATTTTGCAACATGACAATGCTCGGCCGCATGTTGCAAATGTCGTCAAAACTTACCGTGAAACGCTCAAATGGGATGTCCTATCCCACCCGCCCTATAGTCCAGACCTTGCGCCATCCGATTACTATCTCTTCCGATCGATTCAACATGGCCTGGCTGACCAGCACTTCCGTCAATTCGATGATGTCAAAAAATGGATCGATTCGTGGATTGCGGCCAAAACGGTCGAATTTTTCAGAACGGGTATCCATGAATTGTAGGAAAAATGGGAAAATAGCGATGGGCAATACTTTGAATATTGAATTAATATCTATTTTTCCTCAATAAAGCATTGATTTTTGAAAAAAAGACGACATTTTCAACCGGTAGTCCTATTACATATAGTAAGTGTAGTTGGCTTTTCCAAGATTCAGAATATTTTTTGTACATTGCTTCTTGTTCACACTGTCTTCCAAGAAAGTACCAGTAAAATATCAAATGATTGCTATATTATTTTTTGCACCACCAGCATGTAGAGTCATCCATCTGGTTTGAGATGGGTGTAGAATTTTTCGCAGTTTTATATTGCGTTATTTTATATTACGATAAGCGCTACAATTAAAAAAGGAATAAATCTGCATAAAATCATCCATCAATCATCCAAACTTTTTCTTAATCTATACAAGACGATACGTCTTTGATGATAGAGAAAAAATCATTCCTTAGTATTTTGGTTTTTTTTTTTCAAAATCATATCTTGCCGTAACATTGTTTTTTTACTATAGCCGTTGCCTTATTTCGGACTAGAATTAATTGTCTAGCAACCCCAGTGTCCGAAAACATATTCGCTTGCAGTTTGACCAAATCGTCCAACGTTTGTGTAGGAATATTGTCTTGGAAGAATCCGTGAAATTTTAGATCTTATCTTCAATGGCTTTCAAATTTTCGATTCGGTTTTTCCCTCGCTATGTTTTTGCATTTCTGATTTCTCGCAAATTATTGCTTTGCTACATGCTTGGCAGTATGCTAGATGTTTGTCTATAGCTGCACCCGACGAAGAATTTGCAATCAACCATCCTTTACATGCTTACAGTTTTACTCAATCTTTTTTAATAATTATATTTTCTATCTCACAAACAATTCACATTCTACAATGTGCTCCCTCGCCTTATACTGCCTCACGATAGTTCTCCCATTTTTTGTGGAATTCAATGTCAGACAGCGGCGTTTCCGTTTTTGGGATCCGCATTAATCAGTGGCAGTTTGGTTTGATATTGTGTGAATGGTTTTCAAAAGACAGGGGCCGTGAATAATATTGTAGTGGGAGGAGAGGTCATGATCTCCATACATGTCATGTCAGACGAAAAATCCAAAGCAAAGAGGGTAGAGTAGACGTTTTGCAGACATATCTGTTTAGAGTTTGAACGGGTTATGCTGCTTTTCAAAATTGTGTTTACATAAGTTAAAAAAGAAATATTATATACAAATAATTTTTTTTCCTTTTTTTTCTTTAGTATTGGCCAATACGCACAGCTTTAAAAAAGCTCAAACCATTTAACTATCTCGTTGTAAGCGGTGGTCTTGGATGTGGCAAAAAATGGCTTGTTGTCGACGTGTGCTCCGAGTATAGCGTCATGAAGGCAATGGGTTTCAATATTTTTAGACTCAATGTGCGCAATTGCAAAAGCAAAGAAGATGATTTTAGAGCTTTACAGCAATTCCGTTTGCTCATCGGGGAAGGTGATTCCACAACAACATGGCGCCAATCAAGTGAATTTGATGGCCTTGATAATAAAATCCTCCATCTTCAACAATATATACGTTGTCGTTTGCAATGCGAAGAATTCAAAGACTGCCTGCTGATTCTTTTGGATGTTCCAAACTCTAAGACTTGGAAAGCTTTAAACTTGGGCTGCAAAATACTTATTGTAACAAGAAATCGAAATATTGCTAATTCCTTATCAAAGTCGACAACAACGCATATCGTTATTGAGAGTGGATTAACGCTGCCCGAATATTTTCGATTGTTTGAGAAAGTTCTTCGGCGGAGACGCAAAACATTTCCAAAGGAAGCAACAGATATGTATTTGCATAGTGGAGGACAACCGTACTTGTTGAGTATAATCGCAAACAATTTAAAGTTGAATAAAAAGCCCAATTGGTCGGAATGGATAAGAAATTTGCAGAACCTGCAGTAAGGAAAAAATTATTTTAATTTGAGTAAATTTGTAGTCTTTTTATTTTAGAATAAATGATAACAAGTTCATGATGATTGTCAAGATGTCTTTGGAAGTCTTACGTCCGAATGAACGAAATTTGTACAAACGGTTGGCCATATTTCCGCATTCAATACAAATACCTCTAAAGGTATATTTTATAATTAAGCTTTGTGGAACTTATCAAATTAAAATGATTTACAGCTCATAGCTGCCCTCTGGGATCAAACAGAACGTGATACAGCACGCATCTTGGAAACGTTTGATAAGTATTCCATAATACAACGCAGCAATTTCATTGATGAGAGCATTGCTTGTGTATTGCCCTATGTCTATAGTTCGTATTTGAAAACTGAGCAGAATATCGATCACATTGGATTGCACCAAAAAGTCGTTGATTATTACAGGCAAGTTTCTTATACATACTGAGAAATGGAGTGAATAATTATCATGAGACATTTGTTTTTGTTCTTTTAAGGATCACTGATGCCTTAGAAAATAGAGTGGAAATTGATTTGTTTTCCAATAGATGTGACTATTACTTTTATCATTGCATTGCGTATCACTTACGTGAGTCTGGCTACATGGATCTATTTCCCAAATTGTTCTTAGATTTTGGATTTTTGGGTGAAAAACTACGGGCCGATGGATTCGCAAACACAATTGGAGACTTGAAGCACTTCCGAGCGGCAATCACAAGTAAGTATTATTATTATTATTTATTGAAACGTAATTAAAAGTACATGATACCATTAAAATTAATGTGCCTAGCTGTGGAGACTTTTGGCTCTAGGATAACAATATTTGTTTGTGTTAGAAAATCGGTAATATTTTCAATAAAAATTTTGTAAATCGAATTATTTTTAAATATGTTTTTGGTGATAAGTTTTGCTAAGCGGCAATTTTCAAGGATGTGTGTTACGTCGAAAGTGGTGCTGCATGAAGCGAAGAAAGGAGGATTGTGACGGGTAGATGATGTGTGCCCGAGCCTAAGTCGCACAAAGTTTGATATTTTATGTGCTAAACTTCTTGTATTGGTGACGGTATGGGTTCCAGTAATTTTTAATTTTGGTACTTGAACAGTGAGTTTCATCTAATTAAGTTTAGTGAATATTTTAAATTTTAAGACTGGAACACTTTTGGCCGAAACAGCAGCGATGTCTGCATTTTCAATCCCTCTGATACCAGCATGTCCAGACGGCCACATTAATTTTATATTATTCTGCGATTTTATCAGTCGGTTCCTTATTTCGGACAGATATAATATCTGGGCATATGATGTGTTTCCTCTGCGGTTTGTAGCTGACTTCCTGGCCTGAAGGATTGCAAACGTTTTTGCTGTGAATATTGAAGCAACTTTTGGTAGGCCGCCAATACAAATGATAGAGCCATCTTCGAGCGAAACTGCAAGGGATGTGTTCTCCGTAGTTAAAGATCCGTCTGTGAATATAAAATTCCGTCCTAACGATTTTAAGTTCTATGAAATGCTTGAAAACAGTCGACGGAAGGTTTTGTTGGATGTGCTTGTTTTCTTATAGATGGTCAGAGTTAGTACAATTCCAGATTAATAAGGGGATAAAGTGGTGCAGCACCTTAAGTAAGTTTCCTCCGCTGTTTGATCGACAATATAGATTATAGATTTTTTTGGAGAAGATTAGTTTCGCGAGCAACTTTAAGGTGAGAACAACTCTTTTTTCATACGAGGAGTAGGGAAAATATTTATACTTCTTGCTGCTGGGTGGTAGACGGGCTTTATTATATTTCAAATTGATTTCGGTTTTTAGTCTAATATAAGTCTTGATAAGTCAGCCTCTTTTGCCGAATACCAGTTTTGAACTTAGTCAACAATGGTTTGATAATGTCTTCGGTTTAATATGGACTCGCCTTTTCAAATTTTTGGGGCATAATCGCGGTATTAAGGATATTGTTATAGATACACACAATTCACTGTTTAGCTTCTTTGAGAAGGTTTTTAAACATTTTAAACAACATACCAGGGGAATCGCCTTTAACTTCATCAAGCGAAGCTTCAAGTTGAAGTAGGGCTAGTGGGGATTCAATGTGTCTTGCAGTAAGTAATTTTACATTTGATGTAAAATAACATTTTCCGGTTGTTCTTTAGTTCATAAAATTGATTGGCATTTATTTAGAATAAAAGATAGGTCACACAAAGATTTAAGAAGAAAGCTCTCGGTAATATTTGTTTAAGAAATAATAAAGTTCATTGTCATTTCACTTTTCGTTTTCCTTCCATCGCCTTAAATATTTTGAATTCCTTTTATCTTGCCGAATAGTAACAATAGGTATTTTGTTTAACCACTTATTTTGTTTATTTTTTAATTAGATGGTGATCAATACAAAACCAATTTGGTAAATGAACTCTTGGAGTTTCTGCCCAGCATTGAGGAAATGCTATTTCGTTCCAAAGATACTTGTCTCCTCCAGTATGCTCTGATGGCTGATGGAATTGTCAACGAAGAGGCAATAAAACAAGCAAACTCATTCAAGGATAAAATTTGGTTCAAAGAAAAGTAATGAACAATGAACATGCTTTCCATTGGGTTGACTTGAATAAATTTGTATTATTTAATTTCAGGGGACACTTCCATCAACGGCGGCAAATGGTTTGTTTATCAAATAAACCAAAACTCATCAAGCTTCCTGAACCTGATACTTGCATCATAGCACTCGACAATAATGACATCCTTTTGGCCGATCTATCATTAGACTATAATAACGGCCCGGTGTATTTAACCGGCAATAAATATACAATTTCAAAAATCGAACTCATCCTACAAGATAATTACATTATAGCGCTGGACGTGGAGGGGAATTTAAAAGTATGGTCAATCACCGATGATCGTCGTCGCAGTGCGAGTCGCAAACGTAACAGTCGAACCAAAGTAAACCCACTTAATTTGACACAAAGCCCAGAGATGTTCAAACGAAAGTGTAAACAGATCATACAGAAAAACGTACGAGGCGCCATACAAACATTCCACATAGAGTCTACAGGATATAAGACAGACTTGCATCTTGCTTTTGCTAACGGAGATATATGTATATACTCTTGGAGCGGCCAAAAAGAACAATTTGAACTAAAATCTGTGCCAATTTTGCCCACCAAAGTCGAACACATCATTTACCTATCAAAAATACTTGACAAATACTACATGACTTTGAGTAGGGCGGGAAAGATATATTTTTATAATTTACGCGATAGTTCGCGTACGGCCACTTCATTTGAGTGGGCAGAACCGATTGACCTCGTACACATTGCGGAGTACAAGAAAGGCATTGAAACACATGTAATATTTGTGTACCGCGACCAAGTTATACGATTGAGTTTTTCTCAGCAAAAATTTGAGTTTTTAACCGGACATTTAGAAACAATTTACAATATCAACGAATATGATGATGGAAACGTTTTCACATGCGCCCAGTTATCTAAAGATGGGCTTTATTTAGTGCTGGGCACTAAACATGGCCTTATAATATTTAACACCGAACAGAAAGTAGAAGTTTTGCGTGGAAATGTGAGCCAATGTATTGCATGTGTAGATATATACCCATTGGACGATAACGTATACAAATATATAATTGTTTGTGGATCAAAACACTCCAATGTCTTGAACTTGTTTGCGCTAAGACAAATGACAACGAACGTCATAACGTGGTCACATAGATTGATCAGCACTGTCGACATAAAAAGTGTGAACGATACAAATATTGCCCAACTTGAGCCGGATGTTTGGTTGCAGGGAAAGAAGTTATTCGATTTGAACTATAGTGATTCAGTTCTTTTGGTTGCAGTAGACTCTAAGAACCGGGTAAGTTTTGGATTTACATAAATGACGTCAAAAGATTTTTTATCTGGAGTGCGAGACGAATCTCTATGACGAACAATTAAAACATTAAGGTGGAGCAAATTTTAGACACTCTGAACTGAAGAAGCATAAATTCTTTGGCTATTCTTAGTATAATCTACTTCTACTGTTTTCTATCCTTAGATTCATCAATTGTGTACAACAGATACAAAGACATGGTCTATATCATTGCCGCCGGAATCGTCACGAAAAATTACAGCAATAACATCATTCAATCAGACCTCCTTCTGTGGTTATGACAACGGCGAGATCTTTAACATTAGCAAAGAAGTGTTCGAGGAAAAATTCACTGAAGACAGCATAACTTTTCTACAGATGATTAATGAGAGCACTTTGGTGGCATCTGCAAATCAAGCGAAACAAAGCGTTGTCCGTCACATAGGAGACGATTTCAGTGGCGTTGAAACAAAATTCAATATTGATGTGTTTAATTGTTTTACACTATTTGATTCGTTCTTGATTCTTTTGGATCCTCAAGGTGGCTTCATTGTGAGTATCGTAATATTCGTAATATTGCCGTTTATTTTAATTTATTTTTTTTCATCTAATATTAGGTTGCAGACCTTAGGAACAAGTTTAAGCCGTTGCATACAGAAATGTATATACCAACGCTTTGGCCAACGTGCACCTTAGGAGGTTGTGACTTGAAAAACAATTTCTTGTTTCTTTCAACAGCATCTTTTAAAATCTATGTAAGTCAAACATCACATTGCAAAAACATTTCCTTTAAATAATTTACTTTGAAACAAATCGAGTTGATGTATGTATGCAGTTTTTATATTTGGTTTATCTACATCCAGGTGAACACTGCAGTTTAAATCAGACAAAGTTTTTGCCGAGGTAACTTTTAAAGTAAAAAAATAAATACCTACAAATAAATGCACCCGAATAGTTAATTCAAATTATAATAACTTTTTGAATGGCGATAAAGCAATTGCATTGTGCTTTCATCCGTACTGCACACTAATCACACATGAAAAGTTCAATAAACATTTTGAGTAACTAAGTGTAATATAATCATACATCTCAAATCCTGTTCACCTCGATTAACTACTGTGTCCAAAAAATAAGGTGACATATGAATTTAAACTGCGCGCGTCTAAGGATTTGGAAATTTTTCTTTCTTTTTAGGTTGGTAGTACTGTCAGTGACATCTATGTGAAATTTCATGTCAAAATATATTCATAGTGTTTGAGATACGCGTCGTTTTGTGAGCTGCTAAAAGTGAGTTTTTCGTTTTTTGCGATGTCGAAATTTATTGAGCAAAGAATTTGCATTAAATTTTGTTTGCGGAATCAATTTTCTGCTGCGGATACGTTGAGGATGGTGCAGAAAGCCTTTGATGATGAGGCTATGTCTAAAAAAAATGTTTACAAGTGGTATAGTGATTTCCAAGCCGGCCGTGAACGTGTCGAAGACGAAGAGCGTTCTGGGCGACCATCAACCTCAACCGATGAAGCTCACGTCCAACAAATCAAAGATTTGGTGTTGAAAAACCATCGATTAACGATTAAAGACCTTGCTGATGAAGTTGGCTTATCGAAAGGCTCAGTCAATACCATTTTGAAGGATGCTCTGGGCCTCAAGCGCGTCAAATCTCGACTGGTACCGAAAACATTGAATTTTTTGGAAAAAAGGCGTCGCGTTGAAGTGTGTGAAACAATGCTTTCCGACTACCAGGATGTCATGAAACGCATTATAACTGGCGATGAGATTTGGATCTATGCTTACGACCCCGAAACAACCGATCAATCGAGCGAATATCGTGCCAAAGGAGAGCCTAGACCAAAAAAAACGCGCCAAGGTCGCTCAAAAATCAAGGTCATGTTGACTGTTTTCTTCGATTATCGTGGTGTTGTGCTTTATGAATTCCTTCCAACCGGCCAAACAGTCAACAAGGAATATTATTTGAACGTTATGCGTCGTTTGCGTAACGCTATCCGCCTAAAAAGGCAGGAATTGTGGAAAGACAATTCTTGGTTTTTACACCACGATAATGCACCAACCCATACCGCATTCGTGATCATTTTGCCAAAAACTCAACCCATATCGTTCCGCAACCACCGTATTCACCTGATCTGGCGACGTGCGACTTCTGGCTGTTCAACAAGCTCAAAAGACCGCTCCGGGGACACCGTTTTGATACGATAGAGAAGATTCAAGCCGCAGGGAAGACGGAACTGAAGGCCATCCCGGAAAGTGACTACAACCAGTGTTTCAAAGGTTGGAAAATCCGTTGGCATAAGTGCATTGCATCGGGAGGGGATTACTTTGAAGGGGATGAAATTGATTTGGAAGAATAAATAAAGAATTTTCAAAATAAATACAATGTCACCTTATTTTTTGGACACAGTAGTATAGTTCTTTCCATCTAAAACGTGTGTGCGTTCGGAAAATGATGTTCTTTTATAGCTTGTGTATATATTTATGTAAACTATGTACGGGGTTTTCAACGCGAAAGATCAATGGCTGCCAAAGTTACGTAAACTTTCCTGTTGAGATTGAGATTACTCTCGGCAATCATTATTCGATTTTCATAGCCAAAAGTGCGAAAATGTTGACCTTATTTATTTGCTGAATCGCTCAGTCTCCTTACTTTATTTAAAGGAATCCCGAACCGCGAAGAGTTTCTGCCTGGGACAAAGCAGCCTTTAGAAATTCATGAAAGATATCATGGTTTTTTCAAGAAAGAGTCAACTACAACTCAGGCTTGCTTTACATGTTCTTCTAAACTCGAATGAAAGTGGAATCACGAAATCTTAAGGTCTGAATGTTGTTACTTGATGCCAAGGTAAAACTGTATTGCTTCAGAGGAATGGGGGCCAAACTTATTTAAGAGGATAATTTCCTGAAAAAGTTTATCCGAAGCACATTTCAGGAGCAATGAGTTCGAATCTGATCTTTGGACCGATTCCTCTTATTAAACGTTTCACGCCATTTTCCTCTCTAATGACTTTTTCAACCATATTTCGACTAGCGTTTGCTTGAACTATTTAGATTGAGAACCATAGAGAAGACTAAGAGGCTATGCATATCGCTCTAAAATACACTGCCTTCGTTCGATTTGTTTTTCCTACCACTACTTCTCCTTCGAAAGATGAATTGATTGATTTCGAACCCATATTCTGGCATATTGTCCTCGGCCCTTGAAGTCTCGCTCCCCGTTTCGCATGGGCATTTGTATACTTAAACGCAGAGACTCTAAGTGGTGTTATCAGATTTTTTTTGTGTGGTACACGTTGGCTCCATTTCTTATTCATTCCGGTCCAGAGTCATAACGCATTCCTTCCTAATCACTTGAACCACACGCTCAAATATGTATATAAAATGCCTACTTCACTGCTCATGCTCATATAATCTCCATCTCATGGCATTGCACTGGACAGTGAAGAAATTTTCTTCCGTTTTTTGCTTTTATTTGTTTTTTGTGTAAAGGGATCAAATAACTATGTTCGGTTGTCAATGTTTACTTATTTTGTTGCGCACGAAAACCGAAATGATTATCTTCACCACGTGATTTAATTTCTTCATCAAGATAAGTTTTGTGTCTGCAGATTCATTGCAAAATTTCATCTTACAGATTTACAGCTTTAACATGAAGGGCAAGGAACTTGTAATAAAAATGCACAAGCGTTACGCGAATAGCGAAAATTGTGAAGAAACGGATGAGGTGACATGCCTTGCGGCATCATCAGACGCCTCGCTCTTAGCTGTTGGCCTGCGGAGTGGAACTATTGAGGTATTTTTATAGTCAATTTCTCCATAATTGTATGGTCTTAATAAGTTTGTTTTTGCAGATATACCAAATGGAGCACGATTCAATCAAGTTTATATATCGTTTGTTATCCCATACATCACAGATATTTGATTTGAAATTTTCACCCAATTCTGAATTACTTGTTAGCTGTTCCGAGCAACTTTGCTTCTGGCATGTTTCCTACATTCTTAACAATCCGTTTGATTCGGGGACAAAGCAAAAACGTCGTAGTTCACGCTTTACATCGTCTCATAGCCCTGTTGAAGACATCACAGATGGTGTTGCACTGTTAAACCATTCCGAGAATGGAGACACATATGAGCTTCAAAATCCTTGGTCGAACAAACGTGGTCCAATGGAAAAACCCGAATTGCTTTCATGCATCAAGTTTGTTGGTAACAAGGCGGAGATATTCTATGCAAACGATGATTTCACGCAATTCAACACGATCGACAATGAAGGAGTATATTACCATTTATGCGTGCACGATATTAGTCGAAGGGTAACCACAAACGGTACGAATAGCAGCATTGATGGCGATGTAGACGACGAGGTAATTACTTGACGGCGCTATCGCCGAAAACTCCAAAACAAGGGACGCTCTATCTGGAGATTAATATACTATATAGTCATTTATATATTCTACGTACATATTGCGTATTGCGTTGAATATTTTTAAAGAAAAATCTTCTTTCTTTCTATTGTTTATTACTGATTAACATATATGTTTGATTTTATATACTAGCAAGTACTATCCTAAGTAAGTTCTTAGCCATTCCCATTATAATGCTTAATATACGAACAAAGTAAAAGATGTAAAGCAAAAAAGTCATAAAAGTATTAATAGTTTAAACAAATAGATTCCTTTTTTGTTTGCTTTAATTATAATTTATAATTCATTTGTCTTTAGTTGTAAAGAGCATTTATCGACCAAACAAAGGTACTTTAGGTATGATCGGCACTTAGCAGTGTTGAGACGCACAGAGATAAATTGATTTCATCATCTAGCCGGGAATGAAATCAATTTAAAAATTCTACACATGACAAAGTTGGTGCTTATTGGAGTATTTTTTAGACAAAATACTTTGAAAAGTTAATAATAATATGAAACATTGTTCTCTATGAGTACTGCCATTGCCGTTTAGTATAAGGTCACGTGAAGAGCGAGTCCTGCCAAAATCGTGCCACTTATCGCAACTGATGAGGTCACTTGGATACTTACTGCCTGCCAATAGAACCTTAAAATAAATATGCGGCTAATGAATATTTTGAGATTCAATAGATTTAAGCTCGCCAATCCGCAATAACAACTCAAATGATTTGTTTTGTTTTTCATTTAATGTCTTCCTTTATTCTTTTATCATAGTTTTTTTTTAATTTTTTTTTTTGGCTAATAGTAATTGACTTAAAAGCAAAAAAAAAACTGGATGTGATGATGCACAAAAATTTCTAAAACAAAGTCAATTTTATTAGACTGGTACTATAAGAAAAAAAAAAAATAAAACAAACTCTCATTGGTTTAATTGAAAATTGTGAAAAACAAAAAGTTTTAAATGTGATTCGACTGAACTAGAAAATATACGTCCAGGCTGTTTTTTAATATAAAAGAAATTGTTTAATTGCAATATTTTTCTTACCAGAATTTTTAAATGGTGCTATTTTTTTAAATAAATTAAATAGGCCCTATATAAACGAAACATCGGTTAGCACAACTGTTTTAAAAAAAAAAATAGATGGGCACACGAAGTTAATAATTGTGCGTTAACATAATCTAAATGAAAGTTCATCGAACAAAATGTATATGTTAAGAACAATATTGCAACAATTGTAATTATTTGGCAAACATATAATACATAATATATTTTTAAAGTAAATATACAAGACAACAATTTTATAAATTTTATACTCCGTAGAGATAATATTATTAAGCGAATAGTCAAAATAAATAAAAAAAAAATATGTACACAACAACCAAATTACTTTTTATTGCTGATATATCCTAAGTAAGGTTCAATTCAACTTAAATACTGATTCTGGGTTTGTATGAACCTAAAAACAGGGAAACGTTGTAGGTACCTACTTCTTCGAAAATAGTGAAGGATCACTTTATGGCCTGAAGTTGATGTGAAAATTTCGTTATGTTGTTTCTGACGCATATGAGGTTGCGTTTTAATTAAGATCCATTCATCTCGAATATTTGACCTTCTGTTTGGCTGGCTAACTGGCGTGGCCTACGAATATATAAACTGGGTCCAAATGGTCACTCCCTGAGCGTATGGCTGTTCGTGCAGATTAAAATTTCGTTATACATTTTTCGAACAATCGAATTGGGATCGCAGCATACGATTGCTCACGGAACGAAATTCAAATCGTTCGAATAAGAAATTGCACTAGATTTTATTTGAAGAATATTATATTAAATCTGAAAACAATTACAATCAAATATCGAAGAGGTGAACGGAGACGCTTGAGAGATAAAAGCAACCCTTTGTCATTTGCGAAGAATTTAACAAATAAGCTCTTAAAATGTAGATAGTTTAGATAGATTTTTTGTTTGCAGACTCATAAAAAATTTCGACTTCATAAGTACGCATATAAACATGCCTTGTCGGTTTTAAAATTTTAATGCAGTTCTACCCGTCTTGCAATAAGCAGCGGCACCATTACTTCTAAGAAGTGTGGGGGATTTCAAAATTGTATTGGCAACGATTATCTTTTCGGAATATGCCAGAATTCTGTTCTTAAATTACAGTAAAATGTTTTACAAGAAATGGACTTCAATGGACTATACCCAAGGTGTATAGTTTTGATCCCCAGGATTCTGCGAAGTACAAGGAATGTTTTATGATCAAATACAAAATTTCCGGAGATGAGTGAGACATCGTACTTTTACGTCTCTATATATTACAAGGTATATTTTTAGGAATTGGATATATTTAACTTGATAGATAGCGGGCTCATAATATAGCGGAGTTGTCGGCTTAATTGGGATGATCATTCATGTATTCTGACATCATGATTTTTGGTATTAAATTTATTTTGTCTATTTTCGTCCTATAATACATTTTTTGAAATTATTATAATCTGTTTGAATAAATTATTATTTTCAATAATTCACATATTAGCCGAATCCTTATTCTTTGTCAACAAAAATACGTCTGTGGGATGCAGATTTCCCGAAATCGGCCTGCTCCATCACGATATCAACCAATGGGTCGAAATTGGAACAAAAAGTGGGCGTTTATCTTTTCGAGTAATCTTAATTTAGAGCTCTTCTACCACGATTTACCATGACCGCATAGTATAGTAGCATTTCTGCATAGGAAATATATGTATTTTCGCCGACAGCCGAGCTGTCATATAAACTCTCTCTGGGCTAAACACTACATCTGAGCCTATCAACGAACGCCGGATATACCTTAAAGAGATGGAGGACTTCACCTTTATGTGGTGCCAGAACATAGAAATATCCACAGAATCTGCAGACCGGATAAGCTTGCCCATGCAGGTACAATACACCCTCACATATGCGCCTCATAATATATTAAGATCCTTGCAACATCACCAGACAATCCTGGAACCTCCTTAGCAAAGAAAGAATCAGAAAGCTACTAAATCTTCTCTATGAAGGCCCGGCCTTAGCAATATCAAGAAATCAAGAAATCTATGTTTCTATTTCTTCCCATTTTCGTACTTACTTGCTTACTTGTTAATCCACATAACCCTCGTGGTATCACAATGGACCAAATCGCTGTGTGCCTTGTGGAAGCCATTATTACCTAACCTAAATAAACCTTTAGCCGAATGACGCGCTACATTACACAAATACAGAGTTTCGCCTGATTTTTTTTTGCCGAAACCGAAACAGTGGACGAAAGCAATTTTTTGGCCGAAAACGAAACCGAATATTCGGTCGGTCACTACTGGAAGCATGTTAAGAAAAGAAATTATTGCTAAAACAAAAAATACATTTTTGAACCATATGGTAGGTTCAACATGGGGAAGGAGAAGGAGACAAGCCCCAAGACATCGTCACCCGAACACCCATATTTGTCCCATTGAGCTTAGCCACATTGGACGTGTAGCAGATTACCAACTCCCTGAGTCGGCTGCTTTGAAACAGTCTCCTTGTCATGATGGAAATCGCCTTGTCACTGTCTAGAGCAGCATCTATAATATATGTCTGTAAAAAACCAAATACTGGTCTTGCTAGACTCCAAGGTTAGGTACCTCGGACTACGCTTTGACTCTTCGGTGGATGTCCGTGTTAGTTTTATATGCGGAATGCACTGGCAGCTGGACTCATTCGAAAGGAAGAAACTCAGGATATGCAACGATCTGCACCTGGACAGAGTGACTATGAAACATGTTAAGAACAGCGAGCCGTTTGCGGCTTCCCGGATAACACCGCTCAGCACATATATGCCGCGGATGTTCAAGAAAATTCTCGAGGCAACAAGGACTCACGATAACAACAACACATCAGCATCATGGCCACGAAGAAATACCAGCAGATCATAGATACCACAACGCAATGGCGATATTGCAAGAGGCCCTCCTCCCTCTGGACATCGACGAAGGACCAGCAGCATTCTGGAAGGAAGTAGACTATACCCACCACCGCGGATTAGGCCGCAAGAACACAACACACATATGTTTATGTATATACATCATTATATATACATTTTTTTTGGTACTAATTTTGCTATCAAATTTAAACAGCTTAACCAAATTTCACCTTTTCATGTGTTCCTGCAATTGTGCGTAGATTGAAATCAGTTTCGATTCGCAAGACGAAAAAAGCAAAAAAGTCCGCACGAGATAACGTACGGCAAAACACACACGCAAACGTCCTTCTAGATCTCTTTCGCTCCGTGGAGATACAGTGAGAGTCAAAAATTTGCATACAACTAATACTTACCACAACTTAAGCTCAACGGCGCCATGCTACAAGTGAAAAGATAAAATATTTCAAACTTAGCCATATCAGGTGGGATCTGACCATTCCTCTGACGAGGCAGTGCGCAGGTCTTGCTCGTTCGTTTCCGTATGTTTCTGTCCAAAACCTCTCATACATTTTTTATGGGGTTTAGGTCAAGAGATTGTGGAGGAGAGTTAAGCTGCTTACGGGTATGATACAGCAGCTATTCCTTGATAATTTTTGATGTATGCTTTGGGTCATTATCTTGTCGAAAGAGCCAAGGAGATTGCTTCAGAATCTTCAGGTAATCTCTGCTGTTCATTGTTGATTCAATGAAAACAAGATGACCGGTCCCCGCAGCTGACATGAAACCCCAAACCATCAATGAACCTCCACCATGTTTTACCATGGGAATGAAGTTTTGGGGTAGAAGCTTGCCATTTGGTGATATCCAGACCTAATTCCTGCGTTTTGCTCCAAAAATCTCAAACTTGCTCCCGTCGCTGAATAAATGTTATATTCATATTCCCAAAAGTTTTCTGTGGTTTTTGAATGACTTTTTGCGAAGTTGAGGCGTTTAAGATGATCAAGAGAAATGCTTTGTTTTTTTCCGTGGCACGCGTCCGACATGGTCGTGCGTTCAGAGCTCTATGGACCGTTAATGTATTTACTGACTTACCATGCTCTTGGAAAATGTCTTGTGCTACTTGTACTGCACTTTACCTAGGATTTTTCCTTACTTACCTTACTATTTTCCGTACTGCGTTGTCTGCTATAGATCGAGGGTGACCGAATCTTTGTACAGTCTTCGTATTTTCACGCAAGTTGTTTCTTTCTATCATTTTTTGTACTGTTGCACGACGTTAAACTTCCCCTCCGGAAGTTTTTGTAATCGGTCGGATTGTTGGAATTCAAAATTTTTGCATATCACCACGTTTCGAGGTCACAGTAGTCAGATTCCAGTGTTTTTTAAAAGATGTTCGTGTACAGTCCAACTCGAGAACAAATCAAGCTATCGAATCCAACTTAGTATTTTAAATTTTATGACGAAAAAACTGTCAAAAAACCGGGACAATTTCACTTCTTCAGTTAAAATCAATTTAGTTTTCCTATATTAAAAGTTCAAAATCAATTTAATTTGTAGTTTCAAACTACACTGCCGTTCAAAAGTTTCCGGACATGTTCATATAATTTTGTTTTTTGTTCAGTTTTAATTCCAAAAGTTCCATCAATAAGCCTTGAAGACTTAAACAGTGTTCATTTCATCCGTCCATTCAAAAATTTGATGTGATCCTTTCTCTTTTTCTTGATTGATAAAAAATTCGATGTGGCAATTGATTTTGTAAAAAAAAGCGTCAAAAGAAAGCTAAATAACAAAGTTATAACACATGCAAAATTGCATTACTCATTTATTGAAAAACATTGCAAGGAAGATCATAAGATCCAAAGATTAAGTGTGTTTAACACTATTGTGGTATCTTATCATGAACCAAAATCTAGAGGTCTTACAAGATAATGGCATAGAGAAAAACATTCTCTCGAAATCGGCCTGGAAACAGCTTTCTCCAAAGAAAACTGGATTGAATGGGATCGCCGTAATGCCATAAAGAAAAAGATCCTTTCCTGAGCAGTTCCCAGCAGGACTTAGAAAACTATTGAGTAAAGTCCTATCTAGGAGAGATAGGATCTTTCTCATCCTGCTACATGATGCAGAAGCATGGACAAGTTCAAAAGCGGATGAAGGCGACATAGGTTGTTTGCAGAGGAAAGTGTGATTTTATTTTTGTTAAATTCAATATACCAGCTTAAAAAAATATGTGTCTTATTTTTTTGCTTGCAATCCATTTGCCTTTGGAATGGATGCTGTTTTCAAAACAGGAATAAATTTTGTTGGTGGCGGCATATAAAAAAGCACCTACATTTTTTTTTATCTTGAGATGGCCTCCTCCTCATCGCATCCAAACCAATTTGTTTTTTTTACAATTGAATCGATTTTCTCGAGAGATTGCCTCCGCTTCTGTGCTGCACAATTAAATTTCACATTTCTAGAGGTAGAACGTTTCCTTGCCCCATTTTTTGTTCAAAATCGTAGTCATCACTTCGGAATAAATTCAAAGATTCCAAACTATGCCAGTTTGTTACTGACTACTGGCGAGGACTACACAAATTGCAACTTGAATACATCCAAGCGAAACTTGTATACAAATTTTGAAATTCATTAACTGCTTTTTAACACGTTCTTCAAACCTCTTAAATTTTTTACGACCTAGGAAGACAATTGCAACTACGATTTTTACTACAGTAATACCCTTTATCTATACTAGACATTGATTGCATTACTTCGAAGGATAAACGTTCCGTCCTGCAATTTTATTTATGTTTCCATTCATCGATAAATTATTCTAAAGTGTTAGGCAAGTCTTAAGCAGTAAGGCGGGTAGTATATAGCCTCATCGAGCTTTGTTCACAAGAAGACGAAACCCTTTTCGATAACTACGGAGATGATTAGAAGCTACTATCGGCTGCTCATGCCAGCGGCACGTTTTCGAAATGCGAAAAGTTAAATTGAATTTCTCTCAGCTTCCCTTAGAAAAAATATGAGACTCAGCGATGACCATCACACCGATAGAAAAATGTCCTCACTTGGAATTTGTTGTATCGCAAAGGACACATAATATGCCATAAATTTCCATACGTCCTTCCACAACACCCATCCTAATGCATTCTGGCTAACGTGGAATGGGTGAAGTTGAAACTAGTGCGTTATTCTCACGTTCAACACTTTTGTGTGTGGGAATAGTCCATAACTTGTCCTTTGGAGCAACCAAGTGCACTTAACTGGATATATTTTATGAAGCGATTCAAAGGCATCAGGATGGATGGCAAATATTGATTCAGGTGACCACGTAAAACTTTAATATAATAAGCTCTACGCAATTGTTAGTGCCTGACGTATACTTTGATATAAGCTTAGATAAAAGACAATGGGAAGCTGTATCCTGTTAATGTTTGCTTTAGGTGGCAATTCTGAGTGGAAACAATTTTCAAGATAGTTAAACCCATAAATATGTTGATTTTAGTCACGTCTGTGTGCGATGCAAATTGAGTTATAGCTTTGGAACATCAGCGTCGCTACCTAGAGGTTTCAACTTATAAATATTTATAAGCAAAGGCTTCCGGTTAGGCAAGGGCATGTTTACGAGTTGGTGTGAAAAGTTGTGTAGTGAAATACAAAGCCTTATCTTGTAACTAGATTAATGGTGGTTTCTCAAGGACTGCTTATCTGTCTTAAGAGGTTTTAATTACATTCGGCTGTAATATTTATTGCGCAATGGAAAAGACTTAAGTGCTGCGGTGGGAAGCAAAAGTTTGTGTCACTGTATACGAATAAAAAGAAATTCGGTAGATAGATATGACTGATTCCTGTGAATGGCTCTTGCATATGTCCAAATGCTCCTCTCCAAGTAGAAGCGTTAACTTCTAAGGGTTTATTTGTACTGCCTTCATCGGCTACAATTTCCTGCTCTTTCCGATTGCTTTTGAGGAGATCTGGTTTCGGTTTCGTAACAATGATACATCCTGTCAGTTCTTCCCTTTGTCGTTATCTGTTAACAATACTTCGGAAAGAAATTTCAGGACCTCCTGTTTATTATTAGCAATACTACGAATCTTTGGATGGAATATGGTATTATGGATGATGTGATTTTAATAGCAATTAGCTGCCTTAGGACATCTTAACAGAAAATATGGAATCTTTCGGCCTTCAACCAGTCAATCACCAAGTGCTAGTACATTAATAGACGTTATATTTGTTAATAATATGTCCATTATGACCAAATTTCCGCACCTGCTTTCTCGAATATGATCTATTGCTTTTCAATTATGATCTTGATGTAGGAGATTACAGAACTTCATCAAGCTATACGTATAGGGGCTTTAAAAACATTGACAGGTCTTCTCTAGAACAATACTTAAGCAGTGTTCAATGGAACCCAGTCTTTAGTATGCCCCCACCGGATGACTTGACTCGATTCAAACGTTCATATCAAAAGAGGTTTTGTTAAAGACAATGCCAAAATTTGGTTTTCAAATGAGTATGGTGCAACCTGATTTGGCTTACCGGCAGTGGAAACGTTTTAGAATCACAGAATTTCATCGAGCCTTTAAAAGCTGCTTCAGGTGGTCGAAAAACTTGGAACATAATTCGTGAGCTTAGAATCGTCAAATAAAATAAAGGTTATTAGTTGACGATAGCAAAGATCGCAAATTGGAAGTTTTTATCTGCGCATTCAAATGCCAATGCTGCTAATTCCTCGCTCAACGTATCTGACCATTCCATGATACCTTCTTTTGGGTTCGAAAGCGTGAGTGATGCAGATGTTCTTGTAAGTTTTCTACCAAGGAAATCGAATGCTATGGATGTTGACGGTATTCATCCGCTTTTTGCAGTGGAAATTAGCAGAGGTTATTCCAATCCCCAAAAATTCTTTAGGCTATTAGTTCAGACCTCTCAGTCCAATCGGGCTTTCGTGCTAAGCACAGCTGCACAAATGCCTTGCTTGAAGTAATCAAAGATATAAGAGATGGACTTGATATTGATCATGTTGCGTTTTTAGTTTTGCTAGATTTTGCTAAAGCATTCGACATGGTAGATCACTCTCTTGGTGTTCCCCAAGGATCAATTTTCGGTCCACTTTTGTTCTCACTCTGCAATAGTGATATTGTGTCTTCTGCGCTGAGTTCATCTGAGCACATTTATGCTATTCAGATATATCGAAGGTATCCATTAGGACTTATTGAGGATTGTCGGAATGGCCTTTGAACCGTGTTTAAGCTAAACTTAGTGATTTGCAAGGCAAAACTAGAGCTTTCGTATTTTCTGAGAATTGCTTGGAATGATTCATGCATCAAATTTGTTGATTAATCTAAAAATCTAGGATTTTTCTTTCATAAAACTCTTACTTGAAAATAACATATGATGTCCTTCGAAATCTATGAAATATCCAAAAATTTACACCGCTACTAGCCAAGGCTCTTATTATTTCTCAGCTCATTTATGGATTTTAAATTTTTTACGGATGTAACACTGATAGCAAGAGGAAGCTTCAAGTTGATTTTAACCCCACTTTTCGATATGTTTTTTGTCTCAGAAGATATGACCGTCTTTCACATCTTGCTCAATACCTGGCGAAAATACCCTTTGCATCTTATCTTAAATTGCGAATGCTAATTTTTTCTTTTAAATAATTTAAAAAAGCTGACGGTTTATTTAAGCGAAAAAATACAATTTCTGGCATCTATCGGGTCTGCTTGTTTAATAATACCGCTATTTAAATGTCTTACATCTAAAAAGCAATTTTTGGATGGTGCCATTCGTCTTAGGAATTCGTGGCACAAGAGTTTGAGCAGTGGTATCTTCAGTGGTTTGTTATCTAAAATTTTGCGATAATTGATCTTTGCAGTTAAGTATACCGACACCCATCTAGCACTTGCTGCTTGCCTTGCTCGGAGGAATTTTGGCCACCTGATTTTTCACAAATTAGCTGCGAACTACCTCACTGCACTCTTCCCTTCCACTTACATCCTTGACATTTTTGGTGGGTTGCTGACCTCCCAGTAAGATCTGTGATTTTTTGAAGCGAAGTTTTCTCGTTTGGATTCCGTTGTTCTTAAATTGGTTACACCATTTCCTTGGCGAGTGAGTTAGATATATCGAATTTTCTCACCCCACAAGGACCCGGTTTATCATTGTCTACACGATGTTTTTTCGTTGTGAAGTTGTCATTTGGGCCCATCTTTCCACAAATCCTTTGTTATGTTTCCGTGAGCTTTGGTTTCCTTGGAGAGTCAGATTTGCTTTGGTCGCGCTTTTTATCTATGAGGACCTCTCTTACTGGCGTCGAACTGCGATGTCGTCGCAACTTTTTTCACCGATAAAGCGTCCATCATATAGGTGTGCGGTAATTTTTGAAGTGGCCGTGACATTTCTGGTTCAGGAGTCTGTTGTTTCATAATAAGAGAAGCACGCCTCATCGTGCTTTTTCACTTTAAGAGTCCGACAGGTTGAGCCCTTTTAAGATAGAGTGTGACAGTATTTTTAAGCATTGGAGAGCAGCTCTTTTATGCTCTGGTAGTACTCCCCTATTCACCAGAATATGTAGGCACAAAACTTATCGGGTTCCTGAATATTTCTTTGAGTATGCATTTGACCAGTGAAGGTCACTTCAATCCGCCTGTTCCTCAAGAGCTAGAGCTCTGCACGATATATGCTATCATATGTGGCTTTTAGTCGTTAAAGAGATAGTGAGTCTCGACTTAAAATCCGATAATCTTTTCGAGGATTTACCTTAGTAGCAAAAGCTGGTCGATCCTTGATCGACCGGGATTTAGGCCAATTTGTGTGTAGCAGAAAGGCACCAGATTTTCACACAGTACTTTGGATCGGATTTTCTATGCAAAACTTCACAGTGATATGACTCAGTAGCTTCTACAAGACATAGAATAATCTCTTTTGAATCTTGCATGCATCATCTCCATGTTCATGCAAAACATCTCCAAAATGTTCGCTCGATGGTAGAATTAGTATGTTTGTCTTTCTTCAGCGATTTAAAAGCCAGCACAGCCTCTTAAAAGTTGGGGGGAGGGTGCTGGTGCTGGGAAAGTATTCCAATTACCAAACTGTTTTTCACTGGTGCTATGAGCACCTGCCCTACAGCAGCACTGGAAGCTGCTATTGGGCTGTCATTGACATTTTCATTAGGAAGATAGCCGGCAGAAATGCCCTTTATATGCAACGGGCTATGAAACACAAACACTTAAGAATAATCAACTTTATCACGGACAAAGAAATGTTCTGCTCGATCCTAGATAGTATGAAGGCAACATACTGCTTTGGGCGTCTCATTGAGGTAGACATTCCTAACCGTGATCATTGGTCGAGCAACACACCTACTCTGGTAACGGTGATGAAATCAATCTTAGCATTTTTGAAAAAAAAGTAATCCGAAAATATACAGTGCGAGATTGCCGAACGAAATGTATATAAGGCGTACGAACGAAGAAATTAACTCAATTCTCGGAGATGACGATATAGTGCAGTTCGCAAAAGCACAAAGAATCAGATGGCTTGGATATTGAATAAGCATGGATGACTCATGAATATAAAAAAGATCATTCAAAGGCAAACTTGAAAGTGTGAGAGCAAGGGGGAGACCAAGACCTGGTTGGTTAAGCGCCTGCCTTAGCCTGTCAATTGGCTTACTTACTTACTGGCCTTACGCGGGCGCTCGAAGCTAAACCTAACAACTTAAAATATGTCTTTCGACTTAATACTATTTATTATATTTAAAATTATACTAACATATAAGAAAACTAAGAAAAATTTTAAAGCTCGAAAAGAAAAACTTAGTATATGGGCTTTGTATTTTGTGCAACTTTACCTAAAACTAAGCTGAAAACTAATCTAAAACATAAAATCTTAACTTAACTTAAATAATATTAAAACTAACGATTATAATACAGTAGCAATAAAAACAACTTACACTTTCTTAAATATACATATGTAAGCCGGCCAGGGCACTCAAGATTGAAAATATACAAACGACAGAGATCATTCTCCATCCTGCCACAAAAAGTGTCGGTATTGCCTTTCGAGATCCGGTCTATCGCGGTCTGATTAAATCGCGGATAAAAAAAATTAAGCCATATAAAATTGGCTCATTGGAGAAAGATATTTCGAAGCTACTGTCAAAATTCCAAGTCGATCGGTAAAGATTTGCTCGAGTTATGTCTTCGGCGAGCTCAAAAAAAGTGGTTTCGAGAAAAACGCGTTTAAAATTTTAAGTACTGAGACACCATATGACAATATATGAGCGTACCGGAGAGGCGTTACCGCAGACTGAAAAATTTGGTCACTCGGACATTTTTGCCGTATTCCATCATTTGGTATATTATTTTTAAGACCCTAAAGCATCTTTTAAGCGATCAACATTTTTTCGAAAAATTGAAAATTTTACTGTGATTTCCCCCCTTAAATCATTTTGAATAAATAAGTCGATACCAAAAATTAGCCGTTTCAATTCGTAATCCGCCCATGGGGAAATTGAACCAAAAATTCAACGGAGTTGCAAACCGCTTAAAATCGTTCAATTCTTGTCCCTCTGGTCACGTAGTTAATTATAAGATTAGTCATAAAATCTTGAGAGCCATCAAATTATTTGCAAAAAGAAGTATGCACAGTGAAAACAAGCATTCACTTAAAATGTTTTAATAAGTTTATTAACAAATAAAATGCAAAGATTGATTGATTGATTTTATTTACGCTCTGCTTCTTAAATGCTAACAACAATGTAATAATTTTATTAAACAATATTTATCAAGTGTATAATTTTTCTTAAAATATTTATGAGTGTAAGATGTGTTGACAATTTAAAGGCAGTTGATCCTTTTTTGAGCTCATGATATGATTTTTGTCCCGCAATAGTTTGTATATGCCTGTAGTGAAAAATGCAAGTTATTTATTAATATTAAATAAAGTTTAACACTTACTTGTGTGTATGTTTTCAATTTTAAGGCAGATAAGCACTCAGCAGATCAATAGAACCTTAAATGAACATATTGTTTATAAAATTGTGCTGCATCAGTATTAACAAAGAGGAATAAATTGTTTTGTATATTGTTACTAATTTTTTTTTCGTTTTGTTTAAAATTTACTGGGATTCAAATTGATACATTGATTTGAACATAAAACTAAAGCAGAATCACTTAAACACTGCTAAATTTTTATTGAAGCCATATTCAAAGGATTAATTTGAATTATAGGATTTTGTCTTTATAAAATAAGTTTCATACTGCCTTCTTATCTTATAAAGGTACCTGCAAGATATAAAAGTTTGTCGTTAAACAGAAATCCTTCACTTCAAGAAGCCATGCAATTGATGCATTAGCACCACAAAGAAGTATCCTCAGCCCACTGCTCTAATTGAACATAACAGCAGCAACTTCCTCACGCCAATTTTTGCAAAACACTCAGCGGTTCTCCGCACGTATTTCTAGTGTCACGAGTCAAAAACCTTTTTCCCCCATTTACGAATTGGAGAAACTGTCCTCAACCAAACATCAAAACAGATAATGACTGCCCGCCATGGAGCGCTATTATGTCACTCTTGTTATCTCGAAGCTTTTTTATGTTTCCAAATCAATATTTTTTATGATTAGTGACACTTAAGAAATACGTGTGCGACGTATGAATTCTTGTGTCGCCACAGAACGCTTACCAGCTTTATTTATCAAAATTAGAAAAGTGGCTGACATAAGGGAGAATAATGATTAATGAGTCGAAATGTATCCAGATGACGTTTACACTTAGAAATGGTTTCTGTCCAGACATTATAATCAACAGGAAGGGGTCATGCCTCATGCCTATGTAGCATGAACCTGGATAAAAGTCTAATCTGGCAAAAGCACTTAGAAACCCAATGAACACAGGCAAATATTAAAGCAACTTTAAGGTGCATTTAAGTGCATCCAAACTTACACAGGGCGGGTCAAAAGTCTCTTTTCTATGTAAAAATTAATAAATCTATTATTTTTACATATTTTTGAGTAATTTTTTTGTTGTTGCAGACAAAACACTTAGGAGATTTGACATTATTTTTGAAAAACAGTTGGTCAATAATTTACATTCATCTTAATGGGGTTCGAAATGCTATAACAGCACCTAGCAGTCGTTCAATAACGCCCAAATTTGAGCAATATGGGAACGTTAACGATGTGGGGCGTGCCGGTACACCTTGTTTTGGACGATCGACCGAAAACATTCAAGTCGAAATATCGACATGATGACGTTGAACATAGTAAGGCTTATCGCGTGGCACGATTACGATTCGTCGGATGTTGAGTAAAGATCTGCACCTAAACCCTTACAAAATCCAGGTGGTCAAACAACGCAATGCTGGTGACCCGAGAAATGCTTGAAGTACTGCAGAGCTGTTCTTAATATTGTCGAAAATAACTACAAATTTTAAGGAAATTTTATGATGAGCGAGGAGGCACATTTTCAACTGAGTTGATTTGTAAAAAAGCAAAGTTGCAGATTTTGGGGCACACAGAATCCCAAACAAACAAACAAAATATTTCTTTGAAAATGATGCGGTTGCAAGCGTTACAGTTTATGGGTATCGCTACAGAACAGTGCTTCAGGCTTCATGTGGTTTCAGCAAGACGGAGCTACCGCTCACATCGCTCGTGAGACAGTGAACTTATTGCGCGAAAAATTCCTAAATCGTATTATTTCAAAAAACGGCGATAGTGAATGGCCATCTGTCGGCCCTGAAGGAAAAGGTTTTCATTTTACCACACACTATAGAGGAGCTGAAACTCAACATTTGAGAAGAAATCGCGCAAATAACATCCGCAACACTTCAGAAATTCATAGAAAGTCCATGCATACATATTCCACACTTAATAAAAAAAATGTCCATGAAATTTGTAATTTATTTCATTTGTTTTTATCTTTTCGTTCAAAAGTTCCAGATAAACATAGGAAAGGGACTTTTTTGGCCCACCCTGCACTTGAGTTTACGGTTCTCGTTTTGATTGGATGTATTACGGATTCGATCAAGGAATTGAAAAAAAGCCTGTGAAGAATATGTAGATCACCGTGTTACGTGCGCAGATCAATGAGGACTTGGGGGTTCTTCTAATTAAAGATGCAGCTAAGAAGTGCAAATCGAAGCTTAGGATCCATCCGATTAGTTAAGCAACAGGACTGCTACACCGCAATTTCGAAAAAAATTAATAAAACACTATCGATGTAGGAATAATAAATCAATTTTGTTTTCTTTGAGTTGCACATTCAAACCTAGCAATATAGAATTCAAGATTTTGTCCTTAGAGTGCCATATTTCAGGTGTTTACATTTTTTTTTATTTTTAAGGAAACGAGTAAAGCTTTTTGAGACGACGCGACGGTATGCCATTCTCGATTCCATCTTATGTAATTTTCTGCAAAATTTATAATGCTATGAACAGTCGACCTGCCAGCTGCAACTCCAGTTTTTGTCTTAATTTTACTTACGAAAGCCCTGAATTTGGAACAGCTCTCAGTATCGCCTGCCTTTCCTCACAAGTTTCTGCTTTGCTGACTCTTCCTTTGCGGTTGTTTCCATATTTTTCTGGTTCCTTTACAAAGCTGTGTTACAGTAGTGGCTCCTTTTCCAATCTTTGCTAGCTAAGAAACGGATGGATTTTTGTCCCGGGTAAGCTCGAATTTGGCCTATTTCCTCATTAATTAATGTCTGTCCTTTACCCATGGATTTGTGAATTGTATGAAGTTATTTCTTTAACTGAGCTCCTAATTCTGTTTGTATTAAAATTGAAAGTTCATACGTAGTCTTACTAAAGAGCTCCGCGGAGATAAGCGATGATAATGAAGTTATTCAATTTCGAATTCACTTCGACAAACAAATTATTAAGGCTTTAATTTCTATGAGTTTAATTCGACCTCCTTTCGCGAGTACATCGCTTATACCTTGCATCTTTTAGTTATTGTTCAAAAGCGTGTAGCAAAACTTATTTCTGACAGTAAGTACGTTGAAACATCTCAGAAATGTTACTTACGAACGAAATTGTTAGCTGGATTCGTCAGCTCACAACGCCCACACATCATTGAATGCCCATCAGTTGACCCTAAAGCTTATTTTTGCACGTACTGTAAGTTATAGATATTCTTATATAGACTGACCAACACGCACGTTTTGTCTCATCATTGACACCCCCAACAACTCGAAACACAATATCCTCCTTCGCTACTCCATAAAGTGTCTGGTAATGTCTAAAAGCATTCTGAGGGTACACATAACAACCCCTTGAGCACTTGCACTATATTAAAATAAAAAAAAAAACTGACAAGCTAACACCAAGATTGTGTGCACTCTTCCTGTGTGCGCATGTGTATTTTTTTTTTCGTCACTACAATGAGTTTTCTGTTGTGGATCCAGCTGGGATAAAGTATTAATTTGAGGAGCCTCGGAAGCTATGAGATTGGCAAAAGGAATTGGTTTAGGTGCAATTTGGTCTGTCCCACACCATTGACTTCCCATCCAATGGTAAACGAAATGTTGCTGTAAATTAATATCTACGTCCATTGGGTCCGGGGTTTTGTGACGGAAAACGATTTTGTCACAAAGAATTAAGTCCTCTATAATGTCCTGAGTCATTTGTTTCTCATATTGTTTTGTTGTTGTATTGTTTCGTCCTGACCCTGTCGATCGAGAAGTATGAAAAGTTCTGTCCTGAGTTATATGATGGTCGTTGTAGATTTTGTCCAAAACTGGTGTTATGCTTTTGTTGTGGCTGTCTAACAATTTTTTTTTTAAATTATAAGCAAACCTGATTTGAGCAGTGATCATAGCATTTATCAACGTTCTTGAGGTTTTTAAGGATAAGGAAATTCACGAGATCACGAAGTTTTAAGAATTTGCGATTTGCGAGTATCAAAAGTGATCTCACCTTAGGAATTCCCACGGGTATGATATTAAAGGTTGATTTTTTAAAAGCTATAGGAAAGTTTTTCAAAAAAAAAAAAACACATAAAATTCAGAAAAATGCATGAAATCTTTATTTGAATCGATAGTACGGTCCATATAATTTAATGTTTGAAGATTATTTCATAAAAATGTTGACCTTGACTGCGCCTCAAATGGTCCATCCGCTTAGTCCAATTTTGGCATACTCTTTCCAACATTTCGGCCGGTATCTCACGAATAAAGGCTTCAATGTTGTCTTCCAATGCGTCAATTGAAGCGGGCTTGTCTGTATAGACATGAGCTTTAACATAGCCCCACAAAAAATAGTCTAAAGGCGTTAAATCGCACGATCTAGGCGGCCAATTGACCGGTCCCGAACGTGAAATAAAATGTTCACCGAACTCGCCTCTCAATAAGTCCATTGTTGCGCGTGCTGTGTGACATGTGGCACCGTCTTGTTGAAACCACATGTCCTCCAAGTCCATATCATCCAATTGGGGCCAAAAATATTCGGTTATCATTGAACGGTAGTGATCCCCATTCACAGTAACGTGCACGTCTTGATCATCACGGAAGAAGTACGGCCCAATGACGCCGCCGGCCCATAAACCACACCAAACCGTAATTTTTTCGGCAATGATGACTCATGGATTACGTGTGGATTGCTGCCTGACCAATACCGCATATTTTGTTTATTGACGGAGCCATTCAGCCAGAAATGAGCCTCATCGCTGAAGATGATTTTTCGATGAAAATCCGAATCATTTTCAAGTTGTTGCTCAGCCCAATTCACGAACATACGACGCTTCTGGTGGTCAACTGGCTTCAGTTCTTGCGTCAATTTAATCTTGTTAGGATGTAGGCCAAGATCTCTTCGCGAAATTCGCCACAACGACGTCACAGTGATGCCCAACGCTTGAGAACGACGTGTGAGAGACACATTTGGGCTTTCTGCAATTGAAGCCTCACCGGCAGCAATATTCTCGACACTACGGGCACTTCTTTGTCTCACTGGCATGGGAACATTTTGTACTGTGCTTGTGGATTTTCACTAGACGCTCAATTGTTGATCTGCTAGGACGATTATGCCGACCATAAATTGGACGTAGCGCTCTTAACGTTGAGGCCACTGACTCCGAATTTCGGTAGTAAATTTAAATAATTTCGACTCGTTGTTGGCTCGTATATCTTTCCATCATGAAATGGCAAACCTTACTGAAGAGAAATGTCAAAAGAGCGACAAGAAATATGGCGTCGTTTGCTGTCCCTGTCGCATTACTTTTTTAGAGTCTCTGTTGAAAAACACTGTATTATTCAAGTCCAAGTATTCAAGTCGTCAAAAACGCAAGCTGAAAAATATTTTAACGAAATAGATCTATTTTCCTCATGCTTGAAACATACTTCTCATGTGAAATATATGCGACGGTACGAATTCGTGCACTCGCATGTGATATTTCCATAGTATTGACCGACGAAGCGTCGCATGTTGTTCCAAATCCCATGCTGTTTGCTAGTACACGACATGCAAACTCCATGCAAGTATTGTGACAGAATATCAATGAAAATGGAGACAGTTCAGCCGAGTTGTAAATATCATTTTCCAGGCAGCAAAGGCGTGGCAAATATGTATTTTCATGCTCTCTCTCTGCGCAGTTTTCCAATTGCATAGTGATTTGAAACGATCTGCACTTTCCTTCACTCATTCTAGCATCAGAACGATATTCTTGCTTTGTAAGAAATCGATATTACTGGCCCGCTGAACATAGAAATACTCTTAGATGGATCCCCAACGATCTCAGTAGCTAGTTTTGAAGTTAGTTTTGTATCACTTTTATTTTCATTTTAAATTCATTACATTCAATGTACTAAGTCTATTATGGATTGGCCTACGACCGTCTACCAGATTGACAAATAATTTAATTTTTATTTTCTGTTGTGATATACTATATGTCCTATACTGCGAAGACTGTGCATCCATTACAAATCGATCATACATGCCTCGACCTATTTTTTCCAACAAAACGTTGAGTTGCGCCCTGAGCTGTTCAAAATGTCCATCGGGTGATATCCTTATGGTTTCTCCACAGTCTGATGCGAGGCGTTCCCATTCGTGAAAGAAACTTGCCCTGCTTCTTATTACATTCTTGAGTACAATTTTTGGCAGTCTATCGTCACTCATTGCCATAACTTTTATTTAGTATACTCAAAATGAAGTTTCAATGTTTTCAAAAACATAGGCGATGCACCCGTCTCTAAGTGCAGCAAGCGTAGCACTTGGTAAATGGAATATTCGCTTTAAGAAATACCGAAGGAACTTCTCAACTTCAACAAAGGAACAATAACCACACACCTGCGCTCCGTAAAGAAGAACTGAAGCTGCAGTTGAGCGAAAGAGTTTTTGTTTCGAGCTGTGGGTTACATACTTGTTGTTGATACAGCGATCCCATACCGATGAGATTGCTCTTTTGGCTTTCGATACGACTTCTCCTTGATACGTCCATTTTTCGCTTCGAGAATATCTTCCACCACCTCCTCTGAACACCATTGCTTTCGATTTACTCAGGTTCACGGTCAGATTCCAATGTTTACAGTAAACGCTGAGCCTAATCATCATAAGTTGTAGCCCAGGAATGATATTCCTCTGTAGTTTGTAGGATCGTCATAGTTTCCTTTTTTGTGCAGTGGATAGATAATTGCCTTTCTAAAGCTTTCTGGAATATCTGCTGAATCAAAGATTCGATTGAAATCCCCTACGAGCTCGGCCATGAATTCATTGGAATCTCCGGGAGCCTTTCTCGTTTTTACTTTATCAATGAATTCTTTGATTTCTTCTAATGAAAACGGGCAATCTAGGAATTCATCGGTAATCAATGGAGCTGCATATTGGGGTGGTGGTGCGATCTGTGGGGAGTTAAGCAGATTGCTAAAGTGGTCCATTAGCTGTGGTGCTTTAAGTGATGAGGCGATGCTATTCGTGTGTCCATTTATATATTTTACGGCTTTCCAAAATTTTTTTTTTTTTTTATTACAGATTTAGTTACAAAAGGTATTTACATTTACATCTGCTAAGCTTTCAATGGCTTATCTGCAGAAGGTTATTCGTACTTAATTAGGTTAGTTCATACTGCAATTCTTTAAGTTCGGGATCATATTTTCAATATTAACGAGAACTTCCAGAAGGGAAGTTGTTTAAAACTTGAAGTATCTTAGTACACAATGATATAGACATACATATTTTTTTCTTATATTAAAGCTTAATTGTACTATAGAATATAGAGACACACAGAAATATAGAACATTAACGTTGCTTGACTCACAGATTGTTTAAGACAAAATATTTTAGTTGTTTCTTTCTATTGCTTTGTTGGGGTATTTGCTTCATTATTAGAGGAAGTTCGTTGAGTTATTAAATCTATCAGGTTTAAGGAAACATTGCACTCGTTCCCTTGTATTAATATTATGATCCAGTGGTTTTTTATATCGTTCATCGTCATAGTATTCCATAATTACATTCAGTTTGAAGAGTTGTTTTACATTTAACATATTGAGACTTGTATACAGATTTTGATCCTTTTCAGGTACATTTGTGCTTGGTGTTTTTTTCCTTAAAAGTATTTTTAAAATCTAATCTTGTATTTTCTGTACTTCCATCAGATATCCGTTAGTCGTATTTCCCCATGCGAGAATTCCATACCTGATTGCTGATTCCACCAAGGAATAATACACTTGTTTCAGTATTGCGAAGTGCGTGTAATTGCTTAGATGGTATAGTGCAAATGTTGCTCTTCTCAATTTTTCACACAGCAATGACATGTGTGCATTCCACTTAAAGTTGCAGTCGCGGGTTATTCCAAGATATTTGTACGTTTGTACCTGCTCAATAAAGCCATCGCATTCGTCGTTGCCGTCGAATGATTCGCGGTGATGCAAGCATTCATTATGATGTATTTTGATACTTATCTTGCTTTTGATAACATTTGTGGGTCTGATGTGGATAATTTTTGTTTTCTGTCGATTCACGATTAGTCCAGCGTCATGACACCACTTAGTGACTGAGTTGAGATCCTTTTGCATCATATCTATCGCTGTTGGCAAATCACAATGGGTAACGATTATAGCTGTATCATCTGCGAAAGCAAATCCGATTCCAAATTTAAGTGCCGATAGCATATTATTTACGTATATAATAAACAATAGTGGACCTAGTATCGAGCCTTGCGGCACACCATAATCTAGAGGGTATTTGCGGCTAAAAAATTCTTTTATTTTTACTTTAAATACTCGATCTTTCAGATAGTCCCTAAACCATTCTTATATGTGTCCACGAATACCAATCTTTTCTAGCATTTTTACTATTTCATTATGTGTTAGTGTATCAAATGCTTTTTTAAAGTCAATAAAAATAACAAGGGAGTGTTGTTTTTCGTTAAGGTTGGTATTGATTTGATTTGCAAATTCAGCAAGGAGTTTATTTGTGCTCTTATTTTTTTTGGAAGCCAAATTGATTTTTATTTATGATGTTATATTTAGTAAGATAGTCCTGTAGATTTTCCGCCATAATTTTCTCCATTATTTTCTCTAAGACGGGAAGAATAGATATAGTTCTGTAGTTGAGAACGTCAGATTTTACTCCAGATTTATATACTGGCCGTACGGTGGCTACTTTCAGTTCACTTGGTACAGTTGCCTGATTGATGCTGCTATTAACGAGGTGTGTGACGGTATGACTAAGTAATTGTGCATTATTTTTTAAGTCTTTTGGCCTTATACCATCAGAGCCAGGTACTGTATCAATTTTTAATCCGTTAAGTACTTTCTAGACCCTTTCTTCTGTGATTTCTGCTAAGAATATGGATTGTATAAGCTTTGTCTCGTGCCCAAAATATGTTTTCGTGTTGCAGGGGTGAACGATACTACGAATTTCTTCAGTGAAATTGGATGCAAATTTTTCGGTTAGTACCTTGATGTTGCTCGGCATACCAAAATTTTTTAAAATCATTTCGTCAAGGCTTTTCGATTATTTATTAACTTCCAAGTTTTCTTAGAATCGGACTTGTATTCTGAAAATTTTTGCTTAAAGAAGTTAATTTTTGCTTTTTTTATTTCTTTATTCAATTCATTTCTTCAGTTTTTGTATTCAGTTGCGTACCTTATGCACAATCTGTTACTTTTCCAACGCCTATATAATAAATCCTTGCGCTTGCACATATTTCGCAATTCATTGGTGATCCATTCCTTTTCATTTGCTCTTGTTTTACTGCTTTTTTGGACAGTTGAATTACTGTAGGCTTCTTTAAATATATTTTTTAAGAAGAAGAAAACAAAAAAATATTTTTTGTCCGTAACTGTTGGAACAATAAAAAATAAGATACTTTAGCGAGTAAAAAAAAAACACGTCCGACACTTGAGAAAAACAGTTCAACTTTTTCAATAGCAATAAGTTGCTGTTCAAATGATATCTTTTTTTCATTACAAATGCGCTTGAAGTTCTTATTTGCTTCGCTATAGAGTGTCTTAAAGATGCTTGTATTATACTCTCTAAAAAGTTTTAGTAGTTTGAAAGAGTTGTTTCTAGCTCCCAGACACTCAAAATCAAACCACTTTTGTTTTAAGATTTTATTTTTTCTAATAGGTGAACTCGGAAATGCATTTTTGATCATACTCGTTAGGGCATCGACATCGGGTAAAATATCCACTGTGTGTAGCCACTCAAGTTCAGAATTAAGATTACTGCGATACACATTTCGCTTTCGGTCATTCCACATTAGTTTTGGTAAAAGTCCTAATTGCCTTGTTTTGTTCTTATTCATAGGTCCAGATACCGAACAGTTAACTTCGAGTGGCATATGGTCCGAGAACGTCTCCATACCTATCCGAAAGTCGCTAAGGAGAAAATTCCAAATTCCAGAGATGCAGCAGTAGTCAATTACGATCTCAGTTAAAGATCTAAGTGACAAACAATGTAAACATGCCAACAAACCAGGAAAAAATTATCTTCGTAAACAGTCTGATTCCAATCATACTCGCATCTACGGCTATATCCGAAAGTCCATGGTCATATGACGTGACGTGTTAACAGTCACACTTACGAATGTTAAAAACAAACTGATAAAGCTTTAGCTGTAAAACAACGACCTAACGTGGTTATCGAACGTGAATCATTCCTAATCACACTTTGTCTGATACGAACGGATAACAAAAGTTAGGACCAATGAAAAATTGACAATGCAACTCTTCGATTCTTGTTGGTTGGATACCAGTAATCAATATTAATCCAAGTGGTATTTATCGACCAGATTATTGTTAGAATACTTTAGTGCGTTGATTGATTTGGGTCAGAATGAAGCTTTGGTTAGCGTATGTCTTTTTCTTGTGTTCATTGTGTTTTACGGCCGGTCAGGAGGACCCTGTTGTTGAGACCGATTTGGGCAGGATCAAGGGATCGATTTTGAAAACTGTTCGAAACCGTGATATTAGTGCATTCCGTGGTATTCGGTACGCTCAAGCACCAATTGGTGAAAATAGATTCAAAGCCCCAATTGCTGTGCCCAAATGGGGGGAAACCATCCTCGATGCTACAGCAGATGGGAGCCTGTGTCCTCAAGCGTATCTACCGCAGGTGATGATGTCCGAAGATTGTCTGCTGTTAAATGTTTATAGTGGAGATTTGAAGGGAAATGCAACGGTAATGGTGTACATACATGGCGGAGCGAATGCACTTGGAAGCAGTCATAGTCAATACTTTGCAGGTCCAGAATATCTTTTGGATTCAGACATTGTATTGGTCACTATCAATTACAGATTGGGAGCCTTGGGATTTTTAAGTACGAAAACTAACCATGCTCCGGGTAATTATGGATATCTTGATCAGGTCATGGCCTTGCAGTGGGTTCAGGATCATATCGCAAAGTTTGGTGGAAATCCGAATTCAGTTACTATTTTTGGACTTAGCGCCGGAGCAATGGCTGTTACGCTTCATATGGCATCGCCTTTGTCAAAAGGACTCTTCCATAGAGCTATTGCTATGAGTGGATCGGCAACAAATCATTTTTATATCGATAATCTGGGCTGGACAAGAAAATTAGCCAGATATACATCCTGTCCAATGTACAATGCACAAGATGTTGTTGATTGTTTAAGGAAAGTTCCATGGGAGACGATTATTGAGGTGTGCAGCAACTGGGAACCATATGGATTCACTAACATGAAATGGAACTATGAAGTCGATGGATATTTCCTTCAGGATACACCCACAAATTTATTTGCTGATGGAAAATTCAATAAAATGCCAATTCTTACCGGAATAACAAAGAACGAATTGGACTTTTCCATTTATCGTAAGACTATTTTTAAGATAAAGGTTTTCTTAAATCGAAAATCTAATTTTTTTTTAGATCAGGAGACCAACACAGGATTGCTAAATGATATAAGCATGAATTTCGCCAATTATAGTGCGGAATTGTTTCTTTATAGTCCGGATGAGATAACATCGGACAAGAGTAGCAGAATTCAGGAATTTTATTTAAAAAACGAGACTATTCAAAACCAAGCGTTAACAAACTTTGGCGAGATATTTTCCGATGCCATTATTGGACATGGTGTACATAGACTTGTACAGCTAGCTCGGCAGCATGTTGACGTTTATTACTATCGCCTCGATTACACTGGACGATATAGCGTTTATCTTGACGCAAATGGAGTGCCAAGAGGTCTTGTTTTTTATATGAATTTCATTTTGAAGATAAGTTCTAACATTTATGCGTTTAAAGGTGTCGGCCATGGTGATGATTTACAATACGTTTTAAATATTCCCTTTTATGGGGGACAAATTGGTCTGGGAGACCCTGAAATGTTTATGGTTGATCGAATTATTGGATGGTGGACGTCTTTCGCTCAAACGGGGTATGAGAAATTGCAAATTCTTTTTTTTTTTTAAATTAATTTGCTCCACTTTCTTTTGATAGAATTCCAGAAAATGTAAATAATATTAAATGGTTACCTTCGAATTTAACAAATGTATTCACAATGTACAATGACAAAGAAATTCGACTTGGCGAAGCTCCATATTTAGACAGATATAATGAATGGGATTCAATGTTTCCGGTGCGGTCCGGCGCAAGTGAGTCGATAAAATTGGCTTGGATGCTAACGGCTGGAGCTGTGACACTGCATGTCTTTGCAAAATGTACATTGTAAACGAAAATTTGGAATTTTTCTACAAATTTATGTCACACTAAACTTTTAAATATAGAAATACGTTACATGACAAAACGATGGGCACTTTTTCTGATACGTTTTCATTACCAGAAAGGTTTACATGTGTACATTCAAAAGTTTAAAATTGTCAACTGCAAACTGTTTCTGCAACTAGCTTAAAATATCCTCCATCTTCGAGGTAACAGATTTAAAGACAATTTTATGTGAATCGCCATGACATGTTATACTTTAGCTTTTATAGTAAAATTTGAAAAAGGTGATTTTCTTGGTAATAAACAATTCAGTTTTTCAATACAAAATTATGGTAGCTGTTGGAAAATATCAAAGGTATTTCCAATTTTAAATAAAATAAAGATCCTTCGGATTCTTCGAACTATAGGCCAATTAGTCTCCTGCCTAATATTGGGAAGGCTTTTGAGGTAGTTGCTACCAAATCAATATTGTTCGCGTGCGGGAGATTATACCGCGAAATCAATTTGGATTTAAAAGAAATCACTCGGCAGTGCATGCTGTTACAAAACTAGTATCTGATATAATCTGGAACCTTAATGGAAAAAAAAGTACAGGTGCCTGTCTAGTGGATATCGAGAAAGCCTTTGACACGGTATGGATTGACGGGCTTGTTTACAAACTAATCAGATATGAGTTTCCACATCATCTTACCGTGATAATCGTATCTATGATACGCGAGAAGAAATTCGTTGTATCAGGTAGAAAGTACAAGACTGAAAAAATTGTTGATGCCATTAATGGTCTGCTACAAGGCACAGTATCCGCACCAATACTCTTTAATATTTACGTTTCTAAAATGCTGAGGGACTTGGATGGCTCAATAGCATTCGCCGACGACGTCATTCTGTATGCTTATGGTTCAAAAATTTGCGAAATTAAAAACGAGCTCCAACTGAAGTTTGATACCCTCGAAAAACTCTGTGATTATTGGAAACTAAAAATAAACAATTCTAAATGCGAAACCATACTGTTCCGCACTCCAGTAGGACAGGGCAATTCAGACTTGCGACGCAATTGGAGAAATTTGGTTATAACATCTTCAAATGGCCTTCGAATAGAATCTAAAACTATTGTGAGGTATTTAGGAGTTTACTTAGACAAATTCCTATATTATAATGATCATGTTAATATCCAATTAAAAAAAGCAAGGGCAGCATTTATGTATGTCGCTGAAGAAACTTTTTTATTCCAACTATTTGAGATCAGATGTAAAGGTCATTTGCTACCAAGCTTTTGTGCGTCCAATTTTGACTCATGCGAGTCCAGTGTGGTGGAACATAAGCCCATCTTATATGGAGAAGTACAGAATTTTTGAGAGGAAATGTCTACGAGCATGCACGGGAATGTACAGAAGCGCTCATTCCGACTTGCGGCATTACGTCTCCAACAAAAGACTATTGGATGCTTCCGGCGTGTCTAGAATTGACAATGTCATTCTAGACCTTGCGAGGAATCATTTTGCGCGGTCAAGTAATGTTATTGAGAATGAATTCATATCGGGTTTATTTTATCCTAACCCTGGGTATTTTAGAAATTCATTGATAAGTGGACAAATACCACCTGAAGCATTTCTTTATCTGGATGCATATGGCTATCTTTCAGACTCGAGTAATTTCCCTATCATATATCATGCTGCTAGAAGAGCAACAGATAAACGAATAGCAATATTTGGAAATACTGCATGAGCGTTTCCTGATAGAGATGTAAATAACGACAATAGGTCAAATTTAAATAAATACTGGTGGCTAGATTGGGTAGAAGCTAACAATTAGGCTAAGTTAGGTTAAGTCGTTTTATCTTAGTTTGTAAGTACTGTTTTTTTTCGTTTTTTTTTTGTTGTTCGTTCTTTGTTAATAAAATATATTATAATGAGGAGTTTTTTAAACTCCACTTTTTCTTCTCGCAACTTAATTATATATAAATTATAAATGTAACAAAACAAAATATATTCTAGTAATTTAGTCTAAGTAATTATTATAAAATTATATGTAATGAGAGCCAATTTTAAGAAAATTGTTAAAATTAATGTGGAAATAAACAAGTTTGAAAAAAAAAAAAAAATACACAATTATGGTCAGCGAAATTTCTGATTCTTGTTTCAAAATTGAGACAGGGAAAAAAATTTCAAATATTTAGGTTTAACAATTGATGCTAATCTTTATTAGAAAGACCATAGTCAAAATCTGAAAAGTTATTTTATGATTTTAAGGCGAAAAATGCATCTTTTAAAACCATTCAACTATAAAAAGTATTTTAATTTCGGTATGTTATGGTCTTGCACATTCAATATTGCAATACGGGTTGTCTAGCTGGGGTGGTTCATATGCAAATACTCTTAGACCCTTTTTGATTGCTCAAAAATATCTCATTCGAATGGTTGTTTAAGCGGGAGTTGGCCATTTTACAAAGAATTGCTAATTCTAGCTATTGAAAGAATTTTCCAAGACTGTTCACAAAACTCATTTCTAACTTTTATACTGCTGCACCAAAGTGCTTTAAGGGGGGAAATCACAGTAGCACACCAAAAAATAGGCATATTTTCGGGAATTAATTTTGGCTGAATAAAAGTATCAATCGAAAATCTGTAAAGTAGTTTTTATAGCAATTCTTAAAAAGTACAAAATGTAATTTTTTCAATAAAAAATATTTGAAAATGGCGGCTGCGCAGCATATGCCCCAAGGTGCCTATTTTTGCGCTGGAAGAAAACACCAAAATTTTTGAGTTTTCATATAACAGCTAGCGAGCTACGTAGGATTTTTCGATATATTGTTTTTTTTTTTACAAAATGGTGCATGTTTGAAAATAAAGTTAAATTTTTAACAAAAAAAAAATGCCATAAAGTCGCGGATAAAAAAAAATTAAGCCATATGAAATAAAAAATCCTACGTTGCTCCTTGGAGAATGATATTTCGAAGCCGATCGGTAAAGATTTGCTCGAGTTATGTCTTCGGCGAGCTCTAAAAAAGTGGTTTCGAGAAAAACGCGTTTAAAGTTTTAAGTACTGAGAAACCATATGAAAATATATGAGCATACCGGAGAGGCGTTACCGCAGAGTGAAAAATTTGGTCACTCGGACAATTTTGCCGTTTTCCATCATTTGGTATATTATTTTTAAGACTCTAAAGCAGCTTTTAAGCGAAAAATTTTTTTTTCGAGAAATTAAAAATTTTACTGTGATTTCCCCCCTTAGGGTAATTTATCCCTTGTCTACCCAAATGTAAAATCATTTCTAAAAAAGGGAAAAACTGGCCATTCATGATTGATTTAAATTCTATTGATAACTATTAGTCCTGATAGCTTTCATGTGTCATAATTTTTATTTATTTTGCTTTTTTCCACTTTTCTTTAATTAATTCTTATATTTTTTTCTATATTCAAATTTAATTATTTTATTAGTTTATGATTTTTTGGTTACAAATAATACAGTACTGCAGAGGAGTTGGCAATTTACTTTTTACTAGCATTGGAACAAAAAAGTTAACTAAAAGAGTGCTTCTAAATTAGTTCAGAAATAGGAAATACGAGAGGGGTCTGAAGAGTTTCCGACATAAGAAGACATTCTTTTTTTAATTTTTTTTTCTTTCTACATAGTTTTCTTGTAACTCTACATGCTCCTCCCAGTGATGCTCTCAACTCTGTTACCCATCCAAATAGTATACGGCGTTTTTATCTGCAAAACAATTGTTCACGCGGGTGATTGCCTCCTCATTTGACGAATATCTCTGAGCTCCGAGTGCTGTTTTTAGATGAGGGAACGAAAAGAAGTCGCTTGGGGCTAGATTTTGTGAGAAAAGGTGGATGGTCAAGCAGTTCAAACCGTAATTCGTTGATTTCGGCCATGGCAACAGCTGAGGTGTGAGACGGCACGTTGTCTTTGTGAAAGAGGAATTTCTTTTTCTGGCTTCAGCTTGTGAAGTTATGATGAGTAGTATGCTCCTGTAAGGGTTCTTTTTTTGAAGATAATCGACTTAGAGAACTCCTTGTCTATTCCATAAAACAGTCGCCATCACTTTCCCAGCCGAAAAACACAGTTTTCGCTTTTTTTTGAGCCGGTTTCTCCTTTGCGGTCCACTGTTTTGACTGCATTTTTGTTTCGGGCGTATAATGGTGTATCCAAGTTTCATCTACAATGATTAATCGGAGCCAAAATTCGGATCTATAGCAACCAAACTGCGCCAACAAAGCGTTAGAAATTTTCAAACGAACGCGTTTTTGGTGTAACGTAGTCCAAGCGGAACCCAACGCGCGGATAGCTTTCTCATGCCTAAATCTTGATTCAATATGTGACAAATGTGTTTTTTTGACATTTTCATTACTTCTGCTATCTGTCTTACTTTATTTCGGTGATCGTCCAGCACCATTTGGTGAACTTAAACGATGTTATCGTCAGAAGTCGCAGTTTTTTGTGATCCCGAACTTTTCAAATTCAACTCTTAACAACTTAAACTCTCACATCGACTCACTCAAACGACGGTCAACTAAAAACTGCTAAAAGGCTAAGACTGGTGAATAACTGACAAAAGTTGCACAACAAGATTCATAAGCTTTTATTGACAAGCTATCTTCACGTTGAGGTGACTCTTGAGACCACCCTTTTGTATTAAACTGCTTCTGTGCTAAGTTGAGTGAATTTTCATACCGTCACTCTTCATACTCATCACTCGCAAACTAATATTCGAAATCGTAAGCCTTCCTTTTCCTAGAGATTCCATTCAATCAGAATTTTACTCTAGATCATCGCAGTCATCCAGGCTTTTCTAATTTTGCGATATAAAAAAGTGAATTGAAAAGTCGAATTGGGAAATTTACCACCAATAAGATGGCCATCCAGAAAATTATTTCTTACAAACTAGGAAAGTTTAAGCCACATTCGTCTGCCACTTGCGTTTTAATTACATGTGGTTAGATTTTCTTGAAACAATCATTTGCCATAAACATGTTTGCACCCTTTATCTGAATTTCAAGTCTGCAAACGCAGAGAGTAAAAAATTTACTGATTATGTTTGAAAGAGGATATTAAGTGTTAGTTTTCCGGAATTCCACTAATTTGGTACACTAACAATTAAAACCGAGCCGGAAGCTAAATTCCTGTACATATGTACACATGCACACTGCGTATCACAAGGATGAGGCAACCATTACCGGAAATATGAACAACCTGTGAATAGGTGAGGAAAGACAAAACATTTAAGCGATTATTTGGTAAAAACAACACAATAATGAACTACAGAAAAAGGGTATAAAAAGTTATTTCAGTTTGATGAGGCAATTGTGGATAATGAAATTCATCTTTCTTAAAATGATTCTTTAGCAAGTGCTAAAAAATACTCTCTGCTTTTGATTTGAAACACAAGTGGGATTCATGCAAATTGGTGCCTGAAATGGTGTTTCAGCAAGCATACCGACGTTCAAAGTTCAAGCAAGTGCATAACTAGCTACAAATCGATTTCGCAATAAAATAAAGCTTGCATCACTGAACGGATGAAAAAAAAAATATTAACGATCTTGATGTTTACGACATTTCTTCTTGCTATAGGTATGTGGCACATTTGAATGATATATTTGTTCATTTGTATGACCTGGATTTACTTCCTTAAAAGAATAGCTACTCCTATAAACTGAGCTCTTCTTTACCCCAAAAATCACTGTGGCGAAGATCGCGCTGAAGAACTCAGTAACCAATTTATGGCAAACAATCAAATGACTGTTAGCCATCACTTTGAAATGAACTTTGATATTCATGTTCGAAACCAAGATGAATTTGAGTTCGGAGGATGAGAATTTAGTATCTTAATAATCCAATGTTTTTTATGAAGATGCACCGCACCTTATATATTTTAAAAGTCATTAACTCATGTATAATTTCATTAACTTTGCAACAAGCTTGGAAATATGCAACAACAAAAAAATTCATAGCTGTTCGTCCAAAATTATTATTATCTTGAACAATATTCTTAAGGACTTTGATAGGGGACTGTGCATATTTTTTAACGACCTATCTATGGTATGAAAGCACGTGTGAATTCATCTATATGCAGACGATAATCCACTCTATTTGTCCGATCATCTGAGAGAGATAAATGAGCTGATAGCCCGTCTTCACGACGATTTGGGAGCCATCAATCCCTGGTCGGTAAAAATGGAATACTCATAAGCTCAACAAAATCCAAGTAAGTATCTATTTCGCAAATATCTTTCAATTTAAATGTTATTCTGGACACGTTCCTTAGGATTTGTCTTTATCGCAGCACGTTTGCATACAACAACGTAACTGGCTGATACGTCGCATCAATCTCTATGGGATTTTTCAACAAGACAACATCCCAATCCCAAAGGTAGAACTTTTTTTCATGGGTGCTCTTTTAACGATACTTTAAAAGATTGGCCATGTCAATCTCGAATAGTTTAAGTCCATGCTTGGGATATCGATTGTAAATATAAAATTCAAAAACATTTTAATATGTTAAAATCGATAGGTAGGTAGGTAGGTAAAAGTGGTGGTTCAGTGAGAACCTAATTAGCACAAATGCTGTTTTAATACCACAGCTCTGTTACCTAATTTATGATGTTATTTTGGTGTATTTGAGATATCTCTAAATCCAGCCCGAGGTATTTAAGAAGGACATTAGTTCCTTAATATCCTTTGCAGAAATCTCATTAATTGAGTTGAAGAAGGGTCTACCAAGCGCCCGTTGTCTGGCTCTAGCAAGAGCCGGACAGTCGCAAAAGAAGTGTGTTAGGGTCTTCCTCTCAGCTGTGTTTTTGCAGCTGCGACAATGTGAGTTGTGTGGGATACCTAGCTTAATGGCATGATCTCCAATCGGCCAGTGTCCTGTGCAGACCGCCACTAATCTAGCAATATCATGACGGGCTCGACGAAGGAGATCTTTTGTTTTTGATTGTTTGTATTCCGGCCATATTTTCCTTGATGTTGCACAGTTCGTAAGTCTGACTTAGTAAGTCTGATCTTAGATTTGCTACTTCAAGGAAGTATGAGGATATATTAGCCTTAACTGCTTGTAGTGAGATGAAAACCTTACCTGCAAGCGAGCGCTGAAGGGCAGATCCCTGTTTAGCAAGTTCATCGGCCTTCTCATTACCATTTTTTTTTTCGATAAATGGAATAAAGACTCATTAATGGTAGACAAAAATGTGAAAAATACTAAAATATGTTAATCAGTTAATATGAGATCTGGCTTTTTAAATTTCTATTTCATAACACGATTTTTGTTTGAACAAAAATTATTTATTTACATTTATATATATGCATATATAGATTTATTTATTTTTTTATTTATTTATATTGTATCTTTTTATTTATATGTTAATTTAATTATATATTATTTATTTATTTAATTATTTGCATAGTTTTATATATACTTTGGATTTATTTATTTATATATATTTATTAATTATGTGTTTATTTATTATTGTAATTATAAATTAAAATTATTTTTTTTGTATTTATGTATAAATGTATAATTTTTTATATATTTATATATTTTTATAGTTATATATTTACCTTATATTTATTTATTTAAACGTTTATTTTTAATCATTGTATGGATTAATCTGTGCTCTATATTATTATAAGTCCACGACAATTGTAAAGTCGATCTAGTAACTGGTGCCTGCTCTTCTCTATAATCAGAGCATCTTGTTTAATTATTTCGAAGGTTTTTGCTTATATCTTCTGACATTCTTTGACTTTGATATATTAATTAAAAATATCAGTTGCACATCAATGTGCAATTATTTATTTATAAAGACTGTAACCTTATTTAATGCTACTATAAATAAAGATAAAGAGAATCATTAAATGTTTAAAAACCAGAAAACGTAAACAATTCTTTCATATTTTCCTATTTTTATAATTTTCTTTCATGTAGACTCTTCGCGTTGATGCACCTATTTAATCGAAAAAATTCCCATCGACTTTCCTGTTTAGTCCTTTAAGGTTGAAGACTTACCCTATTCTTCAGGTACATATACCTGGCGAAACACAGCTTCAATAATTTTGGCTCCATTCTTATGATTCGCAGTGTAGTAGAAAATTTATAGTTGAAGTCGATATTTTGAATTTTGGATTTCACTACGTTTAAAAAGTTTATATCCGGGTTCGATTTATTCTGATATATTTTTGATACAGCAAAATTTGGTGTTAACTCATGCTATTGCAAATCTTACCATCATTATTCGTATTGACAAAATTTATGTAAGCCAACGTTTTGTTATAAATCTTAGGAAAACTTACCTGCTCATTAGAAAAACTATCTCGAACCTAAAAGTACACAAAAAGCGACATTAAAACAATCAAGCGTGTAGTTATTTACAATTGAGGTCAAATTTATTATCCTGATACTTAATTTTACCCTTAACACTAAAATAATTACAAGTTAATAATTTCTAAATAAACACTCAGGTCTGGTAGTAAATATTCCTCAGACATTTTATTTGTGCAAAGCCAACCCTATTTGAAAATATTTTGTCTTCTCAAAGGCACTTGTACTCGTGTCCTAATTTCCATTTAGTTGGTAAAGAGAATTTATGCTTGTTCCTTCGTATCGTTGAAGTGTCCATTACGTCCACGCAGGATTTTCAATAAACTTTCTAAAAATATTTATGGTATCCATCCAAAAGAAGAAAGATTCGGGATAAATTTCAGATATTCCAAGCACTTGAGAACACAAAAAGGATGTCACATGGTACTCAAGTCGGTACACAATTGATTGGTGCAATTTTCGTTTCATATTGGCTGCTTCTTTTGTACACATGAAGGGGACAAAAAAGTTCATTTTAAGAATTAATGAAATCTTTTGTAAGCCCTACAATGACAAAATGTCTACCCCAATAGGATTTCTGATTCAGACTGGATGCCACATTCAATCAAGTTAATGACTGTGTGAGTTGTAGAATGTCAGACTAAAGAATTTATTTATTCAGAGGAAGGGGATGATGTGAGAAACAGAACAGTAAGTGAACATAAGAACTGATAATTGGCAGACAAAATTAATAATCACGAGCGCCCATGTTAAGGTGTTTTCAGAGATCCTTTTTTAAATTGCCTTCTTCAACATAATTTAAAAGAATGAAGATATGTAACTTTAATATTTTGAGTGCCTTTAAATTTTTTAAAACCATTTCAAGAGAAAGATTCTGAGTTCATTGGGAGTTGGCACTTTACTGAAGGTTCAACTCCCCACAATTTCGGCGAAAAATATATTATTGATCAGGTTACTCCACAGCAATGGAATTTTTGGATTCTTGATGTTACAGACGAATGAGTGGAATGGGTTAATTCAATCTGTTCTGACACCATTAACATATTCCAACTCGGTTAAGAGTCAAGAATGGTATTTTACTGTCTTCTCATGTTACATTAAAGCCTTGCAAGAAGTCGGGGGTGTGAACGCAGGTATTGGTCTTCTCACTGTGCAGAATACTAGCTCTATTTTTTTTTCCACATCAGAACGCATAGTTCGCAGTCACAAATATGCAGATATCCACGAGTATCCCAAACTGAGTGCGTATGCCAAATTTCAGCTCTGAGATCCTTTTAATAACAAAAATATTGAAAAACGAAATCCGAGGTAATTTTGCAAAATTCTGCTGGACTATAGCCCATGATTTCAAAATGCACTTTTTTCGCGAAATTGCAAATATGGTTTTTTGAGATGCCGATATCCACGAGTATCCCAAACTGAGTGCGCATTTCAAATTTCAGCTCTGAGATCTTTAAATAACAAAAATATTGAAAAACGAAATCCGAGGTAATTTTGCAAAATTCTGCTGGACTATAGCCCATGACTTCAAAATGCTATTTTTTCTCGAAATTGCATATATGGTTTTCTAAGGTATAAATTATTACGAGTATCCCAAACTGAGTGCGCATTTCAAATTTCAGCTCTGAGATCTTTTAATAACAAAAATATTGAAAAACGAAATCCGAGGTAATTTTGCAAAATTCTGCTGGACTATAGCCCATGACTTCAAAATGTACTTTTTTCTCGAAATTGCAAATATGGTTTTCTAAGGTATTAATTACTACAAGTATCCCAAACTGAGTGCGTATTTCAAATTTCAGCTCTGAGATCCTTTTAATAACAAAAATATTGAAAAACGAAATCCGAGGTAATTTTGCAAAATTCTGGTGGACTATAGCCCATGACTTCAAAATGTACTTTTTTCGCGAAATTGCAAATATGGCTTTCTAAGGTATAAATTATTACGAGTATCCCAAACTGAGTGCGTATTTCAAATTTCAGCTCTGAGATCCTTTTTATAACAAAAATATTGAAAAACGAAATCCGAGGTAATTTTGCAAAATTCTGCTGGACTATAGCCCATGATTTCAAAATGCACTTTTTTCGCGAAATTGCAAATATGGTTTTTTGAGATGCCGATATCCACGAGTATCCCAAACTGAGTGCGCATTTCAAATTTCAGCTCTGAGATCTTTAAATAACAAAAATATTGAAAAACGAAATCCGAGGTAATTTTGCAAAATTCTGCTGGACTATAGCCCATGACTTCAAAATGCTATTTTTTCTCGAAATTGCAAATATGGTTTTCTAAGGTATAAATTATTACGAGTATCCCAAACTGAGTGCGCATTTCAAATTTCAGCTCTGAGATCTTTTAATAACAAAAATATTGAAAAACGAAATCCGAGGTAATTTTGCAAAATTCTGCTGGACTATAGCCCATGACTTCAAAATGTACTTTTTTCTCGAAATTGCAAATATGGTTTTCTAAGGTATTAATTACTACAAGTATCCCAAACTGAGTGCGTATTTCAAATTTCAGCTCTGAGATCCTTTTAATAACAAAAATATTGAAAAACGAAATCCGAGGTAATTTTGCAAAATTCTGGTGGACTATAGCCCATGACTTCAAAATGTACTTTTTTCGCGAAATTGCAAATATGGTTTTCTAAGGTATAAATTATTACGAGTATCCCAAACTGAGTGCGTATTTCAAATTTCAGCTCTGAGATCCTTTTTATAACAAAAATATTGAAAAACGAAATCCGAGGTAATTTTGCAAAATTCTGCTGGACTATAGCCCATGATTTCAAAATGCACTTTTTTCGCGAAATTGCAAATATGGTTTTTTGAGATGCCGATATCCACGAGTATCCCAAACTGAGTGCGCATTTCAAATTTCAGCTCTGAGATCTTTAAATAACAAAAATATTGAAAAACGAAATCCGAGGTAATTTTGCAAAATTCTGCTGGACTATAGCCCATGACTTCAAAATGCTATTTTTTCTCGAAATTGCAAATATGGTTTTCTAAGGTATAAATTATTACGAGTATCCCAAACTGAGTGCGCATTTCAAATTTCAGCTCTGAGATCTTTTAATAACAAAAATATTGAAATACGAAATCCGAGTTAATTTTGCAAAATTCTGCTGGACTATAGCCCATGACTTCAAAATGCACTTTTTTCGCGAAATTGCAAACATGGTTTTCTGAGATGCAGATATCCACGAGTATCCTAAACTTAGTGCTAATTTCAAATTTCAGCTCTGAGATCCTTTTAATAACAAAAATATTGAAATACGAAATCCGAGTTAATTTTGCAAAATTCTGCTGGACTATAGCCCATGACTTCAAAATGTACTTTCTTCGCGAAATTGCAAATATGGTTTTCTAAGGTATAAATTATTACGAGTATCCCAAACTGAGTGCGTATTTCAAATTTCAGCTCTGAGATCCTTTTTATAACAAAAATATTGAAAAACGAAATCCGAGGTAATTTTGCAAAATTCTGCTGGACTATAGCCCATGACTTCAAAATGTACTTTTTTCTCGAAATTGCAAATATGGTTTTCTAAGGTATTAATTACTACAAGTATCCCAAACTGAGTGCGTATTTCAAATTTCAGCTCTGAGATCCTTTTAATAACAAAAATATTGAAAAACGAAATCCGAGGTAATTTTGCAAAATTCTGGTGGACTATAGCCCATGACTTCAAAATGTACTTTTTTCGCGAAATTGCAAATATGGTTTTTTGAGATGCCGATATCCACGAGTATCCCAAACTGAGTGCGCATTTCAAATTTCAGCTCTGAGATCTTTAAATAACAAAAATATTGAAAAACGAAATCCGAGGTAATTTTGCAAAATTCTGCTGGACTATAGCCCATGACTTCAAAATGCTATTTTTTCTCGAAATTGCAAATATGGTTTTCTAAGGTATAAATTATTACGAGTATCCCAAACTGAGTGCGCATTTCAAATTTCAGCTCTGAGATCTTTTAATAACAAAAATATTGAAAAACGAAATCCGAGGTAATTTTGCAAAATTCTGCTGGACTATAGCCCATGACTTCAAAATGTACTTTTTTCTCGAAATTGCAAATATGGTTTTCTAAGGTATTAATTACTACAAGTATCCCAAACTGAGTGCGTATTTCAAATTTCAGCTCTGAGATCCTTTTAATAACAAAAATATTGAAAAACGAAATCCGAGGTAATTTTGCAAAATTCTGGTGGACTATAGCCCATGACTTCAAAATGTACTTTTTTCGCGAAATTGCAAATATGGTTTTCTAAGGTATAAATTATTACGAGTATCCCAAACTGAGTGCGTATTTCAAATTTCAGCTTTGAGGTCCTTTTAATAACAAAAATATTGAAATACGAAATCCGAGGTAATTTTGCAAAATTCTGTTGGACTATAGCCCTTGATTTCAAAATGCACTTTTTTCGCGAAATTGCAAACATGGTTTTCTGAGATGCAGATATCCACGAGTATCCTAAACTTAGTGCTAATTTCAAATTTCAGCTCTGAGATCCTTTTAATAACAAAAATATTGAAATACGAAATCCGAGTTAATTTTGCAAAATTCTGCTGGACTATAGCCCATGACTTCAAAATGTACTTTTTTCGCGAAATTGCAAATATGGTTTTCTAAGGTATAAATTATTACGAGTATCCCAAACTGAGTGCGTATTTCAAATTTCAGCTCTGAGATCCTTTTTATAACAAAAATATTGAAATACGAAATCCGAGTTAATTTTGCAAAATTCTGCTGGACTATAGCCCATGACTTCAAAATGTACTTTTTTCGCGAAATAGCAAATATGGTTTTCTAAGGTATTAATTACTACAAGTATCGCAAACTGAGTGCGTATTTCAAATTTCAGCTCTGAGATCCTTTTTATAACAAAAATATTTAAATACGAAATCCGAGGTAATTTTGCAAAATTCTGCTGGACTATAGCCCATGACTTCAAAATGCTATTTTTTCTCGAAATTGCAAATATGGTTTTCTAAGGTATTAATTACTACAAGTATCCCAAACTGAGTGCGTATTTCAAATTTCAGCTCTGAGATCCTTTTAATAACAAAAATATTGAAAAACGAAATCCGAGGTAATTTTGCAAAATTCTGCTGGACTATAGCCCATGATTTCAAAATGCACTTTTTTCGCGAAATTGCAAATATGGTTTTTTGAGATGCCGATATCCACGAGTATCCCAAACTGAGTGCGCATTTCAAATTTCAGCTCTGAGATCTTTTAATAACAAAAATATTGAAAAACGAAATCCGAGGTAATTTTGCAAAATTCTGCTGGACTATAGCCCATGACTTCAAAATGCTATTTTTTCTCGAAATTGCAAATATGGTTTTCTAAGGTATTAATTACTACAAGTATCCCAAACTGAGTGCGTATTTCAAATTTCAGCTCTGAGATCCTTTTAATAACAAAAATATTGAAAAACGAAATCCGAGGTAATTTTGCAAAATTCTGCTGGACTATAGCCCATGATTTCAAAATGCACTTTTTTCGCGAAATTGCAAATATGGTTTTTTGAGATGCCGATATCCACGAGTATCCCAAACTGAGTGCGCATTTCAAATTTCAGCTCTGAGATCTTTTAATAACAAAAATATTGAAAAACGAAATCCGAGGTAATTTTGCAAAATTCTGCTGGACTATAGCCCATGACTTCAAAATGCTATTTTTTCTCGAAATTGCAAATATGGTTTGCTAAGGTATTAATTACTACAAGTATCCCAAACTGAGTGCGTATTTCAAATTTCAGCTCTGAGATCCTTTTAATAACAAAAATATTGAAAAACGAAATCCGAGGTAATTTTGCAAAATTCTGCTGGACTATAGCCCATGATTTCAAAATGCACTTTTTTCGCGAAATTGCAAATATGGTTTTTTGAGATGCCGATATCCACGAGTATCCCAAACTGAGTGCGCATTTCAAATTTCAGCTCTGAGATCTTTTAATAACAAAAATATTGAAAAACGAAATCCGAGGTAATTTTGCAAAATTCTGCTGGACTATAGCCCATGACTTCAAAATGTACTTTTTTCTCGAAATTGCAAATATGGTTTTCTAAGGTATTAATTACTACAAGTATCCCAAACTGAGTGCGTATTTCAAATTTCAGCTCTGAGATCCTTTTAATAACAAAAATATTGAAATACGAAATCCGAGGTAATTTTGCAAAATTCTGGTGGACTATAGCCCATGACTTCAAAATGTACTTTTTTCGCGAAATTGCAAATATGGTTTTCTAAGGTATAAATTATTACGAGTATCCCAAACTGAGTGCGTATTTCAAATTTCAGCTTTGAGGTCCTTTTAATAACAAAAATATTGAAATACGAAATCCGAGGTAATTTTGCAAAATTCTGTTGGACTATAGCCCATGACTTAAAAATGTACTTTTTTCGCGAAATTGCAAATATGGTTTTCTAAGGTATAAATTATTACGAGTATCCCAAACTGAGTGCGTATTTCAAATTTCAGCTTTGAGGTCCTTTTAATAACAAAAATATTGAAATACGAAATCCGAGGTAATTTTGCAAAATTCTGCTGGACTATAGCCCTTGATTTCAAAATGCACTTTTTTCGCGAAATTGCAAATATGGTTTTCTAAGGCATTGATAACCACGAGTATCCCAAACTGAGTGCGCATTTCAAATTTCAGCTCTGAGATCTTTTAATAACAAAAATATTGAAAAACGAAATCCGAGGTAATTTTGCAAAATTCTGCTGGACTATAGCCCATGACTTCAAAATGTACTTTTTTCTCGAAATTGCAAATATGGTTTTCTAAGGTATTAATTACTACAAGTATCCCAAACTGAGTGCGTATTTCAAATTTCAGCTCTGAGATCCTTTTAATAACAAAAATATTGAAATACGAAATCCGAGGTAATTTTGCAAAATTCTGGTGGACTATAGCCCATGACTTCAAAATGTACTTTTTTCGCGAAATTGCAAATATGGTTTTCTAAGGTATAAATTATTACGAGTATCCCAAACTGAGTGCGTATTTCAAATTTCAGCTTTGAGGTCCTTTTAATAACAAAAATATTGAAATACGAAATCCGAGGTAATTTTGCAAAATTCTGTTGGACTATAGCCCATGACTTAAAAATGTACTTTTTTCGCGAAATTGCAAATATGGTTTTCTAAGGTATAAATTATTACGAGTATCCCAAACTGAGTGCGTATTTCAAATTTCAGCTTTGAGGTCCTTTTAATAACAAAAATATTGAAATACGAAATCCGAGGTAATTTTGCAAAATTCTGCTGGACTATAGCCCTTGATTTCAAAATGCACTTTTTTCGCGAAATTGCAAACATGGTTTTCTGAGATGCAGATATCCACGAGTATCCCAAACTTAGTGCTAATTTCAAATTTCAGCTCTGAGATCCTTTTAATAACAAAAATATTGAAATACGAAATCCGAGTTAATTTTGCAAAATTCTGCTGGACTATAGCCCATGACTTAAAAATGTACTTTTTTCGCGAAATTGCAAATATGGTTTTCTAAGGTATAAATTATTACGAGTATCCCAAACTGAGTGCGTATTTCAAATTTCAGTTCTGAGATCCTTTTTATAACAAAAATATTGAAATACGAAATCTGAGTTAATTTTGCAAAATTCTGCTGGACTATAGCCCATGACTTCAAAATGTACTTTTTTCGCGAAATTGCAAATATGGTTTTCTAAGGTATAAATTATTACGAGTATCCCAAACTGAGTGCGTATTTCAAATTTCAGCTTTGAGGTCCTTTTAATAACAAAAATATTGAAATACGAAATCCGAGGTAATTTTGCAAAATTCTGCTGGACTATAGCCCTTGATTTCAAAATGCACTTTTTTCGCGAAATTGCAAATATGGTTTTCTAAGGCATTGATAACCACGAGTATCCCAAACTGAGTGCGTATTTCAAATTTCAGATCTGAGATCCTTTTTATAACAAAAATATTGAAATACGAAATCCGAGGTAATTTTGCAAAATTCTGGTGGACTATAGCCCATGACTTCAAAATGTACTTTTTTCGCGAAATAGCAAATATGGTTTTCTAAGGTTTAAATTATTACGAGTATCCCAAACTGAGTGCGTATTTCAAATTTCAGCTTTGAGGTCCTTTTAATAACAAAAATATTGAAATACGAAATCCGAGGTAATTTTGCAAAATTCTGGTGGACTATAGCCCTTGATTTCAAAATGCACTTTTTCGCGAAATTGCAAATATGGTTTTCTTAGGTATTAATTACCACGAGTATCCCAAACTGAGTGCGTATTTCAAATTTCAGCTCTGAGATCCTTTTTATAACAAAAATATTGAAATACGAAATCCGAGGTAATTTTGCAAAATTCTGCTGAACTATAGCCCATGATTTCATTCATTCATAATTAAATCGATAGGCCTTTCAGATGAATAAAAATGTTGATTATATCACACACACACTTTGATTTATTCAAATTGCGAAGCAAAGTATAAACCTTCCGGGTTATATCAGACTTGGATTCTGGAAAGAAGTTGTCAAGAAGTCATGTTGTACTTTTGTAGTGAATAGACGTCCTTGGATTTGGTCGGTGTTAAACTCCAAAATTTCACCATCCATTGCTAAAAGAAAGACAATTTGTTTGGTGTGCAGTGCGCAAAAGAAAATCAGTTGTGCAGTTCCAGAGTGAACGTTTGTAGAATCAAAGCATAAACTGAAATAAACTTAAACACAAATAATGGTTTAAAGTTTCTCGAGCTTAGCTCTTTGATAAATATGCATTTCCGGAACAGCATCTTGAACAAAACAAATCAAAACAAATTGACTGCAATGATGTTCATGCAGTAAAGAAGTCGAACTCCCCAAGTCACACTTTTATGGCGATACTATGCAAGGATCTGACTTCGTTTTGACGATCGTTTTTGCATGGGGAGTGAATGGAGGATAATTACAAATATGGAAGACAAATCCTTTAACTGATAGCCAAAATATCAACTAAAAAACGAAGATATCCAGAAACGGCTTGGTAGCGAAGTTTTCATATTTGGTGCAGTCACCATTTACTACAAGTATATCAACAGTTTCGAATAAAATACTGCGAACTAAATCAATGCAAATAAGTCAATGTCAAATGGCCTCCTCACATGGAGCAAATGTGAGCGGAATACAAGAGAGTTTCGAACAATCGCTATATCTGAATCTGAATGTCGGGATTAAAATCTTCCATGAGGTCAATAGATATTTGCGACGTATTACCGTATTTACGATAGAGAAAGTAGAGTTAAATTTTTCTTCTGTCAAGTGACAAGGAACATTGTTCAAGCGCTTTCAAAAATGTTAAATTAACAAAGCAGCGGCCATTTGGACAGTATATCATGTCGACAGTTCTTAAATAAATCTGTATTTTGTGATTCAGGGATCAGTTAAATAGAATCTCTTCTTGAAACTTATCAAAAACACGGGCACGTGTTAGTCGAATGTGCACACGAAGGGTTCCGTACCACCATCCAATATTTTACAATACTTTCTGGCGTAAAATTGAGTTGCGATTTTCAAACTATATGCTTTTTGTATTGGCTTTATTTTGCACTATTTTATTTATGATTTGTTGTTATATTGCACATTTATGTGAAAGTGGCTTGTTGTGACGATTCAGGAGATACAGCCCTGTGACAGACAATAGGGTTCCGTAAGCAATCTTTGGGTACGAAGCCCTAAAAAAAGATCTATTGTATTTTTAAATTTGCTTATGAACTTTAACTAAAATCATCTTACACATGACAAGTACCTTCTGATTGGCTTTAAATTTCATCACTTTGTTTATATTGCAAAAAAAAATTATCAACATTTATTAAGTATCTGTACATCTTAAAGGAGATTTAACATTTTTTTTTAACAGTCTCTAATATATATATTTTTTATTATTCATACTGATTTTATATACAAGAGCAAGTGCATTCATACAACTTACAACAATAAATACCTTAAACTATTCATACATATTTTGTAGCAATTATTTCTCACATCCTCATTACTATTTACAACTTTTTTTAATTTATCTTTCATGCCATAATGCTGGAATGCAATTTATACATTCGATATTAACGAGAGTTCCTTAGAGGAACTCACTTTGAAGCATCATGGCAACTGTTCCTCACCTTTTGTCACTTAAAATAATGCTCTGCGTTGGTGATGAGCCACTCTTGCTATTGATGACACTGTGCTGTAGCTGCAAGGACTGTTGGCGCTGGAAATTATTATGGAAGTTGTGATGCGAACCGGAATTGTTGTTCATTTGCAATGATGAACGATTATAGTTGGTTGAGCGACGTGTTGACATTATACTTGTGTCGAGGGCACCAGTTGTGGAATGCTGTCGATTGCGTGGATTCGGCTTGAAGCAGAAGCAACACAAATATCGATTAAAATGCTGCCGGAATACACCAGAGACGCAATACAATGCAACAGGATTTGCACAGGAGTTGAGGAAACTGAAAAGAAAAAAAAAAAAGAAAAGAGAGGGAGAGGGAGGTTGTTAGAAAGGCTTCATTGAATGCAATTTGTGGGGATTTTTTGTGAATATATTATAATAGAATATCCTTTTAGTTTTTAACTGTGTACTTGATGCCTTAGGTGTTCAGTCAGTAATTTCGCTGGATATAAATGCAATCCTTTTCAATTATTAGAAACATGGGAAGTTGTTTGAACTTTGGGTGGGTGGGTTGCGCACCAGCACAACAGCATTGCATACAATTGATTAGGCTAAAGCAGGGGGTTCTCAAATTATTTAACTTTAGTGCCCCCACTAACCAACTTATTCTTCCATTTTGAATTTGTCCTTTTTGCTAATGAGATTTAAAAATTGTACTAAATTTAGTCATGGGATAACTTTTACATTAAAGAATTTAATATAAAACAAAATAAACAACAAGCTAAATTATATACAGATGTTAATAAGGATAATTGAATTGTAATAATACATGATTAATCAATGAAAAATTATGAGATGGATGCACTTGATGGGATGAGACAAGCTCAAGAGCTTAGGTGTCGATTTCGTCAGGAAAAACCTCAAATCAAAGCCTTTTTCTATATTTCGTAATTAGATTTGTGATGGCGCTGAAACCGCGTTTAACTTAATATTAAAATGGAAAGAAAATGAACATCTTTTGGACAACCTTTAACAATCCAGGATAGAGATCTGGTATTTCCTTTTGGAACCAAAACTGTTGCAATGCTTGCTTAAACTTAAACTTCCTCATTACGTGTAAGCTCAATTAGTTTTTCTTCAATAGCAGGGTCAACATTAATATTGCCTGACATACTTTTAAAATGAATTCAAATATAACCCGGTGTGTCGAGTGACAAAATGTCTTCAAACCGTGTACATTTGTCAGAATGCAGCGTTTCTAAGTGGTAACAGTAATCCAGTCTACTTTATATTGATCGAGAGTTGTTGTTTATGAAAGGCAAGGAAACGTGCTCAAATCTTCTCGACCAAAATTTCTTTTCCATAAGGTCAGCTTAGCAGCAAATGTAGACAAAACATTTTTTGTTATTATCGAATTCAGATCATCTCCTTGGAGTTTCAAATTGACATCATTGAACTTGTTGAAACGGTCTGTCAAATCGACGATATCACTTGTTTTTCACGCAAAATAGGATCCTTTCCTTCAACAAATTCCAATACAGAACTATGTAAATTTTTGAATCTTTCTGGGCAAGCTTCTTTTGACAACCATCTCAATTCAGTATGCGGAAGTAACCGATTGTAGTCTTCGTTATTTTCTATGCAAAGTTGTTTGAGTAATCGATCGTTCAAAGCACTACTCCGTATTTTCTTCACAATTGTGATGGCTTACTGAAGAGACTTGTGAAGTTTTTCACTCAAATTTCTAGCAAGTAGATGTTGGCGATGAATGACACAATGAAAGGCAAGTTTACAAGGATTGAGCAATGAGGCTTATATACCGACCAACCGTAGTTATAGCCAAAATGTTCGACCATGGTATTTCTTTTTGTGTAAGGAAGTTGAAACCGACGTTTGAAAGATAGTTTTACTTTTCGGGTCCGCCAAACTACAGTTCTCCATTTCCGTCTTTAACAAAACGGACATAAGACAAATGATTTGGCTTAATTTCCGGTAGCGTTGACTCAAACAATTGCAATGCGATTTGAGATGTTTTCAAGTACTCACAAAAAGTTTTTTCCACACTCTCCGCCATCACATCAATTTTTCTTTGCTCTGTACTGTTGCTGAGAAGTTGATTGCATCGTTGTTGGTAACACCTCCTATTGATGGCAGGATATGCTCTTTACTGATCATGTGAGACCGTCCGGATGTGGCAATCATTAAAGAAATGATGTTTGAAGCACGCAAACCACCATTGTTCTGTTTTGAAGCTTCTCTTAACATACTGGTCACTGTTGTTTGCTTTGCTTGTCCGGCTTGCAGTTTACGACTTGTCCTTTATGCTCGGATGAATTTTCAACAGATGTTCCCAAAATATATTGAAATGTTCAGCGCCCACTTAATTCCCTAAATCGCACCGAACGCCCTCTGGTAGGCGCTATCGCCCAGTTTGAAAATGGCTGGTCTAAAGCCATAAGTGTTAATTTTTCGACAATCCTAACAGCGACAGAGTGTGGAAACACGCAGCCTACAAATTTTTAACAATAGGATCAAACAGCGCCGGAAACCCGTTTTCGATCAGTAAAGCTTAAATAAAAATATTTCATCTGTTTCCCAATCAATCTTAATCATTGTTCCCATTACTTATTTGTGTCTTTTCGTCTAAAATGCACTTACTACTTTATTAAGCCATTTATGACTATATGACTTGAGCCGGAACTTAAACTGTTTTCATCGTTCTGGCCACGTTGGCTCTCAATGATTTGACTGAGCTCATCGCACCCGCCATCCTTGAATGGTAGGTTCAGTAGTTTACAGATTCGAGGACGCTCTTGGCTTAAGCAATATTGTCCACTTTATCAATTTGACCTCTCGGAAGTGTATCCGCATTTTTTTCTGCCTGTTGAGTTCGCAGTTGTACATTCGTCCACCTCGAAAGCAGGAACATACATTGATGCACAATTTTTCTCTCGGAAGTCCCTAAAATGCTATCTACTGTCTTGTTTATCATTTAACATTCGTCTCCATAAAAAGGGACTGACTGATAAAGTGAGACGTTGGTCCTTCGAGCTTTGATCCTTGTTGTTTGGATAAATATAGCTTCGGTTTTTTATGATGAATCTTTTTCGGATCTCGACAGTGATAATTGTCCCTCCTTTGTTAACAAAATCATTTTTCGACAGATCAATTTCTGATGTTATTTGACGACCAAATCTTCCGGAATCTTCTTAAACTGCCTTGAAAGCCTTAATGAAGGAACGTTGAGTGTGAGCGATGATGTTGGTAGCGCGTTTTCAAACCATTGCGCAAACTTGAAAAAGATATAGCCTTCCATATTCACAATTGCACGTCACTATATTTATTCAAGGGTAAGGTATCAAAAAATAATATGACAACGGATCTCCTTGCCCAATGCAAGTCCATAACAATTCAAAAGTTCTTGGTTCAAATGGACAATACATTGCGAGTGTTGTGTGAGAAAGTCACAACATATTTCCCGGGACCTCGGATTTCGACATCGTTTCATTTTATTCATCAGCTTTCAGTTTAATAAAAAGAAGCCGAGAACCGATTCGAAATTCGTTGGTCTTTTCCAAGACTTTGCGCAGTGTTGAAGACCAGTTTTGAAAAACATTGAAATGAAATGAAGTGTGGAGTTATACGAACTAAAATGTTTTGAGCCTTCAACTCCAATTCGGCCGACGGATTACATGGTGAGCCATTAAAAATACAAGATACACTTCCCATCGTTGCTCACAAAACAGTAAAAGAAGGAGTCCTTCGTATTGGCAGGATAAAATAATTAGTTTTTAAGCGAACTATATCGGAGAACTGTTCAAAACAGAGGTTTTCTTTGGCATCTTTTCAAAAATACTTGAAGTTACAAAAGTTGTACTTTTAGTTACTGAATTTACAGATTGAACACAACATTGAGGCTAAAACAAAACTGATGCACATCCGTGGTCCAAAACACAAACCACAAAAAATTAACATTAAATTCGAAAATGAGAAGTTCGAGGTCGTCGAAGAATATAAATATCTTGATATCATCATCGACAGCAAGTTCAGATGGCACAGTAAAATTCAAAAAATTAGATGTTAAAAAAGGCAATCTTTGGAATGGTGTACCTGAGTAGATATTCCAATATAAAAGTGCTGAAACAGGTGTACTACTCACTAGTGGAGTCGAAGCTTCGGTATGTTGCCTTGACGTGGGGTAACGCTGCCATTACATAGAAACTCTGAAAAAGCTACAGAACTCTGCAATACGTCAAAGCGACTGCGATTTCAAAGTGTTAAGCGAGGAGAATATTTTTATACTGATCGCGCCGTTGAAGTATTACTCAAATAACAGTTTTCAAATTTCAATTGAACACGAAATCAATACGAAGAGAAGAGCTCGAAACCTACTGCAAATTCCAAGATTTTACAATGAGTATGGTAAGACAATGTAGTACCAAAAATTATGAACAATGTACCTGCAAACTTAAAAAAATGTAATGAACCTAAGTCTATCAAAAAAATGAGAGTTAGATTTCATGTCTTGTTATTGATGTTATTAATGCTATTATAATTCTTTCATTACATCTTCGTAGTTTTTCCAAAGGTTATAATTTTCTGGTTGTAATTTATTGATTAAAATTTATAAAACAAACAAAAACAAAAAAAATTAAAAATGCTCTAAAAATGTATAAATAAAGGGTGATTTTTTAAAAGCTATAGGAAAGTTTTTCAAAAAAAAAAAACACATAAAATTAAGAAAAATGCATGAAATCTTTATTTGAATCGATAGTACGGTCCATATAATTTAATGTTTGAAGATTATTTCATGCAAATGTTGACCTTGACTATGCCTCAGATGGTCCATCCGCTTAGTCCAATTTTGGCATACTCTTTCCAACATTTCGGCCGGTATCTCACGAATAAATGCTTCAATGTTGTCTTCCAATACGTCAATTGAAACGGGCTTCTCTGTTTACACATGAGCTTTAACATAGCCCCACAAAAAATAGTCTAAAGGCGTTAAATCGCACGATCTAGGCGGCCAATTGACCGGTCCCGAACGTGAAATAAAATGTTCACCGAACTCGCCTCTCAATAAGTCCATTGTTGCGCATGCTGTGTGACATGTGGCGCCGTCTTGTTGAAACCACATGTCATGCAAGTCACGGTAGCGCTCACCATTCACAGTTACGTTACGATTCGCATCATCTTTGAAGAAGTACGGTCCAATGATGCCACCAGCCCATAAACCGCACCAAACTGTGACTTTTTCTGGATGCATTGGTAGCTCTTGCAATGCTTCTGGCTGATATTCACTCCAAAATCGACAATTCTGCTTATTTACGTACCCATTGAGCCAAAAATTAGCTTCGTCGCTGAACACAATTTTTCGGTAAAAAAGTGGATCTTCGGCCAACGTTGCGGTAGGTCGTTCGGCTTCAATTCTTGCACCAGCTGTATTTTGAAAGGCATCACACCTAAATCCTTCCGCAAAATTTTCCACGTTGTTGAGTAACAGAGGCCCAATTGCTGCGAACGGCGACGAATCGATAATTGATGGTCATCATTAACACTGGCCGATACAGCTGCGATATTTTCTTCAGTTCGCACTCTACGTAAGCGTATTGGTGGTTTAATGTCCAACAATTTAAATTTGGTGCGAAATTTAGTCACAATAGCCCGAATAGCCGCTTCTGTGGGTCGATTCAACTGACCATAAAATGGAACAAGCGCGCGATGAACTTTCTTAACAGAGCACGCATTTTTATAATAAAATTCAATAATTTGCAAAAGTTGTTCGTTTGTAAGACGATTCATGGTTAAATTATAGACCAAACTGAAGATGTTTGACAGTGAAACAAAACACGAAACGTGCGTCAGCTGTTTAAACCAGTGTTGCCAAAAAATCACCCTTAGCTCACTGCATTCAAAGAAATTGTGTATTTTGTGTTGAACAACATCCTGCAGAAAAGTCCTTGACTTTGCGGCAATTTATACGTCGAAACGTATTTTGAAAAAGAAAATTAAGAAAACTTTGAAAATATTGAATGAAAAAAAAAGTATAAATAAACTTCTAAATATTTTATTAAGATGACTAACTAGAAATATCACCTTCCATCGATACCGAATAAAGAAGTAAGTATTGATTATGAACCCACATTACAGTTCAACTCTCTGAAGCCATTAGGATGCAAAAAAAAAATCAACTTACACAATTTTTATGCAGTATTGCAAAGTTTCATTCTCACCTGGTGCAAAATCCAATAATCCTTGTTGCATGCCAGAACTCATTAAATTCCTCTGTCGACTTTGGATTCAGTTGAAACCACAATGCAAAAAGGTGATACGGGAAAAAGCAAACGAAAAAAACTGTACGTAATACAAAAAATAGAGAATAAGGATTAGGATTTGATTTTCCAATGGCAAGGATAAAATAGTCAGATTTCCAAGAAATATACAAAGATAGGTACTTACCCACCACAAACGCAACAACCATTCGTGCCACATGACGCCTTGCACGAGCCTGTGCCCTACTCTGTATCCCCAAAGCCTCACCAGGCATTTCTCGCGCACTGATATGTAATCGGTTGGCCATGAGTATGTAAAGAGCTCCAATTATAGACAGCGGCAGTAGATAATAAACAAACGCCTTTGCCACTACTGTGTATCTGTTTAAGAAAAATAAAGGAAAACATTTTCAAGGAAATTTCCTAGTAAATAAATGAGAGTATGAAGAAAATGGTTCTGGATCTCATGGACACCATATTAAGCTCCAGGGCTTAATATTTTTTTTTAACAAAATGGGTGTGTCAGTGTTTGAAAGGAATTTTAATTAAATTTTCGTTTTTTGACTTTAAAATTCGTTTCGTAGCAAATCAAAAGTCTTTTACGACGACGTGACAAAAATAAAAGCAACACCTTTGGTTTTCTTAAGTTTTAATCATGGGCAATGCCAATCTGAGAGCAAAAAAGCTGTCGCAGTCTTATTTTTTTCCAGAGACGCGCAACAATCACAATCTGTCAATATAGTACGTGCCTTGAATATACTTATAGATATTTTTTTGTCATCACTTCTGACGAATTCTTTCTTATATTAGAAATTGTTTAGTAGGTACGCGTAGAAATATGTACGCTAAGGCACACTTCTGAATCTTCTGATGTTCCTCCCTTAATGTTTATTTTTTGTATATGAGTAATCTCCAACATGTCATATGAAGAAGAAAACGAAATAACATTCCATTGCTTCTTTTTTTCAAAATATTAAAAGCAGATATGGTATATAATTTTTGTTATTTATTTGACAACGACTACGTTTTAAGTGGTCCCTGGGGAGAGTCCAGTTCTGAGTCACTTTTGGCGAGGATATTGGCTGATATTTCGTAATGATGTGTTTCAATGAGTGATTTTACCTATCCTCATAAAAGATACTCTAAAGGCATCAAATCACATGATCAAACCGATCATCTCAACGGTCTTAGACAAGATACAAAAGCTCATCGAATTCATTTTTCATTCCGACCATCGATTCTTGCTCGTTCGTTATTTTAAGGCAGTTAAAAGTTCGGCATCAACTTTGGAAAAATTCATAAGCCGCATCAAACAGTGCATTTTATCGGGTGCATTGGCAGCTCTTGTGTAGCATAAGGTTGGTAATTGGACCAAATATGGTAGTTTTGTTTTAAGCATACATGTTCGTACATACAGTTCATACAGCTTTTCTAAGGTCCATTCCCTGAAAATTCAATGATGCGTCAGGTTGTTCTGCATCCGTCTTTCCCGATCGGTATTTTGTAAGGGTTAAGATCAGTAGTAGTGTAACACAATCCCGATTGCCCAATAGCGTGAAATCGGTACAAATTTGGCTACTAAGACGACTTGAATTACTGGCTCAGTAGGTCAATTTTAACGAATGTTAAATGGTCGAAGTGCGCGATAAATATTTTTGAAAAAACAAGAAAAAAATTTAAATAATTTGTGAGCATTGTTAAAGTGAAAGTCTTTCAATCATAAAATGCAATTACAAAATCAGCATGCTTCTGCTCATGTGTAAATGTGCGTTGACTGTTCCGTGAAGTCTTTTGATCGTTTAACTAAAATTTTTAAATAAAATTCAATGCAAAATATGACTAAAAAATATTTTTAAAATTAATCCCAATCTATCACCCTTGAAAATATAATTGCTTTGGTGTCTGAAAACGGCGGTTACATCTTTTTAAGTTCTACAATTTTTTTCCGCACACGAAATCTAAGCGGACGAAGTCACAAGCAGTAGCTAGTAGATAAATTAAATTAGAGATGTCATTGGAGGCTTTGATCTGTACCAACTGACAAAAAGGTTTACTTTGATCTTTCCTAATTCTAAAGAAAAACAATTTCACTGCGACCCATTTGTTGGATTTTACTGGAGCTTTAAATACGCACTACATCAGCTGTGCCGCATAGTTGCCACCTGAGACCTCTACTATTTAATACACCCTTAAACGACTTGGTAAGTGAACTAAAGATTAATTCTTGTCCTTATCTATGCAGAATCAACCTGACTTTGGCGGTTTGCAGGCGACCTTAATTCTTCCGCAAAAAAATGCTTCAATAAAAGCTTATAATTAAACGTAAAGACTTTTATGTCATTCTTTAGGAAACATTACCACATGTCCTCTGTGTGCACTGGCATCAGTAAAACTGACAAGGAATTTAGGGATAAAATTAGTTCAAAATCTTGACTGCTCAAATCATATTGAACAAAATGCTGATTGCTTGTCATCATGAACCACTAGAGTTTAGAATTTTCATGCTAATCAATCGCAGGTACAGGTTCTTTTTGCACTTCTCTAGGCAGTAATTATTTATTCAATTGGATTCAATTAAATGCAAATACCAAAATGGATCGGGGTCATAATTCTTAATCGACCAAAGTTCTGTGTTTCAAAAAGTCTGCCTTTTATATACTGATTTCTAAAATCTGTTTTTTAAAAACTGTTTTTCAAACACAGTTACTTAAAATTCTGTTTTTCTAAAATTCTATTTCTTAAAATACTGTAAGTTAAAAATTTTGCACAGAATTTGGTGATGTGAAAAAGGGAGCACTTTAATACACATGATTTTTATTTTAAATATTTACTGAATAAGTACTATAAGAATTTTCGATATTTTCAATTTGAATATTTTGTTTGCATTTGGCAGTTTTCTTGTAAAATGTTTTGTGAACAAGTGTTCAGCTTTAATCAAAAAAATATTTTTCTTTAAATGAATAAATGGGGAAAATCTTAAACAATAAAAAAAGGAGATTTTTATTCCATTACAACATTTTTTCCAATTATTCCAAACAGACAGTTTATTGTACGCAAATGTTTAACTTAATATGCAGACAGCATTATATGTAATAAAAATAAATGCCATATTTTAGAAACTTTCGAAATTACGGAAATTGCAATGAATTGAATAAATTATTACAGAACTAATTAATAAAATTGAAGAAAAATATAATGACCCGTTTCCTACCAACATTTTTGGCATAAAATACACACTACGGTTGCATGCAATATAGACCGCTGTGAATAATACTGTCGTTAACTACTTGTTCTATTAGCAGTACTGAGAGCATTGAGAAATACAAAAAAAAGGAAAAGTGGAAGGAAATTAAGTGATATTTCAAACACTACCAAAAGAAGTGCAATCCATTATCAAGTGTTGTAAGGAGAGGTGAAACTCGGAAAATAAATCCAAAAGAGGACGAACAAATAAACTCAACGGCATTGACAAAAGGCAAATACTTCACCAGGTAATATTACATCCTCAAGGAAATGCACCAATAATCGTTAACGACTTAATTGAAGGCGATGGTTCGAAGGTAAATAATGACGCTGTACGAATAAAAACAGAGTAGCAAGAAGAAGCCATTTATTTCAACTGCTAATCGGAAAAAAGGGATACGAATTGCCAGAATATATCTAAAAAAAGAGCAATATGAAGAGAATAATAGAAACTCAAAAAAAAAAATGTCATACTCGTTTATGTAATCAATTTTATTTAATACATTTTGCATATATCATGGAAATTCCTTAAACCTTTTTAAGTAAGTTTAACTGATGTATATTGGACGGAAGTGTCCGCTGAATATATGAAGTTACATGAGTCCATGAAAAGGGAAATGGGCCCTCTTCCGTGTGGAGCGTTATTTTTTAATATTCTTTTTAAATCATATTTATTTAGTTTATGGCAATTTTCTTCACAGTAAATATTCCTTAAAGTACTGCATTTTTTTTTGTGAATATTTTGCCCGAACCCGAAACAATGTTTCTTTGATGTGGACCCTGTATTATATTCAACAATAAGAACTCTGGGCATTGCAACGGAGTGTTGCCAATGTCTCAATACTGGTTCTGGAATAAAAAGCTTTGTCCTTGGGAGTTATTGGTTTTCATAGCAAATACTAATTTAATTTATTAATAATATTTATCACCCAACTTCAATCTATTCAAGCTAAACTATTGGATATAAATTTGGATCAAGAACATATATTTTTCAGTTGGTTTTTGATTTGGGTATTTGGAACTGCAGTGAACTAAAAAGTCTTTTCAAGTGGTGGTTCACCATCAGCGTTTTGTTAAACTACACCTACTTCACTATTACTTGGTGGATTATAGCGTCTTAAATTAGAATTTCTATTTTTTTAAAATTGACAAATCGATATTCAGTGCTTCTATCCATGCATTTGTGCGTCTCTTAAGCTATCATGGTCAACTTTGTGCAGCATTTTAAATGCGCTTGCAAATGGAATATTGGTTTTTATACAACGGCTTAATTCTCGCATCAGTGAAGGATCGCAACAACTATTTTTATTTATCTCATTTTTTGATCGACAGCTGCAGCGGGGTCGAGACAAGATTTAAGACAACTGTCTTAATATTCTTCGTTCATGAGGGGATATAGAGTTCCAGTTCGAAGAAAATTTGTTCATAAATTCTAAAATAGTAGGGACCACTTTCAGGTGGTGGTGGTGGCAATATTTGCACCCAATGAAGGGATAGCCAATGAGCTACTGTTTCAAAGCAGCCAACTCGATGCCAGGGAAAAGGTGGTCTGGTACCCGGGCTGTGCTTGCATATAAATGTTCCGTGTGGTTCAACGTGTGAGCAAGCTTGGTGGTAAAGATTCGGGTTTTCGAGAGTCGATGTCTAAGGGCTTGTCACCATTTTTATGGAACTTCAGAGTCTCAGTTTAAAAAACTCTATTATTCTAACGAGGTCCTGTACAACGGAGCCAACTTAATCCGAGTGGATAAATTTCAAATTAAATTCATTCGAAAACACGTCGCAAGAGCAATGACCTCGAGCAATAACCTGATCTCCGGGGCTTACAATCCGAACTTCATGTACTGCGAGGCAATGCGCTTAAACGGCTTTACTACACCAGAGGCTTTCCTTTATTTTGACCTTAACGACCTGAATCAGGATAGAAAAGCGTTTCCATTAATCTTCCATGTTGCCTGAAAAAGTGTGTGAGAATCTCCGGTTCAGTAAGGCGGTGTCACTTCGTGACATAGAGGATGTTAAAAGACAGCACCAACAATTTAGAGGGCTAATTTAGGGAGAGGATGCTTCTTACTCATTGATCTTACACTATAGCTGTTAAGAAACTGTTCTTAAATACCAAGCCGGCTTACATAGATTTTAAGGCTAGATAAAGGTTAATTATAAAATAAATTTTAGGAAGAAAAAAAAAATATTAATTCGAGTATATTTAATCGATATTTAATTAAGTTTCGCTAAGAGCGTCCACATAGGACCAGTAAGTAAAATGTTAATGGTTATTGAGGCTTGTTTTAGAATTTTTATGTCTAGCGTGTATGTTTATCTGAATTCGAATTAAAAAAATGCACTTAAAAAAACTTATGAGCTTATGAGGGTCTGATGTTTTTTTTATAAAAATTCCTGAAAGCGTGTGATTATTTTTCATCAATTGTTTGGTCAAAGACAATACTCTTACTACTGTGAATCTCTGAAGTTTTTGACTTGACGAAATTCAGAGATTTCATTGAATAGACGACAATTATATTTACAAATATATTTTTTATCGAAATGTTTTATAAACTTTGACTGACCTACATGCATTTGTACGTTAGATATTCAATTCTATTGCGGTTAGCCGCAAGTCCAAGTTCGGCAGCTCATAGTTCTATAAATTCATTTCCAGCCTTTTTCGATCTTCGAAATCTATTTTTGTGAGCCTTTAATTCTCAAATTTGCAATTCTATGGCGATTGCTTAAAGGCTCTATAGTTTTCTAGGGGACCAGTAAAAAAATCGCTTGTTAGTTATGTTTCTTTAAAAATGTTTTGAAATATTACACGTATGATGGTAAAAATTTCAAAATAAATTACAGCCCAAACGCACGTCCATTCGGTGGAGTCACTTTAAAAAACTAATTTTTAAAATATTTGTAGTCTTTTTAATCTTCCGTCACATAAATTCAGCAAAACAAAATACAATAATCTGTGCAAAACAAAAAAATCAACACGCTTATGAGAATTTCTAGGTTGATGGGATTTTGAAAAAAATTTTCAGTTGGATCCGCTAAATGGTGTTTTAGCCAAACTTACTCACATCAGGTACATCAGATCAGTCCAAATTTTAACTATCCTTTAATAAAAAAAAATTATCAGCGGCTTCTTTCTTAATTTTCCTAAAATTAGCAGTATTTTGTTTCTGAGCAGGATACCTGATGGCAAACATTTTTTTGACTTGCCTTTTATGTAACAAAATTTGGATGAATTTTATATGCTCAGTCACAACGATGCACCTTATTTCAAAGTATTTTTTTTGAACATCAATTTGACTTAAAAATGAATCAATGAAGAGGAAAACACTACGTTAAAGCTCACATTTAGAAAATTTCATAACTCAGTCCTCATTGTGCATGTCTCATGCTTTATATATTTACTATTTTACATTTCGTTTTTTCCGGGTTAAGCCGTAAGCAGTTTTCTTGAGCCAAGCCAAAAATCTTTTGTAGGTCTTCGTTACATTTGACTGCTGCATCTTCCATTTTTTAAGGGCAAAACTAAAGAACACTTGAACATCGTCCGCATCGTCCATCTTTTGGTAGGTCATTTATAAAAATTGCAAAGACCAAGGGACCAAAAATGGATCCTTGAGGAACGCCTGCTGAAGTTTCAATAAATTCAGACATAATGTTGTTAGCTAAGACTGCGTGTTTTCTTCTAGACAAGTACAATTATAAATAAAGTTTGCAGCTGATAAGTAGAAATTGTTCAAAGTTTTTATCAATTGCAGATCATAAATCATCTGTTAGTTAAAGGAATGTCGAAGTGCAGCATTGGAACGCAAATCCAAATGCAAAAGAAAACAAATGAAAAGAAGTTTTTCGCATAAAAAATAAAAATAAAACATGCCAGCAGATTCGAACCCAGACCTGCAAACTGCAAAAAACATGTGCAACGCAAGGTACCCGCTAAAGGTGTGTATGTCAATTCATACAAAGCGCTTTGTTATATTAGGATTCGTTTGATAGGTCCTTGTATGAAGTAAGAAGAATGCAAACCTTTTTCCAAGGCACAGGGTAGTTACTCCGTGACTCTGCGAGGGCAGCATCTCAGACCGAAATGACGCAATTTATTGCTGGACAAAATGAATCGATATTATTTTAAAAATATTCTCAAAGACAATTTGCCAAGAAGTGTCGAGAAATGAGGATTCCAACAAGTTAATGATCCGTAGCACACCGCGTTTAACGCCAGCCTTTGGTTGCTATATAATGTACAGAAAAAATTAAAAACACTTTTAAAGAACATCCTTAGGCTTATTTGGAGTGGGAAATAATAAAGAGAATTATAGTTACAAAAATTGAGCTAAAAGAAGCTTTAGAAGAGATATGGCCGTATTATAGTAGAACGGATACAAAAGCCATTTTTTTTAAATGTCGGAAAAAGATCTTAAGCATCGGGTGGATACCCCCGAGCTACTGAAACAAATTATGTAGCCTTCAATTTGCGTAGAAAAGTGTTTTTCAAATCCTTTTTAGCGGGGTTGGTTTGAACGCAGTCAAGTCGTATTTTTTTCAGCAGAATTGTAAGATAAATATTAGATTTTAATGAATGGAATTATTTTGCATCACTTATAAATATAAATAGAAGAGAATTGGAAATACTTTTGCGGTGCACTGTACATAAGCAATTTTTACACTTATCTTTATTTCTTCGTGATTCCTCCCTTCAACCGGAACGTGAAGGAATCCAGCTTCTCATTCTGGGACGGGGTGTCATATTGTGTGGGAATTAATGTTGAGATGCACGTGTGCAGGTTTTCATATTAGATATGCAGATTTCGAATGACCACCGGACGAAAGTATCTGGGGCGTGTGTATTCTAAATGAGGGACGCTGGTGAACATGCCACAGAGTTTATTAACGTGTACTTAACTTTTCCCTTCAAACGTCCATGTTTGACCTTCTTTCAGAAGTAAGGGATAGTTTTGGAGGTTCATGTACATGGTACAGGTACGAATGCTATTTCTAATTCATCTTCTTTGGTTGCAAGTCCTGTGAGAAGCTTTTTCCTGGTGTGCATTGTTAATTTCGGCTTAAATTAAAAATGAAGCTCTGCTCTTTCAAAGGAAAAGATGCTTTTCGTGGTGTTGTTCTTCAAAATTTCCTTTGGTTCTCTATCCTAGGGCTATGTGATTGCATGTATGGGGCTTTTTTTAATGTGCTTAAGTTACATCTTCAGGATGAATCGTAGCGTGCTTGAATTTTACTAAAAATGTATAACTTTATTTTCGATTATAATTGTCCCTGCTTAAGCATATCGATGCCAGACTTAGGATTATGTAATGCACATTCTGGAATGTATTGGAATTCTTTCTGGCAGTATTTAACAGTGCGTGCATGATATCGCGATGTCTAAAAGGGGAACAATTGAGTAAAGAAAATGAGGCAATTATCGTTGCCTTACCCAATCAGAATCAGTCTTTTCGTGAAATTTCTCGACATTTTGAGTGTCGTACGAAGATTCTTCAGCAAATAGTGTCGGGATCACAATCTGGTCAGAAAAACTGGCACAGGATTGAAGAGGTGATCCACTGTTCGGGTGTACCGAAAACTCAAGAGGCTTAAACCGCATCGGTGTTAAGCGCTGACCTGCGAGAAAATAGTGTGGCTGAAGTAAGCATCAGAAGCATGCAGAATCGTCTCAATGAGATGGGTTTTGGTTGGTTGGTTGGTTAGGGTGAACTTTCTTTGCTCTTCATTTAGGCTTCTGGTTGGGCCCGGTGTTTTCCCTTATTTCGTGTGTGGAAAAAATTTTTGTTTAAGAGATGTTTGAGGGATTTCTATAAAGCGTCTTGATTTGTGTGGGCCGGAAATCTTTTTGTTCGTTTTGCGAACTCCACACGATCTCGTCCATTCCTATTTCCTTGATGTGCGCAATATCCGGTATCAGTTCTGACCCCAGTATTTTGTATCGCAGTCTCGCTGTTGTTGGGCATTGGCAGAGGAAATGCTCCCGATCTCTCTCTTCCTCATCGCAGCTTTGGCATGTTGAGGTTTCTGTTAGACCGAGTCTGTGTTTCGATTAAGACTTATGTGTCCTGTTACCAGTCGCACCATTAGCCATTAGATTGTATTTCCTGGAGTTCAGATCTTGTTTCGCTACCTTGTTTATTTGTTTGTCTATTATAGATTTTGCTGTTCTACACGTTGTGTCAGCGGGTCGCCTATTTCCCTCACATGGTTTTGGCGGCTGTTTTCTGTATACAGCAATTGTCAGACCAATCCTAACAAATCTGATAAAGATAGGATAGAATCCAAGGATCGGCGTGTATATGCATCATGGGGGCACTTCGTTCCACACCTTCAACCGCCATGGAAATTACGCTACAACTGCTTCCCATGGACATATACGGGAAACTGATAGCTACCAAGGCAGCTATTAGGTTGACTGACTGTAACCACTGGAGCAGAACACATAGCCCAGGTCATACGGAAATAATAAAGAATGCGAGAATTCCGAGACAAACAGAGTTTATCACCGGACTGGCACCGGACTTGGGGTATTCGCGATCTCGCTGGAGATCTCCTTCTCTCTGTGAGTGAGTGTAGTAATTTCCTCTTGTACTGGGTTGTAGCCCAGGTTAGTCTAGGATTGAGGTAATCCACTCATCTGAGGAGAATGGGGTTGCGTTTTCCACCCTGTTCAGTGCGCATGAGTTGGATGTTCCCCTCTTACTACAAATTTTGATTTCGTCGGTTCGTTGTGGTGTTTCCGCTTGCCTGACACTGTTTCTTACATCCGGAGATGTCCGCTTTCCTGCTTCGGGTGTGGCGTACGCTTTAATCTACTCTCACGCACATCACGATATTTTACATAGCATGAATAAGATAAATTATTCTTAAATTATCTTTAAAGAAATACAACAAATTGTGGTTTGTTTTTTATTCATTCACAGTTGATGCTGACGGACTTTTTGCCACCCGACCGGCAGCGACCTCATGCGATAGTTTTTTTTTTACAAAAAAAACAAAAATAAAACTAAATATTTAAAAGTTCCTAAATAAAGTGTTTCATGTTTTTATTTAAAACACATTTATTTTTATAATAGGACTACCGGTTGAAAATGTCGTTATTGCAGACAACCTCATATCTATTAATCTGAGGTGAATTTTGACCATGACAGCTGTCACATCAGAAACTTCATGTCATTGTCTCATTATTTCAGTCTAGGATATTGGTCATTAGTGAAAACACACAAGTTTTTGTAAAGCCGTAAAATGTCTACATTCGTGCCATCAAAACAACATTTGCGAGAAGTTTTAATATGCTTCTTTCATTTAAAGAAAAAAGCAACCGAAGCGCACCAATTGCTTACCGAAGCCTACCCGGGCTATACTATAGACGTTAGAATGTGTCAGCGATGGTTTAAGCGGTTCAAAGATGGTGATTTCGACACCGAAGACAAAGAACGCCTCGGCCAGGTGAAAAAGTTTGAAGACCATGAATTGGAGGCATTGCTCGATCAAGATCCGTCACAAACGCAAGAAGAACTTGCAAAATCACTTGGCGTCGCTCAGAAATGGTTTGTTCCGATCGTTTGAAAGTAATGGGAATGATCCGAAAGGTAGGACATTGGGTGCCGTATGAATTGAAGCCACGAAACGTCGAACGCCGATTTTGCATGTCCGAAATGCTGCTTGCACGCTATAAAAAGAAGTCTTTTTTGCATCGAATCGTCACTGGTGATGAAAAATGGGTACACTACGATAATCCAAAACGTCGGGCAACGTATGGATACCCCGGACATGCCTCAACATCGACGGCCGTTCAGAATATTCATGGCCTGAAGGTTATGCTGTGCATTTGGTGGGACCAGAAGGGTGCCACCCTTCTGTTGGCTCACACCTTCTGGTTATGAGCTTCTAAAACCGAATGAAACAATCACAGGCGAGGTCTACCGACGATAATTGATGCGTTTGAGCCGAGCACTGAAGGGAAAACGGCCGGAAACGGTCGCAAGACACGATAAAGTTATTTTGCAACATGGCAATGCTCGGCCACATGTTGCAAATGTCATCAAAACTTACCTTGAAATGTTCAAATGGGATGTCCTACCCCACCCGGCGTATAGTCCAGATCTTGTGCCATCCGATTACTATCTCTTCCGATCGATGCACCATGGCCTGGCTGTTCCGTCATTTCAATGATGTCAAAAAATGGATCGATTCGTTGATTGCGGCCAAACCGGTCGAATTTTTCAGAACGGGTATCCATCAATTGCCAGAAAAATGTGTGTTTATATCTATTTTTCCTCAACAAAGCATTGATTTAAAAAAAAAACGACATTTTCAACCGGTAGTCCAATTATCTGATCATCTTGCATTTGAAACATATTTTTTCGCAAAATACATTGCTGCGGGGTAAAAGAAGAGGAATAATAATTCCAGTCCTCACTTAATTCTACGTTGAAGGTCTTCTTTGATATAATCTTAAACCGTACAACTCTTCCTTAATTCCTTTATATTTTATATTTTAAAGAGATTGATTAATGATAATTGTTTATTGTTTTTTTTATTTTAATTTTAACCCTTTCTGACTTCTTACTCAAGGTTTCCTGCTACCCACATCCACACGCTCCCTATAAGGTTCAAAGACCTTCGTTGATTAGTTGGTTTATATTAGAACAGTATGTTTTTGATTTGCATCATATCGTGCATAGGAATGGTGGTTATCCCTTATATTATAATAAAGGATAATCTGGATATAATTAACCAATTTCCAGCATGGGTTCATGGCTATTTCATGTATCAGCCTTAAGATTCCCTGATGTGCCTTTTTGATTGCGATTATGTGAGAGTTAGTGTAGTTCAATACTTGAATGTCACCATCACCGTCCATGGTGATTCCGAAAATGATTTATCTAAGAAACGAAATTAACTTTTAATGTTGCTTTTGTAAACTTTTTCTATTTGGTTCGTTTAGCACGGTCGCATCATAATTTTCTTTAACAATTTCTTTTCTGAGCCTGGGGGTAAGTTCAGATCTTAGTCGTATATTTATTGCTTCGTAAATTATTTCGCCTTCTGAGTTCTTTTTTAGGGGTTGACATTTTTTTTTTCTTATGGTGCCGGATTTTTGTTCCGTCTTAATTTTTTCAATATTTTCTTGTTTTTATTTTTTAAACTGCTGAACGGAAAGGCTATCTTTCTATTTCTATTTCTAAAAGCTTTTATGGGTGCTGTAAATTTTCGGGCAAGTGTAAATTTTAGTCTTTTAACTTGTACGTTAATAGTAGAAGATTCAAAAATATGTAGTCATTAAACAGGAACATAATTGATTCGGGGTTTAACGATTTCTCGTTAGCAATAAGAATTATATCAGATAGTCCAACAACAGAATAATAAATCTTTCTTCATAAGCTCATATTTTCTCAGTGCCTAGCGTATTTGATTTTTTGCATAGCTCATACTGCCTGACTACATTTTCTCTTTTATGCCCAATTTTATGAGCAAATTTGTGCGTCTTTAAGATTTGCTTCTCTCGGACTATGGAAGGAGATGTAATACCGAAGGATGTTGTCGAGTCCCCGGTGAAAGATTGATGGTACGTTCTTGAGGCAAAAGGGAAGCCCAACAAATTCCCGAGATCAGATTCGTTTAAGGGAATCTGGTGAATATAATTTTTGAGGTCAAGAACAGTGCAATACCGATTTTCGTCGAGTTGCATGAACACTTCGTTGATCTGAGAATCGTTTTAGGTAAAACTGTTTGCAATTGAAAACCATTTAATAACTACGGATCAAATTTATGTCAAGCGGGATATACTGTTCAGGGTGTAACGTTTAAGTTTGGTGTGGAATCAAACTCGGAGGCATTGGATTTTTGGGCATGAGAATACTGTGAAAAGGAAGTCTTCCTGGTAGTTTCATAGATATTTTAAGCTGTGAACTAAATTTATGATTATCAAACTTGAGAAAAAGGTGCTGTGCTTGTGTTAGATCAAATGATTGGTTCATCCTGAAAAAATCAAAATCAATAATGAAGCGGACCAAAACCTCGTTTCTATAGTTATGCGTTAAAAGACGCAAAGCTCGGGAGCAAAAATGTCACATTAGGCAGCTACAACAATTTTTACTCGATTTATTTATATAATAATATTTTATAACAATTTGTTTTTTTTTGCAAAAAAAGTTTAGGCTTGGCTAAGTCATCTGCCCGATTGACATCATTAAGTTAGATAAATATTTACTATGGTATGGAACTTATTTTATTATTCATTCAATACAGTTTACATTTAATATTTATTTATACTTGATATTTAATTATTATTTTTTGATTTGTGTAAATAGTTTCTCTTTGATTAATTTCTTGTATATTTGTTATTTATTTAGTCAAACCACGATCAATTTATACAAGAAAGCTTTTTTTAGTATTCGGATTCGATTAGACATTTCGATTTTGTAAGACTTGTATAGTTTGTTATTATTTCCTTCGCAGTTAAGTAAGACACTTCTTAATCTGTCGTACAGTGAAGTCAATTGTTTCTCGTTTAATTAAATCAACAGAAAGTTACGGTACGAACACTTCATGTCGATGGTAAACCCTGGAAAACAACTGCAAGACACGATAATAATAATATAATATTATTATAATATTATTCATCCAAGAACTACAAGCAAAAGGCGTGAAGAGGAGGAAATAAATATTAATTTATTTATTTGTTGTTATTTATTATATACGTTTATTATTTACATATCTGTTCAATTTATTTATTTGTTTATTTTATTTCTTTATTTAACTAGTTATTTAACTTTTTATATATATATTTATATACTTATTTGATTATTCACTATTTATTTTTGATTGAATATAATTTTGTAAAGTAATCCTGCATCGAGTAATTGTCAGCCTGCACTTCTCCCAATTGTTGAACGATATAAATTAAGCGTACAAAATGTTTATTCTTGTGCTCTTGATTAAATCATATGTTCATGTATAAATATAAACATATTCTTACTATATTTATTTATTTATTCATTCTTTTTTTTTGTTGAAGACTATGAAGGTTTTACTTGTAGCTTTTTCACAATTAATATATTCCTATTTGCATACATTTTTGTTTAAAATTATTTAATTGTTCAGCTGTTAGTTGAATCCACCGTATCTCTGTAAATTGTGCAATAATATTTAAAGACAAAAAAAAATGTATATATTCGCTGCTAAAATAAACATAATTATAACGAACGATATCCACTGAAAATGATTTCTCTTCAGAGATTAAGCTAAGAATATCCTTTGCCAATCGCTATTTCAATGGACTGAAAATGCAAACGAAAGGCGGCAGAAAAGTTTTAGCCAAAGTACCTTTAAGTGTCATTATTGACTCGCGCTGCATATGACTAATTTCCGAATACCCTCTTTTGTATAAAAACAAAAGCATCATTACTCTTAAAGTTATTAATCCATAACCATCATCATGAGTACGCTGCAATGTTAACAAAAGTGCGTCAAGTGGCTGTCAAAAAAGAAGATACAAACTGCCGAAAGGAGTCCTGTTTTTTCTGGATATCAAGAAATCAATCAAACACCATACAATCCAGACCTAGCTTGCAGCGATTTGAACTTATTTCCTTTTTTTTATTTTAAAGGAGCAGGAAGAATTCCGCGGAAGAAGATTTTCAAGTGACGAAGAAATGTAGTCGAATATTTTTTCACTGGGTTTAAAGAAAAATGTAAAAAGTGCTCTTAAAAAGAGTGCAATTAAATTGAAAAAAAAATTGTGTATACTTTTCTATCAGCATTTAACCCTTTGAGTCGCAGTGGTACTGCCAGAGCACCACCTATTTAAACCGCTGTCAAAAATGTTCTTCTGCATATTTTGGTCAGAATTTTTGTACTCGGGAGTTTTTTTGATCGCTAAACATGAATCTGAGGTTATATTGACGGAACTCAAAATGGCGGATCCAAGATTGTGGGCATAATAAGTGAAACTGAAGTTATATTTTAGACTTACCAGACAGCATTATTTCACTGCATATTTTGGTCTGAATATTTGTACACGATGGCTTTCAGGTTCGTAGATCACAAAACCAAAGTTTTATGTATTTACAAAATTTGCAAAAAATGAATTGAGATATAATCACTAGATCTGAGCTGGCTTTTATGTTTTTTTGATGAAAATAATAAAAAGAATGCAAAAAAAAATCCCGGAAAAAATTAACCACAAAAAAAAAATACTTTAAAAAAAAACCTGAAAAAAAGTCTGAAAAATAGACCTAAAAAAAAATATCCAATTATTCTAAAAAATTACAATTAGAGTTATGTGATGAAAAGCAATTTCTCAAATTATTCTGAAAAGACAGTCAATAAAAACGCAGCTTATGGCTTTTATGCTTTTGCGGGAGAAACTCGCTTGGGGGAGTATGTCCCACCTAGCGGCAAATAAAGAAACTACTTCGTATTCGTTTCAATTTGAAGCGGTTGATCTGAGGTAGAGTACAGCACTGGGAGAAAATTAAAAGCCTAGATGTATGACAGAGTCTGCAATGTACGACTAACAGTCGGACATATTGGATCCGCCATCTTGGACATTAAAAGTACCGAAACACTAACATTAAACTCGTGATCGTGATCGTGAAACCCCTATAAACCTATTTCTTTGTGGAATTTGATTGAGTTTTAGAATATAGTACGGTGGATATCTTTGATCCATCATTTTCTTATTTGTAAATCTAACCTCAAATTTGTATTTAGTCAAACTTTTCAGAGCGGCAGGTAAAGCTTTCGTTTGCTGAGGCTCCTAGGAGGCCTTTTCTGTCACTGTCTCTGTACATATTTACAGGCTCAATTATCGAGCGTCAAATTATAAAGTTTACCTTTCCTGTACTGGAGATTAGGTTTTTTGAATTCTTTTTTGCCGCGTTAAGATTTCGCAAACGATTACCAGGGTTATTGCTCGGGCGCCAATCAAAGAAAAAATTTCATTTCGTCATGTTTACATAAATATACAGAAATACTCGTCAATCAAACAATCTTTTTTGCATACGCACGTGAAACGTAAATGCAGATTTTGATTTGGGGGTGTCATATTGTGTGGAAACGAATATTGAGATGCAATTGGTGCGCGTATACTGAATGTGGGTGGCGAGTGAGTATGTCAGAAAAATTGTTGACGTGTCGTTTACATGCATGATTTTACATCATTATAAATTGACATAAGTCATCTTATCCAAGAAAATCACAAAATCCCCTTACACGACGATTTTCATTTTAATTCACTCTTTGATATCAAACATAATGGATGCTCTTGGAGAGAGATTCATATTCGTTGAGTTTTTTTTTCATCCTTAATGCCAAAATTAGGCGTTATGGACAATAACACATCATGTTAAATTTCCCGTCCTCCCCCTATAGTGGACCGTTGTAAAATTTAAGTGCCTGTTCAATTTATTGTGGAAGGTTTTGCAGATTTTATTGCATGTTGTGCTGCCGATAAGAAATAAAAATGCTCCAAACCTATTTATTGGATTTGAGAAGACAAAAAATGAACGCAAATCCTTTGGAAAAACATAATTTTTTTTTGTTTTCCAACAGAGTTGAACTAGAGTGTGAATAAAAATGAGTTATATTACCTTTTGTTTGCTGACGCATTTCTGCATATTCTTGGAGAATTTATTATTAACTTTTTGCAGATTTATGTGTATGAGCGGCATTGAAATGGTGCCGTAACAGCAAAAATCTAATTCAAGAGAGTGCCTTCTCAGTTTAAGGGTCGAATTTGAAGATTTATAGTTGAGAAAGTAAATTATTTTTATTTTCTTTATTGGCATTTATTTTATTTATTGAAATTTGTTCAGTTATTGCGTCCAAAGGCAAGCATTATTTTTGTGGAAGGGAACAATAAGGAAACGGTGAGAATAAGGTGACTTCGCGAAATTAGCGAGAATATTTTGTACATAGGAGTAAAAACACTATCCAGAATTTCTGGATCCCGGTAATTATGGGAAACAAAGGAGATCTGGTCGTCCACCTAAAGTTGGTGAAAGAGTCAAAATGCAAATAAAACGCTAAGCTATTAATAAACAAATAAGTCGTTCACAAATAAGGCTCAAGTTATGTTTTCCAACACCTAAGCCGCTCCCAAGACAATAAGAGGCAAGATTTACTTTCGCCGAGAATAATCAGTTTTGGGTCACGGAATGGCAAAACGTCATTTTAAGTGATGAAAAAAAATTTAGTTTGGACGGTCCGGACGGAGGATTGAAGCATTGGAGAGATATACGGCGAGAACGTGGAACTCGATAGCCCAGAAACTTCCAAGGAGTGTGGGCTGCAGCTCTTGGTTACAAAGGAAAGACTCCAATTTGCTTTGTTTCCCATAAAATGAACTCGAAGAAATATGGTGAACTCCTGAAGAGTGTTCTTATAGAGTTTGGTGAACATTTTTCTGGAAAAGAATGGACGTTACAGCACGATAACGCTGCCATGCACGCTTCAGCATACGCAAAAAACTTTTTTAAGTCGAGAAATATCCCCACTCTACGTTGGCCTGCTCTAAGTCCTGACTTAAACCCAATAGATGGGTATATTGAGCATTTTGTCGAAGAGGGTTTACTCAGAGGGACGCCAGTTCGAGTTTTTTTTGCAGTTAAAAACCGCTATTAGAAAGAATTCAAAATTTAGTTAATTTTTTGCCCCGTCGCTTAGTAGCAGTAATAGCAAGAAAAGGAGGAAGAATTAATTGTTAAAATTAAATTATCGAAAAATTTTGCACTAATTCGTGCTAGAGTTCTAACTTTGTTTTGAGGTTTGAATGGATTTTTGTAGCACTGCTGTGAAGACATAATACTGAAAGCAGGGTGTTGAGTAAATCCTTCAAGCTTTCAATAAGTCGATATCAAGTCATCCGTCCCATTTTCGGGCTCCTCTCATCGAATCGAATTGAAACCAAATACGTCTTAGTTTCTCAAACGACTACAAAAAAAAAATCGTTTCCTATTTTTCCACTCGCTCTGTGATACTTGCACAATAAGAGTATTCATAACCTCTTGAGAGCGAGTAAACTATAAAAAAAAATTAAAGTCAAATGGACTTTTATATTAAGTTCTTGTCCGCTACATTTTTTTCGTTCGAAGTAATTCAAATTATATGGTAATAAACAAAGTAAATTAAATAAAACAAAGCTTTGAAAGAAATTATTTTTTGTAAAGATTTTCACTTGCTCCATATAATTATTTCGCGAAGAATTCTAAAATGTTGGTATCGATCAACATTATATAATAAATAAAATGTTTACACACTTAATTGGCTAATCAGCTGGCACAGTATTAATAAAAGTTCGTAAATTTGTATTTAATCATTTGTAAAATAACATGCATTGACTAAGCAGCTTAAATAGCTGTCACGTCTGCAAACATGGCTATTTAGCATAAGATGCATCAAATAGCTAGAGCGAATAGGTTTGTTCAAGTAAGAATGAAATCGCATGGGTGGGTGTGTCTATCTTCCCCCGTTCAGGCGGAAAGGGCAGTTTTCTGAAAAATTTACGTGAAATGGAAAAAAAATGATATGATATTGTATAGCAATGAAAGAATAAACTATTATGTAATTTACAAATTCTTTTTTTTAAAGCCCTTTCATGACTCAAGTTGTTTTAGTGAATTATATTAGGGAAATAAAATTTCAAAGCCAAAAATTAGAACAAAATAAAAAAATAATTGTTATCATCAAGTTAAATTTTTAAAAAAAATTTCATTATCTTTTTCCAGTATTTAATTCTTCTATTAAATTTTGTCAAATCAAAAAAAAAAGTTCTAAAAGTTATCATAATTTTTGTGATGTTATAATAACAATGAAAAATATTTTTTTCCCAGAAAAGCTGTATTTTTTTGGTTTTTTTATTATTAAAAAAGGGGATTTTTATTTTTCCTTGCATGCCACCTGTTTTAATAGCAAAAAATAATTAAATAAACTGGAATAACTGAATTTCACCCCTTTTTTAACACATGTTAAATTTAATACAATTGATCTACCTACCTCCTGAAGTCAATGAAAGGAAGTCTTGGAATATATTAACGTAAAAAATAAAAATATGTTTTACCTTAACACACGTAAATGTACAACGACATTGTTTTGGAAACTTTTTTTTCAACTTTGCCAATCAAATCGTCAATACAAAACGATGGTAAGCTCGGAAGAATTGAGAAACACAGAGAACGCTTGATATAGAATGCCTGAATTCCCCATTAAGTATCAAGAGGATGGATAAAATTTTAAAATGTGAAATCTGATCATTTTCTAATTGAACTAAATGTCCAAACATAGAAAAAACCTTAAAAACAAAAGTTTTCCTAAAAAAACATTCTTTCATATTTTTTTAATTTTTAAAAAACAAAGACATTTTAACATCTTATTTTTGGATTTGACTAAAATTTCATTAGAATATTGAAAGAAAAAGGTGCACTTAATAATGTAAATTTGCATTTAATGCAAATCACCGTATCTATAAGAATAGTATCTAATCGTTTCGTATCTTACACGGAAGAATTTTTTTTTCCAGGTAAGATATAAGCACCCTTTGCTTTTATTTTAAGCTCTCCAGAATACAAATTTTTTTTTTTTGTGTCTTTGAATAATTTTTCGATCACGTTTGTTAATCTAAAAACCTGGTCAGTCCTTCAATGTTTGATCCTGAGACCAAATTGATGTCCTGGAATAAGACTTCATTTTCGTTATCGATCGTCCACCGGTAACGTACGAGTGATCTTTATGCAATATCGGCCAGATATCTGCAGTCCTGGTTTCGTTTTTGTTTACTTTGCCGTTCAAGTTTTGAACCAGATTTCTGCCTGGCGTGCGATATTAAAGCGTGGTTGGGATGCTTGTTACTTTTCCTGTGTTTCTGGGCGCTTGGTGATCTGGCCTGATCTTATGCAATATCGGCCAGATATCTGCAGTTCTGGTTTCGTTTTTGTTTACTTTGCCGTTCAAGTTTTGAACCAGATTTCTGCCTGGCGTGCGATATTAAAGCGTGGTTGGGATGCTTGTTACTTTTCCTGTGTTTCTGGGCGCTTGGTGATCTGGCCTGATCTTATGCAATATCGGCCAGATATCTGCAGTTCTGGTTTCGTTTTTGTTTACTTTGCCGTTCAAGTTTTGAACCAGATTTCTGCCTGGCTGCGATATTAAATCGTGGTTGGGATGCTTGTTACTTTTCCGGCGTTTCTGGGCGCCTGGAGATCTGGCCGGATTTTATGCATTATCGGCTTGTTTTTGTTTACATTGCCGTTCAAGTTTTGAACCAGATTTCTGCCTGGCTGCGATATTAAATCGTGGTTGGGATGCTTGTTACTTTTCCTGCGTTTCTGGGCGCCTTGTGATCTGGTTGGATTTTATGCAACATCGTCTTGTTTTTGTTTACTTTGCCGTTCAAGTTTTGAACCAGATTTCTGCCTGGCGTGCGATATTAAAGCGTGGTTGGGATGCTTGTTACTTTTCCTGCGTTTCTTGGCGCCTGGTGATCTGGCCGGATTTTATGCAATATCGGCTTGTTTTTGTTTACTATGCCGTTCAAGTTTTGAACTAGATTTCTGCCTGGCTGCGATATTAAATCGTGGTTGGGATGCTTGTTACTTTTCCTGCGTTTCTGGGCGCCTGGTGATCTGGTCGGATTTTATGCAACATCCTCTTGTTTTTGTTTACTTTGCCGTTCAAGTTTTGAACCAGATTTCTGCCGTTCAAGTTTTGAACCAGATTTCTGCCTGGCGTGCGATATTAAAGCGTGGTTGGGATGCTTGTTACTTTTCCTGCGTTTCTGGGCGCCTGGTGATCTGGCCGGATTTTATGCAATATCGGCTTGTCTTTGTTTACTTTGCCGTTCAAGTTTTGAACCAGATTTCTGCCTGTGGTGCGATATTAGAGCGTTTTTGGGATGCTTGTTATTTTCCTGCGTTTCTGGGCGCCTGGTGATCTGGTTGGATCTTATGCAACATCCTCTTGTTTTTGTTTACTTTGCCGTTCAAGTTTTGAACCAGATTTCTACCTAGCTGCGATATTAAAGCGTGGGTGGGATGCTTGTTACTTTTCCTGCGTTTCTGGGCCCCTGGTGATTTGGCCGGCTTTTATGCAATATCGGCCAGATATCTGCAGTTCTGGTTTCGATTTTGTTTACTTTGCCGTTCAAGTTTTGAACCAGATTTCTGCCCGGCGTGCGATATTAAAGCGTGGTTGGGATGCTTGTTACTTTTCCTGCGTTTCTGGGCGCCTGGTGATCTGGCCGGATTTTATGCATATCGGCTTGTTTTTGTTTACTTTGCCGTTCAAGTTTTGAACCAGATTTCTGCCTGGCGTGCGATATTAGAGCGTGGTTGGGATGCTTGTTACTTTTCCTGCGTTTTTGGGCGCCTGGTGATCTGGCCGGCTTTTATGCAATATCGGCCAGATATCTGCAGTTCTGGTTTCGATTTTGTTTACTTTGCCGTTCAAGTTTTAAACCAGATTTCTGCCTGGGGTGCGATATTAGAGCGTGGTTGGGATGCTTGTTATTTTCCTGCGTTTCTGGGCGCCTGGTGATCTGGTTGGATCTTATGCAACATCCTCTTGTTTTTGTTTACTTTGCCGTTCAAGTTTTGAACCAGATTTCTGCCTGGCGTGCGATATTAAAGAGTGGTTGGGATGCTTGTTACTTTTCCTGCGTTTCTGGGCGCCTGGTGATCTGGCCGGATTTTATGCAATATCGGCTTGTTTTTGTTTACTTTGCCGTTCAAGTTTTGAACCAGATTTCTGCCTGGCGTGCGATATTAAAGCGTGGTTGGGATGCTTGTTACTTTTCCTGCGTTTCTGGGCGCCTGGAGATCTGGCCGGATTTTATGCAATATCGGCTTGTTTTTGTTTACTTTGCCGTTCAAGTTTTGAACCACATTTCTGCCTGGCTGCGATATTACATCGTGGTTGGGATGCTTGTTACTTTTCCTGCGTTTCTGGGCACCTGGTGATCTGGCCTGATTTTATGCAATATCGGTCAGATATCTGCAGTTCTGGTTTCGTTTTTGTTTACTTTGCCGTTCAAGTTTTGAACCAGATTTCTGCCTGGCGTGTGATATTAAAGCGTGGTTGGGATGCTTGTTACTTTACCTGTGTTTCTGGGCGCTTGGTGATCTGGCCGGATCTTATGCAATATCGGCCAGATATCTGCAGTTCTGGTTTCGTTTTTGTTTACTTTGCCGTTCAAGTTTTGAACCATATTTTTGCCTGGCGTAGTATATCAAAGCGTGGTTGGGATGCTTGTTACTTTTCCTGCGTTTCTGGGCGCCTGGTGATCTGGTCGGATTTTATGCAACATCCTCTTCTTTTTTTTACTTTGCCGTTCAAGTTTTGAACCAGATTTCTGCCTGGCGTGCGAAATTAAAGCGTGGTTGGGATGCTTGTTACTTTTCCTATGATTCTGGGCGCCTGGAGATCCGGCCGGATTTTATGCAATATCGGCTTGTTTTTGTTTACTTTGCCGTTCAAGTTTTGAACCAGATTTCTGCCTGGCTGCGATATTACATCGTGGTTGGGATGCTTGTTACTTTTCCTGCGTTTCTGGGCGCCTGGAGATCTGGCCGGATTTTATGCAATATCGGCTTGTTTTTGTTTACCTTGCCGTTCAAGTTTTGAACCAGATTTCTGCCTGGGGTGCGATATTAGAGCGTGGTTGCGATGCTTGTTACTTTTCCAGTGTTTTTGGGCGCCTGGCGATCTGGTCGGATTTTATGAAACATCCTCTTTTGTTTGTTTACTTTGCCGTTCAAGTTTTGAACCAGATTTCTGCCTAGCTGCGATATTAAAGCGTGGTTGGGATGCTTGTTAATTTTCCTGCGTTTCTGGGCGCCTGGTCATCTGGTCGGATTTTATGCAACATCCTCTTTTGTTTGTTTACTTTGCCGTTCAAGTTTTGAACCAGATTTCTGCCTAGCTGAGATATTAAAGCGTGGTTGGAATGCTTGTTACTTTTCCTGCGTTTCTGGGCGACTGGAGATCTGGCCGGATTTTATGCAATATCGGCTTGTTTTTGTTTACTTTGCCGTTCAAGCTTGAACCAGATTTCTGCCTGGCGTGCTATATCATACCGTGGTTGGGATGCTTGTTACTTTTCCTGTGTTTCTGGGCGCCTGGTGATCTGGCCGGATTTTATGCAATACCGGCCAGATATCTGCAGTTCTGGTTTCGTTTTTGTTTACTTTGCCGTTCAAGTTTTGAACCATATTGTTACTTTTCCTGTGTTTCTGGGCGCCGTTCAAGTTTTGAACCATATTGTTACTTTTCCTGTGTTTCTGGGCGCCTGGTGATCTGGCCGGATTTTATGCAATACCGGCCAGATATCTGCAGTTCTGGTTTCGTTTTTGTTTACTTTGCCGTTCAAGTTTTGAACCAGATTTCTGCCTGGCGTGCGATATTAAAGCGTGGTTGGGATGCTTGTTACTTTTCCTGCGTTTCTGGGCGCCTGGTGATCTGGTCGGATTTATGCAACATCCTCTTGTTTTTGTTTACTTTGCCGTTCAAGTTTTGAACCAGATTTCTGCCTAGCTGCGATATTAAAGCGTGGTTGGGATGCTTGTTACTTTTCCTGCGTTTCTGGGCGCCTGGTGATCTGGCCGGATTTTATGCAATATCGGCTTGTTTTTGTTTACTTTGCCGTTCAAGTTTTGAACCAGATATCTGCCTGGCTGCGATATTAAATCGTGGTTGGGATGCTTGTTATTTTTCCTGCGTTTCTGGGCGCCTGGTGATCAGGTCGGATTTTATGCAACATCCTCTTGTTTCTGTTTACTTTGCCGTTCAAGTTTTGAACCAGATTTCTGCCTAGCTGCGATATTAAAGCGTGGTTGGGATGCTTGTTACTTTTCCTGCGTTTCTGAGCGCCTGGTGATCTGGCCGGATTTTATGCAATATCGGCTTGTTTTTGTTTACTTTGCCGTTCAAGTTTTGAACCAGATTTCTGCTTGGCGTGCTATATCAAACCGTGGTTGGGATGCTTGTTACTTTTCCTGTGTTTCTGGGCGCCTGGTGATCTGGCCGGATTTTATGCAATATCGGCCAGATATCTGCAGTTCTGGTTTTGTTTTTGTTTACTTTGCCGTTCAAGTTTTGAACAAGATTTCTGCCTGGCGTGCTATATCAAACCGTGGTTGGGATGCTTGTTACTTTTTCTGTGTTTCTGTGCTCCTGGTGATCTGGCCGGATTTTATGCAATATCGGCCAGATATCTGCAGTTCTGGTTTCGTTTTTGTTTACTTTGCCGTTCCTGTTTTGAAACTTATTTTTGTCTGGCGTGCTATATCAAAGCGTGGTTGGGATGCTTGTTACTTTTCCTGCGTTTCTGGGCGCCTGGTGATCTGGTCGGATTTTATGCAACATCCTCTTGTTTTTGTTTACTTTGCCGTTCAAGTTTGGAACCAGATTTCTGCCTGGGGTGCGATATTAGAGCGTTGTTGCGATGCTTGTTACTTTTCCTGCGTTTCTGGGCGCCTGGTGATCTGGCCGGATTTTATGCAATATCGGCCAGATATCTGCAGTTCTGGTTTCGTTTTTGTTTACTTTGCCGTTCAAGTTTTGAACCAGATTTCTGCCTGGCGTGCTATATCAAACCGTGGTTGGGATGCTTGTTACTTTTCCTGTGTTTCTGGACGCCTGGTGATCTGGCCGGATTTTATGCAATATCGGCCAGATATCTGCAGTTCTGGTTTTGTTTTTGTTAACCTTGCCGTTCAAGTTTTGAACCAGATTTCTGCCTAGCTGAGATATTAAAGCGTGGTTGGGATGCTTGTTACTTTCCTATGTTTCTGGGCGCCTGGAGATCTGGACGGATTTTATGCAATATCGGGTTGTTTTTGTTTACTTTGCCGTTCAAGTTTTAAACCAGATTTCTGCCTGGCTGCGATATTAAATCGTGGTGGATGCTTGTTACTTTTCCTGCGTTTCTGGGCGCCTGGTGATCTGGTCGGATTTTATGCAACATCCTCTTGTTTTTGTTTACTTTGCCGTTCAAGTTTTGAACCAGATTTCTGCCTGGCGTGCGATATTAAAGTGTGGTTGGGATGCTTGTTACTTTTCCTGAGTTTCTGGGCGCCTGGTGATCTGGCCGGACTTTATGCAATATCGGCTTGTTTTTGTTTACTTTGCCGTTCAAGTTTTGAACCAGATTTCTGCCTGGCTGCGATATTAAATCGTGGTGGATGCTTGTTACTTTTCCTGCGTTTCTGGGCGCCTGGTGATCTGGTCGGATTTTATGCAACATCCTCTTGTTTTTGTTTACTTTGCCGTTCAAGTTTTGAACCAAATTTCTGCCTGGCGTGCGATATTAAAGCGTGGTTGGGATGCTCGTTACTTTTCCAGCGTTTCTGGGCGCCTGGTGATCTGGCCGGATTTTATGCAATATCGGCTTGTTTTTGTTTACTTTGCCGTTCAAGTTTGGAACCAGATTTCTGCCTGGGGTGCGATATTAGAGCGTTGTTGCGATGCTTGTTACTTTTCCTGCGTTTCTGGGCGCCTGGTGATCTGGCCGGATTTTATGCAATATCGGCCAGATATCTGCAGTTCTGGTTTCGTTTTTGTTTACTTTGCCGTTCAAGTTTTGAACCAGATTTCTGCCTAGCTGCGATATTAAAGCGTGGTTGGGATGCTTGTTACTTTTCCTGCGTTTCTGAGCGCCTGGTGATCTGGCCGGATTTTATGCAATATCGGCTTGTTTTTGTTTACTTTGCCGTTCAAGTTTTGAACCAGATTTCTGCTTGGCGTACTATATCAAACCGTGGTTGGGATGCTTGTAACTTTTCCTGTGTTTCTGGGCGCCTGGTGATCTGGCCGGATTTTATGCAATATCGGCTTGTTTTTGTTTACTTTGCCGTTCAAGTTTTGAACCAGATTTCTGCTTGGCGTACTATATCAAACCGTGGTTGGGATGCTTGTTACTTTTCCTGCGTTTCTGAGCGCCTGGTGATCTGGCCGGATTTTATGCAATATCGGCTTGTTTTTGTTTACTTTGCCGTTCAAGTTTTGAACCAGATTTCTGCATGGGGTGCGATATTAGAGCGTGGTTGCGATGCTTGTTACTTTTCCTGCGTTTCTGGGCGCCTGGTGATCTGGTCGGATTTTATGCAACATCCTCTTGTTTTTGTTTACTTTGCCGTTCAAGTTTTGAACCAGATTTCTGCCTGGCGTGCGATATTAAAGCGTGGTTGGGATGCTCGTTACTTTTCTTGCGTTTCTGGGCGCCTGGTGATCTGGCCGGATTTTATGCAATATCGGCTTGTTTTTGTTTACTTTGCCGTTCAAGTTTTGAACCAGATTTCTGCCTGGGGTGCGATATTAGAGCGTGGTTGCGATGCTTGTTACTTTTCTTGCGTTTCTGGGCGCCTGGTGATCTGGCCGGATTTTATGCAATATCGGCTTGTTTTTGTTTACTTTGCCGTTCAAGTTTTGAACCAGATTTCTGCCTGGCATGCTGTATCAAACCGTGGTTGGGATGCTTGTTACTTTTCCTGTGTTTCTGGGCGCCTGATGATCTGGCCGGATTTTTTGCAATATCGGCCAGATATCTGCAGTTCTGGTTTCGTTTTTGTTTACTTTGCCTTTCAAGTTTTGAACCAGGTTTCCGCCTGGCGTGCGATATTAAAGCGTGGTTGGGATGCTTGTTACTTTTCCTGTGTTTGTGGGCGCTTGGTGATCTGGCCGGATCTTATGAAATATCGGCCAGATATCTGCAGTTCTGGTTTCGTTTTTGTTTACTTTGCCGTTCATGTTTTGAACCAGGTCTCCGCCTGGCGTGCGATATTAAAGCGTGGTTGCGATGCTTGTTACTTTTCCTGCGTTTCTGGGCGCCTGGTGATCTGGCCGGATTTTATGCAATATCGGCTTGTTTTTGTTTACTTTGCCGTTCAAGTTTTGAACCAGATTTCTGCCTGGTGTGCGATATTAAAGCGTGGTTGGAATGCTTGTTACTTTTCCTGTGTTTCTGGGCGCCTGGTGATCTGGCCGGATCTTATGCAATATCGGCCAGATATCTGCAGTTCTGGTTTCGTTTTTGTTTACTTTGCCGTTCAAGTTTTGAACCATATTTTTGCCTGGCGTGCTATATCAAAGCGTGGTTGGGATGCTTGTTACTTTTCCTGTGTTTCTGGGCGCCTGGTGATCTGGCCTGGTTGGGATGCTTGTTACTTTTCCTGTGTTTCTGGGCGCCTGGTGATCTGGCCGGATTTTATGCAATATCGGCCAGATATCTGCAGTTCTGGTTTCGTTTTTGTTTACTTTGCCGTTCAAGTTTTGAACCAGATTTCTGCCTGGCGTGCGATATTAAAGCGTGGTTGGGATGCTTGTTACTTTTCCTGTGTTTCTGGGCGCTTGGTGATCTGGCCGGATCTTATGCAATATCGGCCAGATATCTGCAGTTCTGGTTTCGTTTTTGTTTACTATGCCGTTCAAGTTTTGAACCATATTTTTGCCTGGATGCTTGTTAATTTTCCTGCGTTTCTGGGCGCCTGGTGATCTTTTCGGATTTAATGCAACATCCTCTTGTTTTTTTTTCTCTTTGCCGTTCAAGTTTTGAACCAGATTTCTGCCTGGCGTGCGATATTAAAGCGTGGTTGGGATGCTTGTCTGGCCGGATTTTATGCAATATCGGCTTGTTTTTGTTTACGTTGCCGTTCAAGTTTGGAACCAGATTTCTGCCTGGGGTGCGATATTAGAGCGTTGTTGCGATGCTTGTTACTTTTCCTGCGTTTCTGGGCGCCTGGTGATCTGGCCGGAATTTATGCAATATCGGCTTGTTTTTGTTTACTTTGCCGTTCAAGTTTTGAACCAGATTTCTGCCTGGCGTGCTATATCAAACCGTGGTTGGGATGCTTGTTACTTTTCCTGTGTTTCTGGACGCCTGGTGATCTGGCCGGATTTTATGCAATATCGGCCAGATATCTGCAGTTCTGGTTTCGTTTTTGTTTACTTTGCCGTTCAAGTTTTGAACCATATTTTTGCCTGGCGTGCTATATCAAAGCGTGGTTGGGATGCTTGTTACTTTTCCTGTGTTTCTGGGCGCCTGGTGATCTGGCCTGGTTGGGATGCTTGTTACTTTTCCTGTGTTTCTGGGCGCCTGGTGATCTGGCCGGATTTTATGCAATATCGGCCAGATATCTGCAGTTCTGGTTTCGTTTTTGTTTACTTTGCCGTTCAAGTTTTGAACCAGATTTCTGCATGGGGTGCGATATTAGAGCGTGGTTGCGATGCTTGTTACTTTTCCTGCGTTTCTGGGCGCCTGGTGATCTGGTCCGATTTTATGCAACATCCTCTTGTTTTTGTTTACTTTGCCGTTCAAGCTTTGAACCAGATTTCTGCCTGGCGTGCGATATTAAAGCGTGGTTGGGATGCTCGTTACTTTTCCTGCGTTTCTGGGCGCCTGGTGATCTGGCCGGATTGTATGCAATATCGGCCAGATATCTGCAGTTCTGGTTTCGTTTTTGTTTACTTTGCCGTTCAAGTTTTGAACCAGATTTCTGCCTGGCGTGCTATATCAAACCGTGGTTGGGATGCTTGTTACTTTTCCTGTGTTTCTGGACGCCTGGTGATCTGGCCGGATCTTATGCAATATCGGCCAGATATCTGCAGTTCTGGTTTCGTTTTTGTTTACCTTGCCGTTCAAGTTTTGAACCAGATTTCTGCCTGGCGTGCGATATTAAAGCGTGGTTGGGATGCTTGTTACTTTTCCTGCGTTTCTGGGCGCCTGGTGATCTGGCCGGACTTTATGCTATATCGGCTTGTTTTTGTTTACTTTGCCGTTCAAGTTTTGAACCAGATTTCTGCATGGGGTGCGATATTAGAGCGTGGTTGCGATGCTTGTTACTTTTCCTGCGTTTCTGGGCGCCTGGTGATCTGGTCCGATTTTATGCAACATCCTCTTGTTTTTGTTTACTTTGCCGTTCAAGTTTTGAACCAGATTTCTGCCTGGCGTGCGATATTAAAGCGTGGTTGGGATGCTCGTTACTTTTCCTGCGTTTCTGGGCGCCTGGTGATCTGGCCGGATTGTATGCAATATCGGCCAGATATCTGCAGTTCTGGTTTCGTTTTTGTTTACTTTGCCTTTCAAGTTTTGAACCAGATTTCTGCCTGGCGTGCGATATTAAAGCGTGGTTGGGATGCTTGTTACTTTTCCTGTGTTTGTGGGCGCTTGGTGATCTGGCCGGATCTTATGAAATATCGGCCAGATATCTGCAGTTCTGGTTTCGTTTTTTTTAACTTCGCCGTTCATGTTTTGAACCAGGTCTCCGCCTGGCGTGCGATATTAAAGCGTGGTTGGGATGCTTGTTACTTTTCCTGCGTTTCTGGGTGCCTGGAGATCTGGCCGGATTTTATGCAATATCGGCTTGCTTTTGTTTACTTTGCCGTTCAAGTTTTGAACCAGATTTCTGCCTGGTGTGCGATATTAAAGCGTGGTTGGAACGCTTGTTACTTTTCCTGTGTTTCTGGGCGCCTGGTGATCTGGCCGGATCTTATGCAATATCGGCCAGATATCTGCAGTTCTGGTTTCGTTTTTGTTTACTTGCCGTTCAAGTTTTGAACCATATTTTTGCCTGGCGTGCTATATCAAAGCGTGGTTGGGATGCTTGTTACTTTTCCTGTGTTTCTGGGCGCCTGGTGATCTGGCCTGGTTGGGATGCTTGTTACTTTTCCTGTGTTTCTGGGCGCCTGGTGATCAGGCCGGATTTTATGCAATATCGGCCAGATATCTGCAGTTCTGGTTTCGTTTTTGTTTACTTTGCCGTTCAAGTTTTGAACCAGATTTCTGCCTGGCGTGCTATATCAAACCGTGGTTGGGATGCTTGTTACTTTTCCTGCGTTTCTGGGCGCCTGGTGATCTGGTCGGATTTTATGCAACATCCTCTTGTTTTTTTTACTTTGCCGTTCAAGTTTTGAACCAGATTTCTGCCTGGCGTGCGATATTTAAGCGTGGTTGGGAAGCTTGTTACTTTTCCTATGTTTCTGAGCGCCTGGTGATCTGGCCGGATTTTATTCAATATCGGCTTGTTTTTGTTTACTTTGCCGTTCAAGTTTTGAACCAGGTTTCTGCCTGGCGTGCTATATCAAACCGTGGTTGGGATGCTTGTTACTTTTCCTGTGTTTCTGGGCGCCTGGTGATCTGGCCTGGTTGGAATGCTTGTTACTTTTCCTGTGTTTCTGGGCGCCTGGTAATCTGGCCGGATTTTAGGCAATATCGGCCAGATATCTGCAGTTCTGGTTTCGTTTTTGTTTACTTCGCCGTTCAAGTTTATGAACCAGATTTCTGCCTGGCGTGCTATATCAAACCGTGGTTGGGATGCTTGTTACTTTTCCTGTGTTTCTGGGCGCCTGGGGATCTGGCCGGATTTTAGGCAATATCGGCCAGATATCTGCAGTTCTGGTTTCGTTTTTTTTTTTACTTTGCCGTTCAAGTTTTGAATCAGATTTCTGCCTGGCGTGCTATATCAAACCGTGGTTGGGATGCTTGTTACTTTTCCTGTGGTGCGCCTGATTATCTGGCCGGATTTTATGCAATATCCGTCAGATATCTGCAGTTCTGGTTTCGTTTTTGTTTACTTTGCCGTTCAAGTTTAGAACCAGATTTCTGCCTGGCGTGCGATATTAAAGCGTGGTTGGGATGCTTGTTACTTTTCCTGTGTTTCTGGGCGCTTGGTGATCTGGCCGGATCTTATGCAATATCGGCCAGATATCTGCAGTTCTGGTTTCGTTTTTGTTTACTTTGCCGTTCAAGTTTTGAACCATATTTTTGCCTGGCGTGCTATATCAAAGCGTGGTTGGGATGCTTCTTACTTTTCCTGCGTTTCTGGGCGCCTGGTGATCTGGTCGGATTTTATGCAACATCCTCTTGTTTTTTTTACTTTGCCGTTCAAGTTTTGAACCAGATTTCTGCCTGGCGTGCGATATTAAAGTGTGGTTGGGATGCTTGGTCCTTTTCCTATGTTTCTGGGCGCCTGGAGATCTAGCCGGATTTTATGCAATATCGGCTTGTTTTTGTTTACTTTGCCGTTCAAGTTTTGAACCAGATTTCTGCCTGGCTGCGATATTAAATCGTGGTTGGGATGCTTGTTACTTTTCCTGCGTTTCTGGGCGCCTGGTGATCTGGTCGGATTTTATGCAACATCCTCTTGTTTTTGTTTACTTTGCCGTTCAAGTTTTGAACCAGATTTCTGCCTGGCGTGCGATATTAAAGCGTGGTTGGGATGCTTGTTACTTTTCCTGCGTTTCTGGGCGCCTGGTGATCTAGCCGGATTTTATGCAATATCGGCTCATCTTTGTTTACTTTGCCGTTCTATTTTTTAACCAGGTTTCCGCCTGGCGTGCTATATCAAACCTTGGTTGGGATGCTTGTTACTTTTTCTGTGTTTCTGGGCGCCTGGTGATCTGGCCGGATCTTATGCAATATCGGGCAGATATCTGCAATTCTGGCTTCGTTTTTGTTTACTTTGCCGTTCAAGTTTTGAACCAGATTTCTGCCTGGCGTGCTATATCAAACCGTGGTTGGGATGCTTGTTACTTTTTCTGTGTTTCTGGGCGCCTGGTGATCTGGCCGGATTTTATGCAACATCCTCTTGTTTTTGTTTACTTTGCCGTTCAAGTTTTGAACCAGATTTCTGCCTGGCGTGCTATATCAAACCGTGGTTGGGATGCTTGTTACTTTTTCTGTGTTTCTGGGCGCCTGGTGATCTGGCCGGATTTTATGCAATATCGGCCAGATATCTGCAGTTCTGGTTTCGTGTTTGTTTACTTTGCCGTTCAAGTTATGAACCAGATTTCTGCCTGGCGTGCTATATCAAACCGTGGTTGGGATGCTTGTTACTTTTTCTATGTTTCTTTGCGCCTGGTGATCTGGCCGGATTTTATGCAATATCGGCCAGATATCTGCAGTTCTGGTTTCGTTTTTGTTTACTTTGCCGTTCAAGTTTTGAACCAGATTTCTGCCTGGTGTGCGATATTAAAGCGTGGTTGGGATGCTTGTTACTTTTCCTGTGTTTCTGGGCGCTTGGTGATCTAGCCGGATTTTATGCAACATCCTCTTTTTTTTTACTTTGCCGTTCAAGTTTTGAACAAGATTTCTGCCTGGCGTGCTATATCAAACCGTGATTGGGATGCTTGTTACTTTTTCTGTGTTTCTGGGCGCCTGGTGATCTGGCCGGATTTTATGCAATATCGGCCAGATATCTGCAGTTCTGGTTTCGTGTTTGTTTACTTTGCCGTTCAAGTTTTGAACCAGATTTCTGCCTGGCGCTCTATATCAAACCCTGGTTGGGATGCTTGTTACTTTTTCTATGTTTCTTTGCGCCTGGTGATCTGGCCGGATTTTATGCAATATCGGCCAGATATCTGCATTTCGGTTTCGTTTTTGTTTACTTTGCCGTTCAAGTTTTGAACCAGATTTCTGCCTGGCGTGCGATATTAAAGCGTGGTTGGGATGCTTGTTACTTTTCCTGTGTTTCTGGGCGCTTGGTGATCTGGCCGGATTTTATGCAACACCCTCTTGTTTTTTTTACTTTGCCGTTCAAGTTTTGAACCAGATTTCTGCCTGACGTGCTATATTAAACCGTGGTTGGGATGCTTGTTACTTTTCCTGTGTTTCTGGGCGCTTGGTGATCTAGCCGGATTTTATGCAACATCCTCTTTTTTTTTTACTTTGCCGTTCAAGTTTTGAACCAGATTTCTGCCTGGTGTGCGATATTAAAGCGTGGTTGGGATGCTTGTTACTTTTTCTGTGTTTCTGGGCGCCTGGTGATCTGGCCGGATTTTATGCAATATCGGCCAGGTATCTGCAGTTCTAGTTTCGTTTTTGTTAACTTTGCCGTTCAAGTTTTGACAGCCTGTCGTGCTATATCAAAGCGTGGTTGGGATGCTTGTTACTTTTCCTGTGTTTCTGGGCGCTTGGTGATCTAGCCGGATTTTATGCAACATCCTCTTTTTTTTTTACTTTGCCGTTCAAGTTTTGAACCAGATTTCTGCCTGGTGTGCGATATTAAAGCGTGGTTGGGATGCTTGTTACTTTTTCTGTGTTTCTGGGCGCCTGGTGATCTAGCCGGATTTTATGCAATATCGGCCAGATATCTGCAGTTCTAGTTTCGTTTTTGTTAACTTTGCCGTTCAAGTTTTGACTGCCTGGCGTGCTATATCAAAGCGTGGTTGGGATGCTTGTTACTTTTCCTGCGTTTCTGGGCGCCTGGTGATCTGGTCGGATTTTATGCAACATCCTCTTGTTTTTGTTTACTTTGCCGTTTTGATGCTTCTACGCTCTTTTTATGACGCCTTCACCTAGTTTAATAATAAAAGATGTATTCAACTTTCGCCATATCTTCTCTCTGTCTTTTGTGACACAAAGAATCGAAAGAAGACCAGGCATTTTTTAAGCTTACGTTCACGTGGATAATATATTTACAAGTGCCGACTTTATCAGCATTCCATCGCAGGCTTCTTTTGAATTGAATTTATTTCGTTAATAAATTACAATGTTTTATCGCACAATTAACACACATATAAAGAGATTTGATATTTGTAAATCGTTCTACTGGAAATTAGTTTTACATTTTTTTAAATAAAATTTAAATCTCAGAGTAGAGAAACGAAAAAACATATATTGAGGAAAATAACAAAAAACCCCTCAAATTTAAGGAAAAAAAATGTATATAAATATACGTAACAAAGTAACTATTTTTTTGCCTTTATATTCGTTAATTTATTCACACATGTACAGAGGTATTGAATAAAATTGTTAAATAATTAATAAATTGATTGTTTTATCTAACAATTTGCGAGGGCATATTAATTGCAATAATGCAAATACGTAAAAATAAATAAATTAATATATAAATAGATAATAAAAAAAATAATAGATAAATAAATATATATTTAAATAAATTAATATATATTAAAATGAATAACTATATAAATAAATCAGTAAATAAATAAATATAGAATAAAATAAATTAATATCGCTTTACGTATTTTTTTATTATTTATTTGGTTGGTTTATTAGGGGATTTTCAGGAGTTTCGCATCTGACCTTAAATGAATCGTTGAGCTTACAAATTCTTGAGGCGATCAATTCAACATTAGCTGGTACGTCTAATATGTAGTGATGCCAGAGGAGATAGAGTATCTTTTTATGTATTTTATTTTGTGAAGTTTGTATCTTTTTAGTGTGATAATTGTCACAAATGAATTATCACTTTGTTTTCAAGAAAAAGTTCTGACTTCCTATTTATAAAAGTGTATAACATTTTTAAGACTTCATTTATTTTGTGAAGCTTTTCCATATACCCAACAATTTCCAAGTTATTGAATGTCCACCTATTAATAGCTGTTTATCCAAAATATAACAAGACCTTCTTTTTCGCGTAAAAGAGAGGGCTTTGTAATTTTTTTGTAATTTTATTTGATTTCAAACGTATGTATTTCAAACGTATTTTTCAAAATTCGTAGATTCGTCTCAATACTGAATTCATGCGATGAAATAAATACCGTGTCATCAGCATATACTACTACTGTCTCATATCGTGAGAGGATGGGGAAATGAGATGTGTACAGATTATACAATACTGGTCCGAGAACAGATCCTTGGGGTACACCTGCTTAAAATGTAATTTATTTGATGCGCTACCATTGATGTTCACTCTAACACAACGATTGGACATAGAACTTTGGATAATTTTTCAAAGAAACGGTGGGAAATTAAACATTTATATTTTATAAATGAGCCACTGATGCCACACAAAATCAAAAACCCTTTTCAACAACGAGTCTATATCGATCTACCAAATGCCTTATATTTTTCATTACGTTATGGAACCTGATGTGGGTTTTCGTGGCCTTACCTAAAATCAAATTGTTCATCAAGATATATATTTTCTGGTCTTCAATTAATCTTAGAATTTTATTTTTGAAAACCTTTTCATAAATTTTGCTTATATTGCTTAACAAACTTACAGGTCCTAGTTCTGTGAATTTTCAGCAGGCTTTAATGTATCGGTCTCAGTCTCAAGGTAAGGTATTCTGCTGTTTTTATTTAAAGGATTTTCATTTCATTCCAGAGAGGCTTTGAAGCTTAATCTAGAGTGCTTAATTTTTTATTCCACTTTTCATTGAATGTTTTTACTCATTTGTTTATTGATTTGCGTCATTTGAAACTGGGACCAGTTTCGCCTGTACATGTTTTTAACTCTAATAAGATCTATGATATTGTTGAGAGAAACCCATCCGACAGATGAGATACGTCTTTACAAATTGAGTCTCAGAAATCAATTTTAAATTCTTCAGCTCCTTGTACGAGACCGTATGCGTTCCATGTTATCACTTTAATTGACATGTTAATAAATTCTCTATGCACGAATGATGATGGCGTGTAGTGTGTGTATTTTCCCAGGAAAGGATGACACCTCTTCTATAATAAAAGGAAGATTCAAACTTTGATCTTTTCTTGCCGTTCCCTGATAGCAAAGACAATTTGCATTTTGTTTATGTCAGGATTTCCCATAAAGGCATTACGTTTTTGTAAAGTCCAGGCATAAATTTCGGGTATTACATTTTGCCAGCTTGTTTGTCTATTTCGGTTTTGTTTTAGATGTTTTATGAGAACCCAACCAGGAACCATTCAAGTCTTAAATTTTAATACTTACTTTGCATACGTCGAATGGTTGTCGTATATTCCAAAGGTTGAACAAACTGTTATCGTCATGTTACGCTGCAGCTGGAAGTCTTGTGTATCCGATACGACTGCAGCTGGTGTGGCAAATAATATCGCAAGCAACCATATTAGAGTTGCGGTAAGTACTGTCAATGGACGTGTCTGTTTTGGAAAAAAATAAAACATTTAAAACGCCAATTTCAAAGCTTAGATAAATTTCATTACATGCAATACCTGTAATTTCCGCAATGGATTCACAATTGCACAGTACCTTTCGCCAGATAAAGCTGTCAACGTAAAGACCGACACCCCAATTGAAATGTCCTTAGCGCACTCGGTGACCCGACACAGCGTTGCACCCCATGGCCACGAGTCCATGACATATAAAACAGAAGCCAACGGAACACAAATAATAATCACTAGAAGGTCTGCCAGCGCTAGTGATAAAATGTATCTGCAAATAAAAGTCAGAAAAGGGGGTAGAAATGTTGAATAAAGGAGCAATTTCTGCGTAAGGACCTAATATTAGTGATTTAATAATACGAGTGTTCCTTGCCGTCATTAAGCAGCAACGCTCCTTTGTATGTTCCAGGGAAACGAGCAGCTTGATGTCCTTTGTGACAAAGTTGCGCTCGACAATTAATTCTTCGAGTAAACACATTCAGGAAAGGAACTTTCACCACTGCAAGTGCGAGGCAAACTTGAAGAGCATGTGCGAAAATTTATATGAATCTTTGGTTCGGAATGGGTTGTTAAATGTTACAGTAGAAGTAACACCGCAACATGTGGTGTTAATGTGGGTAATGGAAAGGTGAGGAGTTTGCCTTCATTACCACTGATATATTGGTATTTAATGTAATAGAGCGAACCAGAATGATTAACCCGGGATTACTTCACCTTTACTAAGTAGCGCGTTATCCAATAGAGTATTGCGGTTTAAAATTAAATGCGGAAAAATACTAATTAATCGATCAAACTTATAAGATGGGAATTACAAATCACATTCAAATGGTTTTTATTTATTTGACCTGACAGTAACATTAGACTTTCACTCAAAGTTATTCGACACATTGACTCCGTCCCACTTGATTACGAACAGTAGCTAAATCTACTTGATACCATTTTTGAGATCAGAGATGAGATGTAGCTCAGTTTAAGAAAAAACTTCATGCTATCCACAACTATGGGTAAAGAAAAGACATTAACCAAGGAGGAGCTACGCTTAATTCGAGCTTACCGGAAACAAGGAAAATCCATCCGTTTCATAGCCAGCAATATCTAGAATCTATGTTCCCATTTCTTCACAGCTTTGTCCCAAATTGCAAAACCCAAAAGACATCGCACAGTACATTTGAGAAGCAAACTAGTTCCTTCCAACTTTCTCTTCTTCACCATCCGGGAGGAAAATATCCGCTCAATATTCACTTCCTCCACAGCATACGTTAACCCACATAACCCTCGAGGTGTCAAAATGGCCAAATCGCTGTGAGCGTTGTGGAAGACTGAGTTTCGGCGCCGGCGAAGTTTCGGCCGATTTTTTGCCGAAACCGAAACTCTGACCGCAACCAATTTTTTGGCCGAAACTGACCGAAACCCAATGTTCGGTCGGGCACTATGTACACAGCTTTAGGAACCAAAGAAGTATGGGAAAAGACAGAGGCAGCAAAGCAACAACATGTCAGGATACTGAGAACTGCTGCAAATTCAAGTAAGAAAGTAAAGTTCACGCAGAAACTAGAAACTGAAATCACAACTAGCAGGTCGACTGTTTAAAGCGTTTTACAGAAGGCAAGCCAGATTCGCCATGAAAAAATTAAGAGGAAACAGCCAGCGGCTTGAATTTGCAACAAGTCACATCAGGTGGAATCGAGGGTGGCATACCGTCGTCTATACTTTGGACGGACTTGTTTGATACCGCTGTTATTTCCATGACTTGAGAAAAGAAGAAATACATCTTCAAAGACGGTACAGCAAAGGAGGTGGTGCTATGGTATGGGGAGGTTTAAGCTATTATGGATCTGTGGAGCTCGATTTTCGCAGTTTTAGGAGATGTTGGGAGGACAGCGATGGACTTACCAACAAGACAATGCACCGATACTAACCGCACGGATAACCAAAGCCTGGGTTTAGAACTAAATTGTGAACATACTTGCATGACCGTCATATTCACCTGACCTAAACATAATGGAAAACGTGTGGTCCGAAATTTCTCTAGATTGTTTGACAGCACTCAGCAGTTGATTGAGCGATGAGAGGTAGAACCCATTACTAAGAACTATTGGTACCCTTTGAATAAAACTAACGTTCATTTATATAAACAAATCTTGTATTGTGTTTTTTACCTTGAAAGCTTCTAACAGCTACTGTTCGTAATCAAGTGAGACAAGAAACAAATAAAATTGTATGACATTTTTGGGAAAATCATCATAAAAGTTGCAATTACCAACTTTATCCCAATATTTTTTTAACAAGGGAAGGATTTAAAAAAATCGTAAAATAAAAACAAAAACATGCTTATTCGTAATCAAGTGGGACGGAGTCACACGCTTAGAGTTTTGAAGAACAGACTGGGCATAGTACTCTTCGTCGTTGTATAGTATAGGTCCTTGGTTTGGAATTGGAATATACACTTTTAGGATAGTGCATTTTTTTCTTCTCCAACCTCATTCAAAGCAATCGTTTGACCAATTCTATTTTATGAATTGCTCTTTGTTGGGTGAAACGAAATCCATTCCAATATACAATGCATAAGAATTATCAATAATGATGTTTACAAGATTTTAGAACAAGTCAAATCAGCACCTTCTTATGTTGCGGCTTCATGATGTCTTATTGAACTTCTTACCTTAAGGATTTGTGGTCATTGATTGAAGGAATTTCATGACAAGTTGAAAGAAGAACAACAGTTTTCCCAGTCGATTCAGCGAGGTTTAAGTCCTAGAGTAAGTCTTTCATAGCAGTCGAATGTAGTCCAGTCACCATTTTGTTTTGGGATCAAATAAGCGATAGTATTCTTACCATGTGGCTGCTAGGATAACATGTTCGTGCTTCTTAAATATTGGCTGTGAAGGTAGGGGAATGCAAATAAATTGATGTCAAATTTTCCGTCTCACTTCGGACCATGGAGCAATTCAGACAAAAGAACATCTGATTTTCAAACCATTACACAATCTTCAAATTTTTCTTCTTCTAATCCTTCTGCTATAATGGCTGTCATAATCCTTTGAGAACGAACAAATAGTGGAAAAATAAGCTTGGAGAACAAGGATAAGGACTGTCTTCTTGCATTGCGCGTTTAGTCCAAAAGGGATTCGTCTTTGATATTTTGCTCCCTATTATTTTTATTGATAAAAGGATTTTCAGGAAAAGTTAGAAATAGCTAGCTTTTTATAGCACACAAATATGTTGTGCCAACTTTACTACACTTGGGTTCCAACATTTCTTTATAAAGATCTGATTTGTCGCTCCGAATAATTTTTATCAAACGCATTTTGTGTTCTGGTTTTTAGAGTTTATTAGCCAAACGCACGTATTATTTTACGGTTCAAAGTGGAGTACTGCGCCGTGGGCCATGCCGATATAGAGAATAGCATCTATCAGAGACCGAGTGTCAATACTTTTTCGATGATGCGAAAGGGAAAAAGTCCTCTTAATTCCACTTTCTGTTCGTCTATGTTCATTATACTCGTTAACATGGTCCAGATCTGTGAAAAGGTCTTAGTTATGGGTACATGATTGTCATATCGTAAGCAATTTTAAATAGAAGTAAACCTTTCAGCATTTATAATTTATGCCTTCGTTCAATATATTATGGGTGAAATATTCCTCTAACGTTTCGATAAATCGGTAGATTTGAAATAGGCTTCAGTACAAAGTTCTTAATTTAGGTTGAATCATATTTAACAAATATATCTTACTACGTAACTTTTAATTGTTGTAACTCGTCGCATTTTTCTATCGAATCGGTGATACCACAAGGTAACCACATGGGTCCGTTATTATTCTTTTTGTTTTTAATAAATGATTTGCCTTCTATTTTAACGAGCACACAATATCTTATTACTATCAGCGCGTTTTTGATGCGTTTTATTTGTGGTGTACCAATAATTGTGCATTTTTAACTGTCAACAAGTGAAATGTAATAAATTTTATGCGAAATAGTTCACCGACATCTTTCGCATACAATTCAAATTGTTCAACAATGTGTTATGTCTTAAGGGTTGTATTGGATCAGAAACTTGAGTTTATATAAAATATCAACATTATTGCCAGTAAAGCGAACTCAATTTTTGGTAGAATTAAAATTAATTTTATCCGTCCGATCCTCGAATATTATTGTTAATAATAATGTATGATTGTATAGGCTAAATAGAGTCAAGACAAGCAAAAACGCCGGATATTCTCCAATTCGTAAAGATCAGGAATTATTTCAAAAACTAGTTCATAAAAGTGAGCATTAGGTAGGACTTCTCTCAGTTGACATAAGATGACGACTCGTAGCGCACCCCTTTTTAATGTAAGTGTCTAGTCTAGGGAGAGCGACTTTGGGAAAATATTTTTCAAAAATTGACGTATTTTTGCACCGTTCATATCCTGTAAATTTTGATCTTGTGATTTTTTTTTATGTGGTGAATTACCACACAAAACACCTTAATAAAGGATCGTACAAAATTTTATCAAAATTGATCGAACGGTTTTGGAGATTATCTGTCCGCCATTTGAAAATAGTGATTTCGAGGAAAACGCTTTTAAAGTTTTCTGTATGCACCCATTTTCGAACTGGTTGCTTCAGTACACTGTGAAAGCTTGTGGAGGGCCAAAATAGAACCGACCATTGCAGGTATATGTAAACAAAGGCAACTTGAATTTTCGGAGTAAGGATTCACAGCTGGCGCTCCCATTCGTCCTTACACAAAACGCTGTAACTTTTTACCTATAGAGAGGTGATTTCTGGCACTGCAAGACGTTGGAAAATGAAAAAACTCTGAACTGAAAAAAAAACCTTTAACTCAGTTTTCCAACTTCCATCTTTTTTCGTAGTCAGACAATTGTTGTTTCGTACGTGTTATAGATTTATGTTCATAATGTTAGCCGCTAACATTAATGGTTCTGCACTGAGGGCGAATCTGGGCCTCTACCGAAAATTCTCTCCCACCAGATCGATAGCTGCCTCTTATAACGTAACCTTACTTGGTTGAGGACCATATCCGATTATGTGCGGTACCACAGGTTACGTGTCCCTCTGGCGTAGACTCAAAGATATCCTCGTCTATTTTCATCCGCTCTACAAATCGTAGCCATTTGAGCTATTGTACCTAGAACTTTCAAAATATACAAACAAAGATCTACTTCGTTGAAAAGCGCGTTTAGCTATTGAATCATTGTTTACTTCTACATTCCATTTATGCAAAGATTCTTTAATCCTTGGTTCTTCGTTAAGTTTCTGCAGAGTTTGGATTCCTAGAATTTACTGCGGCTCGTAGATAAATAAAGTTCTTGAGAACATTAAAGTTATATTTGACTCGATGAATTCATTTCGATACTTGGAAACACACTAGCAATGTTTTCAAAGAATTTTCAAAGATCGAATGTCCAGCTATGCGTGTGAGAGACGAACGAGTATTTTGTCAATAAAATCGCAGTACAGCGCCTCTTTCGCCTTATCTGAAGCATGGTATACATACATGATGCCATTATCCTACCAACTGTTGTACTAACATTGGGTCGTGTAGGATGATTGTATCATGAGTGAGCACCTAATTCACGGATGTGCCGATATTGCATGGTCGAAAACCAAATCGTTTGTTTGCGTTCCTACGATTGTCGTTCCGATTGCATCACTGAAGTGACATGGTAATGGTATCACTAAGTAAAAAGAAGGAATACATGTCGCCCATTGCGTTGTCCAACGCAAATAAGGATTACGCCTTTAATGGAATTTTATTTTTAACGACTGCTTTACGACTTGAATATTAAAAAATAATAAAATTTAAAAACCCACTGGATTATATTCACTTTATGATGCTTCAATTAATTTCTTTTTTTCAAGGGTATAATAGTCACTCGAAAATGGAATTCATGGCTTATAATTATACGAGTATTTATGCACTCCCTTAAAACAATTTTCAAATTAATTGATTATCAGAAAAACCACATATTTTGATTTGTCATTAAATGTTTTTCTTTTATAGTCCCAAAGACAATTTTTCATCTGGCTTATTGAAATACCACTTTCAACGTCTTTCGAATCTATTTATCTCTGGACAATAAAGTCAATGGCATTATTCCGAGTAAATTATGCTAAGCACAGCAAGCTTAACTATCTGCAAGTTTTATTTTCTTTGTCCACCGAAAATTGGAAAACATTTTCAACGATATTTTAGTGGATAGTTAAAATTTCGTTCATGCTTTGAAATACCACTCTGAGGGAAAAGTTTCCTTAGGTTTTCCGTCAAATTCATGAATTTGCAGTTTCTCATAGAAATAAATTATTTTTGTATTTACACACCTCCGTCGATAATTCGTGCAATGAAACATTCATAAAAATTCAATTTTGGAGATTTGTTTTCCGTCCACGACACCGATATTATTTTTCTTTTAAACTTTGCTCGCAATCAAAGGGTTACGACTGGCCTTACTGTGCAACAACACAAGGCGAGCAGGAGTGTTAAGAAAAGAAATGAACGATTTTTGAACTGGTTTGAAGCTCGGGTGTCCGATTGGAGTCCGAATTGGGAGGGAGAGTTCGATATCGATATATTTGCATTCGCTCACTTCGCAGTTTTTCCTTCAGAAAATATTGTTGTTTTCATTAAGCGATTCCTTTCTTTAAATTTAAATAAATCAAAATGAGTGTGAGATATCATCGACATATTTTATTCATTTGAAAGGCATATCGATGCCATTATTATGGAATATAACATCGTACTAATGTCCGCCGCTTTTCTGGGTGGCTCGCATCCGAAATATCAAATTTTCCATGACTCTGGCGTGTAAATCAGGCTGAATTTGACCGACGGCATCCGATATGTTAGCTTTGAAGAACGCTTATTCGCATAGACCTGCGACTTCTGAAAACCCCACAGGAAAAAGTTTAACGGGGTGAAATCGCACGATATCGGTAGCCAATTCAAATCACCTCCACGTTAGATTACTATTCGAATGTGAGGTGTGCTGCTTGGCACAAAAAACCTTCCTGTTGCAGCCACATATAGTAAAGTAATTGTGCTTTCTGCGCCTTCCTGGTCATTGAGGGTACTTTTTACAATATCAGTAACAACATCCTTACAAACGCAGTTCGGAGTAAAGAAATTTATGATTCGACTATCCGATGGATAATCACTTTCTCGCTTGGAAGCGCATCAAAGTCAGTCACTGCAACGAGAGGTTGTCCTCAGGGAGGTATTCTGTCGCCTCTCCATTGGTCACTGGTCAAAGACAACCTCCTAGTAAGCTTTAATGAGACAGGCTATGTCACAGTAGGCTATGCTGATGATCTGGCAATTGTCCTAAGAGGCAAATATGACACTACAATGACAAGCGTTATGCATTCAGCATTCATAGAAGGATTCTCTTTGAATCCTAGCAAAACCATTCAGGTCCTCTTCACAATGGGAAAACAACTCTTTCTCCAATTGTGATTAAAGGAGCTTCCGTGGAATTCTCCAGTGATGTCTAGTATCTCGGTGTTATCCTGGATAAGAAATTGAAATGGGTTTCACATACCAAGTCCATCACAGAACGCGCAACCAAGGCCATGTTGGCATGTAAGCGGTTGTACGGTAGGACTTGGGGTCTCAAACCTAAGATGCTTTACTGGTTGTACACGGTCAGACCTATTTTTACCTTCGCAGTTACAATTTGGTGGCCCAAAACTTTAGAAGTAATAAGTTCTAAAAAGCTAGAAAAAGTGCAACGTATAGCTTGTTTGGGCATCACTGGTGCTATGAGCACCTGCCCTACGGTACCACTGGAAGCTGTCATTCACTTTGAAAATTTCGGCCAGAAATGACCTAAAAATGCAACTGGAAATGAAATAAAAATCAGGTGACCGAACGGGGCATAAAGACATGTGATGGTAACAAACTGCTTTGGGCGTCTCTTTGGGTTGACATTCCTAACCGTGATCATTGGTCGAGCGACATACCTGCTTAATCTGATAAACTTACTCAAAAATGGCAGATGGAGTAGTTGCAGGTGTCTATGGACCCAACTCTATACCCATGGGAAAACTTCCAGGTTTTTTCTAGGCGGAGTTACAAGCCATCAAATCCGGTGCCATAGAAAACCTGGTAGAAGTCCAAAAAGGGGCCACGATTCTCATATATTCAGACAGCCAAGAAGCGCTTATTGCATTGTCATCCAATCTTATGGAATCCAAATGTGTCAAAAGCTGCTCACACGCCTTACAACCCCTAGCCCGACGTAACAAAGTAAGGTTAGGATGGGCTTCAGGTTCGAATGAAATTGCGGACGAACTGCGTTCACTGGTCCGGAACCTTTCTTCTGACCAATAAGTGGGAAAGCAATCCACGCATTACCCACTGGAGAAATCTAGCGGGACTCAGACGATCTTTATTATTAATCAATCCCTTTCCTTACAGAGGCATCCTTAAACTCAACACGAAGAATTTAAGAAAGCTCGTGAGCTGACTCCCAGGCCATTGCCGGAATCTCTATAAGCCTAAACTAACTCCGCAGGCTGCAATAATCGGGCATTATACATCATCAACCATAAAATCCGAACAGATTGTCAGCGATGGAAAATGATCAGATTCGAAAACACTTCAAACAGCACTTTAATTTCACTTGCCCTTTTCTGGAGTGGATTTTAAGTAAAACAAATTTGCACTCCTTAAACACATTTTACAATTATTCTAAATGGCCGGATTATGCAAAGCCTTCAAAAATAAACACATATATAAATTAATACCTCTTAGTTAAATGAGATTTAAGTATTATGGCCAAATAAATATTCTCCAGTCAAAAAAGAAAAAAAAATGCCCACGTCTTAAACTTTTGAAAAATATTCATTTCTTTCCCAGATAAAAAGGACAAACTTTAACTATGGAACTTAATGCGAGATGTGCAAAAGTACTTACGTATTTGGAATGTTGCGCATTGCGCGATGTCGGAAGAATATGATTACCAGGGTTCCATTCCCGAGGACACCAACAATGAATATTATCGCGAAAACTACGGGCACAATATACGTTTCAATTCTGTCGCTATAAGGTACATAATCGTCAGATTCTGTGTCTAAAGGCGGCTGTAGCCCTTCCGCCTCGCTGTGGTTGTATGTTGTATTCCACTCGTAGAGATTTTTCTCCTCCATAACTTGTTGAATAATTTTAAACAAAATATGTGTGTTGCTGTTGATCCTTATGGTAAATTGGTTTGGAATATACAGTGCTGTTTTTCCGCCTCTGATTATATGGAAGTCATTTCACAAAAGCTGATGGTGGCCTTGTTCGTGTGTCTGAAAAAAAGGCAAACAGAAAGTCGCATAAATTCGAGGAATAATTTTTAGCAATGATAAAGTTATAAGCATTTCTTTATGGGAAGTTACTCAGATTTGAAGCATTTTTATTCTTAGCATAAGCATAAGCATTAGCATAAATTTTTTAAATGCGAAAGTTGATGCTACTCAAAAAAAAATTATGTCATTTGTTTCCGTCAAGCTTTCTGAATGGATTCCGTACATGAGTTTTGTCACAAGAGCTCGATGAGATCATTAATCGTACAAAATACTGTCAAAATTGTTTGTCTTTAAAGTAGTAAGAAATGTCTTTAGAAAACCAAAACCATAAATCTTAGTCAGGATATAAGAAAATGGTCATAGAAAATTTGTTCTGCATTAATGCAGGATTTCCCAGATAAAAGGATACACTTCAAATTGTCTTGCAACAAAGAATGCACAACGTGCTGATGTAGTGAGGTTTCACAAACAAACCGCGAAAAACTCGCGGGAACCTTTCTCATCATTGTCTTCTTGCTCACGTCGTTATCGTGCCGTTTCTGAGGTTGATATAAGGTCAAAATATTATCCCACTGTTTGGCTGCTTTAAATAAATTCACAATGTTACACCAGCTGTGTGGAATTAGTGGCTCTGAAACTGTGGCTATATTGGATGACAAATTTCTTAGACGTTTAAATTACTGAATTTATACCTCATGTTGGATGCCTGCAAACAAAGTATACCCATTCCAATAGATCATTTAGGAGACGTAAATACACGATTCGAAGTTGAAAACGCCATGATTGCAGGTTCCTTTGTATCCGAATAATTTAAAAACAATAAAAGCTTGTGGCGTTGATTTTACAAGAAACAATTTCATCAAAAACATTCCAAAAAGTGGCATACAATTACTCTCTCTTGTAATAAACGCTTGCCTCAAAATGCAATATTTTCCAAATGCTTGGAAAATTGAAAAGGAAGTATTGATTCCGAAAGTAGGAAAACCTCCTGAAAAACGCGAAGGCTTTACGTCATTAAGTTTACTGATCAGTTTAAGCAAAACATTCGAACGAATTTTAAAAGAAAAATTATCAAAATTTGCTGAAAGAAATCACGTTATTTCGGATGAACAATTTGGATTTCGAAGGAGACATAAAAAAAGCATCTAATACTGTGTAGCAAAATAATTTATTGTACAAAATGATGCGTTAATATTTTCTGTCATATGTGTGTAAAATTGTCCAGAGCTTTGCTCTTGATGGTCATCCCCAAGGAGCAGTTCATTCTCCCGATTTGTGCAATATATTTAAATCTGATTTTCTGAAACTATCAGGGTGCGCATAAATTTGGTCTCGTAATCGAAACAAATTTTAATCTTGCGGCCAATGGAATGGGAAAAAAAGCTGTCTTTTTTTACCAGGAAAAGAAAACCTTGCTGCCTTCCGCGTTATCAAGTAAGTTCAAATTGAATACATATCGAGTGGCAGTCTTCCGTGACACGAAATTGATGTTTCATGTGAATTCGATTCAATTTAATTATATAATAAGTACAGCAAGATCGCGTCTTATATACAAAGATGATTACAGATATGACGTAGGAGAAGGATTTTGTGATCAGAGAGAGAAGAGGATGTGCTCAAACAGTCAAACAGACCTGAAACAAACAAAGTTACAGTTTCCCCTGATGTGAGCGGGCAATGTGTTCCACAATCTGATGGCATGTATAAAGAAGAGGTGAGTGGATTCCAGGATTTCCAGGATTTGAAAAATTGCAATCTATTGAGGGTTTTAGTTTTAATTAAATTGTGAAGAAATAAACAACATCTCGCGTCAACGAACTCTTGCACAGACAATCCCAAAATGGGTTTTCGAATACTCGGAAATATGCACGTATCTTGGCAAGCGATGAACATATCGAACAGCATCGTTAAATGCTACCTGAAGCTTATGCAAGGACTCGTTGTCTAGTTTGCAATAGACAACTTCAGCAGACTGTAAAACAGGAACTCTGAGTGCTCTCACAACTGCGGTTACAGATGCAGAAATCCACAACTTTCGAACACAGTCATAGATCCTGCCAATTACATAATTTGTATGCTGAGTAGAAGTAAGTTTCGTGTTCAAATAAAGCCTAGGGTGGTTACAGATTTAACAAGTTGGAGTTTGTTGTGCGCCAGCCATACATCAAGAATATGATTGAAGTGAAACGAGTTTTGAAAAATAGGCGTAACTTTGGACTTTGATGGGTTAGGTAGTTATCCGTTAGCTAGTGACCACTTGTAAACTTCGATTAGATCATTATTTAAATTTTAGAAAAGCTGATTTACATAACAAATGAAATTGTATATCATCATCAGTGGATTGAAACATATTTACAAATAGATAGCAGATCATTAATAAAGATGCAAAACAGAATTGGTCCCCGAATTGATCCCTGAGGTACACCCTCATGAATGAGCATAAAATCAGAGTTGTTTTCGCCTACTTCTTTTAACTTCTGATAGGCCTTACGACGCTTGGAGAAAATGAGAAACGATTTCTCAGCTTCCAGCAGAGAATGTCGTCAGAATGTCAAAAATCTTTTATCAAACTCACATCTTATGTGCTCTATAATGTTGACCAAGGCTGTGGAGTAGCTATGACCTGGTCTCTACCCGGATTCAAACCGATATAAGAGTGTGTTAGAATTCAAGTGGATTTGGATTTGCTTAGCAATAATTTGCTGGAAGACCTTTGACAAACACGGCAATATGCTAACGGGTCTATTGTCACTCGCTTCAGTCGCATTCGGTCTTTTTGCACATGATACAACTTTTGCAAGCTTTCAACTCTGTTGAACTGTTGATGTCATTATGCAACTATTTATAACGCGAGTAATTTGTCTGACGATAAAAGGTAGTATCATTTCAACAAGTCTTCTCCAATAGCATTTGATTTGATCTCAGCAATACTTAGAGTGACGTCATTCTCAGTTACAAACTGAAAGTTAAGTTCGTTTTCCAACGACGACACTGCATGAGTTTCGCTGAAATTGAACTTGTTAGCAGAACTTACGGTTGAATTTGAAAAAAAGACTCGCTTTGAGGCGGAATCTATTTTGCAAGTACTACTTCCATTCGAACTGATTCCGATTTGCCTAAGATTTTGCCAAACTTTTTTCGGTGGCAGGGCAGTGTGGAGTGAATACCATGAACACAATAAAAAATATTAATAAATCAACTAAAATTTATATCCATTCATTAATAAAAAATCCCAACTCCTAGATTAAAACATCACTATAGATAAAGTCATATTTCAGTCAATTCGTTTGTATGGTTGTGTAGTTTGGAGTTATTGTGCAAAGTCTTACCTACAAAAATTGCATTGATCGCAAAATAAACTCCTTAAATTGATGTTAAATCCACTTTAAATCTGCCAAAATGGGCCAATGTTGAATTCGAAAGAAGGCGTTTCTTATTAGATGCGACTTTACAGACATTGCTCTCATAAATGAAATGGTTAATTCATAGTGCATGATGTTTAAATAAGTTTATGTTCTGCAAATGTTTGTAACAAACTGCAAATGTTATTAACAAATGTTAATAACAAACAAATTAAATATATCTATTATATATTTAATTTGTTTGTTATTATTAAAACTACGTATATCTTTTTTTTATGTTCTTCATATTTATTATAATTAAGCTTGTTTTTAATATTATAATAATATATGTATATGTTTCTGTGAGAGCCATCATTAAAATTATTAGTTTATCTGAATCAGTTAATCATTTATTTATAGAACTTAATTTTTTTTTTTTTTTGCTTTTCAATTTAAGGGTTTTGTCTTCGTTGTTACACTTTATAATATTTGGGAGAATTTTCCCCTATTTATTTCTCATAAATAAATTAATTAAGTTTTCGAGTTGAAATGTATTATATTTCTGTCAAATCTCTGTATTTTTAATTATGCGGTAGCAAGCCTACAGTATCAAATTTTTGCTCACGAAATAAATAAATTTGAAAAAAAATTTATATCTATATGTTCCAACATTTTTTTTTTTTAATATGCTATTTTAATTATTAAAGTTTAAAGGCAATAACTAATGCCAATTAGTCGCATTCACATGAAAAACAGTCAATTGCAAAATTATTTGGACAAAATAGTTTTTAAACTCTACCTCTCCAATAATGTCTTCATTCACTTTGTTGGTATATTTATAAATTACTTTCAACATTTTCTTAAAACGGTTAAAATAAAATTTCAAATTTTATTAACACGGATAAAATCCATGGAAAATAATGTGGGAACATTTTTGTTGGATAGAAAAAATATTCACTTATTCAATCAACTTTTGTTAAGACGTTTAAAAGCCGAAAAGATTAAATGTTTTTACAACATTCACTATAGTTGTGTAAGCAACGAATTGCAAAATAACTGCGAGCATTTTTGAGGCACAATCTATTTAATTTTGTATTTGCTCCACTGGAATGAACATCAAGCGGTTCTTAAAGTCGTGAAACTTTCATTCGTTGATCTTTTAATAATTTGGGGAATTTTGTATCGGACCAGATTCTTAACATTTTTAAAAACATTTGAGTGCAGAGTTTGTGGAGGCCATTTTGGAAAAAAAAATGGAAAGTCAATGTGCATTATCATCTTGTAAGATGAAGGCGTTTTTCTTTTTTGATTCATGTCTTGTCTGCAATTCTTGCAAAAACCCTTCAGTTCTTTGATTTGGTTTCGAGGGTTTTTAATTATATATAATTTACAGTATATTATTATGTTTGTCTTTACTTCTCCTTATTCATGATTCCATCGATACGTGTGAGGTCTTCAAAGTTGACGGAAGAGAAACAGTTGCATGTTATTATCGAACCGCTTCCGTACTTAATTGTTGGAACTACACAGCTAAGGAGAACCTTCTCTTCAGAAAGTTAACTATTTTTTGTAAAATACCTCATAATTTAACCTTTGATATCCGATCCTGATGTTCTTTCCCTAATTCAGTTTTTTGCCTTATGTGCCCTTTTATCCTTGTGACTGCTGTCTGCTTTTAATATGAGCAGTAACACTCTGCATAAACTTCTGGAACTGTTAGGCCGTCGAGCCTTCTGCTTTCATTTCTCTTCGGGGCATAAGGAGTTGATTTTTTTTTAATTTAAAGTTTTTAAGGGACCTTAAAAAAGTGTATATTACAGAATGAAGTGCTTTCTTACTGTTTTTTTTTTTTAATTTTTTAATTTATTTAATAATTCTTTCCAAAAGTCATGGTTGATCGGGTGATCATGTTTCTAATTTGCAATTTTTCTTTTTTTATTTATTAAATGAACATTAAAATTAATTTCTTATAATTTTATGGGCTATTGGTTTTGTTTTTACTGAACACTATAACATATATTATGCGCACTTACGAAAGACTTTGTTACTTTCTTATGTTCTTTTGGTTTAAGGCCATTAATTCTGTTCAATACGTAGCTTTCTTCCTTCCAGTAATTAATTATAATAAATAATAATATAATTTGCGTGGGTACAGCGTGCAAAGTCTTACATGAGGACAGCAAGTGTCGCAAAATAAATTATTTAAAATGATTTCAAACCTTCCCTGGCATCATTTAAACTCTGATCTCCACAAAAAAAACGGAAAGAATCCAAAAACTTGATGATAGATTCATGAAACACTGTATATTCACTGGCAATATATTGGTTAATCAATTATTAATTTAATACCCTCTTTAAAATATAAATTGTTAATTTCCAATTATATAAAAGTATTCAACTATTAATTATAATTATTATCTAATAAACTTTACTTTACTTTTATTATTTTATAAATTACATCTTCAACAATTTTTTTTGTTATTATTATTTGTTTTCTTGTTTTTATTATTAAATTAATTTATATTTATTTATTGATTCTTTCATTTATTTATTTTTTTTTGTTTGTTTGTTCACTTATTTATTTATTATTTGTTGATTTATTTGATTGTCTTGAGATATTAATTTCTTGTCCATTTGTTTAATATACTATAATTATATAATTTACTACTGTGTCCAAAAAATAAGTTGACATATGAATTTAAACTGCGCGCGTCGAAGGATTTGGAAATTTTTCTTTCTTTTTAGGTTGGTAGTACTGTCAGTGACATCTATGTGAAATTTCATGTCAAAATATATCCATAGTGTTTGAGATACGCGTCGTTTTGTGAGCTGCTAAAAGTGAGTTTTTCGTTTTTTGCGATGTCGAAATTTATTGAGCAAAGAATTTGCATTAAATTTTGTTTGCGGAATCATTTTCTGCTGCGGATACGTTGAGGATGGTGCAGATAGCCTTTGATGATGAGGCTTTGTCTAAAAAAAATGTTTACAAGTGGTATAGTGATTTCCAAGCCGGCCGTGAACGTGTCGAAGACGAAGAGCGTTCTGGGTGACCATCAACCTCAACCGATGAAGCTCACGTCCAACAAATCAAAGATTTGGTATTGAAAAACCATTGATTAACGATTAGAGACCTTGCTGATGAAGTTGGCTTATCGAAAGGCTCAGTCAATACCATTTTGAAGGATGCTTTGGGCCTCAAGCGAAAACATTGGATTTTTTGGAAAAAAGGCGTCGCGTTGAAGTGTGTGAAACAATGCTTTCCGACTACCAGGATGTCATGAAACGCATTATAACTGGCGATGAGACTTGGATCTATGCTTACGACCCCGAAACAACCGATCATTCGAGCGAATATCGTGCCAAAGGAGAGCCGAGACCAAAAAAACCGCTCCAAAGTCGCTCAAAAATCAAGGTCATGTTGACTGTTTTCTTCGACTATCGCGGTGTTGTGCTTTATGAATTCCTTCCAACCGGCCAAACAGTCAACAAGGAATATTATTTGGACGTTATGCGTCGTTTGCGTAACGCTATCCGCCTAAAAAAGCCGGAATTGTGGAAAGACAATTCTTGGTTTTTACACCACGATAATGCACCATCCCATACCGCACTCGTAATTCGTGATCATTTCGCCAAAAACTCAACCCATATCGTTCCGCAACCACCGTATTCACCTGATCTGGCGCCGTGCGACTTCTGGCTGTTCAACAAGCTCAAAAGACCGCTCCGGGGACACCGTTTTGATACGATAGAGGAGATTCAAGTCGCAGCGAAGTCGGAACTGAAGGCCATCCCGGAAAGTGACTACAACCAGTGTTTCAAAAATTGGAAAATCCGTTGGCATAAGTGCATTGCATCGGGAGGGGATGAAATTGATTTGGAAGAATAAATAAAGAATTTTCAAAATAAATACAATGTCACCTTATTTTTTGGACACAGTAGTATATATATATGTAAACACACCTAAGATGTTAAGTATGTATGCTTTTACATATTTTAAAAATTGAATGGCTTTTTTAAATTTTTATTATTATTTGTTTATGTATTCACTTACTGATTGTATAAGAATAAAATTATTTTCCAGACAAAAAAGATGCGTAAAATGTTCGGTGATAAACCAAATTGTTATTATTTACTAAAAAAAACGAAAAACGAAATAAAGTAATCATTTGCAAGAGTACACTTTTCTGTTTGTGTGTTGTTATAATTTTCTATCCTTTGGTTCCTGAAAAGCGTTGGTATATGTTTGTGGTCCCATTTACTTCTATCAAATTTACGAAAACAAACGAAGTGACACACTGTGATGTGAGTATGCTTGTATACTGTTGCCAGTACTTCCAACATAACACGAGCAGATAAAAGGACGATATCCATGAGCATCAACAATTACTTAAAATCCCTATCTCTAGGTGCTACTTTAATCTCTAGGTTGTCCTGCCACTTACCGAAATCAGAAAATTCATTTCATAGTATTGATTAAGAATCGGCTTCAAACACTACGCAAAAGGAACTCAACATGAAAGAAGTAATCCAACACGCCACAAAATGTAAGTATGTCAAGGCTTTAACGAATTTTTCTCTTGCTGTCACAGGACGTGTTTTAAAGGCACGTGCTTATTTAATTCCTTTTCCCTGTTAAAAAATTCAATCGGGCACATAAACAAGCAGTGCTGCGATGACGGGATGTAATTACTGTCACACACTGTTACGTCGTCTCTGGCAGAAATGTGACGATAAAGCGTAGGGGACTATTTTTGAAGTTTATTAGATTTACGAGTTCTAAATAAATGAAAGTCCAGAATATCCTTGTGTTTGGATACAGATTGTGTATGTATTGTAACAAAAGTGCTTGTTATTTTATTTAAGAGGAAGATATATTTCATGGAGCTCATAGCGATAGTTAGTGTAAACTATGAATAACTTAATTTAGCTTGCAAGGTAAATACCTAGATACGTGTATATGCTGGGTAGATTTCCATGTTTGTTAATTGCGTTGCTTGGTAAACAGAGCTGTAGCTAATCCGAGAGGACAATATGTTAAAGGTGTGAAAAGGGGTGTTTTTTTTCTAAAGAGATGTACTTAGAACTCCCGATAGGGTTACCTGCCAGACCAGCTGTTGAACTGGGGACGCGACGCGTCCTTGACTTTCTGTACAATTAGAAAATTTCCACTCGAATTAAAAAAAAATAAAAATCAACTGGATGCGTTGAAGCTAATTTTTACCGTCAAAGCATCTTTAGTGATTAGTCTCATTTCTGGCTTTATGGGTACGTTAACAAACATATTCTGTTTTTGGAATGAGCAAAATCCTTAGGGGACCTTAGAGATCCCATTATATTCCGAAAACAAAAAAATTCTCTGTGGGGTGCGGTTTGCACATCATGGACATAACTGGTCCAATCCAAGATCGTTTGCAGCATACCATTTAGCAGGTCAAACCATCACTTTATTTGTGAGCAATTCATCTTAAGCAATAAAACTGTCAGTTGGCCGCCTAGGACGTGTCAGTTGACTAGTTTTGACAACTTTCTGTGAGAGTGTGTAAAGTTAGAGCGAAACCCATCCTTTTATATCCAAGTGAACAACTTTCACATCTGCTCTGCTCTGTTGAATTGTGGTGACAATATTAAGAAGCTTGACAGATGATCATACCGCTGGTATATATTATTGTTTTATTTTCAAACATTTTAAAATTTTTTTTATATTCTTATAGTTTTAAGCCCATGGTACTCTTGAATGCAGGAAATTTCAATCGTTATAGCTTAGTAATTCACGACGAAGCTCGTCCCTGCTCGGGCGCCAGTTAAAGTTTTTACACAAAAAAAAAACACAAAAGAAATCGAGCTCCTACTGCTCGTGAAATAAATGCAAATTAAGAACGCATTGAATAAATGTTTTTTGTGTATGTGCAAATATAACTTGATTCAACACTGAATTATTTTAAAAATATTTTCGACAATTGCAGCAAAATGGTGCAAAAAATCATAATTAATTATCTTCAATTCGGTAAAAAGCATTTAAAGAAAACATTTAGATACGCTTATAACTATTGACTTTGAAGTTTCGAATGCAAAGTTTTGCAATATGAAAAATTCACTTTTAGCTGTTCCTTGCACGCAAGTACTCCTATGTGCGGCAGTCTCAATCACACCTTCTTTTGGTTTTCAAGGAAATAAAGATTACGAGTAAAGTATACATAGGATTAAAGAAAAGGTCATAACACTCGAAGCATAAAGGAAAAGTCATAACATTCGAAGCATGTTCGTGGCAAACCAGGGAACGTAGGAGAAATCCATCCAAGGGGGCAACAAAAAAAAATCCACAACCATCCAGCAAAGGATCAAAGTTTCGAATGTTCGACGCGCAGAAGGTCAAATGGGAAAATTATCTTTTCCAATAACGACAGCACTTTACTGCTCACTCCATTGAAGAGGATTACTCGAAGACAGCCCATTTTCTCTCCTCGTGAAGAGCGCGTCTAAATGAACTGCTGGTAAATTTTATGGAGTCCGAAAACGTAAGTGCACACACATTTAAAGACATAAGCGTAAGATGGTACACGGACAAAGTATGCAAGCGAATGAAACAACAATAATGGTCTCTATCGAAGAAACACAAATCCGCTGGCGGTGTGAACGAGATCGCAACGAGAGATTCTCGCATCAGGAGTGGCGATTAGTTAAATTTAAATAATTATTGTGATCGGAAATCATACTCGAATTTGGATTTGGACATTTGTGAACACAGTGTCCCTACTCCGAAGACGTATGATTGAGGAGCAAACAAGAAAGTCATATTACAAGTGTGAGGTTGAGAAGTTAGAGAGATGGATCTTCTAAAAAATTGCAATCACAGTGGAAACTATGGAAACTGTTTCAATTCAAGAATCAGAGTCCTAAAACAAAAGAAAACAACAATCAATTCTTTCGGTACTTGGCGAGCAAGAACAGTGCCGAAAAGCATCGCCATTAAAAATGTAGAAAGAGAAATAACAACAGGTAAACAATCGTGAACTGAAAAGTTAATGGAGAGGAAATGATATGAATTTTCTATATCTTTAATTTTTCAAGGGGGAGCAGTTGATACATGATATTTTAATGGTACGAATAGATAGGTAGTCCTTAAAGCTTTCGGTGTTGCTTTCGGTACGATTCGGGAAACTTTTCAAGTAAAAGTAAATCGGGTGACAACGAGCATCAAATTTCAGCTGGAAGGCCCTTTTAATAACAAAAATATGGAATTACGAAATCCGAGGTTTTTTTGCAAAATTCTGCTGGACTATAGCCCATGATTTCAAAATGCACTTTTTTCGCGACATCGCAAATTAGGTTTTCTGAGGTATTGATAACTACCAGTATCCCAAACTGAGTGCGTGTTTGAAATTTCAGCTTTGAGAACCCTTAAATAGCAAAAATATTGAAACACGAAATCCGAGGTTTTTTTACAAAATTCTGCTGGACTATAGCCCATGATTTCAAAATGCACTTTTTTCGCGACATCGCAAATTAGGTTTTCTGAGGTATTTATAACAACGAGTATCCCAAACTGAGAGCGTATTTGAAATTTCAGCTCTGAGAACCTTTTAATAGCAAAAATATTGAAACACGAAATCCGAGGTTTTTTTGCAAAATTCTGCTGGACTATAGCCCATTATTTCAAAATGCACTTTTTTCGCGACATCGCAAATTTGGTTTTCTGAGATGCCGATAGGCACCAGTATCCCGAACTAAGTGCGTATTTAAAATTTCAGCTTTGAGAACCTTTTAATAGCAAAAATATTGAAATAAGAAATCCGAGGTTTTTTTTCAAAATTCTGCTGGACTATAGCCCATGATTTCAAAATGCACTTTTTTCGCGACATCGCAAATATAATTTTCCGAGATGCTGATAGGCACCAGTATCCCGAACTAAGTGCGTATTTAAAATTTCAGCTCTGAGAACCTTTTTATAGCAAAAATATTGAAATACGAAATCCGAGGTTTTTTTGCAAAATTCTGCTGGACTATAGCCCATGATTTCCAAATGCACTTTTTTCGCGACATCGCAAATTTGGTTTTCTGAGGTATTGATAACTACGAGTATCCCAAACTGAGTGCGTATTTGAAATTTCAGCTCTGAGAACCTTTTAGTAGCAAAAATATTGAAATATGAAATCCGAGGTTTTTTTGCAAAGTTCTGCTGGACTATAGCCCATTATTACAAAATGCACTTTTTTCGCGTCATCGCAAATATCAGCATCTGAGCTGCCAACAGGCGCCAGTATCCCAAACTAAGTGCATATTTGAAATTTCAGCTTTGAGAACCTTTTTATACCAAAAATATTGAAATACGAAATCCGAGGTTTTTTTGCAAAATTCTGCTGGACTATAGCCCATTATTACGAAATGCACTTTTTTCGCGACATCGCAAATTTGGTTTTCTGAGGTATTGATAACTACGAGTATCCCAAACTGAGTGCGTATTTCAAATTTCAGCTCTGAGATCCTTTTAATAACAAAAATATTGAAATATGAAATCCGAGGTTTTTTTGCAAAATTCTGCTGGACTATAGCCCTTGATTTCAAAATGCACTTTTTTCGCGAAATTGCAAACATGGTTTTCTGAGATGCCGATAGACACCAGTATCCCGAGCTAAGTGCGTATTTCAAATTTCAGCTCTGAGAACCTTTTAGTAGCAAAAATATTGAAATATGAAATCCGAGGTTTTTTTGCAAAATTCTGCTGGACTATAGCCCATTATTACAAAATGCACTTTTTTCGCGACATCGCAAATTTGGTTTTCTGAGATGCCGATAGACACCAGTATCCCGAGCTAAGTGCGTATTTCAAATTTCAGCTCTGAGAACCTTTTAGTAGCGAAAATATTGAAATACGGAATTCGAGGTTTTTTTGCAAAATTCTGCTGGACTATAGCCCATGATTTCAAAATGCACTTTTTTCGCGACATCGCAAATTTGGTTTTCTGAGATGCCGATAGACACCAGTATCCCGAGCTAAGTGCGTATTTAAAATTTCAGCTCTGAGAACCTTTTAGTAGCAAAAATATTGAAATACGGAATCCGAGTTTTTTTTTGCAAAATTCTGCTGGACTATAGCCCATTATTACAAAATGCACTTTTTTCGCGTCATCGCAAATATCAGCATCTGAGCTGCCAACAGGCGCCAGTATCCCAAACTAAGTGCATATTTGAAATTTCAGCTTTGAGAACCTTTTACTACCAAAAATATTGAAATACGAAATCCGAGGTTTTTTTGCAAAATTCTGCTGGACTATAGCCCATGATGTCAAAATGCACTTTTTTCGCGACATCGCAAATTTAATTTTCCGAGATGCCGATAGGCACCATTATCCCGAACTAAGTGCGTATTTAAAATTTCAGCTCTGAGAACCTTTTTATACCAAAAATATTGAAATACGAAATCCGAGGTTTTTTTGCAAAATTCTGCTGGACTATAGCCCATGATTTCACATGCACTTTTTTCGCGACATCGCAAATTTAGTTTTCTGAGATGCCGGTAGGCACCAGTATCCCGAGCTAAGTGCGTATTTAAAATTTCAGCTCTGAGAACCTTTTAGTAGCAAAAATATTGAAATACGGAATCCGAGGTTTTTTTGCAAAATTCTGCTGGACTATAGCCCATGATTTCAAAATGCACTTTTTTCGCGACATCGCAAATTTGGTTTTCTGAGATGCCGATAGGCACCAGTATCCCGAGCTAAGTGCGTATTTAAAATTTCAGCTCTGAGAACCTTTTAGTAGCAAAAATATTGAAATACGGAATCCGAGGTTTTTTTGCAAAATTCTGCTGGACTATAGCCCATGATTTCAAAATGCACTTTTTTCGCGACATCGCAAATTTGGTTTTCTGAGATACCGATAGGCACCATTATCCCGAACTAAGTGCGTATTTAAAATTTCAGCTCTGAGAACCTTTTTATACTAAAAATATTGAAATACGAAATCCGAGGTTTTTTTGCAAAATTCTGCTGGACTATAGCCCATGATTTCAAAATGCACTTTTTTCGCGACATCGCAAATTTGGTTTTCTGAGATGCCGATAGGCACCAGTATCCCGAGCTAAGTGCGTATTTAAAATTTCAGCTCTGAGAGCCTTTTAGTAGCAAAAATATTGAAATACGGAATCCGAGTTTTTTTTGCAAAATTCTGCTGGACTATAGCCCATGATTTCAAAATGCACTTTTTTCGCGACATCGCAAATTTAATTTTCCGAGATGCCGATAGGCACCATTATCCCGAGCTAAGTGCGTATTTAAAATTTCAGCTCTGAGAATCTTTAGTAGCGAAAATATTGAAATACGGAATTCGAGGTTTTTTTGCAAAATTCTGCTGGACTATAGCCCATGATTTCAAAATGCACTTTTTTCGCGACATCGCAAATTTAATTTTCCGAGATGCCGATAGGCACCATTATCCCGAGCTAAGTGCGTATTTAAAATTTCAGCTCTGAGAATCTTTAGTAGCAAAAATATTGAAATACGGAATCCGAGGTTTTTTTGCAAAATTCTGCTGGACTATAGCCCATGATTTCAAAATGCACTTTTTTCGCGACATCGCAAATTTGGTTTTCTGAGGTATTGATAACTACGAGTATCCCAAACTGAGTGCGTATTTAAAATTTCAGCTCTGAGAACCTTTTAGTAGCGAAAATATTGAAATACGGAATTCGAGGTTTTTTTGCAAAATTCTGCTGGACTATATCCCATGATTTCACATGCACTTTTTTCGCGACATCGCAAATTTGGTTTTCTGAGATGCCGATAGGCACCAGTATCCCGAGCTAAGTGCGTATTTAAAATTTCAGCTCTAAGAACCTTTTAATAGCAAAAATATTGAAATACGAAATCCGAGGTTTTTTTGCAAAATTCTGCTGGACTATAGCCCATGATGTCAAAATGCACTTTTTTTGCGACATCGCAAATATAGTTTTCTGCGATGCCGATAGGCACCAGTATCCCGAACTAAGTGCGCATATAAAATTTCAGCTTTGAGAACCTTTTAATAGCAAAAATATTGAAATACGAAATCCGAGGTTTTTTTGCAAAATTCTGCTGGACTATAGCCCATGATTTCAAAATGCACTTTTTTCGCGACATCGCATATATCAGCTTCTGAGATGCCGATAGGCACCAGTATTCCAAACTGAGTGCGTCTTTCAAATTTCAGCTCTGAGATCCTTTTTATAACAAAAATATTGAAATACGTAATCCGAGGTTTTTTTGCAAAATTCTGCTGGACTATAGCCCTGATTATCACGGTGATCGTCTTCTGTTGAAGTTCTACTTCCGTGCACCAACGTGTAATTAGAAAATATGAAGAACCAGAGTCTTCGAATAATTTTACTAAGTCAGCGTGTAGCCTTGGTAGGACGACGTCTCCGACAGCCATTTATCCATTTAACAGCTCGTTATTGATACACTGTATTTTCTTCTCAGTCATAATTATGAGTAAGCTTTCGAGCAAGTTATCAATTTTCCTTTAAGATTTTTAGAAATATCCCTAAGATTTGTAGTCCCTCAGCCAGATGGCAAAAGAGCAGGAATTGTGAGGGAATCAAACTCCCATTTAAGGTCAATCATTCATGCGGATATATTTCGTGGCATATGGCAAACTGAAACAAATCACAAACTTTTAGTCGTGTCACAAAATTTTGAAGTTTTTCTGTGACGAAAAACCCTTTTTCAAAACTAACTTCCATCCATGCGAAAAGAATCTGTTACATTTTGTTTGTTTTAGTTTCACTTACATTAAAATACGCTTTTGAATTCTCGTTTAGCCAAAAAGATGCAATTATTTTTCAACACTTATAATTCACTTGATTTTTGTTTGTTTTTCACATCACTTGAAATATCTTCGGTTTCACTTTTAATATTTTTAAATCACATATCTTGCTCATTAAATTCAATCCGATTTCTGTCCGCCGTACTTCCATTATGTCGATCTGTGACGTGATTCATAGTGGCAAAAGGTAATCAGTTTCTTTTCCACTTTAAAACACTTTAAATATTTTCCGGGAAAATACACACGTACCCCAAAGTGTTTCAAACACAAGAAAAAAGCAAACACTTGAGGGAATCAAAATACGAGTACGCTTTCCCAAGCTCATCGGGATTTTTCGCTTCGGAATTTGTAACTGAACAATGGCACTGGTTCACAGGTTGCCAAAAACTTTTATTCAAAATAAAAAGAGTGTGTAGAGTGTAGCCTGTGCGGCGGTGCCGCGCCGGTAGTACCATCTGTGATTTACTTTATTTACAATAACTTTTGGAAATTGCGGGCAATACTTGGGGCTCATGATGAATTGATGCAAGCAAATGTTTATTTAATTGCACTGCTAACAGAGAGGAACACTTGCCGTGGAATAGGTAAATTGTCGTCAGTCGCAGCAGGGATGTTGTATAAGTTATGGAACGAAACTAGCAGCACCATAAATAACAAAAACCAAATATAAGAATGTGTATATCATGCTTATGCGAATACGAGTTTAAGAAGTCATATGGTCCACGCACAACCTTGTTTCTTTTGATTCATTTAAGAACGAACACATGCTCATGTTTCTTATAAATAAAATGAATGTAAATATTTATTGAAGCCAATTTGCAATGCTTACCCCTTTAACAGTGCCGGGGTGGACTTGGACCTCAATCAAAAAGTCTATCTAACCAGACAGATCTATGGATAGTTTGCCACTAATTGCATAAACTATAATTTTGGATCATTTTCAAGCCATGTGATCAGGTTTGTAAAGACTGTTTGGGCCGGAACACAGATTTTACATGCGCCAAGCATATCGAAATTACCTTAGTCGTTCTGACTTGAAGCCTTCAGGTTGGACACTTATCATACCTCCAAAACAGACGAATTTTTCTCTAAAAGCGACCAAGACTATTATCATCATTCCATGTAGTAATAGTAGCAATAGTAGCTGTAGTAGTAATAGTAGCTGTAGTAATAGTAGTAGTGCAGGGGAAGTTCCCAGAATGTTGGAAAGAGGCGGTGGTGGTACCTGTGCCTAAGGTTGCTGGAACAACTAAATGCGAGGAATTTAGGCCAATAAATATGCTTCCTATGTTGGAAAAGATTCTGGAGAGGGTAGTCAACAAGCAGCTAGTAAAATATCTGGAGGGTAATGGGTTACTGAGCGAAGAACAGTCTGGATTCAGGAGAGATCACTCATGCGAAACGGCCATAAATTGGCTTATCTTAAATTGGAAGCAAGAATTGGAGAAAAAGAATGAAATTATTGCGGTGTTTCTTGATTTTAAAAGGGCCTTTGAAACCATAGATAGGACAACATTAATAAAGAAATTGTCAAAATATGGTAGAAATGGCAGAGAGCTTAGTTGGTTTGAGTCATGTCTAACAGCAAGAAAGCAGAAGGTTAAATACAACAACCATTACTCGACATAACGAGAAATTTTATTGGGTGTGCTACAAGGATCGGTCCTCGGAATCCTGCTCTTCCTGCTGTACATTAACGACATGAAATACGTTCGTCAGGTGATGTTATTTGCAGATGATACCCTGCTATACATATCGGGAACTAATCGAGAAGAATGTGTGAGCCTATTGCAGGAAGTTATGAAAAATGTTGAAGACTGGCTGAGCGAGAATAAATTGAAGCTCAATGTTAGTAAATCAAAAGTAATGACCATCCGCTTCTCTCCTTCGCACATCCAGTTAACAATGGAGAGTGAAGTCATTTTCAGTTGTCGACCATATGAGGTATTTGGGAGTAATAGTGGATAGCGGATTGAAGTTTAGTAGTCATGTGGATTTTGTGTGTAAGAAGGTCGGAAAAAAGATCAGCGTATAAGAAGTAAAGTGTCAACTACGTGTTTAATAAATATCTACAATGTGATTGTCAAGCCACACTTTGAATACTGCGCCACGGTACTGTTCCTATGTGGAGAGGGGGAGATCGCAAGACTGCAAAAACTGCAGAATAGGGCTATGAGAGTCGTCCTGAGGTGTATCAATTCGATGCTGCAAATTTTAAAGTGGATGAATATTGAACAAAGAATCGAGTTGAATGTGATGGTCTTTGTTTTCAAAATGAAATACAGAAGTATCTGTCTGGGAATGTTAGTTTGGTAGCTGATAGTCAGCCATACCACTTACGAAACGTGGAGGATATAAGAATCAACTTTGTTTTCAGAGCGGCGTCTCAAAATAGTATGCTTTACAAAGGCTTCAAGAAATTTAACCAACTCCCGAGTGAAATAAAGTCTGTGACCTCCTTGTGTAGTGAAAATATCCTAGGAAGAAGTTAGATTAAAATCATATTAATGATTCATTGAGTATTTGAATTTCACATTTTGCACCATTAGCTTAATTTTGAATTGTTATCTAATTCTAATGTTAAACTTTATTACTTCTTTTTTAGTTTTAGTTTTATTGTCTAAGCAATAATATTTTATATAATTCCTTTTTTGAATTTAAAAGTATTTTAATTACTAATAAAGAATCTAATCTAATCTAAGTAGTAGTAGTAGTAGCAGTAGTAATAGTTGTTGAAATAGTACTAGTAGTATATATATTTTTAAGTATTTTCAACACTCTATAATGATGTTTAATTAATAATACATTTAATTTATTAAATAAAAGTTAATAGTAATAGTAGTAGAAGCAGAAGTAGTAGTAGTAATAGTAATAGTAGTAGTAGTAGTAGAAGTATTAGTAGTTGTAGTAGTAGTAGTAGTAGTGTAGACACTTATAATATAATATAATATTGTTTTCATTTTTGACATCATTCGGTAGCATATTGTAAAGGTTTAGCCCTTTGTACATCAAAGTTTTCTGACCTGATGACGACTTTTGCAATTTTGATCGTAGATCATTGGCATTTCGTAGGCGGTTAGGTTGTGCTTGATGAACTTGTAAGAACTCTTGCGTTAAAAATGCCGGTGCATTTCTGTTTTCTAATTTTAAAAACTTCGAGAAGGGTATTTAGCTCCAGTCTTTTTTTATGTTTAACCACCTTAGCGCGTGAAGTATATCCCTTACGGGTATCATCCTAATGCATCTCGAATTTTTTGCAGTTGATCGATTTGTACCTAGTTGCAGCATGAATAGAGAATTGTAGAGCGTTATTCGAAATGGGGCTTAAAAATGATGTTGAAAACTATTACAGCGTTTATTATGTCCATGCTTTTTCGGATTCTTTTGAAAAAGCCAACTTTCTACCCAATTTTTTTGCAAATGTACTCCACATGTTCTACTTATTTTCGTTCTCTGTTTATAATCATATCTAAGTATTTTATGCTGCTGACGGTTTCGATACCTTTGCCATTTATTACAATATTTGTGTCGGAGTCTGTGTTTATCTCCATTAATTCAATTCAATTCAATTTGTTATTAATTCAAAAGTACAAATAAGACTTGCGTCTTCTATAGTACATAAAAATCGGCTTATACAGACGTAAACATAAAACTGAAAAATTAAAATTATACTTAAAACAATTTTGTATGTTATACATTATAAGGGAATTCGGTTAACCAAAATATTTGCTAATTGCGGTTTTAAATTTATTTGCTCCAGCTATTTGCTTTACTTCCAAGGGAAGAGAGTTCCAGAGCCTGGCAACGTGAACGAAGAAAAGACGTGACGAGTTTTAATATCTTGAGGCAGGAGTTATCAAGTTACATGTTCGGGTCGACTGAGCAAATTTAAGCTTTACGGTGTGGTATCCAGGCAATTGGTTGTGAATGGCCTTGTGCATGAAGATACGCTTATATCAATATATTCACCTAAAGTGCTCCCAAGAATTAGCCGATGATATTCAGAAACATGGTCATACCTCCGCAGTCCGAATACGTATCTTGTGGTGTCATTAAAAGCGACAAGTAACTTATGCGGGTTTGCAATAAACTACCGCAGCATAATAGATAATTGGTATTATTAAGGTATATTTGTTACTAATGGAGTGTATGTCGCAGACAGCCAAAGTTTGCATAAGTGCCTCCAACCGTATAGTTCACATGATCTGTGGCGGAAAGGCTTCTGTTTATCTTAAATCCGATACTGGTCACTCTGCCTACCTATTTAAGTCTTACGTGCGCTAATAATACTGGCGCTAGCAAGTCTGTGTCATAAAATTTATTAGAAATGATTATAGCCTGTGATTAAGTATGAGACCATTACACACAGACCAGTTATGTATTTCCAACAAGTCTTCATTAAGTCTGCAAACGAGATCCTCAACCAGACCAATGGGCCTAAATAAGTGTACTTGTACATCATGGTAGGTCATTCATATACTAACAGAACAGAATAGGTCCCAGAATAGATCCCTGCGGGACTCCTGCCAATAAGTCTAAATAATTAGAGGCACAGTCACCCACACACACCCGTTGCATTCTGTTTGATATATTGCTGCTAATAAGCCGTACAGAACTTTCACTAGTTTTTCCGTTCGTTTAATTTCAATTTATTCATATTGAGCCACATGGTTTTTTGTCTTTCACTGTTCCGCACTAATTTCCTCCGCATGCATAAGTGTGCCATCGGCCTAAAGAACAACCTTACAGAATTCAACAACGTTCGGTAAGTTACAAAATTTAAAATTTGCAATTACTTTTCGAAATAATTCATTTACAATCAAATTACTAGGGTCATGATTACTACCCATCTCTGCTACTGGAGCCATGATGACAAACAGCGAGATGACCACGTATACTCGATAGGGTAACCACTGCGGACTTCGACATTTGAACTTAACCCCAAAAAAACTGCAAACCGTTTACAACGATACTTTTTGAATGTGAACAGTTTCGTTCTTCGAGTAGAACCACTCAAACCAATTTTCTAGTTTTATTAAATATTTTCTGACAACTCATCGAATCTCACACACTTTACATGTAAAAGGGTTTAAATGCATCCAATATGTTCAATAAGTTTTCAATAAAAGATGCTGAGAGGTCGATGACAGCAGATGAATTGAGATTTCACAAAACTTAGTCAGATATTAAGTTTTAGATTGCAATTTTATTGAAGTTCGAGTATACGGAAGGATGTATACGACTACGCTATACCATTGAACTTGATGCAGACAAATCGATTGAGATGAGATTCCTAGATCCTTTCAAATTTATTTCAATTTATAAAATTGTTCGTTCAATCAATAAATCTGATGATAAATGAAACAGGATTTTATTTTCTTTATGGATACATTTATTCGTAGCAACAATTGAGTGAAAAAAAAATATTTTTTAACAGAGCAAGCTGAGAATGAGTTTAATAAAACAAAAAAGTATTAAAACGTGGAATGTTTGTTGGATAATTTTGAGCTGTAGTTGAGAACGGATGATTTATTGTTCTCCGATATTTTTGTGAATTTCACAAAAGTTTACAAAAGTATTCATGAAGCGAATTGTTCTCAATATTATGTATCGCTTGGATTATCACTAACATCCATACGTATGTATTTAAATACACCTTTTTACAATTGTACAAATTGTTTTCGAAATATAAAATCTAATAATATGAGCGTACATACTGGAAAATTGTGGGAACAAATCAAATGACATCGTGCCAAACATCTCACATAGCAGATTTGAAAAACTCTTTCAGCTTGACTTAAGGCAAGGAATCGGTAGGATATCTATCAGTACAGTGGCTACCAAAAATGGATACATTATCTTCGCTTTTTTGGTTTTTATTTAATAAAAAAATTTCCTTAAAGCATGCTTAAATTAAATTTTAAGATTTCAATGAAATCTAAAGCGCTCTGTATTTATAAAAGAAGACACGACACATTTTACTTCCCACCAATCAAACTCGATCAAGAAACCTTAGAGTTCGTCTGCACAGCCAGAAACTTAGGTATGGTTTTTAACGACACGCTTACATGGACCGATCATGTAATGGCTACCGTAGGGAAATTATACAGTAGCCCCCGTTTATTATGAACCACTCGATATTTCATACCTACAAATGTAAAAATGGTACCAATTCTGCTTTACGGATGCGAAGTCTTTAGTAAATTGAACTAGGATATAAATAGAAAATTAAATGTCATGTACAACAATTTTGCGAGATATATTTTTAATATTCGTTACCATGACCATATATCAGCTCTCTCTAAGCAGATCACGGGCCTTACATTAAGCAAACTTCTTGAGTTCCGTTCACTTATCCTGCTGAACAAAATTATTCAAACGGTTCAGCCTGAATATCTATACAACAGACTTAATTTTGAAACTTCTCAAAGATCGTTTGTTTAGTTTCTGAAAGAACTTTTTTTGTCCACGTCGCTCAACTATGGAACTCAATGCCCATAGCACTTAGAAGAATCAGAAGCGCAAACAGTTTTAAGAACCTCCTCTTCGAACATTTGGCCAATGATATAGTAAATTAAGCAAAAAGTATCATATTCTTTTTGTTTCTCCTTTTCGCTTAACTTTTTCTTTTAAACTTGTAATCATAAATTGAAGTGAATTATGTAATCTGTTTTAAAGATCTATTAATTATTACTTAGACTATTGATTTTTACCAGTAAGCCTTCACTACTTATAAGATTTTAATCTTAATGTGCAAATATTCAAAATAAAAGTAACGAAAGCCCAAATACTCTCACGACTCAAATTTTCAAGTATCCAGTTTTGCACTTTTAATTTTTCTAAACTTTCTTTAGCCGTTAGCCGTAAGTTTAAATTTTTTTTTGTTATTATATTATCACTTGTGTGTTGACCAATTATCTGGTTGGTGGTTTGTGGTTTTCGGTTTCGTTTTTTATCATTCAACAATATTCATCCACAAATCCGGAAAAAATGACAAAAAATATCGACGTCTAAAAATGGATACTCCAAATTGCTAAAAAAAATTAATGTTTGCCATCGTACTGTGCTAATGGCATGTAAATGGAAAACCTTCAAGATCGTGCAAAACATAGGAGGTCGTACAACTTAACAGATGGAAATGCTCTCCTAATGGAGCTACTTAAGAAAAATGAAGACACAAAAACACCCAAGTAAACTCGGGTTGGTATCTGCAGTAAAGCAGAAAAAACCAGCTAAATCTGAAAAATATGTTAAGGATTGACTTAAGTTTTGCAAAGAATTTTGGAATTAGTCTGTGGATGGCGGGGAAATAAAATATTACTGCAAAAACTGTTCCGTACCGGATTTAGAGGAAACGTTTTAAATTGGTTTGAGTCACTCCTAGCCAAACGAAAACACAAAGTAAATATAAATGGTGATATAAATGAGGAAGAACAGTGCTCGAATACTGAAGCTCCACAAGGATCGGTACTTGGTCCAATACTCTTTCTTATTTACATAAATTCTACTTTTACCTTACCTCTTAGAGGACATTTGATTGGCTATGCAACCGACCTTGCACTCTCATACATATGCTAGCAAGAATATAACTTATATTTTAAATCAATGCATCTGCTCGATATTTGGCTTAACTTCCACCAATTGCTATTAAGCATAAAGTCCAAGGCTGTATATTTTTCACTGTCAAACTTAAGATTGTTGATCGATGACATTCGTTTCCATCACCCATGGTGTGATAATGTATCCTGTTACGATATTTGTTTTGTCAGAGCATGTGTTAAAGAGTTAAGGTATCTAAGAGTTTTGATAGACAACGGCTTATGCTGGAAGTCTCATTATATTACAGTCAAAAGGTTGCTTTACATCGTAATGAACAAAATGTATTATCTACGTAAGCTAGTGCCGCAAAGTCTGATATTTAATATCTACTATGCACTAGTTCATTCACGCCACGGAGAATGGTCTTGCACGTTGGGGTAGTGCATATGTAACGAACTTAATGCCAATTGTCATAGCTCTATAGAAAATAGTCAGATTGATATACCAAAAAAATAAATTCGAACATTCATTTTTGATTAATTTTTCAATTTCGTCACCCGTTTCAAATCCTCTCGTCACCTGTGCAAGTTAACATAGCAAGCAACAAGTCAGCGGAAATGCTTTGGCTTGCATAAAAATCTAATTCAGGTCAATTCAACGGCCAAAAGTACAACGCTCCGACCAAAAGCAGCGGAAGCGTTTCATGTTTCTTGCGATGACTCGTGCCATCAATTTATTTTAGCTTTAAGGTAGAATAAGAAAATAATGAAATAAAGAATTCAATTCATAAACGGAAAGCAGTCGGTATGGTTTGTGTTTTATTAATTTAACTGGCGCCCAACGTGGAACTTGCACACTGAACTACACACATTGCGTCCTTCTTTTTTTGTACTGTAAACTTGTCACTGGTCTTCTATGTCCACAAAGTGTAGTAGCATTATGCTTTAAATAATAGGACTACCGGTTGACAGACAACTTCATATCTATTACTCTGAGGTGAATTTTGACCATGACATCTGTCACATCAGAAACTTCATGTCATTGTCTAATTATTTCAGTCTAGGTTATTGGTCATTAGTTAAAACACATAAGTTTTTGTAAAGCCGTAAAATGTCTACATTCGTGCCATCAAAACAACATTTGCGGGAAGTTTTAATATGCTTCTTTCATTTAAAGAAAAAAGCAACCGAAGCGCATCAATTGCTTACCGAAGCTTACCCGGGCTATACCATAGACGTTAGAATGTGTCAGCGGTGGTTTAAGCGGTTCAAAGATGGTGATTTCGATACCAAAGACAAAGAACGCCCCGGCAAGGTGAAAAAGTTTGAAGACCATGAATTGGAGGCATTGCTCGATCAAGATCCGTCACAAACACAAGAAGAACTTGCAAAATCACTTGGCGTCGCTCAGAAATAGTTTGTTCCGATCGTTTGAAAGTAATGGGAATGATCCGAAAGGTACAACATTGGGTGCCGTATGAATTGAAGCCACGAGACTTCAATGTATGCCCGAAATGCTGCTTGAACGCCACAAAAACAAGTCTTTTTTGCATCGAATCGTCACTGGTAATGAAAAATTGGTACATTACGATAATCCAAAACGTCGGGCAACGTATGGATACCCGAGACATGCCTCAACATCGACGGCCATTCAGTATATTCATGGCCGGTTATGCTGTGCATTTGGTGGAACCAGGAGGGTGTTGTGTATTATGAGCTGCTAAAACCGAATGAAACAATCACAGGCGAGGTCTACCGATGACAATTGATGCATTTGAGCCGAGTACCGAAGGAAACGGTCGCAAGACACGATAAAGTTTTTTTGCAACATGACAATGCTCGGCCACATGTTGCAAATGTCGTCAAAACTTACGTCAATGGAATGTCCTACCCCAGCCGCCGTATAGTCCAGATCTTGCGCTATCCGATTACTATCTCTTCCGATCGATGCAACATGGCCTGGCTGACCAGCACTCCCGTCATTTCGATGATGTCAAAAAATGGATCGATTCGTGGATTGCGGCCAAACCGGTCGAATTTTTCAGAACGGGTATTCACAAATCGCCAGAAAAATGGGGAAAATGTGTGGCAAGCGATGGGCAATACTTTGAATATTGAATTTATATCTATTTTTCCTCAATAAACCGGTAGTCCTATTATATTAGGGAATAAATGTGAAAATTTCATTTAAATCCACTTTATAAAAATTATTTAATTGATAAAAAAACCACAAAACCACATTGACGTAAATTATGTATCCACTTTTGCTCGCCACTGTATGTATGCATCTTCATGTATTAAAAAAATGATATTCTTAAGCTTACCAAAAGATATATTCTCGAGAGGAAATCGCCATCTATAACTATCATGGTTTCTATAAATTTTGGCGAGCACATGTGGTCTACTTCACCGTCACTCAGATTAGTTGTGGACTAAGTAATGTTGTCTTTGAGTTTATCCGTGAAGGATCCCTCTAAAGACTTCCAGTTCGTCTTGCGGAAATTGATGAAGTCTTTGCTCTGGAGAATTAGATTGTTTGGACTATTCCGTAGTTTTATCTGAAGTTAAACCGCGAAATAGTTTAAGTCGGAAAGGATAGCTAAACATTTATAATTAATAAGTAGGAGTATTTTACATAAAAGACTGAGGGACGGGATTAACAAGGATGTGTTGCGATACAATTTCAAATGGTGTTTGTGGATTTTCCTTGACTGAAACCGTTGAAAGCAAAACCAATGATTCAGTCGGGAAATCCTTGCAGAAATTGTGTAACGTGTTGTGGTCGTGGTTTGCGTCATTTTTAGTCAGTTGCATAGCGGTTTTAAGGAGAGATTGAGAGAAGCAGTATCCTTTTTTACAATGAGATGGTCTGGTTGCCTGAAATGATGCCCGACTTGTTGATATTTTAATGTCAAGCGGGTAAGGATGGCAACGCCCGTTCTGAATACTAAGTTCTGTCCATTTGGAAGTGCGCGTATCGTTCGAACATTTTTTGAAGCAGAACTCGAGGTTGACATATTCTTTTTGGCCATGTCGCATGAGATACCCTCGTACAGATGTGATGATTTAGATAAGTTATGAAAACCAAGAAGACATTGTGAGTGGCTTTGAAACGGACTGCTGGACTTGTTAGATTTTTTTTGGGGAGTTATAGTTTAAGGTTGATATGGGGGTTTAGGAATAAGCAGGAAAAGACCTCCCTTTAATTACCGATGCCCACGCTGCTGCCCTATGGACGTGGCCTTGTTCCTGTTTTTCCTTATTTGTAGCTGCTTCCTTTTTGAAGGTGGACCATCATTCGAGGTGGCTGAAAGTCAGACTTCCCCGTATAGTACATACTTTGTATGATTTGCCTCTTTCACTGTTGGTCCAGCTGCGTTCTCTAGGTCCATAGTTCCCTTTGCACTTGATGAGTGTTCTTTTTGGCCAACGGCTTTTATGACGTGACATTAATTGCATCGAGACTCAATTTCTTAATCTCATTTATTATATCTTCTGGATCACCTTCGGTTTCTTTGTCCTTCCAGGCGTGTTGTTGAATTTGATTCATCTTCTGATATTCTCGATGACTGCGTAGTTTTGTTTGCAATGTGGTTTGAATATCGCTAAACGATACAATCAACCTTCCTTACATCCTTGTGTGTGAAGTATCTATACATTGCAGCAGTCTCAAGGCCGAAACATATTTTGGGATGCTTTTTGTCGGAACTAAGGCTAGCGATCCAATTCCTAATGCTGCTGCTGCTCTTGATGAAATTGGTGCTGCTGTTTACACTCATGCTGATATTGGAGGTTTCTGGAGGTTTTAAATGTTTTTTCTTTATTTTGTAGGCCACAACGGAGAAACTGTCTGATTGATCCGATTGTGACTGCTCAATGACTTTGGTTGCATCTTCTTCTTCTTCATCTTAATTTTCAATGACTGAGTTTATTTGGAACTGCATCTAGTCTTGCGCTGGAACGTCTGCCTAGTTATCTTTTGGCGTTAATCTTACTGCTATTGATCAGAAAGATAACCTGAAAATTGACCCAATATCAGCATCTCATGTTTCATGGACTCGTTAAATGAATGCTTCCCAGCGTCAGATTTAGATTCGATGTCGACCTATGCCCTTAACGATATGACGCCCTTTTTTCAATGTGTAAAAGTTAGGTGATTGCCAGTGTGATATATCTTATCATTAAATATTGAAATATTCATATAATATTTTTAAGTAATTTTTTTTAATTTTGAGTGAAAAATAGAGAAATTTGAAAAAAAAAATGTTATCTTCCGATTGGAAAACGTCGAGTCCATCAAATTCCATGTACTGAAGAACATTTTCTTTAAAAAAAACTGATGAAAAAACCTTAGCTGCCAGACACAATTCTGTTGGGTTAGATTTTGCAAAAATGGACATAGACCGAAGAATATATAAAAGTTTTTTTTTATAAGTTGACATGAAAATATTTAACCTGATTGTTTTTTCTATATTTTGGCACGACAAGAGTTTGGCATTCTTATGCCACGGGGGAACGGCAATTTAATAAGTGCAATTATTTATTAAAATTTAGACGCTTACAAAAAAATATCTAACATTGCATTAACATACAAAATTAATAGCAAACACCATGTACCATAATGGTTAACATATTTTATTAAAATTAAATAAATAAAAAAAAATTTAAGAAAAGAAAATAATACTTCGGCTTAAAAAATCCAGCGTTTGTTACATTTTGTCCGCAAAATCGAGTTTATTTTTGGTCTTCGTCTTGTTCAAATTGATTGATGAAAAATTCACTCGGCACTGGCACCACATTGTTGTTTTGATGTTTGGAAACATCACCTTTGAGACCGCCTGTTTCTTGGAAACTTTCTTAAGCCAAACGTGTTCTACATAATCGAATTCGATTTTTAACAAATTTATCTCAAAGACATAAATTCCGTTTAATAGTCATTTACATTTAATATTTTTTTTAATTATTGGGAAATAAGAGCATATTGGCATTAAGTGCTTTACTTTTAAGAACATTGAGATTAATAAAACTTAATAGATTTAAGATCTCCCCTTCATTTTCAAAATTGAATCTGTTGAGAATTTATTTAGAAGAATGTATGAAAAAATGCCTGCAGTTAATTTAAAATGTGTCTATTTATTCTAAAGTCTAACCGGAAAGATCTTTATTCACTTATTTCGAAAGAGAAGGTCCTAAATGTATTTGAAGTAATTATTTGAATCACATTAATTAATTTCCAAAATATTTGCAATATTTTCTAGATTGAAAAAAAACAGTCAAATATAGGTCTTCTGCTCTTTGATATAATTTTAACGTCTGAAGATCGGAAATATTTTTGTGCATTGCTTTTTATTCACATTGTCTTCCAAGAAATTACCAGTATTTTTTGCGGTTTGATATTGCATATATATTATAGCGCTACAATCTAAATGGGAATAAATCTCCCATCACCACATTTCAATTTCACCGACAACTTTACTTGCAATTATGTTAAATCTGATAATTCACTCTTTTAATGTCTTGCAACAGAGTTGTATTTGCCAATCATCACAGTTTTCAAATTTATATTTTCCCGTCACATTTATTACTAAAGCCGTTGTCTTACTTAGACATAGTGATAATTTTCTTGCAACCTCAGAGCCCAGAAATATATATATATATCGCCTACACTTTGACCAAAGCGTTCAACGTTTTTATACCAATATTGTTTGCTGCAGCGAATGCAGCTCAGCTTTTTTTACTTGTTGATCCTGGGATGTTTCCGTAAAAGTTCTTCAGTTGTTTTTTATCTTCAATGGCTTTCAAATTGTCCAGGTGTTTTTATCTCTGGCTGTTGCTGCACCCAACGACGAATTTGTAATCACTCCCTTAAATGCAGGAAATTTTTCCCAACCATTTTTATAATTTTATTTACTGTCCCTTTTTCTTGTGTTTCGGTCATGAAATCTTTTTTTTTTTTCTTATTTCGAAGATAACTTATAAATTTTGTAAGCACTTGGTTTTTCCTCATTTGAGGTGCAATTTTCCCCATTTCCCACTAAGTGAAAAATTCCCCTGAATGCGGAAATATCCCCACTCTATTTCACATTTCAAATATTGCTCTCCAAAATTGTGTTAAAACCACGTCAATCAGAATATTTGAAGCAAAAAATGGAAGTTCAACCCATTATCAAAAGCATTATTGGAAAATATAATGTTCTTAGGATTGCTTACAAATTATAATATTAATTATAAATAAACTGAATATTTTATTTATTTTTTAAACATCTTTAAAAAACTAGTAATTGTGCACGATTTTAAAAAGCAAACAAAAAACATTTATTAACTACTTAAAAAGAAAAACGATAAATATTATAGTACATTCATAAAAAAAAATTAAACATTTTAAAGCTACAAAAATTATATTTATTAATATAATTAATTAAAATTTTTAGATCTACTCATTGTTATAATAATTTGTCTGTCACAACCTATTTTCTCAGGAACTCGTGGAGCTATCAAGTGGAAGTCAATGCCAAAAACAATTGACTACGATTTATTTGAGCTTCTTAATTTGTTCTTAAGATTGTTTTCGCCGCATATTTTTATACTCGTAAAAAGGAGTATACCCAAACTCGCGCTTGGACGTTTTATTTTAATTTTATTCGGATGATTCACCAATTTTAAATAGAAAAAAATTGAACATTCAATTTCTAAGGAAAAAGTGTATTTAAAAGAAAAAAAAATTGTGGCATTTAAATAAGTTTCAAAGAGATTTTAATTTAAGGCCATTTTTCACAAATTTGAAAATTAAATTCAATAATAAAATTATCGATTATGGGTTTAGAAAAATTTCTACTTCATTAATAAAAAAATGAATCCAAGTTAATTATAAATATAATAATTAATAATTAATAGACCATCACGGGCCTAACTCTAAATCGATTACTGATGCACCCTAAATAAACACAAAAATTGTTTTCTTATTTATAGCACCGAGCTTCAATTTGAATATTTTTAATTATTCTTTTTTTTCAAGATATCGACGACACAAAAAGCAAAAAGGTTTAAATATAAATGCAATGTTAATAAATATTATACTCTGATAATTCTAATGATACATGAGACTGATAGAAATCCATCAAGTCGTATTGAAATTTTCCTGATGCTTCCGCTTACTTTTCTCATAAATAAACTATTTAAAATAATTTGTCCTGAAAAAACTGTACAGTGTCAAGGATTTTATCCTCAACGGACAATTGCGATTAATCAATGAAAACACAAAAGATTTACGCCCTCAAGAGTAGCATAATACCGACCCATGTAACAGAGCTAAAAAAAAACAAAAATTACGGAAATGAGCCTCCATTTATACATGAGTAGACTAATTATTGGACATTGTCTGCTCGTTATTTGACAACTTGCGTCCATTGGTTAGTAATGCTGGTCAAAGTCACATCAATAGAATATTTCGTCAGTTCAAATTTTTGATGGAGGTGGTAACTTAATGACTGAAAGATAATATGACTACGTAATGGTATTCATTGTGTTGGTGATAAACAAGGTGATTAATCATTTTGGAGCCCGCCGGGCGGAAATATCATTTGACAGCTAAACGAAAGGACAACCAACATGCGTCCGTCCATCGTAGGATATGAGGATATGGTTTGTCCGAAAAATTTGTAGGAAACATCTGCTGATGCTTTTTCATTGATTGTGTTTTTATGGAGCTCTCTTTCGATTAAGTACGAACTTAATGATTTTATTTACATAATAATCTGGATTCCTTAATGCTCTTTTCGAAAATTTCGATCCATCGAAACGAAAGCACTTCCATTGCCTTCATTACGAGTACCTATTCATTAATATTCAATATTTAAAGGAGCGAACGTTTTACTTAATGCTTCGTTCCGTAATGACAACATGAGGATTCCGTTGCTCATTGCGAGCAAAACCTAGTTTGAGAGGTTGCCAGTGATTAATTTTATTATTGTGTTGGAAAATTATTATCATTAATTAATATTCGCATTCGATTTGCTGAAGCATATGAAGTGTTACGTTCTCTTTCGACTATGAGAACATTAGGTCTCTTGTGAATGCGCTCAATTCGGGATACCTTAATTTCAGCAGTTTTCCCCAATGGGAGACTATTTTTATTAGATTTTCTGAAGTAATTCAATCGCCTGTGGTTTCGAAAACAAGGGAAACAAAGCCAAACGTGGAAACACAAACTTTGGGAGATTGTTTGAGAAGCCTTTAAATCTTAAGTGGATTTTTGACAGCAAAAAGTTTGTTTTTTTTCTGAAAATGGTTTCCCTGATTTGGTCAATTGGCAAAAAAGTTGTTCATAAAGTGAAGAAAGAAAAAATGTTTTTAATTCATTTTCCTTAAAGGTTGCTCTGTTCGAAAACTGTTTTGAGAAATGTTTAAAATTGATTTTAAACTTTATTTAAACGTAAATTTATTTGATTTGTTAGAGTAGGTGAAACTGTCTATTTTCTTGACAGTTTTTAATCGTGAGACTGAAACCAGTCAAAAACAAACCGCTTCGCATAAACCGATAGCTTAATAAAGGTTCTCTCATTAAGCGCTTTCTTTTTTTAAATTTAAATAAAACAAAGACATCATCGATTTTTTTTATTAAATCGAATGGCATACCGATGCCATTATGTATGGAATATAATGTGGTCCAAATATCTCCCACGGTTCTTCGGGTGACGCGGATCTGATGTCCAATTTACCATGACTCTGACGCATAAATTGGATGATGGGGGTAAAGGTTATGAAATTATTTTTTTTGCATGTTTTTTTCTATTTTTTATTTTTTGAATCAGCAATATGGCGAGAATATTGTGTACGAATAAAGAGCTTAAATTTTCTCGAAATTATTCTCAAATTTTCGTTTCTGTTCGTTCGTTTTTAGTTTCATTTTCACTCGTTTAGTGATTTTTTGTAATAAATTTTGTTTTTTGCTAAATGCCAAAAAAGGAACCCGCCAAAATCACCAGGAAAGTGGCAATATTGTGGGTCGACCGAGAAAAAAATTGTTCCCACAACGTGGAAAGATGAACTACTGAGCGAACGAAGAAGCTGCGTGTATAAAAAACAGAGAGTAGAATTCAAAGTAGACAAGAGCAAAAAGATGCATTTGATATGCATTGATGGTTTGTTTCGGATTTTCACATATAAAAAACTTTATATCGATTTCCCCGAAAACGTAATATTTCAAGTTTTTGAACCTAAGAACTCAAAATCTACTGAACCGATTATTTTTTGGCATTTTTTTCTATATTTTAAAAATAGTGTAACCGCGATTTTTTAAGCTAAAATCGCGTTTTTCACTTCCAATCGGCCTGATTACCTCCAGGAATTTATCACCTTTAAAATGCACATCAATTTGTTTGTTTCAGACGATCCGGTAATGAATTACAATGTTCGTCCCAAAACCACTTTTTTCAAGGCGCCTCAAGAGATTCAATGTCACCGGCTTATTCATCAATATTTTTATTTTATTTTCTGACATACTTCACAAGTTGTACATTTAAATGCAATTATATTTAATAAAATTATACTTCTCATGTCGCCGCAAAAAAATCACAAAAATATGTTTTTTTTTTCGTCATAAATCAGGCTGAATTTGACCAATGTTATATGTTAAATAGGCTTTGAGTGCTGCTCCTGTTTGTGGCTTATTCACATAAACCAGCGACTTCAGAAAACGCCACAAAAAAGTTTATCGGGGCTTAATCGTCGCATGATCTCAGTGGCCAGTTCACATCAACTCCAAGTGAGGTGATCATGCTCTTTAGCACGTAGTGCCATCCTGTTGAAACTGCTTTTCGTAGGTGCCCATATGATTCTTTTCAGGCCAATAGAAGTTGTTTATCATCGACTTAAAGCGCTCGACGCTGACGGTGATGGCCTGGCCAGAGTCGTTCTCAAAGAAATATGGACCGTCATCCGTCAGCCTAAAATCTTCATCAAACGGTAACTTTTCGGAATGTAATATATACTCTTGAATCTCATGTGGATTGGTATCATCCCAACTTCTACAACTTTGTTTGTTGACGTACCTATACAACTAGAAATGGGCCTCAACCCTCATGATGATTTTCCGATGAAAATTAGGGTCAGTTTCCAACTTCCATCAGCTCCAGAGCCCATTGAGCGAACATAGGTCGTTGGATATGATCGTTAACCTTCAGCTTAATCACGACGCAAAATTCACCAAATCATGGTCTGTAAAAGGACGTGTTCTTGTGAACCACTCGTAATCGACTGCCTCCTGCATATTATCACAGGCAGCGGCGACGATGTCGGTAGATCTTGTTTTTCGTCGACGTACGTATGCTGGTCGACCGTCTAATGGACTCAAATTTAACCATCACACTGTGAATAGAACTCTCGGAAGGAGCACGGAAAGTTGCCCGAACAGAACTCCCATTTTGATAAAAAATAATTATTATTTACACGTGCTGTTGAACTCTATATCCGTTCATGGTAATTTGGCAAAACAGACTGAATGAATGACAGACAATTTGACAGATGTAGCTCCAAAAATATGGCCGCTTCCAACTGTCAAAGTTCGGAATTTCATATTGGAACACCCTTTATATTCTGAAGGCATGCGAGACGAAAACAGCCAACATTTTTCAATTATACGCGTATTCAAGGGTTTTTGAATACCCTTATAATGTGGACGCTTAATGCGGGGGCAAAAAGATTAAGTGTTGAATCAGGATATGGGAAGGATATATACAAAGAGTTTGGGCAGGGTTTTTTATTGTGCGGCTAAAAAACGAATCCGTGATGTGAAATCCCAAAGCGGGTGTTACAGGTTAAGGCAACAATTCAGCTGTTTAATTGACTGGAAGACTGTTTACAACAAAAAACCATAAAATTTGAAAATGTGTGAGACTCGGTGTTGAGGAGAGTAGATTTGCTCGTTTTTGAAGTCTGTCGAGCAGGCTCAACACATAATGGAGCGAATGTCAGCTTTACCCCAATCAGCCAGATCAGTTTGAAAAAAGATTTTTTGCACCGCCTCACTTAACCTAGACATGTCACAGCATCTTTAGCAACATCGGTCATGTGAGCATTCAGCCTCAGCAAAGTAAGTACCATTCATGAATAATAATAATAATAATAATAATAATAATAATAATAATAATAATAATAATAAAAATAATAATAATAATAATAATAATAATAATAATAATAATAATAATAATAATAATAATAATAATAATAATAATAATAATAATAATAATAATAATAATAATAATAATAATAATAATAATAATAATAATAATAATAATAATAATAATAATAATAATAATAATAATAATAATAATAATAATAATAATAATAATAATAATAATAATAATAATTATGTTTATGTTTATGTTTATGTTTATTGTAGCGAAAATATTTACATTATTGAGACTTAAATATATTGCACATTAGAGATTTGGTATATACTGGACCTTACTACTAACAATTTTTTCAATATTTTACCAAATATATCACAAAATTTATTAATAGATTTAGGGCGAAGGAAAAGCTACAGAAAAAACCTTCGTAAAAATTTAAAGCGAAAGCTTGAAAGAGAGAAGGGAAGTGGTTTAAATTATATGAAGGGGAAAAAAAAATATTAGAGCAAAATAAATAAATTAGGGAGCATAAATCAGTCCTTCAATACAAATAATATATACAAATAACAGTTAAATAATTGTTTTAAATATTCAAATGTATTAAACGTATAGAAAAATAAATAAATAGATAATAAATACGTAAATAAATAAAAATAAATAAATAAATAAATAAATTAATAAATAAATAAATAAATAAGTAAATAAATAAATAAATAGATAAATAAATAAATAAATAAATAAATAAATAAGTAAATAAATAAATAAATAAATAAATTAATTAATTATTAAATAAATAAATAATAAATAAATAAATAAATAAATAAATTAATAATTACATTTTAACAAATAATGGTTAGAAAATATGTGTAGACATAAAATAAATAAGGAAATAAATAAATGTATAATAAAGGTAATAAGTGTTAATTTTTTGAGTAGGCAAAAAAAGTGTTACCTTATAGGAACAACTAGGCCAGGCTCAGTTAGCTAAGCTAGCGACCAGTACATTATGCGACGCACTGCATCTTGCCTTATATCTGTCAATGAGCTTATTTATCCTTGGAGCAACTTTCTCTATCTTGGACAGACAATGGAGCTCATGTGTCGAAAAATGCCACGGAAGGTTCAGGATCATTTTAAGAACTTTGTTTTGGATCCGCTGAAATACGATTGAAATACGATATAGTCGTATTCAAAGCAGATTGCAGATTGGTTTCAATATTGAAAGCAATTGCATCTGAAGAAAATATGCATGTATCGTCGGCAAATATTGCGTGATAGCAGTTATTCAGATGAGGAAAGTCAAATGTGTAAATATTGTAAAGAGTTGGCGATAGAACAGCCCCTTGGGGTGCTCCCTCAGTAACTGGAAAGGGGTTAGACTGACAACCATTTAGAGAAACTTGAAAACTTCTTCCTGTTAGGAAGGATTTTATCATCTTAATGATGTAGTTTGGGAACTTGAGGATGTAGAGCTTATGAAGCAATCCATTGTGCCATACTGTATCAAATGCCTTTTCGACATCAAGAAAAATAACACCCGTGCTCAACTTCAAATTAAAATTAGTTTTAATGTGCTTTGTGATACGGTGAATTTGGTTGACGGTATTATGTTGAGATCTAAATCCAAATTGTTCAGCAGGTAATATGTTTTTATCGTTTAAATGGACTTCCAACTTAATTTTTATTAATTTTTCGAGACATTTGCTGAGTGAATTAAGTAGACTAATTGGTCTATAACTGCTAGGTAAACTGGGGTTTTTTCCTGGTTTTGGTAACGGTATGACCTTTGCTAACTTCCAAGCAGCCGGAAAGTAACCTAGCTTAAAGCAGATATTGAAAATCCAATGGAGAGTTTCTATGCCGGATCTTGGGAGATTTTTTTAAATAAAGGTTACGAATACCGTCCACACCTGCAGATTTATATGACTTAAGAGACTTAATCATAGTTTTAATATCATCTACTGTTACATATATATTGCCATCATCGATCGTGAGTGAATTAATTGATTCAATTGAGTTTGCAACTGCAGATTCGATTATAGTATTGCTCCTTAGATTGCTTGTTGACGTATGGTTAGCAACAAATGTACGAGCAAATGTGTTGGCCTTATCCTCGTTTGTGGACATAATAGAATTCCTGTCTTTTAGTGCCGGTATATGCGTTTTCTTCTTCCTAACAACTTTAACTATATTCCAGAAGGGCCTAGAACCTCTGTCAAGTTATTGCAATTTAAATTTCCACTGACGATCCCTAAACTCTAAAATAAGATTTTTTACAGAAACAGTCAGCAGTTTTAACATATATTTATATTCTTGGCTTCTAGTCCTTGTCCACAAGTTTCTGAACTTGTTTCTTTGCTTAATAATGGTAGTTATGTAGGAAGGAAGTTTGTTGTAACTGTAATTCTGCTTGACCTTTTTGGGCACGGACTGGTCAATGCTATCAGTCACTGCTGCTGAAAAGAATTGGATTTTTTCGTCAATGAGTTGTTCGCTTATAGTTTCCGGATTGACTACATTGTATAATCTTAATGTCATTTGCATAGACCGTTTGAAGTGTCTCCAATTTGCATTTTTAAAATCGTATACCATATTACTGTTGGTTCTTGGAGCACACAAAATATTACATATCACAGGCAAATGGTCCGAGCTAAGCTCGTTTAATGTTTCAGGATGCGAAATTATTTGGGGAGTGTTTGTTAGGAAGATATCCAGGGTTGAAGGGTTTGACCGAGAATTCGCTGGAAAATATGTAGGGTGGGAAGGATATAAGATTTCGAAAGGGTACCTCGAGCTTAAGTCGGAAAGAATGTTACCCCAAGTGTTTGCCCTAAGACAACCCCAGCTCCGGTGTCTACAATTAAGATCACCACCGACGAGGAAGGGTTTATTTAAGCTTATTAATTTTCGTATATCATTACGAACGTCGCTTCGTGGCGTAGATCGGCCTGGAAAATATGCTGTAAAAATGCTGATACTCTGTCCATTTATAAATGGGACTTCAATACCAAGATTTTCAATATATTTAGTATTGATTATAGAAAGAACTTTATGCTCCAGTGTTCTATTTATAACAATGGCAACACCTCCTCCCCTTCTCTCTTCCCTATCAGAACGATAACACTTATACAGAGAATTAGACAAATTATCACCACAATTTAACCAAGTTTCAGATACTAATGCTATGTCTACTTTATATCTACTAAGAAAAGCAAAAAATTCGATAGTCTTATCTCTAATGCTTCTAGCATTCCAACAAATTATCCTTAAACTTCCATTCGTTTATTAAAGTGATTATATACATACTAAATAGCCAAATTCGTGATAGCAATAAATTGTTCGGCTTTAGTGTTGCAATTGCTTAAGAGAGTTAGCATCTCAGCTGTTAATGAGTTAACCTCTTCCAATGTAAATAGCTGGTTAGCTGCATTCTGAGAACTGAGGTTGTTGTTGTTGCTCCAAACGTTGCTGTTAAGGGAGTTTGTGGTTGTTCCTCTGTTTGGCAGTGCTGTCGATGCAGAATTGCTTTGCTGTGTTGCGAGCGGCGGGAAATCAGCGGGACTAGCTTTAAATGTTGGAGCGATATTGCTCTTCATGGTAAGTCCTCGCTTTCTGTTGGAGAGACGTTCTCTTACGTTGCAAAAGCTTTGTCTGCTTATGCAAGCTGGATCAGTCGATTTGTGTGCGCCGTTGCAGTTCGCACATTTGTAGTTGTTGGAATTGCAGTTCTTTGTCTCGTGATTCTCCGAGCATATTGCACAGTGAGTCTTGATGTGGCAATTTTTTTCACCATGCCCGAACATCTGGCAGTTGAAACACTGTGTTAGTCGAGCTTTCCGCCGACGTGCGAAATCCCATTTAATTTGTGTTTTGAATACTGATCGCACATTTAGTTTCAAATCGCTAAGTCTTACTGACCCACATTCTAGGTGAACTAGATAAAGAATGTCCACGAATTTGTCGTATTTTTTTTTTATTATTTTAATGTCAACACATTTGAGACCAAGACGGATAAGTTCACATTTGACATCTTCAATTGGATATTCGTCTAGACCATAGATAATGACTTTAAATGTTTTTTGTGTCACTAAATCGTGGGTGAAGTATTGCCAATTTTTTGACTTCAATAATACACAGACGTTTTCATGAATGTCGGCGCTTTCACAATTTATTTTAATTCCAATGGACATTTTTTTAATGGAATAGTCATTAATTTTTGCATCTTGCAACAGTTTATGTACGTTTTTACTAGTTTTTTGTAATACACAAATTGATGGGACTTTCTTGGTAGTTTTAGAGCTAGGTTGTTGAATAATTTCATCGCAATCTATTTCGTTGTCCGAATCTGGTAAACATTGGAGCGGCGCGAAATAGTTAGCTCTAGAATTAGAGTTCGTTTTACGGTTTTTTGAAATTGAAGACATGCTGTCTTCACCACTTGGGGACCGATCTCTCTTAGGAATTTTTATTTATTTAATTTTTACTGCACAACACTGGAATACTCGTAATGATCTATCTCTTAACACCTCACGTGCTAGACTGTAATAATAATTATTATTATTATAATAATAATAATAATAATAATAATAAGATTTATCGGAATTTAATGGAGTTTCCAGTTTTCGAGATATTTCATAAGATGACGATTTATCAGCGTTTCGGAGTTGCAGGTCTTAAACTTTTCGGAGAGCTACTGAAGAAATTCTGAGAGAAAAGGATTAAGGATTAAGTCGACCGCGAATAGAAGCGTTTTTGTTTTCTCAAAATTATGGTTTTGGTCATGTGTGTGTAATTTGGATAGAAATGCCTTGCGCTCCTCCTCCATGAGTTCCCATAAGTGGTGATGTAAATTTTCCATCACGCACATAGAATTTACGAAATGTGAGAAAACTGTGGATTATCCGAATAATAGTTAGGAAAATTGTATAACAAACCATTGATCCAGACTGCATGGAACGCCTTCTTCATGTCTTGAAAGCAGGAGACTGCGATTTCATATTCATTTAATCCTTGCGTTGTGTCCCAGTGTAGTTTCAACAACGGGTGAAAGGTGAACTGGTCGAGTTTCTATCCAAATGTTTGTTTCCTCATTTGATTAGCATTTTTTTAACATTAAGTATTGAGAAGCAAGAAGTGATTTTAAGCCGACACCAAACACATACATATGTATAAGTGCGTCTTACAGCTCTTTTGACACATGATTTATTTGCATACAAACGAAGAAACATCTTCAGAACTACCATCCGCAACACCGAATTCCACACAAGAGCGTTGATTTATGGTAGTGGGCCGAAATTGCTCTACCTCCTATTGGTTTTTCGTTTGGAAGGATACATTAAATTTAACTAACAAATAACAACTTGAAATGGAGCAAAGATCCTGTAGATTTCAATACACAGTCACGTGTAAAATATAGATACTGACGCACGTGAACCACAATTTGCAATTCAAATTCTGGGCGTGGGCTAGAATAAGGGCTCAATCTCGAAATAAATTTCCTAACAAGTAAATCGATTGCTCTTTATTACGAAAATAACATCTAATAGTTTTGCATTGATTTAATTTAAAGTTGAGTCTGTAGGCTGCACCTGCTTTATTCCGCCTCCTCACTACAAAAAAAAACACACACACACACTCTCAAGGTGGTCTCATCAAAATCCTTATTGAAGCAATTTTCTATGGAAACGTTAAGGGATATAAAATCCTAATCAAATTTTGTACCCCCCTGGTAACGAATTATTTCGGTCATCCTTTGGAAAATTCATCTTTTTATTTGAATAGGCACGTCAAGTCGATATTGGAAGCAATTTTGACATTTATTTGAAACAACGTGTATTCCTGAAAAGAAAAACTTGCGACGAAGGTAAATTAAATGGAGGTAAAGGCGATGTTATTCAATTTAATATTTAATTTTATTATTGCAAAGTGCGTTTAAGATTTTGTCATTTATTAAAAAAACGAATTCAGCTAGCATAGAATAATATAACAAATGTGAGGGGGTTTTTATTTAAAAAGCAGTGCAAAAATTGTTTTAAAAAAAATATAAATCAATTTACATGTTTGGGCCAACTGAACAAATAAATGTTTTTCGGTAAGGTACCCGGCAATCGGTTGTGAATTATCAAGTGCATAAAAAGCTAGAATTTGGCATCTTTAAATTAATATTCTATTCGAGCAATTTTCTTTAAGACGAAATAAAAGGTCACAGATTCAAATTTTAGAAAGCTTCGTGATCTTTCGTTTTCCAAAGTGATCAGGTCACCTTTGCCAGCGGGATCAAATTCACTTAATTTTTGCAAAACCACAATTTTCTAGTTTATCCACGGATTTCGAAAAAAAAATACAGATAGGTGGGGACACGTTTTTACACACTTCTGACAAGTCATTTATAATAGGTTGGCAACTAATAGGACTACCGGTTGAAAATGTCGTTAGTTCATACAACTTCATATCTATTACTCTGAGGTGAATTTTGACCATGACAGCTGTCACATCAGAAACTTCATGTCATTGTCAAAATATTTCAGTCTAGGTTATTGGTCATTAGTGAAAACACACAAGTTTTTGTAAAGTCGTAAAATGTTTACATTCGTGCCATCAAAACAACATTTGCGGGTAGTTATAATGTGCTTCTTTCATTTAAAGAAAAGATCAACCGAAGCGCATCAATTGCTTACCGAAGCTTACCCGGGCTATACGGGTTTAAGCGGTTCAAAGAAAGTGATTTCGACACCGAAGACAAAGAACGCCCCGACAAGGTGAAAAAGTTTGAAGACCATGAATAGGAGGCATTGCTTGATCAAGATCCGTCACAAACGCAAGAACAACTTGCAAAATCACTTGGCGTCGCTCAGCAAACCATATCCGATCGTTTGAAAGCAATAGGAATGATCCGAAAGGTCATTGGGTGCCGTATGAATTTAAGCCACGAGACGTTGAACGCAGATTTTGCATGTCCGGAATGCTGCTTGAACGCCACAAAAAGAAGTCTTTTTTGCATCGAATCGTCACTGGTGATGAAAAATGGGTACATTACGATAATCCAAAACGTCGGTCAACGTATAAATACCCCGGACATGCCTCAACAGCGACGGCCGTTCAGAATATTCATGGCCTGAAGGTTATGCTGTGCATTTGGTGGGACCAGGAGGGTGTTGTGTATTATGAGCTGCTAAAACCGAATGAAACAATCACAGGCGAGGTCTACCGACGACAATTGATGCTTTTGAGCCAAGGACTGAAGGAAAAACGGCTAGAAACGGTCACAAGACACGATAAAGTTATTTTGTAACATGACAATGCTCGGCCACATGTTGCATATGTCGTCCAAGCTTACCTTGAAACGCTCAAATGGGATATGCTACCCCACCCGCCATATAGTCCAGACCTTGCGCCATCCGATTACTAATCTCTTCCGATCGATGCAACATGGCCTGGCTGACCAGCACTTCCGTCATTTCGATTATGTCAAAAAATGGATGGATTCGTGGATTGCGGCCAAACCGGTAGAATTTTTCAGAACGGGCATCCACGAATTGCCAGAAAAGTGGGAAAAATGTGTGGCTAGCGATGAGCAATACTTTGAATAATGAATTATTATCCATTTTTCCTCAATTAACCATTCATTTTTGAACATAAAAACCGGTAGTCCTATAAGTAGTTTAAAAAGTTTGGAATCCATCTCGACAAGAGACTTACTTTTCAACACAATGCGGCCAAAATTATTCAAAAGAGTTACATTGATGCCAAAATGCTCCACCCTCTCATATTGATAATACATAAAGTCATCCCATATTCCAATCCATTCTCCTCCACAGATTCCTAGCGTAGGGAAGTTGTGCAAGTTTGAAGACTGCAAATCAAGAAGACCAAACTCTTGAAAATGATGCTCAACTTGCCAATATACATGCTACTCATGATCTTCATTCACAAGCGAACGTTCAAATGATCTCCAAAAGTTTTTCCAAGCTCAGACAAAACAAATTTTTTTTTTATTTTATAATCAACTGGTCAATTGGTTTACGAGGCTACTATCACTGAAAATACAACTCGACAGAAATTTTGAATTCTATCAGAAACCAATTCAACATTCGCTCTTCCGTGGAGATCTATAGTTGAGTGGTGCCATGGTAGGCTTAGCATCGTTTTAAGTGTTCGGCTTTGTGACACTTCTAATCGTTTAATGTGCGATTTAGCGCTATTTCCCCGAGACTGGACAACCATATAACATAAACGCCTGTTAATTAAGGAGTATATTAAATCTATCTAATATGTTTTCAAAAACAACGGCCATATTATTTTTAAAATACTAGCGATTTCCTGTGGGATTTCGTGAACGTAGAAAAGGTGAAGAAAAGGGTCTATTTAACGCCGAACGCTTTTACAACGCAAAGCAAACAAAACCGACCAGATAACCAGGCGCCCAGAAACGCAGCAAAGGTAGCAAATATCCCAACCACGCTTTAATATCGCACGCCAGGCAGAAATCTGGTTCAAAACTTGAACGGCAAAGTAAACAAAAACAAGCCGATATTGCATAAAATCCGGCCAGATCACCAGGCGCCCAGAAACGCAGGAAAAGTAACGAGCATCCCAACCACGCTTTAATATCGCACGCCAGGTAGAAATCTGGTTCAAAACTTGAACGGCAAAGTAAACCAAAACAAGAGGATGTTGCATAAAATCCGGCCAGATCATCAGGCGCCCAGAAACACAGTAAAAGTAACAAGCATCCCAACCTCGGTTTGATACAGCACGCCAGGCAGAAATCTGGTTCAAAACTTGAACGGCAAAGTAAACAAAAACAAGCCGATATTGCATAAAATCCGGCCAGATCACCAGGCGCCCAGAAACGCAGGAAAAGTAACAAGCATCGCAACCACGCTCTAATACCGCACCCCAGGCAGAAATCTGGTTCAAAGCTTGAAAGGCAAAGTAAACAAAAACAAGCCGATATTGCATTAAATCCGGCCAGATCACCAGGCGCCCAGAAACGCAGGAAATGTAACAAGCATCGCAACCACGCTCTAATATCGCACCCCAGGCAGAAATCTGGTTCAAAACTTGAACGGCAAAGTAAACAAAAACAAGCCGATATTGCATAAAATCCGGCCAGATCACCAGGCGCCCAGAAACGCAGTAAAAGTAACGAGCATCCCAACCACGCTTTAATATCGCACGCCAGGCAGAAGTCTGGTTCAAAACTTGAACGGCAAGGTAAACAAAAGCGAGCCGATATTGCATAAAATCCGGCCGGATAACCAGGCGCCCAGAAACGCAGGAAAAGTAACAAGCATCCCAACCATGCTTTAATATCGCACGCCAGGCAGAAATCTGGTTCAAAACTTGAACGGCAGTGTAAACAAAAACGAGCCGATATTGCATAAAATCCGGCCACATCACCAGGCGCACAGAAACGCAGGAAAGGTAGCACATATCCCAACCACGCTTCAATATCGCACGCCAGGCAGAAATCTGGTTCAAAGCTTGAACGACAAAGTAAGCAAAAGCGAGCCGATATTGCATTAAATCTGACCAGATAACCAGGCGCCCAGAAACGCAGGAAAAGTAACAAGCATCCCAAACACTTCAATATCGCACGCCAGGCAGAAATCTGGTTCAAAACTTGAACGGCAACGTAAACAAAAGCGAGCCGATATTGCATAAAATCCGGCCAGATAACCAGGCGCCCAGAAACCAGGCGCCCAGAAACGCAGGAAAAGTAACAAGCATCCCAAACACGCCAGGCAGAAATCTGGTTTGAAACTTAAGCGGCAAAGTAAACAAAAACGAGCCGATATTGCATAAAATCAGGCCAGATAACCAGGCGCCCAGAAACACAGGAAAAGTAACAAGCATCCCAACCACGCTTTAATTTGCACGCCAGGCAGAAATCTGGTTCAAAACTTGAACGGCAAGGTAAACAGAAGCGAGCCGATATTGCATAAAATCCGTCCAGATAACCAGGCGCCCAGAAACGCAGGAAAAGTAACAAACATCCCCAACACGCCAGGCAGAAATCTGGTTTAAAACTTGAACGCAAAGTAAGCAAAACCGAGCTGATATTGCATAAAATCCGGCCAGATAACCAGGCGCCCAGAAATGCAGGAAAAGTAACAAGCATCCCAAACACTTCAATATCGCACGCCAGGCAGAAATCTGGTTCAAAACTTGAACGGCAGAGTAAACAAAACCGAGCTGATATTGCATAAAATCCGGCCAGATAACCAGGCGCCCAGAAACGCAGCAAAGGTAGCAAATATCCCAACCGCGCTTTAATATCACACACCAGGCAGAAATCTGGTCCAAAACTTGAACGACAAAGTACACAAAACCGAGCCGATATTGCATTAAATCCGACCATATAACCTGGCGCCCAGAAACGCAGGAATGGTAACAAGCATCCAAACCACGCTTTAATACCGCATGCCAGACAGAAATCTGGTTCAAAACTTGAACGGCAAAGTAAACAAAACCGAGCCGATATTGCATAAAATCAGGCCAAATAACCAGGCACCCAGAAACGCAGGAAAAGTAACAAGCATCCCAACCACGCTTCAATATCGCACGCCAGGCAGAAATCTGGTTCAAAACTTGAACGGCAAAGTAAAATCAGGCCAGATAGTAAGGCGCCCAGAAACGCAGGAAAAGTAACAAGCATCTTAATCACGCCTTAAAATCGCACGCCAGCTTGAAATCTGGTTCAAAAAATGAACGACAAAGTAAGCAAACCGAGCCGATATTGCATAAAATCAGGCCAGATATTCAGGCGCCCAGAAACGCAGGAAAAGTAACCAGCATCCCAACCACGCTTTAATATCGCACGCCAGGCAGAAATCTGGGTTAAAACTTTAGCGGCAAAGTAAACAAAAGCGAGCCGATATTGCATTAAATCCAACCAGATAACCAGGCGCCCAGAAACGCAGGAAAGATAATAAGCATCCCTACCACGGTTTAATATCGCACGCCAGGTTGAAATGTGGTTCAAAACTTGAACGGCAGAGTAAACCAACCACGCTTTAATATCGCACGCCAGACAGAAAACTGGTTCAAAACTTGAACGACAAAGTAAACAAAACAGAGCCGATATTGCATTAAATCCGACCAGATAACCAGGCGCCCAGAAACGCAGGAATGGTAACAAGCATCCCAACCACGCTTTAAAATCGCACGCCAGTTAGAAATCTGGTTCAAAACTTGAACGGCACAGTAAACAAAAACGAGCCGATACTGCATAAAATCCTACCAGATAACCAGGCGCCCAGAAACGCAGAAAAAGTAACAAGCACCCCAACGACGTTTTAATATCGCACGCCAGGCAGAAATCTGGTTCAAAACTTGAACGGCAAAGTAAACAAAACCGAGCCGATATTGCACAAAATCAGGCCAAATAACCAGGCACCCAGAAACGCAGGAAAAGTAACAAGCAACCCAACCACCCTTTAATATCGCACGCCAGGCAGAAATCTGGTTCAAAACTTGAACGGCAAGGTTAACAAAACGAGCCGATATTGCATAAAATTAGGCCAGATAACCAGGCGCCCAGAAACGCAGGAAAAGTAACAAGGATCCCAACGACGCTTTAATATCGCACGCCAGGCAGAAATCTGGTTCAAAACTTGAACGGCAAGGTTAACAAAACGAGCCGATATTGCATTTAATCCGACCAGATCACCAGGCGCCCAGAAACCAGTCCTAACTTGGCTTAAAAGCGTGAATAGGTTCTCAGAGCTTCTGGTATTTTTAACCGTTTCTTCATTCAACTTCTTCAGCGAAGATTTATGTTCCGAATCGAAGCTCTCTAGGGCGGTGTTGACCGATTCAAAACAATCGCTTAACACATCCAGTGTTTGTTTTTGAAGAAGTGGCGGAGTTCCGACTTGATTTCTGCTAAAGAGGCAGCAAGTCCGTTTATTTCGTGGTTGTTGTGTTTGATGGCTAGCATCAGATGCGACAAGGAAATTGATTTGCATTCCACGCAAGGGAAGGTAAAAAGGTTTCTGATTTCCTGAAGGTGGCCTTTAGCATTTCTACTCAGACCAATGAATATCGGATGGAATGAGTTGCCGCAGATTCCCTCGCAGGAAATCATGTCCGATGAATTGGAGCTGATTAAGCAGTTGCTAGATCCACACGAAGACATAAATAAGGTGAAAAGAGTCAGAAAAAAGGTCAAGACAATGGTAAAAGGGCGAAGGCATAGTGACACAGAGAGTTCGCGAAAAAACACAAGTGTGAAGTTTTTTTTATTATTTTTTTTAAGTATGCAAACTTTTGATTTTAAGGCACTGAGAGTTCACGAAAATTTTAGTTTATTTTTTTTTATTTTTATTCTTATCCAGGAAGTTGTAAATAATTATATATAGTTTAAATAAAATCAAGTTAAATTTAACATTAACAAAGAAAAAAAAATGTTAAACGCTTTTGTTTTTATATTAATTTCTATTTTTTTTTAGCTTTTAATTTTTTTATCAATAACTTAAGAAGCTTGTTAAGTTTTTAAATTTTTCAAAAGTTATTTATTTTTTTTTTAATCAGAAACTTGTAATGGTTAATAAGAGTACACTTTATATGCTGCTTACATTTTTTAAACACTTATGCATTTAAAATTATTATCAAAAACATATTTTCTCTTTTTTAACTTTAAAGTTGCAGAGCTCCATGCGGCAATTATTAAGAAAGATCATATACTATATGTTGTGGATTTAAGCAGGGTTCAGCAAAATAATGAAATTTAAAAACAGGGGAGAAGGTTTATTCTAACATTTTTTTTTTCAAACTGGTACACAAACTCTTAGAGGCATGAACTCAGGTGAAATGGAAAAAGTAGAAAAAACCTAAGCTTATATTATATGGAAATTACATACAAGTGGGCAGTTATCGTCCTGAAAAGATCTAGGCCTAGAAATAAATTTTATTTCAATACAAATACTTTTATCAGAATAATTGCGCACTTATTTACTAAGTCCACTTTTCAAAGCATTTCATCATTCCATCTTACTTTTTATGACAAAGATTCCAATTCAAATTGTAGGCCCATCAAGGATTCCATTTAAATTATAAGCCACTTTATATTCATGAAATAAATTTGACAGAGAAAAGAAAATCGACGTCGCCATTTACACGGGAGTTCCTTTGTCGTCATTCAAAATGAAATGTAAGCCTCGACGACGCACAGGGGCAGAAATTGAAAAAGACGTTTGTCATGTTTTCTTCATTCACCGGAAACAATTCAATTGTTCTTCTGGCAAAGAAAAAAAAAACGAGAAATCAAATAAGTTATCCAACTTGAAAGGATGTATTCAAATTAAACAACAAAACTAAAGCATTTGTTTTCTTTCTTTGTTATGCACAAGAAGATGAATTGGGGCTTTTGTTTGCAGCAGACCCCCAGAGAACTACAGAGTTCAAAAATAAGTCTTTAAATCAAATAGAAACTTAAATTGGCTTAGGACCGTCTTTTGACATTTTTCGGGTGATGGAATATCATCTCATTTTTCGTTAACCGCCAGCTGTCGTAGTTGGTAGGTTCGACATTTGTAAAAGCTCTTCTATCTTTACCCTTTGGAGCAGTTCAGGTAAGTTAAAATAAATTGGGGAAATTTTTCTGGGTTAAGATTGCATGCCCTTAGGATGGTCGATGTTTTAAATAGAACCACATATCAATTCATCTGCAAGAAAAGAGATGAAGCTCTTTAAAGATTCGCAAGATGTTCTGTATGGAGGCCTTGGTGTCCTTTGCACATCTACGTGAAATCTGTAAGTAGTGATATGTGCACTGAAGCACGAAAAGAACTTTTACTTTTTGCAGTAATGCAGTTGGTAAAGCATCTGTCTTTCAATTGGATCAATTCATAGGTCGCAGATTCGAATCATGCAGAAAATCCTGCTATTGTTGCAGTAACAATTTGTCATTTGGATCGAATCAACGAAGCAGTCGCTTAGCAACACTGGTAGTAGTATGAAGATGATGATTTCTGATCTCGCGCCATACGTAAATCGGCTTAAACTTATCAATCTTTCAAAAACTGTTGAATGGTTCTTTAAAATTGCTGAATGATATGTACAAAATAAATTTTAATATCAATGTTAGAAGCTTAAGAAATGTTAAATCTTTTTATCATAATATTAACCGTGCTCTTTGCAACAGCTTAAAAAATAGAAAACATACATTTAAAGTTAAAGTTAAAAGTAAATGCATCAAAAATATTTTTTACACTGCAACTTAGGTAGAGTATAAAGTAACGATTGTAAACTAAGTATCGTATTGTATTTTATTTAATACGATACGTATTTTGATGCGTCTTATGAATAAATAAATATATTTAATATTTCAAAACCTAGAGAAATACACTTGAAGGTATATAAATCAATGATGTATAAAATACTGTGACTTAAGCGAATGCAAATAAGTCGATATTCAATAGTCCCACTAAAATCTATCTTAGGTTTAAGCCACAACAAAAATATTTCCTTCTTTCCATGGTATCCCCATGAGCGCAAGTCAATAATTAAAAAGATGTGTGATTCCACCAACCCGAAGTAAGACAAATAACTAGAAGGTACGTGGTGTGTCTCCCTTGGGCAATGAAATGCTGAATATATATAAATATAAATATTGTAGAATCTCCTAGGACTGAAGAATGAGCGTTAATTGAACACTGATTACCAATCTTTTTTTTTGGGTCATTCATTTATAATATTAAAGTAATAAAGCTTTGGCATAAGATGCAGAAGTATTATTTAATGTACTACTATTTCAGACTCTCGTTTAGACTTCGCTTTAAGATTTTACAACCATTCAACTTTACCACTAATAGAGACTCTTAATTCATAACACAATTTTCAATAAAATATTCAATCGGAATAAATATTCCATAAAAAGTTAACTCAGTTGAAAAAAAAGTTGGTCCCACAACAGAGCCATGGCCAAGCTCCACCATTTGTGTGTGCCTTTTACTTTTTTTTTCAAATGACGGGAGTTGAACCTACAGTTAATTGCCCACTCCGCACGGCTCCAAAAGCTTTTTCGTAATAGTTCTTACTCATTGAAGCGATGTTGAAAAACTCGCGAGAGGCGCGAAAAAATGCCACATACCGGACTTGAACCCGTGACTCCACGATGTAATAAAAACTGAGCCACGGCACCCACGAAAAAGGCTAACTCAATGTCAGATTAATGAAGAAATTTAACATTTAAGAATCAACCTCAATATTACATCACTTTCCCACATTCATTCACAACATCCCAAGTGACCTATTTCTGCTCCGAACCCTTAACTTCCACAAAATAAACAAACATTCGATGGCACACTATAAAATCCTTTCAAAACCGAATCACAAAGAACGAATAAAGAAAAACATTTGCTTTTTCCCAGCACTATTGTCCACGACATTTAAGTCATCCATATCCTTCTTTTGGTGACATCACTGCATCTAAATTTCTGACTCCAGTGTTTGAGTCATTCTGGACCAGATGGCACGCAACCTAGCCGATAAGTATTAAAGCTAGTAAAGTTAATCAATAATTTTAAATTGATGGCGTATTGAGAATTGATATTGCTGATTTGCTGCTATCAAAAATTTACAAAAACTAATTGGCTATCGCACGTTTTATACAGAGATATGATAATAGTAAATTAATATCTTTCTACTGAAAAAGATTATGTTTTTAATTAAACTACCAGTAAACCTTCAATATTTAGAACAAAAGAAAATGTTCAACAAATGTTAAGGACGTAAAATATTTAAGCAAATAGTTCCATGATTAAAAATGGTTGTAATACAAAATATTTGCGACAAAAAGTGGAACGAAAAAACATAAATAAATAAATAAACAGTAAATAAAAAAATTATATAAAAATGTTAAAAGAACTATATAAATAAGTACTATATGTACTTAAATAAATTAATAATAAATAAATATATTTATACAGAAAAGAATAAACAATAGTGTATAGAAACAGATAATTAATAGTCTATAAAGAACAATTAACAAGAGCATTATCAAACCATTTTTCTTAACTAATTGATTGGTTTACTAAAATATTATCTGCGTATGCTCAGCGAACCACAAATGTATTTTTAAGTTCGGGCTGCTAGAGCTAGCAATCCTAGTATGCTCCCGTAGATTAATAAAATTTTTCGAAGGAAAAATCAGAATGAGCTTCCGTGTCTTAAGCTCCCTGTGCTGTGACTTTTAGTTTTTTTTTCAGTTTTAATGCATTTTTTTTATTAACCTATATGAATTTCTTAAAAACAAGACAAAAACGCTTAAACTAGTTTATTTATCATTAATTCTTAACTAACTTACTGGCCCTATGCGGGCGCTCTAAGTTAAACCTAGTACTAATGATATATCTTTCGACTTTTACTAACTTTTTGTTTTTATTTAATTCTTAAAATTAACAGCAAGATATGAACTAAGAAAAAATTTGTGAAAAAAACTTAGTAACCGGACTTTTTTTTATATAAAACTATCTTAAAATACCTTAAATAACCTAAAAAAAACACTTAAGTCTAAATACCTTAAAACTAAGCAAATCCTGCTTTTGCTTAAAGTTAACTAAATCTAAAGCCGGCCAAGGCTTTTCTGAAAGGACAAGTACTTGTGACAGCAGGCATAGATCCATCAGAAGCGATCGAAGATGTCAACTTTTTTGTGATCGAAGATCCTCAGGCGAAAGTTGAAGTATTAATAGTACAAGGTGAATGATAGCACTCGCCCGAACCTACTTGCGATATGACATTGAGCGCTAGCGATCGGAGATCACTGGTTTTTCCATGTTCAATGAAGATAATTTGGCAAATGATGTTTCTCGCCAGTGAAGGGTTTCAACCCTCGTACATTTGAAAGGAAGATCTCCGGGTTATTTTTGGTTCACTGAGAAGTTGGAAATCTGTGGGAATCGTCGAAATACCAAACATTTTTCTTAAGCACCTTCCTCTAGATGCGGTTAACATATACACTAACCTCTTTAATAATTCGCTGAATAATGCAAATTATGTAGTTCATTGGAAGACAGCAGTAAACTGGTATCGGATATCCAATGGAACAAAGGTAAGAAACAATGCACGGGTGCCTTGTTGATTGACTTGGAGGATGGCTTTGACACTGTATGGTTGCAGGGGCTCTTTTTCAAGCTTGACCAGCTCGGCATAAGCAAACCGCTGCTGTACATAGTCTTAGATATGCTCACCAGCAGGCAGTTCATTGTGAAAAATGACAGTGCGACGTCTGCTGGGACTTTCGAAATTAACAACGGTCTACAAATACGATTTTATTTACCTTCTCCACAAGTAATCTTGTAGGATCTCTCCGCCACTCCATAGCGTACGTAGATGACTTGATCGCGTACAGGTAAAGTCCGGAGATCGAGGTCTTCGTTAGTCTTTTGCAATGTGACTTCGAAAAGATTCAGGCATATTGCGATGGTTGGAAAATGAAGATCAATTTCCAAAAGTGCGAGACCATTCTGGTCAAGACTCCTTGGTTTGTGGCATCTAGAAATACTAAAAAGAAGTGGCAAACGTTCTCTACTGTTGGACAAAACGGACAGCCATTGGTAAATCGAAGTGTTGTCAGATACTTTAGGATCTGGCTAGATCAGTTTCTATATTTTAACAAACGTATAGATACTGCTCTGGCCAGAGCCAAAGCGGTATTTGCCTGGACAAAGAGACTATTTCACAGCAGTCAACTCTATGCCAAGGTAAAGGTGATCTGCTACACGGCCCTCATTCGGCCTGTCCTTGCCTATGGATATCCTGTTTGGTTGAACGTCGGAACAAGCTTAATGAACAGATTCGGGTTTTCGAGAGACGATTTTTAGGGCTTGCCTCCAAATTCACTTAAACATAAAGAAGAAGTATATATTTTGAAAATTTAAAGACAAAAGTAACAAAATAATGGCCTCACTTGTTTCAAATAAAATTTGTTTCATTTTCAAGCATTAAAGCCATTGACAATATAACATGTGTTTTTAAATAAAAGAATATGTTTATAAATATTGTTTAATCAAGCTTTATAATTTAATCAAAAACTCATTGCGGCTATTGTTGGAAACTATGAAAATTAAATCCACTGAATTTTTGATTGCTTTTGATTGATAACCAAAATATCCAAACCTTAAAAACTAATTAACTGTTTATGCTGCAATTAGGCAAAAAATTGAATTTGGTTGCGATTTGGCTTGCCAACTCCATGAACCGCAAATTTATATCAACGCTCGATTTGATGAGGTAAAAGAGGCTGGGTAGTGAGTTCTGAGTACTCAATTAATTTACACTCGAACATACTAATTCATGTGCAATCAGGAACTCTTACCGATTCAGTGCAACTTGCAATTTGATTTGCGGCGAAAGCGCTTCACGCATATTTCTATCACGTTTTTCGAAAACCGGGTAACGTTACGCAATAAAGGATCAAACTCATCATCAGGATCTTTCGAAGACAATTCCACAAATAATTTATCCAGAGCAGAATGTGTCTTATGTCGGGATTCCATCGGCGTACCTAGACTTTCCGCCTCTGTCACCATTTTTTTTAAATTTACTTTCTTTAATTTTTTTTTTAATAGTGCTTGTCGAACAATTCCAATGCCAGTACGCATTGCGACTGTTCTGGTCAATATTTAGACTCAAACTGAACTGATGTGGCCACTCGACTAATGACTAGCCGCATGATATAAGCCACCCGTGAAAACCTCCAATCCTATTTAAAAAATGCTTGAAAACTGTATACTATACTTTTATAGAACAAGCAAAATTGTCTATTTTAATATAAAATTTAAACCATTTACTTATTAATATGTTTTAAGCTATTCATCATTCAATTAGGCAAGATAGGCGACTAGAAAAATCCGAACGCAAGTGCTTAAAGCAAATACAAACATACAAAGGCGTCCTTCATTGGAATCCATTCCTAGTGACCTCGAAACGTGGAGAAATGTCAACATTTTGCAATTCGAATACCAGATTCATTACAAGAAAATACAAATTATGCACCTGTATCGATTCGCTGATTAATTATTAGTTAGCTTGTACTCTTGCAGTAATTGTGTTTGTTTACTTCCTATTCGTTGTCGAAGACTTAACGTTGTATGCACTCACTCAGCCTATTGTTAAAATATAAGGTACCGTACCTCAAAAGGAAAAACGGAACCTTTATTGAATCACTTCATTGTCCATCTGTCTGTCTGTCACGACGTTTTTTCTCAGGAACGCAAGAAGATATAAAGATGAATTAAATAATAAATACAAACGACTGCGATTTCTTGAAGCTGTTAAAAGATCAATCTTCTAAATCGACGCAGTCAAAAGATTCGACTGTTTATGCCGCATATTTGTTGACACTCGCAAGGGAATTAAAGCACTACAAAAGCGGAAAGAATATTCGAGAGTCGGATGGTGGAAGAACTATAAACATACATACAAGTTTTCGTTGTGCCAGTCCGACTCGAACTTAGCCTTATTTTTGTTTTGTTATAGTTTGCTGCTTTTTTTTCTTAAGATATGTCTTCGTTATGAATTTTTGTAATTAACGTCTTTAATGGCTTTACTCACACCTAGATCTTATAAATTTTGAACACCGTCTGATCAAAAATCAGATAGACTCTGAGCCCCAGTTTTATACAAAGTGACATTAAACAATCTGACATATTAAAGATCTAAAAGCAAATAGAGTTTGATTATTTGCCAAACAAAACATGCCGTAATGAGTTTTTGAGTTGTCTCAGTATTGATCTAGATATATGTAAGCAAAATATAAAACTTTTTTCCAGTAACAAAATATGAGGAAATTGTTTAAAAAAATCAATTTTCAATTTAAAAATTTATCGCAAACTTCAAACCCAATACTTATTGGTCATATAAGATAGATCTTTGCTTTTGTATCGTTAGAAATGTTTGATAAAAAAATTATACGTATGAGCATTATGGAAAAAGGAAGCAACGAGCCCCCTTTTTTAAATGGAAAAATGGCGCCCGAGTGGGGACGACTTTTCTTTACGTCATCCATTCCATCTGGTGGTTTATTAAGACTTCTTCGATTTGGTTCGTATAATAAACGCATAAAAGTGCATTCGCATGTGAACGCCTTAGTAACAAGGACAAACTTGAATAGCTAGATTCATAGTTGTCATAGCTCTGAAGTCCACCGGACAGTGCTGATTTTCTTCATTAGGTGCTATGCATAAAAATATGAATTTCAGATACTCAGCACTTTTGGGACTTTCATCGAAATACATTTTCCCCCCAAATACTTTATTCGAAATTAAGCTCGAATACGTTTGTTATTAGTTTAAAGGAAGAAAGAATACATTGAAAAGAAAATGTTTGGTCATATTGATGGTGCCCCATTCTGTCGTGATGCTGAAGGTGCATCTTTTTGAACCACTTCACTTCCTCAAACCTTTCGCTTTTTAGTACTAGATAAACCAAAACTATTCGAGTTTAAGGAACCTTCTACAGGCTATGGCAAAATCTTTAATTATAGAGAAGGAATACTCCTCTTAAGGACATCTATCGGTTGCATTTTTTTAGTTTTGTGTTCTCAGTAAGACATTTTCTTCCTCACGATTCTTTTTTATCGCTCCAAACTTATGTTAATTTAATTTACTTTTAAAATTGTTAAACTGTTCTGTAACTTTAAACTTTTGCAGACTCCACAGGTAGACCAATGCTCTTTACTTCGAGCTCACTTTGTTTTCATTTCTTGGTAACGCCGTCATTGACCATTTCTTTTGCAAATAAATATATATGCGTTTCTATAAATACTGCGAATTAAGCGAATGCAAATATCCGACATCAAATTATTCGCCCCTTTTCGGTCTCCTTATTCTTACTATTTCACAAAAATCTTTCCAAAAACAAAAGACTCCAATTCTGAAGAAAAAAAAATGGTATCGTTAAGTTAACTCAAAAACGATTTTTTTGAAAACCAGTGTAAATGAGATTGCTCTCAAACAAGTTTAGGTACTAAATTCAGTACCACCTCCGTTTGCAATTATCTCTGCGGCGTATTTGAAAAGGAAAAAAAAATTGCTTACTCTTTTGTGATGGAAATAGAACTTGCAAAATAGATCTAGAAATATCTCATGCACTTGCACGCCGCCGAACTTCTGCACTTGGCATAGAATATGCGACAGTGTGTTTTCCATAAGAATAACATAAACAACTATCCTGTTTGTGTATCTGCTCGTTCATGTGTGTTAAGTTAAATAAATTACAATTGACGGACTGTTTAGGAGAGTTGAGGTATACACTCGGTTATTGTTTACATAAATGGAACAGTAAGCAAGAATGCCTGGAATTTGAAATGAGTATGTTCAAAGTTCGTGTTCGTGTTCATGCTTTTTTGTTTTTTCTTACGGTGACAGTCTGTGTCTGTTTTGAACATTTGCGGTTAACCAATCCGCTTGGGTTAAGGTACCTTTTACGTGAAGTTATTTAAATCTTGGCCCCATTTTATTGTGTTTAAATTTGCATTATTCGAAGGCTGCTTACCTTTAAGTTGTTGGGTTTATTCGTCATGTGTAAAATGTAAAAACAATCAAGAGATGAAAATGGGAAATCAAGTTTTAAATTTCCAAGCGATTTTGAAAACATTTGAGATTTGAGATTTACACCTAAACGCTTTAAGTTTAAATAAATAGGGTGTACTGGAAAAATTGGATATGTTAGATTTATAGTCGATTGAAGCTTAATTGTGAGGCTTGAAAATTGAAGAACCAACCAACCAGTTCACACATTCAAAAACATTTTCTGCAGTGTATAGTTAGGTCAGAACAATCCAATACCAACAAGAATAAAATAAATTATGCAATGCGCGATTAAGATCGTAACGAAAATAGTGTAAAGTTTTTAATAAAACTTTTCGGAATTTCGAAATTCTTGCACATGTACAGAGTGGCGCACAAGAAACGTTAAGATTTAATTTTTGAATACTTGTTCTGCTTACGTATTTTTTGTTCTTAGAATCAACTTTTAGAAACACGAGAAATTTATAAGGGAAATATTCAGCACATAGCAAATTTTCAATTTTATTTTGAAAATCGACCTTCAATTATTCAGACCCAAAGACTTTCTTCCATGTTCGAAATGCGCCCAGTGATCCAACAATTTAGCGATTGGTCCAATGTTTCCAGCAACACGAGGCTGTATGTGGTCTTGCGCTTTCTAAAAGACCTCGTACAGTTCGAAATGATGGGAGAATTGCTCGGGCCTCGCGTCCAAGTATTGAAGAAAATCCTGAAACTTCCACCAGGTGCGTTCTCAGCAAAGAATATTGTAATTGTACCCAATTGTCTCCTCACATTCCGAACAAAATTATTTAAAGCTAAACAGATAAAAAGATAAAACAAATTTGCGGAATAAGTTTAAAGGTCATCCACATAACTTAAAACTTGGAAACTTATTTCAAATTTGTGTAAATGCGTTCAAAAATGTATTGAAAAAAGCCGTAAAAAAATTTATTCAGATTCGTTGCACTGTGAAGTTTTAAAGAAAATATTGTCGCTGAGAAACAAAAGTTCGAGTACTAGCTATGATATATCAAGTTTAATATTGAAAAAAAAAATAGGTTTCTATGTGGTAGATGTTTTACGTTACTTGTTTAATATAGTAAGTGTTCAAAATGGTTGTTTCCCTCAACAGCTGAAGAACGCAGAAGTTATACCACAATTCAAAAAAGGCAATAAAAATTATATGTCAAAATATACCTGAGAAATTTGCTTGACAAAAATAATTTTTTAAGCAGTTTGGTTTCAGAACAGGAATCTGTGGATACATTCCTAAGAGAATGTAGCCAGTTATATGGAAGAGTTAATTGTAATAAAGTAACCATGGCTCTTTTTGTTGAAAAGACAAAACCTTTGGGCATTGTCCACCATGACCTCCTTTTAAGTAAGTTACACGATGCTGGCTTTCGAGGAGTATAACAAAAATAGTATTTTTCTTACTTGAAAATTTTAAAACAGAAAGTTAATTGTAATGTTAATTTCAGTGACTCCCGTGAAAAACATCCGCCTTGGTTGTTTCCCACGGATACAGTCAACACTGACATCGTTAAATATCCCAAAGACACTACACATAATGACACATATATCCAACTATTCCAAGAGCTAATTAACATCTATAGCGAAAGTATCTAGGATATACTGTATACCGATGGTTCAAAAAATGATGAAGGCACTGGATATGCAGTCATTCGAGCAGACGGCTAATTAATGTCCGCTGAAAAACTCACCGACTACTTTTCAATTTTCTCTACAGAAGCATAAGCAATACTCAAAGCAACAGAAATAGGAATCTCTAACAAATAAAAAAAAACACTCAGATGTACCGACAGCCTCTCCACTCTTAAAGCAGTGCTCAGCTTAAATCACCGCTCCCCAGTCATCAATAAAATACGCGACAACATTACCACTGCTCAACCTAAGCTAAAGCTTATCTGGATTCCATGACATACTGACATAAAAGGCAACGAACTGGCAGATCAGGAAGCGAAAAAATATCTCAATAAACTCCAACATTGAAACGAAAAAATATCATCCGACAAAAAGCGATTTTCTCAAAATGACAACTGCATATTGGGAACGAAAGAGAGAAGAAATATGGAATCAATACACAACAATTAACCCGACAGGGAACCCAGCAAATTATCCAATAAACACCTCTTCCAAAATGAATACCTGCTTCCTTAGACTTCGCCTTGGACACACGCGCCTAACACATAAACATCTCATCAACAAAGACACACCTCCGATGTGTTACTTTTGCCATTCGAACAACATACTAACCATTAAACATCTGACTATAGACTGCAACAAAATACACGATTTATGCATAAAATTATATAAGAAAAATTTAAAATCCATGTTGCAAGTCCCTTCTGAACTAAATATATCAAATGTATACAAACTTTTGCAGAAACTAGAAATTGTAAACGACATCTAACCTTATTCAACATATTGTAATTCTACTCTACCCTATTTTTTATGATCCCAGCCGAAAGCCGCAGTAGGTAGTGCTGTAGTTATAAGATATTAAACTGTTCCATTAAAATGTGAAGTTTAATAAATAATAATAATAATAATAATCAGTGACTCCCGTATATTAAAAAATCGTGTACCTCAAGATTCAGTTCTCGTATTTTTTTTCTTAAATTTACATCAAATCTCTCCTTAATCTTAAACTGAATGAAATTCCAACAGCCCTTGAAGATGACATTGCTTAGACCTCGAAAGACTTAGAATTGCTAAAAATTTGGTCTGTGAAGCATAAATTAATTACCAGCGAAAAGACTACACTTATGTCCTTCAAAATGACGAAAAATTCCTTAAATGATTGTAAAATATGTTTTCAAGCTTTTGATTATGAAAAAATGTGTCTACCTGTAAATTGTTGTGAAGAATGTAATTTCCTTGTTCTATGATAAAAAATGTTTTCAAATTCAGTCAGTTCATTACTATAAGTATCTTTTAGTATTGATTGACCAAGATCACAATCAAAACAATAAATCGCACATGCTGTTACTAACGCGCAAAATGTATCTTATTAGGCAAAATTATTCCTCAAAAGTTTTGAAGCTAATTCTAAACTGCAGTTAATTAAAAGTAATATGACATACATTTTCATTCAGCACAAGTAAAAATAAATGTTTTGTGTCACTATTTTTTTATGTTCGATTAATTCCTATTATTTTTTTTTAATTAGAGTTTCTGAATTAGGTCTGTTAAATTTTTGAATGGAATGGAAAAATTTGTTTTATTCCTCCACTTTTTGTATCTTTTTTCATATTTCAAATGGATTTTTTCTTTTCTTTTTAATCCTTAAATACATTTTTCTTAGCATTTTTATAAAAGAACGTGATGAGGTTCTTATTTATGTGATCAACATTGTGTTGGGTCGGTTCGGATTGATTTTTACGATTTTATATTAAATTTTTACGGAAAATGTGAACAAGTTTTAAGTCTTAGGAAATCAAATAAAATAAAGATTCAATCAGTTCATGAGTTGAAAATAAATAATCCACAAATACGCATTCAGTATGCTCGGCGTTTTCCAGACATATTCGGAGAGAACAACGAGTCAATTCCCAAGCTCATAATAAGCGATGAAGTCCATTTTCAAATCAACGGTAACGTGAATAAACAAAGTTGCAGAATATGGAATATCGAAAATCGAAATTTAATTATTGAACGTCAAATGCAGCCTCCTAGATGCACAGTATGGGGTGGAATAACCTAAGAAAAAATCACTGGGCCATATTTTTTTCGAAAACGACGAACAAGTTGCAGTTAATGTGATTTGCTTTCAATGATTGGATATTTTTCCAGGCCAGGGGTATAGAACAATTCAGAATTTTGATTCTAACAAGATGGAGACACTGCTTGTCCAACTATGATTCTACTGAGGACAATTTTTGGTGATCGGATAATATCGCGTTTTTCTGATTTAAAGTAACCACCGCTTTCGAGTGATTTATCGGCTCCAGATTTTTTTCTTTGGGGCTAACTTAAAAGTAAAGTGTATGCTAATTAGCCAAGAACCAACGAATAGCTTAAGGCCAATATCTGAGAAGAATTGTGGGCGCTGTGATCTGAAATTCGAAGTAAAGTAATGGAAAATGCTGATAGAAAGAGCACGTCAAGTCGAAGCAAACAATGAATGAATAAAAACTGAGGGAACACTCCGTGTGAACCCTCTTGAGGGAAGTATTTTCTTGAAATGAAACACTCAGTTCGGTGTGAATAAATATGTCCCTCAGTAGGTTCAAATCCTCAAGTTGACGTTTTTTTTTAATTGAGTGTATGACTGTCAAATTGAACAGTCATGTTGCTTATAATTTGCAAAAACAAAAGTAAAATACAAACTCAGAAATAAATGCGAAAAATAAAAAATTAAAGTAATCAGCGTTTAAGTCATACGGGTGATGAAGTTAAGAACCTGCATAGATTCGAGTTTCACAATGTGAAGTGGTTAGGCACTCATTTCACTTCTGGGATTATTGAGGAAACAGGTGGTGGTTCCATATCAAACTTTGAAAAAATTCAAATGTACATTGGGGACCCAGGATTTCAAGTTTGAGTTGATGAAGATATGTATATGAATTCATAGATCCACCGTATCAAAGAAATTCTGGTTTTCCTATATTTGTGCATTTGCATGGCTATTAGTATTTCAATTGCAAAGGTATTTTTCTCTTAATGTGCAGGCAAAGTGTAATATAAAAGAGTGCTTCACCAGCTTCACCACAAGTTTTTGAGTATCACCTACTTAATTAATTATACATTATTATACAAATTATACATTATATTTAGTTTATTGTTCAGTAAGTTTATCTCCAATGGCAATTTTCAATATTTTTGTTGAATGTTGAGCTCTTTTCGCTGTTGGTGAGGTAAGCACTTCTTTTTGGAGCTGAAGTATTGAATATTGATTAACTGATGAGTATTGATGGTTCTGGTTTTTTAAAGTGTTGACGTGATGGCCCTGATAGTTCTTCCACTTGAAACATCATGTCCTCAGCTACCTATCCGGCAAACCAACTTTGCTCTGCTCATGTATTTGAAAGATTTAAAATTTATAAAATTGCATTTAATAATTGTACATTTCCATAAATAAAGAAAGAATATACTTACCAGGTACTTTATTCAATTTAGGATTATTTTTGTAATCTATGAGGTTCTGTAGATGCTCTTCATGTGATTTCAATTTAATTTGGAAATTGCCTGTCTTTTTTGTCGCCTTTTGCTATTATCCGCCCCTTTATATTTTCAATATTTTCTGTTATTTGCGAGCTGTTCAACTGAATGGTATAAATGTAGTGCAGTTAGTATTCTACAGATTGCAGCGCGTTATGCGTTTTCAGTTCTACCGCTGGAGTTTGGCTCTTAGAAAAAAGACACGGATAAAATTTGATGATATTTATGAAGCCTTCTTCCTCCATGGCAAATCTCTTTTCTTTTTTTTGTTGGATTTTCTATGATTCCGACTAGGTACTCCTCGTCCGAATAGTTGTCCATTTTTTTCTCACAAGCACTGTCAACTTCAACAAGTTTTCACTCAATATATGCAATTTAATTCACACCTAAATCAAGGGAACCCTCAACTGTCGAAATGTGGATGTACCGTGTTTTCATTAAGTTTAACGAGAAAGATTTTTAATTACCTCAAATGGAGTGTTCCCCTCCGAAAACTTGAGGGAACACTCTCATTCAGTTTTTATTCGTACCACCCATTATCTTTAAAGCATTATGTGAACATAATTTATAGGGGCACTAGTCTTTTAAGTCAACCTGGAATAAGTTTGACAAACTTTTTGTTGCCGACTTCAATTTACACAAAACTACTAGTCCCAGCTTAAAAACTACGTCACTGGTAAATATGTGTCCTCAATGGTGACATCAATGTTACCCCGATTCTCCTCGGTATGCTTTAAAACTTTTCAAAACAGAGTTAAAGTTTTAGACGTAAGAATATCTATGCGGCCAGCCCCGTTGAAGAAAACAGAAAAAACTTTTATCGAAGCAGAAATAATTCCGTTTGATAAAGTCTGGCACCAGGATCTGTGTGCTTTTGTGATTGATGAATCCCTTATTCAATGGATGAGTAATTACTCCGGCAACCATTCAGTCCATATCATATCAGTATTCCTGCAAATCAGATCTCCAACATTTTACATTTTGTCGCTGGTAACAGTAGTCTCGGTTTCTTCAAATTCTTTGGAGGTTGAAATGAAACGCTTGCGTTTTAGTTCTGACCTAAACAACAAAGGTACTGTTAAGCAGAGCAGAATTAAGTGATTGCAAAATTAAATGTTGTCTACCATCCCAGCAGCTAAATAGCAACCACATGCCTTTGTCCATGAGTGTCTTTAATTAAACCGAAAATATGTCCGTTGTCAGAATGTGTTTAAATTGAAGTCTTTCGACTCTTTGGAGCATCGCTGCGATGTCTTTCATTGTCTTATTCGTTTTTTTTTTCATTAAGAGTGTTGTAGTGAAATAGCAAAATACTTTTCAACCCTCAAAGAATTTAACTGCAATTCATGGGTTCGAAAAAACTTCTCACCAGCCTGAATCCGGACGTTACATTACCCAACTGTTTAAAGTTATGGTGCACTAGAATCCCTTATGTGTCTCCCCTGATGTGTTATGTAAACTCATTACAAAATAACAAACTATGTCTTTGCCTGTGTTCACTCACCCTTATGACCACGAACAATAATCTGCTTTTTGGTGCTTAGACAATGCTCCAAAGCATCACAAGGAATTTCGGTGGCTAATGGAAAATACACTGCGAATCTTTAAGATGAGGCGACAAATTTTTAGATCGATTCTCTCGATTTGTAGTTGTTAGAATTTTTTTACCCGGAAACTTAGTTTCTTTGCATTGGTACGTATTTCATCAAAATATTAAAAGACAAATTGAGATAGTCAATAAGACTCGCGAATAATTATATAATAAAAGTTGGTCCATCACGAAAATCGAGTTTTGAAGAGTTTCCCAGCTTTTGTATGTACAAAGAACGCTTTAGGTTTCCGCTTGAGGGTTTGGAAAATTTTATATAGCCATAGCCTTTCACTGGGCGTAAAATTGAGGAAAATTTTTTGTGATGAAAGTACAAATTTTGGTTATTAAGTTTAGTTCGTCCTCATTTTCGTAAGCATTTAAGTGAACACTTCACTGTCAGTGTTTTCACAGCAGAGCCTTCTACACGCCATCTACAGAAATCACTATTTTGACAACACAAACTAGAAATTTAGCGGATACAGCAACCACAACAACAACGCCACCCATTAGTCAGACTACTACCAATGGTTGACCCACAATGTGATAGTGGAAGCAATGGCAAATGGACCAGATTCGAACTAGACCACTCTGGGAATCGAACCTGGGACCTATCAATTGAATCAATTGACGGAAGGCGCTCTACCAACTTCGCCAACAATTTTAACCTTAGCGTTATTCATGTTACTAAAATCTATTTTCGACACGCTCATGCAGTACAGATCAATCAGTCAATCAGATCAAGCAGTCAGTAGATCAATCCTCCGATTGCGTTGGCACACTGTGAACCCCTTTGTCTGTTGCCCTTCTAGGAACATGGTATATAATAGGAACATTGTTCGAGTCCTATAAGTAGACATGTGCGTCCAGATACAGGAATGCTTCAGGTGGTGAATGTCCGTTTTCTAATGAATTTCTAAAATACCCCGGATTAGGATAAGTCAAACCCGATATGAGTTCATATTCAGGAACATCCACCGACCGCGCAAAATGATTCCTCACAAGGTCCAGGATAACGTTGCCAATCTTAGATACGCCAGAAACATCCAATATGATGTTATGCCGAAAGTCGGAAAGTGCGCTTCTGGATAACCGTGTGCAAGCTCACAGGCACTTTCATTCCAAAATTTTCCATATAAGATGGACTAATGTTCCACCATACTGGACTCGCTTAGGTCAGAATTGGACGCACAAAGGTCGAACTTAGCTTGGTGAACGTTCTGTATTTGTTATTTTAGAGCCATGGGCATAAAGAATGATATCGTCGACACAAACTCTTGAGTACTCCAAGTCCCTAACCACTTCAGAAACGTTAAAAAGAAGGGGTGCCGATACTGTGACTTGCAACAGACCATCAGTCGTCAAAAACCATAGTCGTCATACACTCTCCAGTCGTTACTAAAATTTTTTTCCCGCGAATAATTGAGATAACAATCTTGAGATAACAATCTTTACTACCCCGTCAACCCAGATCATGTCGAAGGTTTTCTCGATGTCCACCAGACAGGCATCTGTACTTCTTTCGGCGTGCAGATTCCAATTGATATCGGAAACCAGTTTTGTAACTGCATGAACTGTCGAATGATTTCTTTTGAATCAAAACTGACTCCGCGGTATGATCTCATTTTTTCGCCCTCGGACAAGATCGACTTGCTTAAAACTAACCTCAAAAACATTCCCAAAAATTAGTCAGGAGACTTATTGGCCTGTAATTTGAAGGCTCTGAAGGGTTTTTTAGGGTTCCGTACCTCGAAAAGAGAAAACGGAACTCTTATAGGATCACTTTGTTGTCCGGCCGTCTGTCTGTCTGTTCTCAGAAACGCGCTTGGAGGTATCAAGCTGGAATTCATATCAAATACTCAGGTCTATAATATTTCTATGTCAACGCAATCAAAAGAAACAGCTATTATCAGCTGCTTGTAATGTTCCTACAATATATTATTTTTCAAGGCTACTGCAAGGCTAGTAAAGGTATTTCAGTTATATTATAAAATAAATGATATGTGTTGATATAAAATAAAGTATTACTGAAACGATAAAGTGACTTTCGTCTTTAAAAATACCATAATTGTTATGATGGGTAAACTTCTACTTATATGGCATACCTACAGGTTTGTACGGAACCCTCCGTGCACCTGTCCGACTCGCACTTGGCCAGTTTTTTTTTTTATATTGCGAAGTTTTCCAATACCTTCCGAAGTGGCAGTTAAATATTACGCAGTATTGCTTCATGAGTTCGATCGGGATATGTTTAAGCACGATATTAGGAATGCCATCTAAACCGGAAGTAGTTTTGTTGTTCAGAGTCCTGAATACGACAGTAATTTCGTCGAATGTTGTGTAATAGTTGTTTGTCTGTTCTGTTGTAAGTTCGTTGGCTTTTGCTATCTCAGAAAATTGTATGTTAGTGCCTGAGTCCTTCAACAGATTTGGGACTTGGATGTTGTGTCGCATGAACCGACTCAAAATGAGAACCAGTAAGACTGACTACTCGTCCCTCCATAGATCACCTAATTGTTACCGGTTTTTGGACAATGATCAGCGAATTTGGACAATACTACGAGGCTTGAAAATCTATTTTAACTGAGGAATAAAATACGCCATTGGGTGTACTAAATACAATAATGAACATCCTTTGGTCCTTCATAAATTACTCACTGAAGTAGTATATCTGCAGAAGGTGCAGACGAGACTATTCATCATTTCGTTCCCTAGCAGAGTAAAGTGAATCTTAATCCTACTCGAAGAACGTTAAGTCTTATTTACGTTCTTCGAGTTAAATTAAGACGTGTACACATCGCGCACCATTATTTTAACTTTTATAGCCTTACGATAAAAAATTAAATCATTTTTCTTTAAATCTAATCGGAAGTTCATGGTGTGGGCAAGTAAATCGCACTTAAACAAATGTTTTAATATGTTTTCTTTTAATGATAATGAGAACGCGCGAGTCTGGTTTGAATTGAATCATCAAGTTATTTTAAAGAGTCAAGCGAAATCTTTTCCCACGCACCACAGACAGCTTCGATTAAGGTGTCCTTGCCTCCAAATTGTCAACCGCCTTCATAAACTTTTCGAGATCGATATTGCAAAAAACGTTTTCGATGATGTTTAAATCTGGAGAATAGGGTGGCGATTGCAAAAGTTCCACGTTCAAAATTTTTTACCTATTTCCGTTTGTTGTTGTGAAAAGGAACTCCAATTTGATTTGCCCGCTCTCAAGGGACTATGACTACCCTTAAAGAATTGAAAAACTATGCTATGGTTGTGTTCTGGTTTGCGGAGAATTCGATTTTGACGTATTAGCTTTTCGGATTTCATTCGACATTGCGTGAGGTGAATAAAAACTGAGGATTCACTTTGAGTAAACTCTCTCCAGGGAGGTCTTTGTGATAAAGGAGTACTTTTCTTTTCAAGTATGTTCATTGCCTCAAGTTGAAGTTTGAAAACTTGATTGGAAAACTGTCAAATTTATTTTAAATTGCTTTAGATTTGCTCGGAAATTGAACGTTTGGGTAAAACACTTTTAGACAAAATGTTTTTAAATGTTATAAAGTTATAGCTGCCGACGTTTTGGTGACGCAGGAAATAATTTCAAATAATTGCATCCATTCATCCACCAAAGCATAAACTAAAGCCGTAGAAGGACTTTGCATCAAGTACATCACAGTCATCGAAATAAGGAAGGTGCTCCCCCTACTAGTGGCGGTGGAAACCTTTTCACTATTCGCATCAAATGAAAAGGTTTCCACCCAACTAAAATTTGGCAGTGGAAACCTTTTCATTTGATGCGAATATTTTGCCTCATAGTCAACGCGGTGATAATCCACCATGTAATTGTGGGTGTGCTCAGTAAGCAACGACTTCCTTGGTACCTGGTAACAGCGAAGGCCAAAGAATGAAATCTGTAGCCAAGAGACAATTATATAATTGAACATGGAAAGAAAGCATGCAGACGAAAATTGGGTGGGGATAGGCACCCAAGAGATCATAGAGGCCATGGCTACCAGCGATGGCTTTTCGCGGAAAGAAGTGTATATGACGTCAGCAACTTATACCAACAGCATTTTGGTTTATCCATCCAAGAAGCGTTCCACAAGTCCCAAATTTTCAAAAATTGATACCGAGAAGAGAGGCCTAAAGATGGAGAACCAAGGGAAATCAAAGCTAGTCTTTGAACCCTACTTTATATTGGACCTCAAAAATCGCTCAAAGGAGTGCAGCACTTCGCCGAGTCAGTTCCTATAGCTACTAAAAAATTCCCAGAAGATCACATGATTATGGAGAATTAAACGAAACAAGACAGACATCGAATTTTAGGATAACAAAGCAACCCCTCTTCAGGTTAAGTACTACAAGAGCTAGCGAACCTAAAACGACAACTAAACCATCGCATTAAGGGAAAGTTCGAAAAACAACCAAGGAACTCAAGGAAAACATTGCAAACAAAAAACGTCTTACAATGAAGACGACGTGAAAAAAGTGGAAGATGACGTGTTGGCAAATTGAAGAGTGACCATCAGGCATTTAGCAGAGGTTTCAGGGATCTGATATGGCTGTTTTCAAAGAATCCTTGCAAATTTATGAAGATATCTCTGCGCGTTGTGTTCCGAAAATGTTAACCGACGAGCAAAAGAGAAAATAAGTCGACTCGAGAGTAAATCCTTAAAAGTTCCACAAAGAAGTTTCGTGGCCATGGACGAGACTTCGATAAACCAATTTGGTGCAAAAACTAATCAGCAACGTGTTACCTGGAAGCGAACCTCGTCAACGAAGCCAAATAACTTTTAAGTGTCGAGCGGCGAACTGTGAACCGGAGTGCTGTTTCATCAAGACAACGCACTTGTTGTTGGCTGCAATTGCTCTTTCCCACTTTCCGTGGCTCGAGTAAGAGCCATTTCTCTCCGGACCATGAAAAGGCTTGAATGTCATTAACAAAATGATATTGGCTAAAATTATAACTCCCTTTGTCTAGAAACACTTGAAGTGGTCTAATCTAATCAAGATGCATACCTCAGGTGTGAGGTCTCCTTCATATATAAGTTGTCTCGTAACGTGCCATGATTACAGATTTTTTTTAGCCCGAATAGGAAGATACGGATTTGGACGATATGTGGTTTCAACAGGATGGTGCCACAAGCCACACAGCACACCTGACTATCGATTTAATGAAGAGAAAGTTTGATGAGCGTATTATCTCAGGAAATGGGCCAGTCGATTGGCCGCCTCGTTTTTTTGAGGCCATTAGATTATTTTCTTTGTGGCAACGTTAAGTCATTGGTTTATGCCAACATGCTGATGACGTTGGAAGTGCTCAGAGCCAACATTGAACGCGAATAAGCGGCCGTTTCGGCCGAAATGTGTGATCGAGTCATCGAAAATTGGGTTCAACGAATCGACCGCTACAAACGTGCATGCGATGGTCATATGAACGAAGTCAAGTTCCATTCATATATGTTTTTATTGTATTTTAAGCAGATAATAAAGTTTTTGTTATTGTTATTGTTATTTATTTGGTAAAAAATTTACAAATTGGTATGTTACCGCACATTTTACATACAGAGATTTGATATTTAAGTTTCTATAACTTTCTACTGAAAAACAATTTAGTTTCTATACAATAATATTAGTCAAATAAAAAGAACTCTTCTAAAGGAAAATTACCACAAAAACCTTCAATTTAATACATTCAAAATAGGAAAAAGAAAATAAATAAATATATGACAGTTAATAAAAGTTACATAAATATACAAATATAAATATGTAAATATACAAAACTTTATATATATAAATCTAATTAGATATACAAAACAGGTGAGAGATTGATATGATCAAATAAATCAACAAATAATAAATAAATATAATAATAAATAAATAAATAAATAAATAAATACGTGAACAAACAAGAAAGTGTACAGAAAAATCAATTAGATGAATAAATAAATAAGCAAGTGAGCAAATAAATAAGTAAATAAATAAATAATTAAGCACGTGGATAAAGAAATAAGTAGATAAATAAATAAATAAATTAAAATATAAATAAATAAATAAATAAATATATAAATAAATAAATAAATAGATAAATAAATAAATAAATAAATAAATAGATAATAAATAAATAAATAAATAAATAAATAAATAAATAAATAAATAAATAAAAAAATAAATAAATACATAAATAAGTAAATAAATAAATATATAAATAAATAAATAAATAAATAATTATATAAATACATAAATAAATAAAAAATAAATAAATAAATTAATTAATTAATAAATAAATTATTAAATTGAATATAATCACAGTAGAACTATATATTAATAAATATAAATTTAATAAGTGATTTTAGACAGATAATTGATTAACCAAAACATTATCGGCGAATGCACAGCGGTTCATGAATTTATCTTTGAGTTTTTGGATTCTACTGTAAATCAATTCAACATTTCCTTTTTTGTGGAGATCAGAGGTTGAATGATGCCAGGGAAGGTTTAGCATCATCTTCAATAGTTTATTTTGCGCTACTTGTTATCTCCGAATGTGAGATTTTGCGCACACTCCCCACGCTTGACAACCATAAAGCAAGATTGCTTGAAATATAACTTTAAGTATTATTATTTTATTGTCTTTGGACAACATGGATTTCCTATTTATGAATGGGTATAACATAGAAATAGCAATTTTAAATTTATGTAGAGATTTTGTAATGTGCTCGTTGAATGTAAGCCTACTATCGAGATGAATGCCCAGGTATTTAATGGATGGTTCCCAGGTGAGCAAAACACCGTTTATACAAATTTGGTTAACAGGAACATAGCATTGCTTTCTTTTTCGCGTGAAAAAAATTGCATGCATCTTTTCCACATTAACCTTAATTTTCCATTTGCTATAATATTTTAAAAGTGTTTCGACCGCATTACAAAGATTTCTCTCAATATTAAGAGAAAATGAATGCGATGTGAAAACTGCTGTATCATCAGCATATATGGCGATTTCACACTCGGGTAGTTGAGGAACGTCAGCTGTAAAGATGTTGTATAAGATTGGGCTATGAACTGCACCCTGGGGGGCACCTGAAGGGTTACAAAAATCACTTGACGCACTATTGTTAACGAGGACTCTGGAGCGGCGATCGGATAAAAAACATTGAACTATTTTACACAGATATAACGGAAAATGGAAATCTATCATTTTATAAATGAGGCCATTGTGCCACATGGAATCGAAGGCCTTTTCGATGCCGAGAAGTATCATACCAGTGGATTTACCGGCAGTTCGGTTCAGTCTAATGTGCTCGCATATTCTGAGCACTTGATGTACTGTGCTGTGATACCGCCGAAAACCAAATTGTTCATCTGGAAAAATGTGTCGGTCTTCGACTATTTTTAATATTTTTTCCTTTAGAATTTTTTCGTAGATTTTGCTTATAGTGCTTAATAAGCTAATGGGTCTGTAGCTACTTGGATCCATGGGAGGCTTGCCAGCTTTTAAAATCGGTACTACCATAGCGGTCTTCCAGGCCTTAGGAAAATACTGCATTTTTAGACAAGCATTTATAATAAATGTCAAATACTTTATCCCTGCAGCCGGTAGCTCTTTAATGTACACATTTTTTATGCGATCAAGACCACCTGACTTCTTCACTTTCAATTCACCTACAGCAAACTCAACATCTTCTTCCGTAACAAAAACGTCCGATGGTGTATCGGCTTCTGTTGAATTGAAAGCTTCAATGACATTTCTTACAGTGACATTTGTAGTTGGGTCACCTAGGTTCCTTGAGGTAGCATGATTACTGCGAAAAACCGATGCCAGCGCATTTGATTTCTCCAGATCGCTTATTAGGACACGTGTTTGGTGCGAGCTTCGAAGACACGACAGCTTCTTGTTTTTGTGTTTGATTATTTTGACAATGTTCCAAAATGGCTTGGCACCCTTGTCAAGCTCTAATAGTTTATTATTCCACTTTTCGTTTCGCAGTCGTTGAATATGGTATGTGATTAATCCATTCAAATAAAGATACTGTTGTCTGTATACTGGTTGTCGATACTTTTGCCAGTTTCTCCTATTGGCGTTCCTAACTTTAATGAGTTCGGAGAGAAACCGCGGAATTATTGCGCAAATGTTTTTATTTTTCACAATTTTTGGGACAGACACATCAACAGCAGTTAAAATGGAGCTAGTAAATTGATCAATTGTACTATCTACGTCAGCAGTACTAGTGATATTAACCAAGTCAAGTGAAATATTTTTAAGTTTTCTCTTCAATTCTAAGCGGAAACGATCCCAGTTTGCGTTTTTAAAATTCAGAAAATATTCAGCTTTAATTTCAGCCTCACGTAAAAACTTGCAGATAACTGGGTTATGATCGGAGCTTAGAGCGCTTATCGAATTCGGTTGAGATACATAGTCAGGGACATTCGTAACAAAAATATCGAGCACAGACGGACAACCACGTGAACCGGCAGGTATATAAGTAGGACTCACAGGAAACAGAATAGATATTGGTAACGTTAATGCAAGATTTGGGAGTAAGTTACCCCAAGTATTTGCCCGGATACAGCCCCAGTCTCTGTGCCGGCAATTAAGGTCTCCACCTATCAAGAAGTCTCCATTAAGACAAAAGAGCTTTCTTAAGTCTCTTTTCAATAGTAATTTGTTTGTCGCAGTAGAGCGACTTCCAGGAAAATACACACAGACAATTTTAATAGGCCTGTTGTTTTTTAATTTAACCTCGATAGAAATATTTTCTACGAATTTAGTTTGAATAATGGGTAAGAGAGAATATTGAATTGATCTACGTACAAGAATCGCAACACCTTCACCTGTTCTATCAATTCTGTCAACACGATAGCATTTATAATCGGAGGTAGAGAGTGAAATATCACAGTTTAACCAAGTTTCAGTAATAAGCGCGATATCAACGTTGTTACTATTCAAAAAATTTACAAGTTCGACATGCTTATTGCGAATACCTCTAGCATTCCACGTTACAATATTTAAATTTCTATCTATCAAGCCACTATTTACTATTACCATACAAAAACTTAATAGCTAAATGTGCGATAACATTAAACTGTTCAGATTTATTCTTACATGAACTTAAATTGGTGATCATCTCCAAACAAAGAGCATTTAATTCTTCGACTGAGAATAAGTCGCTATTGACGATGCCAGCGCAAGTCGCTGCGTGCTGTGGATTCTGCCATGCACTCTGTTGTACCAGTGGTGGATTGCTCTGCTCAGGCTGAGTGGTATTGCGGTTATTGTTGGGTAAAGCGGGGAAATCGATCACTGAGCTTAGAGTAATCGTTTTTTGTGGAACGTTCGGAAAGGAACGCATTAACTTCGACTGGGAGCGAGATGTTCTTTTGGTTAACTTCTCCCTTATTTCTAAATATTTATTTCGACTTATGCACGAAATGTCAGTGGATTTGTGGTGCCCGTTGCAGTTTGCGCATTTAACAGTTGTTGCATTGCTGCACTCCGATGTTTTGTGGGACCCCGCGCAGTTTGCACAGTATGTTTTGATGGGGCAGTTTTTCTCCCCGTGCCCGAACATCTGGCAATTAAAGCACTGTGTTATTTTATTTTTGGATTGTTTTTGGTAGCTCCAGTTCACTTGGGTGTGGAGTATAGAACGATATTGTTTTTTTAGTTCCGCGAGTTTAATAGATCCACTTTCTAGGAACACTAAATAAATATAATCTGTGTGGTGCTCGAAATGTTTGACTATTTTTTTAACCTCTATACACTTGAGGCCCCGGTTGATAAGTTCAGATTTTAATGAATTATTATCTAGTTCGTTTAACCCGAACAACACTACCTTAAAAGCCTTTTCACTTTTGTTATCATGGGAGAAAAATTGACAGTTGTCAACTTTTAATTTAGATAGCACGGAATTGTAAGAGATCATGGAATCGCACAAGATTTTTATTCCGATTGAGATTTTTTTAATCGAGTAGTCACAGATAGAAAGGGACTTCATGATTTGATGCACATAATCACTTGTTTTATGTAACAGTTTTATCGGCGGTACATGAACTTTGAGCGGAACACTTGTTGGGGAAATAATTTCGTCCATATCATCATTGTCACTGTCGGGCAGGCATTGCAATGGGCTCCAGTAATTTGCCCTAGAGTCTTTTCTTTTTTCAGAACCACTTCGTTTAGCCATTCCGTACCGAAACTTTTTCTGCGAGGACAATTTGTTGTCCTCTGCTTCAGGCGATCTATCGCGCTTGGTTATTTTGCGGTTTTATGCGAGTGTTAGTCAAATTCAGAGAACTGATACGTCTTGCGCACTTGAAAGCTCCGATGAGACTGAATAAAGTTTTTGAAATTTCTCAAATAGTTTCCGCTTTATTTAAAAAATCCCTCATTGGAAAACCCTTAAGCATCTTACAATTCCCTCTGTTCTTCTGCAGCTTCTCACTGGATATCTGCTCAAAATATTCAATTCCTGCACATTTGAGAACGTTATTTGCTGTCCAGAGTTTAAAGTTTGGAACTGTTTTGCTGCTCTTTTGATTTTCCGGTTAAGGTTAAAGACACTTCGATAATATTTAAATTTATGTTTATGAACGGAAACGAAAACCACTCACAGCCATTCATGGTTAAAAAACGAGTCATTTGCTCCGCTCCCATCTTCTAAGCCAAGCCACTTCCGTCCCTGTTCGGATGTCTATAACTGAGTGCAAACGAACAACAACCCAAAAACTACTCCATGCTTCAACTGTTGCCTGTGCAACATTCATCATGATATTCATCAGCAAAATTGATGTAGGCTTTTCTAAAACGTTTCCGCTATTAAATACCCTGTAGAAAAAGAATCGGAATATGTACTGAACCCACGCACTCAATAAAAATAAAATACTTCAATTTATGGTCACAAAGAAACAAAAACATTCATATTGTATAGAACATTTGACGGTATTGAGTATTTTCAGGACATATTAATCGACACTTAGCTGCTTCCATTAAAAAGTTTAGCTTGCTTTCTTAGGGTAAAGTGTGAAAGCTAATAACGAATTTCTCTGAATGGGACTGTTAGAAAAAGTAATGAGCACTTATATTATTTATGTAAGCATTTAAAAGCAAAAAAAAAATGCTATCATTATTTACAAATATGCTCTCCTAGTAATTTTTCCTTTTAACTTTATGTATATTTCGGAACAGCAACTCATTTACGTTACTTACACATTGTCATACTTGCGCTTTGTAATTTTTTTATAAGAGTCAAAAGAGTCAACGCTATATTAAAATTGTAATGATATCAAAAGACTCGAATTCATCAATTAATGAATTCAAAGAATTCAAAAACGTATTACATTCTTTTGACATGAAGTCTTTTTGATTGCTTCAAATGATTCATAATTTAAAGATTTCAAAACTTTAATAGCTGAAGCATGTATTTTAAATTTCAGTGAATTTATAAAGCAAGCTATTGAATCAATAGATTTTGTTTTGGGTATATTTTCTAAGATTTTGACGGGAGCATTAGCTGGGTACTCTTAACTCACATTTTCAACTTATCTCTCAAATGTGGAATTTTCTTGGAAAAGTGAAAGATATCTTAGTGAAATCCTTTTATGAAGTCTGAGTCTGAACAGGATTTAAGTAACTTTGGGCCAGTATGCTAAATTTCTTCAGTACCAAAGATTTTTGAGAAAATATAAACTAAGTTTATTTTTCCATTAATCCTTCAAAAATATTCTGCGTCAAATTGACTCATCCGAAAACAAAATATAACTCGCTCTCTCTTTAAATATTCCGAATAAAGCATTGCGCGTTCGTCACCAGTGTGACCACAGTGGAAAGTAATATTCTACTTGTGGATTATATTTTTTTCCAAAATTATTCACACATAAATGTGAAATAAATTTTAAGATAAAAAAAATATATTCTCCATAAATAAGAGTTGAATCTATTTCTAGAACATGATTTAGAAGATGTGACAAGAGAAATCGTTTTATTCGAAAGCAATAATTTTGATGTTTAAAAAATCGTGACTGATTTACATTTTTTGGTTAATTTCTTAAAGAAAAAAAAATAACATAATCACTTTCGAAACACCGTTCTTGAGTTAAGTTGCCGAAGAAAAACTTAAAAGTGTAAACTCAGATAATAAAGTTGATATTCGAAATATATGCACATGCTTCGTTTTTTAACTGTTTAAACAAATAGACAAAAAACATAAATAAAATAAACAAAATTAATTGCTTTTCGATTGAAAATAGATTAAGTCCAGAAATGCAAAATGATATTGCTCAGCTAGTCAGTTCGAAATAACTTCGAAATGACTTAATGGTATTGCTTAAAAATAAAATACGAACTTGGTTAAATTTTCAAATGCTGGAAAATGACAAGAATTTTATCAATTTTTAACAATGGGAAACTTTAGTCTAAAATTTTATGGCTTATGAATAACTTTGGAAATGTTCTTAGGCTCATGGGTGCTAAACAATTGCACATTTCATTTTGCCACTATTTTGATGTCCGCATTTTATAAATTGAAAAATCGAAAGCCCCTACATGTAATCACCACTGCCCATTTACAATGTCTTGCAGAAGAGCTCCTTAAAAAAATGATTCATTTTTAAATTGAATATTCTTTGCTTGATGAATATTTCCCTGTTTCATATTTATCACCGAAGAGTGGAAACATACTTTTTCTGAAAGCCACATTCATTCAGAAAATCTACCAATTGGATTAGAATTCAATCTAATAAAAAAAAATTACTTTTGATTGCAGAGTGTACACATTTCTTCTAAAGGTCAATCCTCTAATTCCTTTCGAATTTAATATGTGAGCCATCTTAAAAGGTCACTTCAAACCTTGAATAAATTGAATGAAACACTTGATCAGGCAGCCAGGCGAATCGAAATGGAAGAAAATTTAGAATGTGAAATTCATCAGAAATAAAATGAAACCTCGTTCATCCCGAGTTGCATTGGAGTACCCACATTATGGAGTTCCCTATGATAAATGCAACATAGATCAAGGATGCTTTTTACTTGTCATTTCTGCCTTGCCTCATGTGATGTATCATATTTAAATTTTGAATACTTTCTTTATTTTTTTTAATTAACATCTTCCCCTGACCAAATGACGGTCACTGCGATCTGAGATTTAAGACCAATTGAAACGTAGGTCAAATTAAGCTAACAGACATTCATCCCTCTCATGAAGGTCAGAATGTCTTAAGCATTGAACTGTCTGATTTCATATGGAGAACATAAATATTTCTCTGAGGAAGATACGCCTACTTAACCAAATAAGAGCTGAAAATTCACATAGAATGTGTACATCTGTTTCTAAACAGAGTCGGCATTCGATGGTTGTACTGAGTCCTAATTTTGTTAGATTTGATTTAAGGCATGGCCTGAAAGGAAGCTCACAAACTTTCTAAGGTTCTTCTTGTTGAGTTTAAGGATTAATCTGTAAGAAAAGGTAAAGGCTTGCTTTCCCACTCATTGGTCAGACATGTGGCTGTAGTCCAGCACGCTATAGAAAGGTTCCGGATCAGTGAACGCGGTTTTTGAAATAGCCCTGGATAGTTCGTCCTCGATTTCATTACCTCCGATTCCATGATGACCTGGAACCCATCCTTACCTAACGAGCTACGGTTTGTAAGGCGTCGTGGCAGCTTTTGAAACATTTTGATTCCTTTAGATTGGACGACAGTGCCTTGAACGCTTGTCTGTCTGAATATATTTGGATTCTGATCCTTTTTGCAAGGATTTTTATGGCTCAAGATTCGATGACTTGTAGCTCAGCCTGAAAAACACTTGCATGTCTTCCCATGGTTATAGAGATTTTTATATTCCATTTGCCATTATTGAGCCATCAGTAAACTAGATAAAGTTTCTGGGATCGAGGCCAGGTGTGTTGCTCGACCAATGATCACGGTTAGGAATGTCTCCTTCAAAGAGACGCCCAAAGCAATATGTTGCCTTAATACTTTCTGTAATCGACCAGAAAATGTCAAGAGGAGACAGCTTAATGACAGCTTCCAGTCCTGCCGTAGGGTAGACGCTCAAAGCACCAGTGATACTATGTCTTTTACCAGCTTTGTAAAAGTCGTTACTTCTAACGCCAGGGGTAGGTTTTAAATAGGTCTAACCATCATGATGTACAACCAGTAAAGCATCTTAGGCTTGGGACCACAAGTCGTACCGTAGCGGCTCTACGGTCAGACCCTCATTGTTTTTATTGTGTGTTCTGTGGTGGACTTGATGGACTGTCGTATTCCAGGGAGGTTCCTTCAATCACAATTGGAGACAGAGTCAGTTGTCTCCTCATTGTTTAGCTAGGATTAATGCTGAATGCATAACGCTAGTAGTGTCATATTTGCTTCTTATGACAATTTCCAGATCATCAGCATAGCCTATTGTAACAGCCTGGCTAATTTAGGCTTACAAGGATGTTGTCTATGACCAATAACTTGGACTTAATTTGTAAATGAATACCAGTAATTTCAATGTTCTAAAAGAGCAGCTAAACAAAATTATTTCGACAAAAGAGGACTCGGAGAGGAAGCTCGGGAGTGTGAGTAGGAACCAGTACACCAAAAAACTAGACTTAAATCTCTTGGAAAAAATACTAATTTTGAGATTCCATGAGTTACAAAGAAATCAAAGCAAAGAAATTTAAAACAAAATGGAAATGTAAAAAAAAATATTATTTATTATATTTTATTTATTATTTAATATTTATTTTTTATTATTTATAATTTAATATTTATAACTTCTTATTTATTATTTATTAATAATTATTTATTTTTTTATTTATTTTTAGTATTTATAAATTTTTATTTATTATTTATTAACTAATTTTTTGCTAAATATTTATAATTTATAAACATTTGCCTTCCATATTTGGAACATGTACTTTGTTTTTAGATGCAATGTCAGTGTATATCGACTCCACCCCCTTCTCTCAGACCAAAAGTCATAGAGTAAAACATAAATATTTCGTTATATTTGTTTCTTAATTATTACAAAGGTTTTTTATAGTAGCTTTTCCTTCAATAAAAAGTATATTCCTGTGATAATAATTGTATAAATATAGTAATAATTTATAGTAGTAAGGTAACCTGTACAGTGTCTCTTAAATGTGCAATGTATTAAGGAACTAAAATTGTTATGTTAATATTTCGCTACTATAAAATGTAATAAAAAAAGAATGTAAAATCCTCGACATCAACGGAAGTCCATACAATGGAAGTTTTAACCAATTTTGATCTCTATGTAACTTAAGATCGAAAGAAGTCTGCTTCCACTTTCCTAGTATCAGTCTAATTTTCAAGCTGCTAAGACTCATTTAAGTTCTTTTAAAAACAACTGAAATTTTAAACGGTGTACTTTTTAAACGAATCATACTAAAACAGAATGCTTTTTGCATCACTGTATACATGTGTTTATTATCCCCATTATATTATTTAAATTGAAATTTCAAATGCTGCTAACCGAGCTGGCGGTAATGGCATAGCTTACAAAATTAATATTGTAATGTAATTGTTATTGTAATTGTAAACTGTGGACAAGGTTTTTGAAAATAATCGACAGTAGGATATAAAGTTCTCCATAAACAGTTTGTTCAAAATCCCAAATATATTTTCAATCATAAAATTTTTAATCAGTTTATAAAAACAAACACTGTTTATGAATTTACGAATGTGCATTTACCTCGCGTTATCATTTTAGCCGGTTCAGCAAATTTGGTTTACATTTATGCTCACCACACAAGATAAAACCTTCGTATCGTTGAAAAACAGGACAAAATAAACAATTAGAAATCCTGAGCTGGGATGGGTTATTAAAATTTGCGGTTTGCCATTAGAGACAACGCAGGAGTTAACATAAACAAATGAATGTTCATATTTGCATGATGTGAGATATGAGTCGCAACTGACGCAAAGTCACGCACAACAGCACAACCATAAACTGCACATCCATTGGGGCATACATAAATCGCTGACACTCTAGACACAAAACAACATGCTCAGCTTAATTATCTGTCATTTGACAGACAAATCATATCCAGACCCAAATGCGAGATGCGTGGCGTGGCTACCTTTCATGAGATTCGGTTAATGGTAAATTTTTCTCGTGATTTTTCGGAGCAACAAATTTGGAAGAAAAACACCTGCAAACATTACATCAAGTTCCAGTGAAATGGATGATTGAGTGGCTGGGTTGCCTTTCAGTCATAATGAGGCCCATACACAACACACGTATGCATGCACACTTCAGCGATTAAGTCGAAAGACATATTTTTAATTTGTTAGGGTTCGCTAAGAGCGCCCGCAGAGAGCCAGTGAGTTAGATTGTACATAGTTCAGTTAATTAAGCTAGATTTAAAATAATAAAAAAATAAAGAATAAATAAAAACACTGAACTGAAAAAATTTTGGTGGAAATTGCTCCGATGCCTGAAGGAATTCAAGGAATTGGGTTTATTCGTTAGCAAAACGCTATTAAAATCTAAAATAGATCCTTCTGCTACTAAATTTTCGTTTTCTTTTCAATATTCTTGACACCACATTCGTGTACCCTTTAGAAATTTTATACCCTTCCCGCCCTATATATAGTATTTTCCAGCGAATTCTTCGTCAAAACCTTCAACCCTGGATATCTTCCTAATAAACGCCCCAACTTATTTCGCATCCTGAAACATTAAAAGAGCTTAGCTCGGACCACTTGCATGTGATTTTGTCTGCTCCAAGAACCAACAGTTATATGGTAAACGATTTTTAAAATGCAAATTGGAGACACTTCAAACGGTCTATGCAAATGACATTAAGATTTAACAATGTAGTCAATACGGAAACTATAAGCGAGCAAATCATTGACGAAAAAATCTAATTCTTTTCAGCAGCAGTGACTGATAGCATTAATCAAAAAAAAGGTCACGCAGAATTTCAGTGTCAACAAACTTCCTTCCTTCATAACTACCACAACTAAGCAAAGAAGGACTAGAAGCTAAGAATATAAATGGATATATAGTATGTTCAAATTGCTGACTGTTTCTGTTAAAAATCTTATTTTAGAGTTAAGGAATCGTCAGTGGAATTATGTTCAAAAACGAGGATAAAGCCAACACATCTGCTCCAACATTTGTCGCTAACCATACCTCAACCAACCATACGTCAGTTCCTATCAATTGAGTCAATTAATTCACTCACGATCGATGATGACAGTAGATGATATTAAAATTATGATTAAGCCATATAAATCTGCAGGTGAGGATGGTATTCGTAACCTATATTTGAAAAATCTCCCAAGAACCGGCATAGAAACTCTCCAGTGGATTTTCAATAGCTGCCTTAAGCTGGGTTACGTTCAAAGGTCAAACCTTTATCAAAATCAGGAAAAAAAACCCAGTTTACCTTGCGGTTATAGACCGATTAGTCTGCTGAATTCATTCAGAAAATGTCTCGAAAAATTCATAAAAATTAAGTTGGAAGTCGATTTAAACGATAAAAACATATTACCTTATGAACAGTTTGATTTAAGATCTCATCATAATTCTGTCAACCAAATTCACCGTATCACAAGGCACATTAAAACTAATTTTAATTTGAAGTTGAGCACTGGTATTATCTTTCTTGATGTCGAAAAGGCATTTGACACAGTATGGCACAATGGATTGCTACATAAGCTCTACATTCTCAAATTCCCAAACTACATCATTAAGATGATAAAATTCTTCCTTACAGGAATGGTTGTCAGTCTAACTCCTTTCCAGTTACTGATGGAGCACCCCAAGGTGCTGTTCTATCACCACCTCTTTACAACATTTACACAATTGACTTTCCTCATCTGAATAACTGCTGTCACGCAATATTTGCCGACGATACATGTGTATTTTCTTCAGATGCAATTTCTTTCAATATTGAAATCTGCAATCTGCTTTGAATACGACTATATCGTACTTCAATGACTGGAAAATAAAAACTAATGCTTCAAAAACTCAGGCCTGTTTCTTACCAAGCAACAGATTATCTATCAATGGCACACACATTGAGTATAAGTCTAGTGGTAAATATCTTGGGTTGCACCTTTGGACACCATGTGCAGGAAACTTTAAATAAAATGAACCTAAAAATATGGAGTTTGTATCCTTTCAAAACCGAAAATCGAAAATGAGGAATGAAAATAAACTACGACTGTCCAGTTTGGGTAACTTGTGCAAAAAGCCACATCTTAAAATTGCAGCGGATTTAAAACAAGGTTCTCAAAATGATCATGAACCTTCCATTGCACTTTTCGAGACATGAGCTCCATTCTCTGCCGAAGATAGAGAAAGTTGCTCCGAGGATAAATAAGCTAATTGACAGATACAAGACAAGATGCAGAGCGTCGGATAGTGTACTGGTCGATTTCTTAGCTATCTGAGCCTGGCCTTGTTTGCTCCTATAAAGTAACAGTTTTTATTTGCCTCCTCAAAATATTTGCGCTTATTTATCTATCTATATACATATTTATGTCCTTATTTATTTTATATAGACACATATTTATTAACCATTAGTTATTAATTAATTTATTACTTTATGTATTTATTAATTTATTTACAATATTCATATATGTATATAATATTAATGTATTTATTTTTCTATACGTTTAGTGTGTTTAAATGTTAACACAATATATTTGTATACAATTATTTAAATATTATTCGTTTATATTATTTGGATTGAAGGACTGATTTATGCTTCGTAATTTATTTATTTTTTTAATTTTTTTCATATTTTTCATATTTTTTAAAATCTGCAGCTAAACCACTTCCCTTCTCTCTTTCAAGCTTTTGCTTTGAATTATTACGAAGGTTTTTGTCTGTAGCTTTTCCTTCGCCTCAAATCTATTGATAAATTTTGTGATATATTTGGTAAAATAGTGAAAAATTGTTAGTAGTAAGGTAGTTAGTAGTAAGGTCATATATGCAATATATTTAAGTATCAATAATGTAAATATTTTCACTACAATAAACATAAGCATAAACATATTCGTTATTAGGGGTTCGTACTCAAAGGGTCCCAACGCAAAACAATACTAAGTCTCCGCTGTTCGTCCATGCGTCCGACTTTCTTCTAAGCCGTAACTATGCCCGTTTTACCAATAAATAAAAAAATAATATAGTGTAAAAAACAGGGGCTAAAGACACATGTTTTTTCTAAACATCGCATCTCAATTTTACTTTTATAAAAAACTAACATGCGTAATTTTGCATATTGTATGGTGGTACGGAACCCCTTCGTCTGCATGTTCTACTCACACTTGGCAGCTTTTAGTGATCGTAGATCCGCAAGACAAGGCATTGTACAAGGCAAATGCGTCCTATTCAATAACTTCTATCTTCGAGATGATCAGAGATGTTCAATGTCGATAGTTTGGCAAAGTGCAATCGCTGATGAGAGAGAAAATTCTCCCTTCATTTCCAAGGCAGATATGCAGGTGGTCTTCGAATTTCTTAACAAAAAAAAAAAAAATACACAGAATTCTATCAACGATTAAGAAATTCATGTACACTCTTTTCAATACGAACTCAACTGGAGCTATCTTCAGTGGATTTTTTCCCACATTTAGTTTGACTTATCATTTTAAACAATAGTCGTTGTTTGTTTGTCTTTATACTATAGGTCTTTATATTTGTTACGAAAAGAATGAATTATAAACACACTTGATGATGGAGTGACAATCTATTGGAATACTTCAGGGCGATTTGTTTTAAGTCATTACAAAGTCTTGAAGGAGAGGCAAGGAATTCCTTATAGTGGAAGTTTTATTTTACATATTATATTTGATTCATCGTGGAAGTTGCACACAATCCACCTGATCCTTTGTACTCAGCTCAAAAACATATTTCTTTATATTATGGACAAATGGACGAATTTCAATGGTTACCTTCCTAGACTCTCAATATCCTCGTTTAGAGATTATTTGATGAAAGGGCCACACTGCTTTACAATTTGAGATAGATTCCCTTGCTTGCTCTAAACATGTGCGTGGAGCGTACCTCGGTTAACTTCCAAGGTGTACAAAACAATAAAAGTTTAAAGAAACCTCTTTTCACAGTGAAAACAAGACCAACTAGTTAGAATTCTTAGTTATTTTGCCAAGCACGAAAACTTGAATATGTTATTTCGAGAAGTAAAAAGAAATTACTGCAAGTTCAATGCAAATTTACTTTCAAAAAAGGTCAACATTTTATGAAACATCGTGCGCTCCCTTTGTGTGTAGCGATGGATGCAAATTGAAAACTTGAATAAATCTTTCATGGCTCCTGCAGAAAATCCAAAAACTACCTGTGAGTCTTTTGATTTTAATTTCGATGTCGTGACAAAAACGAAGCGATAGAAATGAAGATGGCGTTCCTCTTCGGTTTATTTAAATAATTCTATACTCTTTCATAAGTAAATCTTCTCATGTGATGCATTTTTGTTTGAGTTGGTTCTTTTAATTTTTCCCGTATTCAAAAACAATTCCATTTTCAGAAGCAGATTTGCCTTATATCTTAATAAAAACAGCCCTCTATCTCCCTCGTTATAGAGAACTCATTATGATTAGGAAGATAATGCAGTCTTTGATTGGTTTTAGTTGAAGATTGGTTCACATATCAAAAAATAACTTGGGTAAGAGATACCAATGGTTTACTCAGCCACAGGTGTACCTCAGGACTTCATATGAGGCCCGATATTTTTCTGTTTGTTCATAAATGATGTGTCGAAAGCTTTTTAAAATATTTCGCTGCGACTGATTGATGAGATATTTTCAGACTTAACGAAGACCTAGTACGTATCTCAGAATGGTCAGTGATTTATGGTCGCAATTTTTTGGAAACTTAAGAGTTTTTTATGATGGCACAATGTTTCGAATCGTATACTTTGTGCCCAATCCAATTGGTTCCTTAGGTAAGGTGACAAGCCTCAGCTTAAAGATTAATCGTTCTATCTACCTGCCTCAGACCATATTCATTATACAATTGGCCATAACTTTATTTGTTGGCAGACTATAAGCCTTCAGATAAAAAGAAAAGACTTATTAAGTCACTACTCGTACTAATGATTGACCACCATCGTAATCGCCTTGCTCATAGGTGTACACTTCGAGAATTTCCCTGTTTAACTAGGTTGAGGACAAGAATATTATTCTGGACAAACAATTTAGGGCGAGACATACTATATATGTATGTAATCATGTCCCGTATATGCAGTGCCTGGCTTATCGACTTGACTGATAGGCTGATTAAAAACTGATTGTGGAAAATAGCAGTGTAACTTTTTATGGATTGTTTAATTAAAAAAAAAATATTATTGCAACGAGGTACTCTCAACTCGCCGATACTTTTCAACGCATTCACGAGTAACCTTACAGGTTCTCCTCCACGTGCGTTTGCGACGACTGGAATTTAAATATCAACCTTGGGAATAAAGAATTGGCGAAAGCTATCAATTGTGGGATCGGACGGTCGTGTTACGTCCAAGACGCAACCCGATCCTTTATATCCACGAAGAAGAACGTGATTCTTCAAATACTCGCCAATTACTACTCCACTTACGCCACTTCTCATGTTCCATAATTTCTGATTCTCATAAAAATTGATTTTCCCATCAATTTTTTCCCACCTTCCTTATCATTTATTTTCCTACTTTCGAACAACGAATAACATTTAAATTTTAGTTCTAAATTTATTGTCCTTGCAGTCGGTTTCAAATAATCATAGAAAAAGACATGGATTCATTTTGAAAAGTAAACTTTTTTATATTTCAAATAACGCACCATAAAATGCGCCTTGGCGAGTCAAAGTATAGACTGCTATCTCTATATTTCAACAAAAATGTAGATGTAGCTCTTGCCAGAGCCAAAGTCGCTTTTTCCTTGATAAAGAGACTGTTTTGTAGCCGGAACGTTGATGTCAGGGTAAAATGACATTCTACATCCAACCTTTGCAAATAATGTTAATGGCGATCGGAGAACACTGGTTTATCCATGTTCCATGACGATAATTTGGCAAATGATGTCATCGCCAATGGTGGGGTTCACCTCCGTTCATTTCAAAGGAAGATCTCCTGTTTTTTTTTTTGGTTCACTGAGAAGTGAGAAATCTGTGGGAATCGACGAAATACCAAACATTTTTCTAAAATACCTTTCTCTGGAAGCGGTAGACATTTACACTATCCTGTTTTACAATTTTGTGAATAATGAACATTATCCTGCTCATTTGAAGACAGCGGTGGTGCAACCCATTTAGATTGGAATAAAGACACATCCAATCCGGCAAATCTCCGGTCGATAAGTCGCCTTCCGAACATCAGTAAGGTATTTGAAAAGTTGATCTATAGAGCCCTGACCGAGTGGGTTGAGGACAAAAACATTATCCCGGATAACCAATTCGGTTTCAGAGCGTGACATGATTGCATACATGCCTCGTCTAATCTGGTATCCAATGGAAGAAAGGTAAGAATCAATGCACGGGTGCCTTGTTGATCGACTTGGAGAAGGCCTTTGACACTGTATGGTTGCAGGGGCTCTATTTCAAGCTTGATCAGCTCGACATAAGCAAACCGCTGCTTTACGATCTTCACAAGCGATTTTATAGGATCTCTCTGCCACTTAATAGCGTACGCAGATGACTTGATCGCATACAGGTCAAGTCCGAAGATCGAGGTCTTCGTTAGTCTTTTGAAACGTGACTTGAAAATATTCAGGGGTAATGCGATGATTGTAAGATGAAGATCAATTTCAAAAAATTCGAATCCATTTTGCTTAGGACGCCGTTGTCTGGGGAAAAGAAGTGGCAAACGTTCTCTATTGTTGGACAAAAGGGACAGCCATTGGTGAATCGAAGTGTGTTTATATTTAACCAAACATTTAGATACTACTCTAGCCAGAGCCAAATCGGCCTTTGCCTGGACAAATACACTGTTTCCAAGCAGTCATCTTGATGCCAAGGCAAAGGTGATCTGCTACAAGGCCCTCATTCGGTCTGTCTTTGTCTATGGGTGTCCCGTTTGGTTCAACGTCGGAACAAGCTTAATGGAACAGTTTTCGAGAGATGTCTTCGCATCCACTTATATTGAACTCTAGTGTTTAAGTACAAAAAATTCTATAGTAACGAGGTCCCGTACAACGGGGCCAACCTGATCAGAGTGGATAACTTTCTGATAAAGCTTATTCGAAGTCACATTGCAAAAGCAATGACTTCGAACAACAACTTGGTCTGCGAGGCATTTTACCCCAATGATATGCACCACGAAACAATGCGCCTTAACGGCCTTATTCCTCCTGAAGCTTTCCTCTGTCTCGATAGAAAAGGTCTGGTCCAGGATAGATATGCGGTGCCGTTAATTTTCTACGTTGTTCGAAAAGCTGTGGACTGGCGATTCAACTACGAATAAGACATCGCAAGTAGCTCACCATGGTCTCTTCGGTTCAGTAGGGCGGTATCAGAACGCAGCAGAGCTGATGTCAAAAGGCAATATCTAGACTTTTGGTGACTGGGCGGAGAATGAACTTCGTCGTCTTTATGTATCTTGGGTGCCCTTAAGGCATGTTCCGTCAGCCTTGGCCGGCTCATATTTGTTTAATGAAGTGTAAGTAGTCTTGATTGTTGGTAAGGTTACGATTTTAATTTTTAGATTAGTTTGTAGTTTAGTATTCAAGTCTTATTTTAGTTATTATCCACGTTGCCAGACTATGGATTCGAATTTAAATAATGTTCTATACTCGTTAATTTGAGTCCAGTTCAAGACGCCCTTAGGTCTGATTAATTTTAAGAAATATTGTGCATTCCCTTCAGCAATGATTGATAATATTCTGAAGCTGCTGAGTCAGCAGCTGTCTTATATCCTGCAGTAAGTATGCGCCTTTACCTTGCACTTTTAGAACCTAACTCAGTCAAGTTTCAACATAAATCACCCAAGCTTCGACGTTGTCAGACAAAAGTTTTGCATAATCAACGATAAGGTCAAAGTTGCACAAGACATTTGATTCTAAAATAAATTTTAAACATGAATCTTTATCTGAACAAAATCTTTATCTTAAATAATGCTAATTTTCTACATGTGCCTTTTCGCTGTTCGTACAACCTTGATAAGGTGACTCTAATTTATGCGAAAGCAAAAAAAAATAAGAAACAAATTTTCCAATGGCTCAAAAAATACTCTTTGCCGCTGAGAAAGGACTAATTTATTTAAAAATTTCGTCCCATAAAAGGCAAACAAAAAAATGTGGAAATATAAGATCCTTAATGGAAATTTCCCGCATTACCGGCGAAACATATTCCTATAGTGGGGTTGTCGGTTGGTTTACATAAGCCAGCAAATTCATCTTAAATATTTTATTACGAACATGTGTGCATGCGAGATTAACTTCATTTATTTTCAACTACTTGTAATCATTGCCGGATTGAGTTCCTGCATGACAAATGAGGCTATAAAAATGGTGTTTTTAATTTAATCTGATATTAAAGTTTCAAATTCGTTGTCTCGTCTCGCACCCAATTTTTTGTTGTGTATTCGATAAACCTTTTTTCCGCCATTATCCTTGACGTCCTACCTGTAAGACTTTTAGTGAATTTATTTCTTGGGATGTTTTATTTTTTTTTTTGCGCACTTCACCCGTAAGCGAAAAGCGAAAAGCTTTATTGCCGGAATTACAAAATCACAATAAAGGTTTCTGTTTTGAGGCAATAATTTATTCTTTTTGAAACTTAAGTTTTTGTGATTTATTACTTCGTTAAAAGAGATTGCCTTTCGTTGGCGATTCTGCTTTATATATATTTGTAATTAATTTCCATGAGTAGGCACTTTAAGAATTGAGACTTTGGAATAATTCATTTTGACAGTTGTACGAATTGAACTATTCTTTAATGAACTTATAACACAAAAAGATGCAGCTTCAGCAAAAATGTAAAAGGCTGAAAAAGTGGAATCGCTTTCACGCAATCAGGAGCAATCATTCAAGAGCTAGGCTTGTCTGACCAGCAGCAAAATTAAGATGAGTGGACGAAAGAGAAACTGAAATTATTGCCACAGAAGTCACAGTGAAAATATAAAAAAATTAGTTTGTGTGCGATTTGAACTTCCCATTTGATGGAAAGAAAAACTATTGCCCTTGAGAACACATCTCAATATTATAAGAAGAACGTAAGGTCTAATTTCACTTAACTCTGCTAGGCAACGAGTGATGACTAGTCTCATCCTTATATTCATTAGCGCAGCTTCTGCAGATATCAATACTTCAGTGAGCACACTCGTGGCAATTCATCAAGGACCATTAGATGCTCATTTTATTATTAAGTATAGCAAATGGTGTTCTTTAAACAAATTTAAATTTGGAGGCTTTCTAAATACCCAAAGAATTCAGCATCGCTCATATTATTGCCCATAACGCCAACGTTTGATTTGATGTGTTGTTTGACGTGATGGCCTGACCGAATGGTATTCATCGACTAGGAATAATAACAAGTATAGAAAGTTCTTACTGCTTTTTCGATTGCAAAGATTTTCGTCTGAAAAACATTGCATTCGACCGATAATCTGATCAACGGAGACCCCCACGAAGATACACAAAATGTATTTAGTAGTGAAGAATTAATTTGACGAAAATTTGGAGTCAGGTTGGTTTAAGACGAGAGAGATCTTTTGCACCTGGAGCAGCAGGTCATTTAGCTATTTCTCGATGCATTGTTTATGATAAAACTGATTTGTAGATGTTGTCCCTCTTGAACCAAATTGGAGTTCACGTTCGGCGCCTTGCTGAACTCAGATACTCCATAGATGTGCTATCTTATACTTAGGGATGGCGATGACTCTCTAAGGCCCAGTTTTCCAGTGCGAAGTGAACTCAGCCTAAGCTAACTCCGGAATAAAATTAATCTCGAGTTAACCCTTTGAGCAGTTTTTCAGTGCATGGTTAAGTTTGACTTCATTTTATCGACTAAGTTGTCAAAAAACTATCGAAATATGTCAATTCTGAAAGATCAGTTGTTGGTTGATTAACCAGGAAACTTTTTTTTTTCTTACCGAAATAGTTAAATTTATTATTTCAAACAATTCCCCATCGCTCAGATCATCGGAATCTGAATTTAGCCCAAATATATACATTTTCTTTCTTTTCTTTGACAAAATCTTCACACAAGCAGAAATGACATCAATCTCTTCTGTTGTTGTTTTTTAAGTATCTGTCAAAAACCTCTTTTTCATTAATCCGGAGTTAACTCACCAAATTAGCTGAGTTAACTCGGGGTTAACTCTTTACTGAAAAAACACGTTTCTGGGGTTCACTCGGGTTTAACCCCGAGTAAAATTAACTCAGAGTTAACTCAGCACAAAAAAACTGGGCTGGAGTATCTAACGATGCTTCTCGTGTGTCAGTGTCGCAGACCTCATCAGAAATCGTGAATAAGGAAAAGTGTAGACCGGTAGGATTCACATGTCCTAAATATTTTTCCAAACTTTGCCATTGAATCACGGATCAAGAAATGGAGAAAGATCGAAATATAAACTTTGAGAGATCTATTCAAAAATCTGCGAATCTGCAATTAACTATTTTCTCTAAATTATCTCAGTTTAATCAATAAAATTTATATTTGTTTAAAAATATATAATATTTTTTTCATTTCAATCTGAGAATAGAAAATTGGGAGCCATTGATTAAAATTTTTGAAACATGAAGTCATTTTTTCTCGCCTTAATTGCCTGTTGATTATTGGACTATTTTTAATTCATATTTCATCCCAGTTGTCCATCCCTTGGGAAAGAAATTTAATGAGAGTGAGGATTGTGAATTTGAAAATGATGAAAGTGTTTTTCGAAATAACACAAATCGGGTATTAATATAAATTTTTTAAGTTATCCCCAAAACTGACTTTCACTAAATGCACTTACACTGCGAATCACTAGAATGAAGACAAAATTAATGCGGCCGATTTTTGCTATCTAGAGTCAGTATTTTTAACCCAGAAAAAGTTACTTCCTTTGAGTAGGTGTGTACTATTCCTCATTATAATTTCGTCTAAGAACGAGGTATGAGCCGGCATGAAGACAGTCAGAAGAAGAAAAAATTTACAGACGAAATCTGTTCGGAAGCAAATGCATAAGGAGATCGAATGAATTTCCCAAGAGGACATTTCGCTTGGAGCAGTAAAAGGAGAAGCGTTGTCCCGAATTTTATCATGACAGTTCTTATGGATAAAGAATATTTCCACGTCTTAAGGAAACAGAAGTTTATTTTGCCAAGAGATCTTTCATGGTGTGGGAAACTATCTTATTTTAAGGAACAACCATATGGAAGTTACTTACCGCAACAACGAACAGAAACAACTTAAAATGTTTACTTAAACGACGTTCGTTTCCGAAGATAAAGGACAATCTTGAAAGGCAAAACCACGCCCAACTCGCATTTCCAGTATTGCTGACGGTTGGATTCATTAAAAAACATAGAACGTATGCCATGACCAACCTACTATATTCGCCGGACTTAACTATCATCGAAAACATTTTGGCATGTCCATTTCGAATAATTGTTTAAACACCATCAAAAGAAAACACTTCATTAATTTTTACTTTTTACAAGATTTTTCATGTGACCTTTCCAAGTGGAAGGTTTTTAGGGTTCCGAAACCAAAGGGCGCCAACAGAACCGCTGTCCGTTTGCTCGCTTCCCACAAGGGTGTATCTTCTGTACAATTTTCACAGAACGTAAACTACTACGGTCGCTATAGCAACAAATATTACAAGTACATACATTTGCTGCTTCGGCTTTCCAAAGAAGCATCTATTTTAACGTATTCCAAATGCAAATACATATTTAAAAGGAATTCAAAATGCACTTTTTTGGCGACATTGCAAATATGGTTTTCTGAGATGCTGATAGACATGAGTATCCCAAACTGAGTGCGTATTTCAAATTTCAGCTCTGAGATCCTTTAAATAGCAAAAATATTGGAATACGAAATCCGACGTTTTTTTGCAAAATTCTGCTGGACTATAGCCCATGATTTCAAAATGCACTTTTTTGGCGACATCGCATCAGCTTCTGAGATACTGATAGGCACGAGTATCCCAAACTGAGTGCGTATTTCAAATTTCAGCTCTGAGATCCTTTTAATAGCAAAAATATTGAAATACGAAATCCGAGGTTTTTTTGCAACATTCTGCTGGACTATAGCCCATGATGTCAAAATGCACTTTTTTGGCGACATCGCAAAAATGGTTTTCTGAGGTGCTGAAGGGCACGAATAGCCCCAACTGAGTGCGTATTTCAAATTTCAGTTCTGAGATCCTTTAAATAGCAAAAATATTGAAATACGAAATCCGACGTTTTTTTGCAAAATTCTGCTGGACTATAGCCCATGATTTCAAAATGCACTTTTTTGGCGACATCGCAAAAATGGTTTTCTGAGGTGCTGATAGGCACGAATAGCCCCAACTGAGTGCGTATTTCAAATTTCAGCTCTGAGATCCTTTTAATAGCAAAAATATTGAAATACGAAATCCGAGGTTTTTTTGCAAAATTCTGCTGGACTATAGCCCATGATTTCAAAATGCACTTTTTTGGCGACATCGCATATATGGTTTTCTGAGGTATTGATAACCAAGAGTATCCTAAACTGAGTGCGTATTTCAAATTTCATGTCTGAGATCCTTGTAATAGCAAAAATATTGAAATACGAAATCCGAGGTTTTTTTGCAAAATTCTGCTGGACTATAGCCCATGATTTCAAAATGCACTTTTTTGGCGACATCGCAAATATCAGCTTCTGAGATACTGATAGGCACGAGTATCCCAAACTGAGTGCGTATTTCAAATTTCAGCTCTGAGATCCTTATAGCAAAAATATTGAAATACGAAATCCGAGGTTTTTTTGCAAAATTCTGCTGGACTATAGCCCATGATTTCAAAATGCACCTTTTTGGCGAGATCGCAAATATGGTTTTCTGAGGTATTAATAACCACGAGTATCCCAAACTGAGTGCGTATTTCAAATTTCAGCTCTGAGATCCCTTTAATAGTAAAAATATTGAAATACGAAATCCGAGGTTTTTTTGCAAAATTCTGCTGGACTATAGCCCATGATTTCAAAATGCACTTTTTTCGCGACATCGCAAATATGGTTTTCTGAGATGCTGATAGGCACGAGTATCCCAAACTGAGTGCGTATTTCAAATTTCAGCTCTGAGATCCTTTTAATAGCAAAAATATTGAAATACGAAATCCGAGGTTTTTTTGCAAAATTCTGCTGGACTATAGCCCATGATTTCAAAATGCACTTTTTTCGCGACATCGCAAATATGGTTTTCTGAGATATTAATTACCACGAGTATCCCAAACTGAGTGCGTGTTTCAAATTTCAGCTCTGAGATCCTTTTAATAACAAAAATATTGAAATACGAAATCCGAGGTTTTTTTGCAAAATTCTGCTGGACTATAGCCCATGATTTCAAAATGCACTTTTTCCGCGACATCGCAAATATGGTTTTCTGAGATGCTGATATGCACGAGTATCCCAAACTGAGTGCGTATTTCAAATTTCAGCTCTGAGATCCTTTTAATAACAAAAATATTGAAATACGAAATCCGAGGTTTTTTTGCAAAATTCTGCTGGACTATAGCCCATGATTTCAAAATGCACTTTTTTCGCGACATCGCAAATATGGTTTTCTGAGATGCTGATAGGCACGAGTATTCCAAACTGAGTGCGTATTTCAAATTTCAGCTCTGAGATCCTTTTAATAACAAAAATATTGAAATACGAAATCCGAGGTTTTTTTGCAAAATTCTGCTGGACTATAGCCCATGATTTCAAAATGCACTTTTTTCGCGACATCGCAAATATGGTTTTCTGAGATATTAATTACCACGAGTATCCCAAACTGAGTGCGTGTTTCAAATTTCAGCTCTGAGGTGCTTTTAATAACAAAAATATTGAAATACGAAATCCGAGGTTTTTTTGCAAAATTCTGCTGGACTATAGCCCATGATTTCAAAATGCACTTTTTTCGCGACTTCGCAAATATGGTTTTCTGAGATGCTGATAGGCACGAGTATTCCAAACTGAGTGCGTATTTCAAATTTCAGCTCTGAGTTCCTTTTAATAACAAAAATATTGAAATACGAAATCCGAGGTTTTTTTGCAAAATTCTGCTGGACTATAGCCCATGATTTCAAAATGCACTTTTTTCGCGACATCGCAAATATGGTTTTCTGAGATGCTGATAGGCACGAGTATCCCAAACTGAGTGCGTATTTCAAATTTCAGCTCTGAGATCCTTTTAATAACAAAAATATTGAAATACGAAATCCGAGGTTTTTTTTGCAAAATTCTGCTGGACTATAGCCCATGATTTCAAAATGCCTTTTTTTGCGACATCGCAAATATGGTTTTCTGAGTTGCTGATAGGCACGAGTATCCCAAACTGAGTGCGTATTTCAAACTTCAGCTCTGAGATCCTTTTAATAGCAAAAATATTGAAATACGAAATCCGAGGTTTTTTTGCAAAATTCTGCTGGACTATAGCCCATGATTTCAAAATGCACTTTTTTCGCGACATCGCAAATATGGTTTTCTGAGATATTAATTACCACGAGTATCCCAAACTGAGTGCGTGTTTCAAATTTCAGCTCTGAGGTGCTTTTAATAACAAAAATATTGAAATACGAAATCCGAGGTTTTTTTGCAAAATTCTGCTGGACTATAGCCCATGATTTCAAAATGCCTTTTTTTGCGACATCGCAAATATGGTTTTCTGAGTTGCTGATAGGCACGAGTATCCCAAACTGAGTGCGTATTTCAAACTTCAGCTCTGAGATCCTTTTAATAACAAAAATATTGAAATACGAAATCCGAGGTTTTTTTGCAAAATTCTGCTGGACTATAGCCCATGATTTCAAAATGCACTTTTTTCGCGACATCGCAAATATGGTTTTCTAAGATGCTGATAGGCACGAGTATTCCAAACTGAGTGCGTATTTCAAATTTCAGCTCTGAGATCCTTTTAATAACAAAAATATTGAAATACGAAATCCGAGGTTTTTTTTGCAAAATTCTGCTGGACTATAGCCCATGATTTCAAAATGCCTTTTTTTGCGACATCGCAAATATGGTTTTCTGAGTTGCTGATAGGCACGAGTATCCCAAACTGAGTGCGTATTTCAAACTTCAGCTCTGAGATCCTTTTAATAGCAAAAATATTGAAATACGAAATCCGAGGTTTTTTTGCAAAATTCTGCTGGACTATAGCCCATGATTTCAAAATGCACTTTTTTCGCGACATCGCAAATATGGTTTTCTGAGATATTAATTACCACGAGTATCCCAAACTGAGTGCGTGTTTCAAATTTCAGCTCTGAGGTGCTTTTAATAACAAAAATATTGAAATACGAATTCCGAGGTTTTTTTGCAAAATTCTGCTGGACTATAGCCCATGATTTCAAAATGCCTTTTTTTGCGACATCGCAAATATGGTTTTCTGAGTTGCTGATATGCACGAGTATCCCAAACTGAGTGCGTATTTCAAACTTCAGCTCTGAGATCCTTTTAATAACAAAAATATTGAAATACGAAATCCGAGGTTTTTTTGCAAAATTCTGCTGGACTATAGCCCATGATTTCAAAATGCACTTTTTTCGCGACATCGCAAATATGGTTTTCTGAGATGCTGATAGGCACGAGTATTCCAAACTGAGTGCGTATTTCAAATTTCAGCTCTGAGATCCTTTTAATAACAAAAATATTGAAATACGAAATCCGAGGTTTTTTTGCAAAATTCTGCTGGACTATAGCCCATGATTTCAAAATGCACTTTTTTCGCGACATCGCAAATATGGTTTTCTGAGATATTAATTACCACGAGTATTCCAAACTGAGTGCGTATTTCAAATTTCAGCTCTGAGATCCTTTTAATAACAAAAATATTGAAATACGAAATCCGAGGTTTTTTTGCAAAATTCTGCTGGACTATAGCCCATGATTTCAAAATGCACTTTTTTCGCGACATCGCAAATATGGTTTTCTGAGATGCTGATAGGCACGAGTATTCCAAACTGAGTGCGTATTTCAAATTTCAGCTCTGAGATCCTTTTAATAACAAAAATATTGAAATACGAAATCCGAGGTTTTTTGGCAAAATTCTGCTGGACTATAGCCCATGATTTCAAAATGCACTTTTTTCGCGACATCGCAAATATGGTTTTCTGAGATATTAATTACCACGAGTATTCCAAACTGAGTGCGTATTTCAAATTTCAGCTCTGAGATCCTTTTAATAACAAAAATATTGAAATACGAAATCCGAGGTTTTTTTGCAAAATTCTGCTGGACTATAGCCCATGATTTCAAAATGCACTTTTTTCGCGACATCGCAAATATGGTTTTCTGAGATGCTGATAGGCACGAGTATTCCAAACTGAGTGCGTATTTCAAATTTCAGCTCTGAGATCCTTTTAATAACAAAAATATTGAAATACGAAATCCGAGGTTTTTTGGCAAAATTCTGCTGGACTATAGCCCATGATTTCAAAATGCACTTTTTTCGCGACATCGCAAATATGGTTTTCTGAGATATTAATTACCACGAGTATCCCAAACTGAGTGCGTATTTCAAATTTCAGCTCTGAGATCCTTTTAATAACAAAAATATTGAAATACGAAATCCGAGGTTTTTTTGCAAAATTCTGCTGGACCCATGATTTCCCATGATTTCAAAATGCACTTTTTTCGCGACATCGCAAATATGGTTTTCTGATATATTAATAACCACGAGTATCCCAAACTGAGTGCGTATTTAAAATTTCAGCTCTGAGGTGCTTTAAATAACAAAACTTTTGAAATACGAAATCCGAGGTTTTTTTGCAAAATTCTGCTGGACTATAGCCCATGATTTCAAAATGCATTTTTTTGGCGACATCGCAAATATGGTTTTCTGAGATGCTGATAGGCACGAGTATTCCAAACTGAGTGCGTATTTCAAACTTCAGCTCTGAGATCCTTTTAATAGCAAAAATATTGAAATACGAAATCCGAGGTTTTTTTGCAAAATTCTGCTGGACTATAGCCCATGATTTCAAAATGCATTTTTTTGGCGACATCGCAAATACGGTTTTCTGCGATATTAATTACCACGAGTATCCCAAACTGAGTGCGTATTTCAAATTTCAGCTCTGAGGTGCTTTAAATAACAAAACTATTGAAATACGAAGTCCGAGGTTTTTTGCGAAATTCTGCTGGACTATAGCCCATGATTTCAAAATGCAGTTTTTTGGCGACATCGCAAATATGGTTTTCTGAGGTATTAATAACCACGAGTATCCCAAACTGAGTGCATATTTCAAATTTCAGATCTGAGATCCTTTAAATAACAAAAATATTGAAATACGAAATCCGAGGTTTTTTTGCAAAATTCTGCTGGACTATAGCCCATGATTTCAAAATGCAGTTTTTTGGCGACATCGCAAATATGGTTTTCTGAGATGCTGATAGGCACGAGTATTCCAAACTGAGTGCGTATTTCAAATTTCAGCTCTGAGATCCTTTTAATAACAAAAATATTGAAATACGAAATCCGAGGTTTTTTTGCAAAATTCTGCTGGACTATAGCCCATGATTTCAAAATGCATTTTTTTGGCGACATCGCAAATATGGTTTTCTGAGATGCTGATAGGCACGAGTATTCCAAACTGAGTGCGTATTTCAAACTTCAGCTCTGAGATCCTTTTAATAGCAAAAATATTGAAATACGAAATCCGAGGTTTTTTTGCAAAATTCTGCTGGACTATAGCCCATGATTTCAAAATGCACTTTTTTCGCGACTTCGCAAATATGGTTTTCTGAGATGCTGATAGGCACGAATATTCCAAACTGAGTGCGTATTTCAAATTTCAGATCTGAGATCCTTTAAATAACAAAAATATTGAAATACGAAATCCGAGGTTTTTTTGCAAAATTCTGCTGGACTATAGCCCATGATTTCAAAATGCACTTTTTTGGCGAGATCGCAAATATGGTTTTCTGAGGTATTAATAACCGCAAGTATCCCAAACTGAGTGCGTATTTCAAATTTCAGCTCTGAGATCCTTTAAATAACAAAAAATATTGAAATACGAAATCCGAGGTTTTTTTGCAAAATTCTGCTGGACTATAGCCCATGATTTCAAAATGCACTTTTTTCGCGACATCGCAAATATGGTTTTCTGAGAAACTTATAGGCACGAGTATCCCAAACTGAGTGCGTATTTCAAATTTCAGCTCTGAGATCCTTTGAATAACAAAAATATTGAAATACGAAATCCGAGGTTTTTTTGCAAAATTCTGCTGGACTATAGCCCATGATTTCAAAATGCACTTTTTTCGCGACATCGCAAATATGATTTTCTGAGATACTTATAGGCACGAATATTCCAAACTGAGTGCGTATTTCAAATTTCAGATCTGAGATCCTTTAAATAACAAAAAATATTGAAATACGAAATCCGAGGTTTTTTTGCAAAATTCTGCTGGACTATAGCCCATGATTTCAAAATGCACTTTTTTCGCGAGATCGCAAATATGGTTTTCTGAGAAACTTATAGGCACGAGTATCCCAAACTGAGTGCGTATTTCAAATTTCAGCTCTGAGATCCTTTGAATAACAAAAATATTGAAATACGAAATCCGAGGTTTTTTTGCAAAATTCTGCTGGACTATAGCCCATGATTTCAAAATGCACTTTTTTCGCGACTTCGCAAATATGGTTTTCTGAGATGCTGATAGGCACGAATATTCCAAACTGAGTGCGTATTTCAAATTTCAGATCTGAGATCCTTTAAATAACAAAAAATATTGAAATACGAAATCCGAGGTTTTTTTGCAAAATTCTGCTGGACTATAGCCCATGATTTCAAAATGCACTTTTTTCGCGAGATCGCAAATATGGTTTTCTGAGAAACTTATAGGCACGAGTATCCCAAACTGAGTGCGTATTTCAAATTTCAGCTCTGAGATCCTTTGAATAACAAAAATATTGAAATACGAAATCCGAGGTTTTTTTGCAAAATTCTGCTGGACTATAGCCCATGATTTCAAAAAGCACTTTTTTCACGACATCGCAAATATGGTTTTCTGAGATGCTGATAGGTATGAGTATCCTAAACTTAGTGCGTATTTCAAATTTCAGCTGTGAGATCCTTTTCATTACAAAAATATTGAAATACGAAATCCGAGTTTTTTTTTGCAAAATTCTGCTGGACTATAGCCCATGATTTCAAAATGCACTTTTTTGGCGAGATCGCAAATATGGTTTTCTGAGGTATTGATAACCACGAGTATCCTAAACTGAGTGCGTATTTCAAAGTTCAGCTCTGAGATCCTTTAAATAACAAAAATATTCAAATACGAAATCCGATGTTTTTTTGCAAAATTCTGCTGGACTATAGCCCATGATTTCAAAATGCACTTTTTTCGCGAAATTGCATATATGGTTTTCTGAAATATTAGTAACCACGAGTTTCTCAAACTGAGTGCGTATTTCAAACTTCAGATCTGAGATCCTTTTAATGGCAAAAATATTGAAATACGGAATTTTATTATTTGTTAAGTTACCGTTGTCAAGTCTTGATTGTTGTCTGAGTTCTTTTACGCAATCCTGATAGTGTTTTTTTCATAACATAGTTTGACAAACTGCTTTTAGCATGGAAACCAAAACTTATCCATTTAGCAAATAATTGTTGTTTTTTTTTGGCAGAATTTTTACAAATCAATAAAGAGGTTATAAATCTCTTGTCCAGTTTTCGTCCCTGAAACTTTTATCATAAATGAAACACTTAAATTCACAAAAAGTTCCAAAACAGGCGATTACAACGATAACGTGACACATCGTTATTCAATTCTTGATAAAAAAAGAGATTGGTTTTATTTCCCGACCGAAATCATTGACCTTGGCATATTTTACATCTTCTTTTTTTTGCCCCTTTGTATATCTATAGACCTATAACTTTACGACAAATATTTTCGCGTATTTTTTTCCAAGAACGGCGAGAATTTAACGTGGATGGCTTCATTGAAAAAAAAACTGGATACTTTAACAGATAGAAAACATAAAAGGACATTCTTTATTCACAGAAAACATCACAAGGATTGAGAAGCAAAATGAATCTTAATGCTATAAATTTTGAAAGTCCTTACTAAAGACAGCTAAAATCAATTTAACTAATTTAAATTACTTTTCTACTTCAAAAGATTTAAAAATGAACTTTCAGCACCACAAGGAGTTCCCCTCGGATATCTCAAATTCGAGATAATTTTTAAATAATTTATTGACCGGCAATTGTTTTGAATTCAGAAAACCATCAAATAACATATTTTTGAAACTTACCAAAAGTCAACATTTAATGTTTTCGTAATCAAAGTCCGAAAAAGAAGAACAATTCATTATTTTATTTTTAATATTATCACAACCCTTGGTCAGATTTCAAGTGATCAACACTTTTATGATGTTTCAAATTCAATACTCAACACATTAAAAAAATATGCTCACTAAATTCTGAATGGGAAAAGCATTGGAAATACGCAAACTTTTTTATACAACTTTCGGATTGAATCATCGTATTTTCATTACACAAGCGACAAAATAACAATATCCAATTGAGATATCTTTCACAATTCGTATCTTTAAGATGTTCATCTATATGATTAAAATATCATACGAAACTGGATGAAAGACCGTAAAATGACGACAGTCTACGTTTTGGAGACACGCCGCGACTACACTGTTCACATATTTTGAGTGAACTAAATCTCGAATCCTTTGCAGGATGTAATAATGAAGGAAATTTGGTTTAACGGCGTGAATAATCTGTGGTAAATATTTCCCCTTTCTTTCGATGAACTGTGGTTGAGGATATTCGAATACGTTCCACAAATCTGGAGTACGCACAATCGACCATTTTTTTTAAGCACGTGTATTCCACACTCACTTGTTGAATGTTATTTTGCGATGGGATTCTGGAAGTCGTTAAGGTTTGTCTGTGGCCAATATTTCAATTGTATCCATTAGTTTGTGGACACATTTTTTTTATCTTTCAAATATTGCGGTAATCGAACTTAAATGAGCAAAACTCTTACACGTCCTGTTTGGGGCGAAATAATTACATCTGCAAGCAATGAAATAAGGTGCAGGATTCAAGTCATTCATCAACTTAGTTAACAAATTACATTGACTCTTTATTTCGCAGAAAAGGCAGCTTTTAGACTCTCACTCAGTCTATTTTGGTTTGGCTTCTTCTAGTAGTTCTTCTGATATGAATTTCTTAAACATTTAAGTAAGGTAACAAAGAATGTGCAGGTCTAAGCGGAGTGCCACATAATTCAGTCCTAATTTTGAAAATCAGCGAAATTCGGTTCAGATTCGCGCAACGAGGGTTCCGTACAATTTTGCCGGTATGTAAAAAGTTCGTCTTTCACGGAAATCGGCTCTTGGAGAGTTTTCCCGCGTTTGTTCATCTTAAGTACCCTTAAGGTTTACCATTGAGGTTTTGGCATATTTCGTATTTTTGATATTGGAACAAATTTACGGTTTTTGCCTCTAATTGGGCTGGGTGCGTTCCCCTTTATTCTGTATGGAGAAGGGTTTGTTAAAGTTTTTGTACATTATTGACGCAGTTACTCCAACATGAACCAATTACGCGTGTAGCTTCGTTTAGGTGCTGGGACATATGTATTAAAGTTTGACAGTATCAGATCTCCTAGTTATTTGTACTCTCGTAAAGTTTCGACGCATCCTCCTTGAACAGTCCACTTGGGGAGAGTACGATAACTTGGGCGCCAAAAATTGATAACGATTTCTTATAGAGGGGTCAAAAACAAGCATTTTTTACTATGGGAAGGGGGGTCTATCTCGCACCGCTTAGGAGGTAGGGGCAATTTAAAAAAAATGACTTAAAATGAAAAAAAAATAAAACTAATAACTACGGCAACACTCATAATAAAGAACTATACCAGCTTTGAAAGCCAGAAACACTTTCTTTAATCCTGGTCTTAAATCAAATAGTAAACCTTAATAGTTTTTGAAAAATTCGCATGCAAACTCAAAATTTTGATAAAAAATTTAAAAAAACAAGTTTAGACCAATTTTTTTCAAAATTGTGAAATGAAGTGCTTAATTTGCTTTTTGTAGTCAATGCTTGTATTAATTATGAATAGAACACAAAAAACCGAATGGTTTAAAGACTTGAACAGTATTAAATTGAGCCCATTGCATAAATTGATGTTCCGCTTTCTCTATTTCTTGATCTACGACAGTGCTTGGAAAATTATTTCAATTTTTAAATTTTTTATGATTCCGAATGAATGAAACATGAAAAATGGAAAAATTGCATTACTCGTAAATTAAAAAGCGTTGCAAAGAAGATCGTAACATCCGAAGATTTAGTTTGTTTACCACTGTTGTGGTTTCTTATCATTAACGAAAATCCAGAGGTCTTTCAAGAAAATGGCACGGAGGTTAGCAATCTCTTGAAATCGGCATAAAAATAGCTATCAAAATCTCCAAATAAAACTAGACTAAATGTTATCCTTTTGGAGCCATCTTTTTACCAGAAAAAAAGAGATCCGATGCAGAACATTTCCCCAGCTCGGAAGGAAGAGATTGTGGAAATCTCTCGACTATGTATTTTTTGAACTTAAACGACATAAAGACTATCACGCATACTACGAGCACAATAAGTACATCGTACTAGGTCGTAGAAATAATTTCGAAAATTCTTTATATCGAAACAACAATTTAAATTCCGCAATCAAAAGCTAATCTCTGGTCACAAATTTAACTTTTTCTCATTTCAAAATAACTTTCTTAATATTTTTACTAGAACAGTATTTATTTGTAAGTGACGTTTCAATGTTGGCTCAGCACAATTTTAACTTCCGGCTGTCTGTCCCTTACAAGTTGAAACACTTTATTGGTGAAGTTGAGAAACAACCTCAAAAACAGATTCAACTTCCAATGTAAAGCTTGTCCAAATTTGACAAGTCTTATCTTAACGCAAGACTGGCTAAAAATTTGGGTCATTGGTCCTATATTTTTTCTAACTCGATTGGTTATAAGTTGGACATTTTTGTCACAATTTCAGTAACAATCTGATTGCACAATTTCCATTCTTTTGGCAAACAAAATTCCCGCTCAAAATTAAACCACTGTGGTCACTAAGAAAATAAGCATTAAATGGAATTCAGAAACTACCCTTAAATATTTATATCGCAACGTCTATGAAAGAGCAAGAGTAGCGCGTGATCGAGGATGTTGGGAGATTGAAGAACAAGAAAGAGGACGTGAAAGAACCACTCAAGCAAAATGTTTTACGGCAACGAAGAATAAAATTCCGCTGGCAGGCAGCCTGAACGATTCGATGAAGTCGTCACTAGCCAACAATAGTATCTACCCTACCTAGACGAAGTAAAGACACAAATATATACTATATCATCTTAAGTCCAGTTAAGGCATTTTAGCTATCGAACTTTTTCAATGCGAAGGCGATGCCAAAATAAAGCTCTCAGAACTCAGTATTGTTAACTCAGTCCTGAAGAAAGAAAAAGTATCAATCTTTTCAACATTGCCTACCATATACTAAATTTTAACAAGTCGGAAGATTTTGGAAAAAACGCAAGCATCACCTTTTCATTAATTTCCAGATTGGTTTTGGTTTCTGTTTCTGTTTCGTCCACAGAGACGAAATGTATGAAACCATGTCTAGGTTTGACATCCCATCCAAGCATGTCCTTTTGATCAGGATGACGATGGAGAACTCAAGCAAAGCAAAGACGTCACCGACCCATTTGATATCAAACAACCTTTTTAGACAAGGTCATGCACTGTCATGCGGTTTCTTCAACATTATACTAGAAACAATAGTGCAAAAGTCCCATGTGAACACCATAGGTAAAATCTTTTTAAGGTCTGTTCAATAACTCGCATACGCGAAGATATTTATATAACTAGGCAACGTAGCTTGATGTCAACAGTGCTTTTATAAGTGTTCAGAAAAAATTCTAAGATGGGTTTGGCAGTGTACTAGGGAAAAAAAAACATTTGCTGGAAAGGACACCCAAATCTGACGTCTGGGTCAGAACGTTAACATAGACAGCTATAACTTTGAGGTAATTACGGACTTTGTCTGCCTAGGTTTCGCTGCAAATAAGATTATTACACTAACGCTGACGCTGAAGAACTTAAGTTCAAAAGCGGATGAAGGCGACTTTTGAAGTTTCGAGAGAAAAGTGCGAAAAATTTATATTAAATTCGCAAATCTTTTTTTAAATGATTCAAAGTTGAAAAAATATGTACTTAATTTTTTCAATTAATTTAATAAAATACGTTGATCGAATAGCTAAAAATTGATTTGGGTGCATGTAGGTTTCCCCGAATCATGAACTTCACATAACAAGTTTAAAAAAATATGTATTGGCTTGTTACTTTCCGACACCATCACCATCATTGGGTTATGAAAACATCATTCATTCTCTAGACAAATGCATTTCAACCAAAAAAATAAAATATATTACATATTTTCTTAAGCTGCCCCGTGCGAATGTATTTGTTTTCGCAATTTTGAATCATTTAAAAAAAACATTTGCGAATTTTAAAATCAATAGATCACAATTTTCTCTGGAAACAACCTAAGGCGCCTACATCTGCGTTTGTCCATGCTTTTGCACCATATAAGAGGATGGGGATGATGAGAGCGACTCTTTAGTTCTTCGAGAGAGGACTTTAGCTTATTGTTTTCTTTGCCCAAAGAAACCGCGATTTGCAAGAGGTATTTTTCGTCTGATATCAGCGCTGGTGTAGTTATCTGTATTTGCAGCAGGGCTTGGACAGACAAAGTCACAAAATTTAAATCACCCTATCAAATGTTACCTTACAGGGATTCATTATGCACAGACGAAATAAATTTACATTCGATAGCTTAAATTGTTCTCGAGTAAGGCTTGACGAAAAAATCCGCACAAACGTACGTACGTACACACACACAGTCATCTTTCAAAAAACAATGAAATTCGACTTCTTGGACCCCGAAACGCGTAGACATGTAAAGATTTGGAATTCCGAATATAGGATCGATTACAAGAACTTCCTGATGGGAAGTTAACAAAGGTCCTGAACAAGCTTAAGTAAATAATTTTGAAGTATTTTTGGTTCTCGAGTTTCATTTCGTTTGATTCTTAATTCTATCATTTAAATAACTTTCGCCTGGAAATTGTATTTTGTTACTTTTGCTAACGAGTTACCTGGAAAAGTTCAATCGAGTTTCAAACATTTGTTTCGTTCTCTGTGAAACATTTTGTTTATGTTGTTTATTTGCGCCTTTAGGAATAATTAATTGAAAGACAAACAAAGAGTTAGAAGAAAAATAAAACCTGCTAATTAAATGTAAATGGTTCAACCCTAAATGTCAGGTTAATATAATTTGAATGTGTATAGCCCGGAAGACCCGTGTGACGCGTGAAGGATATTTCTTTTTATGCCTTTACTTTACTTTTTAAAACTTGAAGTGTATTTGTATTTTTGTTACAAACAAATTTTTCAAAGCCACACACAAAATCTAAAGCTTTGTTTTTTTACGTAACTATTTTTGTTCATATTAATTTTATCGTTAAACGAGATGTTGAAATGTATTCTTCAAACACTATTAAACTTGTGTTAAGCTAAAGGTAAAACAAAGCAGGCTAAAAAATATATTTTCAAAATAAAAAAATGGGCTCCGCAGAAATATGAGATGATTTTTGTTTTTGTGAATCCTTTTTTTAAAATCAAACTTACGGGCTCGTCAAACGTTGTCCTGACCGCACGTTGGTTTGTGTTCACCAAACGCGTTTTTGACGTTCGATTTTTCAATAAACAGTACAGTCATCAACGCAATTACTTGGACAACGTAAGTCTAATACGAAACCAGTGAGTTATTAAATAATTCTTTTGATTTGTTGAAGTCTTAATCTCCTGTTTATCTTCAAAGAGAAAAAAAAAAAAAACAAAAGCGAAATCCAACTAATAGAAGAGAAAAACAAAAGAAATAAAATGAATAATCACTGAAAAAATATTCGGACACAATTCGGACAGTTAACGTGTCTGAAACCTTAAAAAGTTGCATTTATTATACGATCAGTTGAACTTTAACTATTAATGCAATTATTTTTCTAAGTTGAATTAACTTCTTTCGCGGCAAGGACTATCAATTTTTTTAAAGACACTTTTGAATGTCACTCGTTGCCGCATCATTATGAAATGGCTCCAAGTGTCATTCGCCGATCGTCCGATTTGTTCTTGAATTTTTGAAATGCGGACCTTGAGGTGGCTATTTCAATACATCCTGTGAAATGCGCGACAAATTTTTTTCAAAACTTTTTCTGCTGGCGGTATCGATCATATTTTCCTACGTCTAAATAAAAATAACAATATTGTCTTCAAAAGTGAAGTGCACAATTTCGAAATTACTGACCACCACTTCTGTATACTTAATATTGAAACAACTTTATCTTCTAGAAAAACGTATTCTAAGTAAGACTCAAGTTGACTATGGAAACCTTCGGGAAACTCTCAGGTATGAATTTTTGAAATCAGATTTTGCGAAAAATGATCATTCTGCGGCCTATGAACATTTCATTTCTATCCTTTGTTAATTAACCTTCTTTTGTTAACGGACAGCGTAATTCATTTTTAAAACCCTGGTTGACTTTTCGTTTATTTAATCACATTAGAAGCAAAAAAGAGGATGCAAATAAGTGTAAGGAATGCCCACAAAACACTGGTTAAAAAATGTATTACATCAAATTGGGCAAAAAAAATAAGATTATGATTGCTCAAGCACGTGACACTCACTACACAAATCACTTAAGTCCATGTAAGAAAGACTAAAAAAACAGGTGCTAGTTAACACTGTTCTGAGCAGGAAAAAGAAGTTCAATGATATTCCCAAATAAATTCGATTTCTTCTTTGTCAATATCTAAGAGACTTTAAAACTCTCTGAGCCACTTTCCAGTGCAATATTCGTAAATCGTAAAAATCGGAAATCGTAGAAGTATAAGCGACTATAGACCTATTTCTCTACTTCCTAAGATGTCAAACATTTTCAAAAATTTAATGAAATCACTTTTTTCGCAAAATCAATAGAGCTTTAAACTGGGTAAATCCACAGAAGATGTCGTTTTACAAGACTGATGTGATTTGTTTAGTGGTGTTAACACAAGTCAGTCAACAACGGGTCTATTTATCGACATGACGAAAACATTCGACATGGTTGATCTGAAATTATTATTACGTAAGCTATTCTAAACTGGTTTTAGAAGAATAGTACATGAATGGTTCAAGTTGCATTTGGGTTGCATTTAGAGTGCTTCAATTGAGATCAAAAATGTCGTTCCACAGGGATCCGAGCTGCGACCTACACATATTGTTCCACGTTTTCATTACCTCTCTGTTCATCCAATATTTATATGGCAATCCACAAACTCATTATCACCTGCATGAAATGACACTTAAAAAAAAATTCAAAATACTTTATCTATCTTAACTTTCAAACGAAAGATTTGATTTGAATAATTTCAATATGAATTAACATGTACATGTGGATGACCCACGTCGATTATGAAGCTATTAAGTTGACTAAAGTACCTACTATAAATAGGTTATCTCGCGGACTTTTTTTGGGAGAAGGAATTTCGCAGCGTACGCCAAAAAATTTCCTAAACATGCAAATTTTCATCACCTTCGGTTATGATCATCGTCATATTTCAGTTATTGTATACAAAACTTTAATGGATTATACAGCTTTACATTTCTTATGAATCACTGTATCCATCCGATCAGTAGATTTTCAGTTTATCGCGTTCAGACATACAGGCACAGGGAAATTTTATTTTATAATTTTTAGTGATGATCTAGAAGCTATTTCATCTCTTCTGCGATAGATGAATATGTTTAGAAGCTATCCTTGTTTATAAATTTTGCTATGCTACCGCACATTTTAATATGAATATGACCTCGGAAATTTATGTTTCCTGTTTCAGTTTGGAGGCTTGATGAGACAGTCGTTTTCTAATATGACAATAATTCTTCGTCGTTGCTGATTATCGCCCTACGGCTCGAATTATTTGTACTTCTATCGTGCAAGTAAATTTTAATTTTTACATATGCTGATATCGTACCAGTTCTGCCTTTTGTGGGTCACCCAGTATGTCTCCACCTTGTTGGAAACTTTAGGTGTTTTTTTTGCCAGCTTTTTTTAATGTATTTAACGAATCGATTTTGTGATCACATGTATGAAGAGATACTAAAATATTAACATTCTCAACATTTGTATACATTTCAACAAACATATTTATAATTTCTGCTTTGATCAGATTCTCCCGGATCTGAATATTAAAAATTAAAATATAGTATATTGCTACTGGAATTCTGGCCCTAACCTTACAAGCATGTAAAGCCATTTTGTAGGCGACAAGCCGATAATTTGAAATCCTTTTATGTCAGTTTTGAATGTCTTTCACATAGAATATTTTCACCCCATCGAGTTCTTAAATTATTAAAGCAACTCGTTCCCTAAGCGCTCTGTTCTATCATTGCACATCTACAACAAAAATTCCCCCACCTCATTCTCATTTTTCTAAGCATCAATGCTTTTCCTGAAATTAGATAACCCAGCAACAATGTACCTATTTGATATTATTCGATACTCCATGTTCATTGTTGCGTGAGTGCTTAAATGTGTCCAGGACACCCCATCATAGTCATAAATTCGAAATGAATGAAAGTGAGCCAGTTTATTTTCATCTAAAAATCGTGTACATTGTTATTGCAAATTAATGTCAAGCAATCGCACATTTCCTTTTGGATCCATTCGTTGAGGTGGTTGTCCTTTCACGAAGAGGCGGTGAAGTTAATTGCTTCTGTCATTCGGACTAAAATTGACAGACGCCCTCGCATTATTAAAAATTACGGAAGGAAATAAATTTTTCGAAGCATTCCATTTACAGCCAGAGAGTCCATGTTTTCAAGTTAACCTAACTCACAAAAAGTTTATCCTACGGAACTCACAGAATCTAAATATATACTTACATTAATAAAGTTCGCCAAAGGACCTTGGTTATTGTGATTAATGTTTTTCTGAATTAATTAATCGTATTACTGGTTTCGGTTGCAATGAATTCATAAATATTTGAGAACTGCAACGAAGAAGGATACTAATCAAAGTTGTGTCTGAATTGTTCCCAAAAGAATGATTGTATTTCCTTAAGGCTTGGAATCCATTGTATGTGTGTAGATATGCTCTAGGAGGACATGGTAAATGTTACCATGCATTTATTAAAGCAATTTCATGCTATTTGATTACGGCAATAATTCAAGTATTTTTAACTATTAGGCTTCCTTCGGATGGCTGATAGGTTATTACCCCTCCAATGGCACGGAAGATCTCCAAAAGGGAATAAATAAATTACAAAAAAGAGCAACCTTGCTAAACCCAGACACAGTTGAATTGAACATTCTGGACGTGCGTAGAATAAGCTTTATCTTTAAGACTTTAAAATTTGTTTGGGTGCGTTTTGGCCTGCCCACGGCATCAACTTTACATTTAATGGTGGAAAAAAAAATAATAAGTGCGCTTCAATATTAACGTTCTGTTAAATGTGGTCGAAAAACCCATTGTGAATCGCTGCAGTCGAAAATACAAGAAACAGCAGACTTTTAGAAACTAATTTATTAAACATTTGCTGACCCTTACAAGTTTTAAAATATTAGATTTTTATGTTTTTCTGAACTTTGCTGCTCGATTCCTTGGGGGGCAGTGGCAAAGTACATCTTGCATAGTTTCATCATTATTTTTATTAGCCCGGCATCTGCGGCGGTTCCAATGGTACAGTACACTGTCACAACTTTATTGTCCTAACATGCTGCAAAAGAAAAAAAATCATCATCAAATGTTTTTTTTTCATTTTTAAGGGATCCTTACCCAAAGGGTGCCAACAGAACCCTTTTACTTAGCTTCCGCTTAAACCGGCCATCCGACTGGTCACAGTGCTGTATCTTCCGAACCATAATGTGTAGACGCTTGCAATTTTGTTTGAATGATTTGGCTGATTTATTTATTATTTCATTTAAGTTGCATACACATGAGTAAATTCAAAATTTATTATTAAACAATTTAAATAAAAATTACAAGCAATCAGTATCTTGTTACCGAAATAAAAAAATGTCTTGAAATGCCTTTTAAACAATATTAAAAGATGGGGTGACCTTTTAAGAAATTACTAAAGCTAAATAATTTTTATCAAATTAATATACAAAACAATTATATGAAATTAAGACAAAGCTTTTTAAAAATAAAGGAAAATAGGTTTTATAATTACAATAAAATATTTTATTATTGGTTTTAATAAAGCAAACTTATGACTAAAATTAAAATTAAATCAACACGGAAGCAAAAAACATTAAACAACGTGAACGTTTTGAAAAAGAAAACACTTGTCACTGCAACTCATGATTTCATTTTACGTATCACAAGATATTCCAGAAGAACAGATACAGCAACGCAATTTGAATCTTTGACACTTCGGTGCGTGAAGGTAATTATTTAATAAACGATCATGTAGTGAGGAAAAATTCAAAATCTTGGAACTAATAATCAAGTTGGGTTGAACAAATCAAACACTTAAGAAATGAAGATCTCAATTTATTTCGGAAACCGCATCAAAACTGTTTGAGCTCCTTCAAAAAGAATAGGGCCCAAAACTAAACCTTGTGTCAACCCTTAATTGAGAAGTTTATATCACTTCCGATTTCATCGATCATACATAACTCTTTGTGATCTGTTTTTGAGGTAAGATTTAAAACTTTCTAGCATGAATCCAAGAAAACAAAAAACATGATTGACCATACCGAATTTTTCCTTGATTTCCTTCAATAATCCAGATGTGCCCTTCTTCCATCAAGGTTCGACATATTTTGGTTATAAATTGTAAAAGTGCGTCTTCAATTTATTTGCAATTTTGAAAACCAAATTGATTTGGATTAAAAAATGTCGGTTGATTTTAGAAAGCTCCTCTTTTTTAACAATTTTTCTCAAATTTACCTTAGAACGGGAAGAAGATAGATAGGCCTTGATTACCGATTATTTTTGGCCCGAATTAAGAGATATGGACTTGGACGGCATGTGGCTTCAACAGAATGGTGCCACATGCCACACAGCAAATCTTTCAATCGATTTATTTTATTTAAAAAAATAAGTTGTCAAGTCCTTATTCGAAAACCCTTTAGATGTGTTAAACTGTGTAAGATCCACATCATCCCCAATCGCTTTTTATGATTTTTTTAGTTCTGTTGTCTAACATATTGGAACCAATGCCCTTAAAGCCAGTCGAAAGATTCGCCATAAGTAATTCCACAGATTCCTGTCTCGATTCTAACCATGCTTCGTTTACGAAATCAATAAATTCAATGATCCTGTGCCATGAGTCCCTTTTACTTACTTCGTTACACGATACAAAAAGGCTTTGGACTCACAGACCTTTATGGTCTTAGGTATGGCCTCAAAACAAAGCTTATCGTGGGCACTTGGGAAAAAGAGCATAGGGCTTGAATTGGTCAAAAGTCTTATAGACAGATGATTCGAACTGTGGAATTTTTGGACAAAAAGCAGAGCTTACGTTCGTTTCTTTGTCCAAGCAGTATAACATGGTGGTGGTTCCCATACGGAAAAGGCATAGTTGAACAACAAGATGGAAAAGGAAGCCTGAAAGGACAAAAGAATTCTCGGAAAAATGCGAACAATTGCACTATTCTTTCATCAGTGAGTTTTGATGTTCAAACGAAACCACGCTGACTCCACGTTCGGGCGCCAATTAATTTAATTAACCATTTTTATAACATGAATTGTGTTGTCATAGACAGAAGAGTGAATTTTTATGAAACAAAAAATATATGAGAGAGAAAAAAAGAAATAGATACATACATAAAAAATTTGCGTTGCGGAAGAGTGTGCTGCAATTTATTTACTTGTACTCTTTGTCACGTAAACTCCTTTCAAGTACAGATTTAGTCTCGTGGAAGGATGTGTACATGTTGGCAAACAAGTCTTATCATTTAATTGATATCTCATAACAAACATTTCTATAATCTTCCTGCTTTAGGAATTGAATACTTCCCTTAATTTTCTTAAAATTAAAGCAGATTAACAGCAATAATATTTGTGAACGTGGGTTTCACTTTTCACGCTCTTTAACTAGAAAAGTGGTGGTGCCCATTATAAACCTGATTCTTCATTTACAAAACATAAAGTCATGGCAACGAGCTCGATTAATTCTCATTAGTATGTCTGCATTATCCCCTAGATTTTGCGAGAAAAGGAGCTAATTAAAACAGTGGGTTAAACAGAGGTTTCAGTTTGGTAGTTAAATAGAATTTATGGCGATTGTAAGTTGTAAATATGCTGATACTACATCCACAAGGGATGTGCGTAAAGGATTGTTTTTTATTGTAAAAAGGCATCAGAAGACTAGACATTTTTTAACTTCCCGACTAAGTCCGATTTTTGGAATTCAAAATTTTTTCATATCTCCATGTTTCGAGGTCCCAGGCATCAGATTTCATTGTTTTTGAATTTTTTTTTGTTTGATTTTAAATTTTAATTTAATTTTATTTCATTTTATTTAAATTTCCAAAAATAATCCAGTGTCAGTTATGATTGCCGACTGAGCTTTTGATCGTGCTCGTAATTGAGTTCGTATGGGTTTGGCGGTGTACGAGGGCAAAAAGAAGCACAATTTGTCATCAAGAAAGGACACCCAAATCCAACGTCTTGGTATTCTGACCAAGATTACCATAAACAGCTATTACTTTGAGGTAGTTAGGGATGAAAACACAGATAATTACACCAGCGCTGAAAACAAAGGAAGAATACCTCAGGCTAAAGAAGAAATTATGCTATGCCCTTTCTCGAAGAACTACAGTATCGCTGCATTTGTCCAGGGAATGAATGACGATTTCAAAACCCAAATTGAATTTGGTGGTGGCGGCAAATAAAATAGCACCTACATTGTTTTTTTATCTTGAGATAGGATGTTTATGGTATGGGCAAGTCTAGTCGCACCCTAACAAATTTTTTATATTTTTTATTTATTTGTCACAGAGACATACTTTAAACCTGATAGTGAGAGTTAAATTTCTAATATACCAAAATACAAATTAATAAGAAATGACAGAATAACTTTAACCATCGGCGGCGGAAAAGCTGTTTATTAAATGACTTCACTAAATTGTAAAATAATCGCGAAATCTGAAGGTTTAGGTAACGAATTTCTTCTCCTAGAAGTTCAGATGGTAACGCTATGTGCATGTCGGATGTTGCTTATAATCCAGATAAGAAGTTCTCCATAGTAACATTTTCCAAAACACTTCTACGCAGTTTACTGCGTTTTATGAACACATTAATCTCTGCGGAAATTTTAATGTAGATCTCCTCAAGAAATCTTCTTTGACTTCTCGATATCTTGATGACGTGGCAGTATTTTGGCTTGCGGCAGTGAAGTCCTTTGCAACGCGCTTAGCACCTATTGTTTCCCAATCAAAACCAAAATAAATCTGAGTTTTAAACCACTGCAATTCTTTTTCAATTCTTCTGCTTATCCATCTGATCACTTTGTAAAAAATCCATTTTACGAGTAGTCATAGCCCGTTGAAAAAAAATAGTTTCCAACAATTGCACTTTGTAGAGAAATTTAGTTTGAAAAAAAAGTATCACTCTCCATTACACAAGGCTTAAAAGCAAAGTCACAAACAAGGAAAATATTCGTTTCCCTTCGATAAACAATTTTCCAGACACTAGGATGAATATGTTTGGATAGAAGACCGTAAAAGATTCTGATGCTCCCATTTATGAAGTGTTTGACTACTGTAATGTTCATCTTGTTATAATATTAAAATTGTTCCTTCGTGTCGCTACAAATAATTTCGGTATGTATGTATGCACTTAAACCATCTGACTGTTTGCATAATATAAATATTTAACATTAAACTCGTATTGAACAAATACAATTCAATTGAAGGTAAACCAAACATATTTATTTAAAACGGGTCTTGAAATTATGTCCCACAATAGATGTCCTTAGGGTTGAGTAGTTGCAAGAATTTGGTTATCGATCAACATTTTATGCAATGTGAATCATAATAATAAAGTCACAAGATTTGGAAATATTTGCTGCCCGTGACTGTGTACGTATTTTCCCAAAAAGAAGGCATACACTTTCAGGGAATTTAAGGAAACTCCAAAATGATTTTTTAAAATCTTGGAACTGAATTTTGAAGCACTTCGTCTAAACCGACTTTGCTGAAATCTTGCATACACCTTTATTTTTGATGAATTGCGTATGATGTATATTTTTTCAACCCTGTTATTATGGGTGTCAAATGAAAAAGCTTGAAGTTTAGGAAACAATAAAATGAATGACGTAATGGTGTATTAAATTTTCTTTTCAATCCCTTTTCACAGTGGTTAACAGCACAGCAAAGCCACCAAATACGATTTGATTCGTCATCATAAAGTCTCTGGTCCTTGAACGAAAATCGAGGATCAGACGATAGAGGCAGACGGTGGGACCCCGTAAGGCGGCTATGAGAACTATGTAATAAAGCGAGGCAACCTGGTAAGGACTAATTTGATTCGTCTTGACAGAAAGTCTGGTTCTACGGTCTGATGATTAAGTTGGTCGGTATATAAATAAAGTCCTTTCAATAAAATAATAATAAATTAAATAGATATTACATGACTAGTTATTTAACAACATAAATACTAAAAATCATAATTAATTAAAATAAATATATGATAATATTTTTAAAACAAGCTTTTTTAGTTGTTTTTAAAAAAGAACTTATTTATTAAAATCGAGTTGCATTTTATATTTTTTTCCTCTTTAAAACTGATTGTTTAAAAAAAACATGCATTCATTTATAAACAAATGATTAAAATATTACAAAAAGTGTCACAACCTACTTTTTTCTGTAAATTTGGGAGAAATGGGTTCCGGAGTGACGTAAACAATGACAGCAAAAATAAATTATCCTTTCAAGGCAAGGAAGCTCAATAGCAAAGACTCATGTCAACATCTTTCGGCGCCCAAAAACTGTGAAAAAATCAAAGAGGACGCGCAGGTAAAGCAAGAATATCCTGAGAAAATAATTGACTAAAATTAAGTCCAAAAGCAGGGTTTCTCAGCCAGCATGATGACACTCAGAAGCAAATAAAAAAGTGTAGTTCATAAGATATTGATAAATGAAAATGAAACCTGTTCTGGAGCCAGTTGAAACGACTGTTCGGAAAAAGTTAAATAATCAATTCGTTCGAACTTGCCTTTCTCGAAAATTGAGTAAAGGCGACAGACAATTTCAAAAGAAAGATACATTAATCAAATATATCCACAATGCGTTTGTCGGAATTTTACTTGACTTTTAAAAGCAACTTTATGATTCAAATCAAACCAGGCATAGGCATTTAAAATAAATTTAAAAAAAAATTTTACCTTTTATTATACAATTTTTCATGTGGCCTCATCTCAGTGGCGCAACTTTGCATAGCCCTTTTTAAGTACAGGTAACCATATATATATAACGCGGGGTTCTAGCTAACTAGAATTAACTAGCAGTCATTCTTAGTTTTTTGTTGGCTCTCCAATACACTGGAAGGATGTTTTTGTTGCATCCTTTCATAGCTCTTGGATTATATGATCGATAAATAAATATTGTCTTGCTCATGGAATCACCAGATGCATTACTGCACAGTAAGAATGTTTTTCGGTCTTTAGAAAACTTAAAGCCAGGAGATGTTTTTTCATTTTTCGAAATAAAGGTTCTGGTATGCTTTTTTTTGCACCACAAACTCGTCTCATCAGCATTGAACACTTGTTTTGGTAAATTATAATTTCTCCGAGGTCTGCTCGATATTTACCTGCTGCATCTGCGTCTACGGATGCACGTTCATGTCTTTTTTGAATTTTTACAATACATAAAATAAATATCAATAAGGTCTACAAAACTAACTTATTCGCTTTGATTTTCATAAATCAAATTTGTTTTTTGTTCGTTTTTTTCTGGCACGTGTTTTTTGTGTCCGCATTTTGCGAACCGTGTTGGAGCGAAAACGCGTTGTAGAAGGGTTACCTGTACCTCATTATTTACTTTTAGGATATTCTTAATGACTTTCTAATATAGCGAAACTTGGCCTCAGATATGATGACCTCATCCTAGTGATTTGCAGTGTAGCGAGATATAAAACTCCTTTACCTCTCAAGAAAAACTTATCAATTTAAATCACTCCTCAGCACATTCTCATGCAAAGAGGCCAGTTCATCATCTTCAATTCTTGGCCCATGTTTATCGCATGTCTATCACACAAATTAAATGCAAACACTGCGTACGAATGCTATAAGAAAAAAAAACAGAAAGAGACATTTACAGAAACGCTATCTAAATACAATTAATGAGAATTGTTTGTTTCTTAATTACATGTCATTCTTGAGTTGAGTTTTACCTTAATCATTCCTGGTTGTCAGCATGAGAAGCTTGTGATGCAAACAAAAAAAAAAAACATAACCAACGAATGGAGGCATTTCATTTCCATCGACATGTGTTTATTTAGCGGAAAATTACATCAGCGACAAGTCAGGAAAATGTGCTTTCAACTTCAGAAACTATTGTTACTATGCACACGATGACTATCGAGATGACAATTGATATGATGTACAGCAATGTTAATCTTGGTGTAGAGTAAAATCATCCCGCCGATTGTAATTTTTTTTTTAGAGCTAATGAAGGAATCGACTGCACGTATTTGGCTCATGTTTTGTCAGTAAAGAGAGTGTTTTAGCGGGGAAGGTTAAGGTGTATAATAAATCCGTGTGAATTGCATAAACACTCAAGAAAGTTGTTAAAACATCCGCTCTGGCAGTTAAATGATAATTGAAATATTATATGCCAAAAATGACGCCCTTAAATAATTTCACAAAGCAAGTCCATTAAATGTAAATTAATTATAATTCATAAGCTTTTAGCTTCACATAAAACACTTATTGTATAATATTAAGATAAGTTGTGGATACCAAAATACAACACAAAATAATTGAGCAAAAAATGTGGGGAGGTGCGAGTCGAACACGCACACAAAGGGTTCCGTGTTTTTTTTTTTATCCCACCTATTTTAAACTTTGTATTATTAATATTACTTGTTGTTATAACAGCTATATGAATCAACATTCAAATGTCCATCAATAGCGATTCTGAAGATAGAGCCCTGTTGCAGACGGACTGACAACGGAGACTTATTTTTATGATTCCCTTGGCAAATTTTTGACACTTAAGCCTTAAAAGTAATGCTCCTCAATTTCATCATGGTTTTATTCGTTTTGCCTTAACTATTCCTTGACTACGACCAATAAAAGTCAATTTGAAAATTTTGTGAACGAACCAACAAAAAAAAAACAAATAATCAGTCTGACAAATTTAATTAATATTATTATTAATAATAATTAATTTCTAATATTCAGCAATTGGTCATGTTGACTGTTAAACTCATATTCTCTTAAATGCCGTCGTCCTCTTTCATGCCAAGTCGAAGAACACAATTTTTTTTTTTGAATGATCAAATTTGGTTTGGTTTTCGCTTCCTAAGCTCGATTCGGGCACCAGGCGCACATAAATCTCTGTAAGTAAAATTTACGAATTCGACATGCACGAAGATTAACGTTGGTCTCTTTCGCACTTGACTGGTCTTCCTATAGCCATCTCTATTTATTTAAAATAATCGAACAAACACAATCTTGAGAGTGGGTGGGTGTATGTGATACACTGATCTTCGAAATAGAGGGGCAAGTTCTGTTTTCTCTTCACATAATGTAGGCTTTCGCCAAAGTTAAACTAGGCAAACTAACTTGACACCCATATATTGAAATCAAAAATATTCGCATTCAGTTCCATTGAATACTAAGACGTTCATGCTTCCATCGGTTCAGTCCACGCCAGCAGCTTGATTAGAGTGGATGTTGTTTGATGATTAAGATTCGTGTCATAATTTTTACAAATTCTTTTGCGAATATTCTTTCCCGAAATTTTAAGAAAACAAGTTCTGCGAATGTTATTTCAAATCTTAAGAATTTCCCATCGTTCGCAGCGTTAGGTTTATAAAAATGTAATATTTTGAACTTTTCCAAAATGCTCATTAATGATCTCCAAAAAGTTCCATCGCGATCAGTAAGCAGTGCGCCAAGAAATAATGAAAACCGATAAAAACATCTTCGTCACTCATTTCAAGCTGGTAAGATTGAGTTGGGCGCAATCCGTCCACACCCATGACCTCTACAAACGTCCACTCGCCTGCTGACAGTGAACTGAGCTGATTTATGTCAAAATATTGCAAAGATGTAACAGTAGGTGGGGAATTTTTACGATTTGAATATATTGGTGTCAATCAAGTTTGCCTAGTTTAACATTGGCAAATACAATACAAGCGTAAGCTTACATTGTTTGAAGAGAAAACAGAACTTGCCCCTCTATTTCGAAGATCAGTGTCAGTGTAACACTTGACACCCACCCACTCTCAAGTTTGTATTAGTAAGGTTGTTTTAAATAAAAAGAGATTGATATAGGAAGACCAGTCAAGTGCAAAAGAGACCGATGTTAGTCTTCGTAAAGGTCCAATTGGCAATATTTACACGCAAAGAATACTTGCTGAGAGTTATGAGCGCCTGGTGTACCAATCTAGTTTAGGACGCGAAGCCGATTAGATTAATTCAGTCAATTTCTGAATTTGAGTCAATTTGAATTTGAAAAGTCAGCTTTTGGATGAACATGGATGTGGTCGGTAATGACTTAACTTCTTTTTTTAGCATTTTTTTCGAAAAAGGACTCATTAGAACGTTGGAGAATAGTTGCGGCACGATTAAGATGAATATGGAGAAGTTATTACTTTCTGTGTTTGTGGAAGAAATGTATTGAATCTAAAAAGGAACATGGTTTGTGAAATTTGGGCGTAGGTGGAACCGATGAATTTTAGCTTAATTCCGGGTCGGTCTTAACGAAACTATGTGAAATATAGCTTGCAAATGGCCTTTATGTGTTGCGCCTTTTGACGCTAGATTCGTTAAGCATGATTCTTCCTGGTAAAGGAAGGATATCAAATGAAGAAGGAATCTGAGAAAATTTTCGTTTCAATTTTACAGTCATGCACCGCTTATTATGCTTATGCCTATTCTATTTTATGTACATTCCAAAGGCGTGACAATAAAGCATGTAAAATGAAAACTTAAAAATACTATTTGGGTACTCAATTTTTCAAAGCAAATAAGAAATTCTGAATGAGCTTAGCACCGACCGCGTCCTTTCTATCTGCTGACGTGGACTTAACTGATGAAAGTAAAGGAATCAAAATTGAGTGGGGAATTTTTAGATTTGAATGTAGTGAAGGCAAACTTGCCAAGTTAAAAAAAAACAGGAAATCCTAAGTTGCGTGAAGATGAAACCACATTTGTGCTCTTTTACGAAGATCGATGTGACACCCACACTCACCCAATTTACTTATCTTTTCATAATTCCAACAACGACGAGAGTTACGAGGGGGCAAATTTTGCATAGCAAATAAACACGCTACGGCTTATGAGCGCCGGGTGCTTTAATCGAAGTTAAGAAACGAATAATCTGATTTTTATACTTACAATTAAAGTTTTTTTCCGAATGGGCTTGGTCCATGAAAATGTTCGTGGATCGAGGGTGGCTTTTTTTTTCCTGAAAATTATAAAAGTATGGAAAGGATAGGAAGGGTGATTGTAGTTCAATTACATGGTTGTGGATCGATTTTTTTATTTTTATGATTTATTTGAAACATTTGTCTTGTAATAAATTTAATACAAAGTTAATAAAATGAGTTGAACAATAAAATTCTCTTTATTCACAAATTTTTACAATGATTTTGGATTAGGTTGTTGGTGCTTATCGTAAACTGATGGATGAGGCATATGCTGGTAACCTGCACACAAGAAGACAGCAAGCTTTCGAGCTACGTCTGAAGTTGTCTGGCTTAAAACCTGTAAAGAAATGGAAGGTTACATTTATTAAACATTTAAACATTTAAAGAAACGATATCACTTATTACGAACCTCGTTGCAAAAGATATAATCCTAGGGTTTTTTTTTGCATTTTGGAATTAGGGTAACTTTCAAAGAAGAAAAGTGTACAAGGGACTAATATGGAAAAAGTGAGGCACCAAGAGTGGGTTTTCGGGTGGCTCATCTGGTCAAATTATTTGTGAGGATAATTAATTGCCTCCTAGATAATCGCATTTTGTGACCGATATGTGTAACTGTAATTGACCAACCCTTGGCATCGTCAATTTCTTCAGCCACCTCTGGGTCGTCGTACTCTGTTTCGTCTTGCGTTCTAGTCTTCAGTCTGATACCAGTCGCATCGTCACCATCAGCATTATTGTCCTCATCGGACGAGTTCCCATCGTCGTCTTCCTTGGTTTTACTGCTTCTGGGTTTGCCCTCATCTGGTGCTTCGTAGTCCTCTCGATTGAGTTCGTCAGTATTATTCTCAGTGCCTTTTTTCTTCTGACCATCGTCCATATCGATTCTAGAAACAGGCATTGATCCTTTCAAACGTAATCGGCATGAATGTAAAAAAAAAAACTTACAGTACACTCTTGCTTTTGGCCGACTTAATGATCGAGCGGAACAGCTGCTTGAAGAATGTACCTGACATGTATTTGAGGACCTTAGCAGAAGTCATCCTGGTAGATATGGATTAATATATATTCCTGTCGCGAATCCTTTCAACTTACATTCAAGGATATCGGCTAATGTGACGCGATTCAGTCGGATCCTGAGTTTGTCGGCGTTCTTGCTCTGATTTGGTTGCACAGGGATATCCATCGAAGGGGTTTTAATATTTGCCGAAGCTAGCATCAGGATTTCCCTTAAGCGAGGAATACCTAGGGTGACGTTCATTTCACCACGACCGGCGAAGTGAAACGTGTTCAATGTCATCTGAGTTGAGGGCTCGCCTATAGACTGAGCAGTTAGGAGACCCACAGGCTCACCAGGAGCAACTAGAGACTTTAAGCTCTTTATGTACATAATGTCGGAAATGGCTTCTTTTCGGTGAGGATTCGCCTCCGCATAAGAGCTGATTAGGTTCTCCACATACTCTGACACTGATCCGTAGAAACTGTCGGGCTTATACTTGGTCATGGTGGTATCAGGGCAGCGTCCAAACTTTTTCTCATACTTTTTTTTTGCATCATCATCGGCTTTTTTGTTGTTTTTCTTATGCCATGATTTGAGTTTTTTCATATGCTTTTGAATCTTTGTCATAGCTTCTTCGTCTTTGATTACTGTCCAGCTCACTACGCCGCAGGATGACGGATGAGTTCTCATCGAGGAACTTGGCGCATTTGGTGTTGAAGAACTTCGCCTTGAGTATATCCTTGCCGTCTTCGCCGTATAGGAACTGTACGACTGTGTTGTCACTGTCGCGAACTGTAAGAGTGTTTGATCAGGCACCGCTGTAGGTAGCCAGAGCGACCAGTTTTTACAGCGGTATCAATGAGACCCTGAAAATGAAACCCATTAGAAAAGGACTCCTTAATTCACTTGAGATTCTGTGAATGATTGAGTATTTAGATAATAGTAGATATAACAAACTTGTATCAAAAAAGCCTCCCCTAAACTGAAGTCAAACTTCTGCAGTTTATATTTCATAATTGCGTTTAAATAGAGTACTTTCCAAACAGCTCGAAACATGCAAAAATACACCATGTCCTGAAACAGCAGGGTGGCGAAGTTGGTAGAGCGGCTGCCTTTCAATTGATTCAATTGATAGGTCCCAGGTTCGATTCCTAGAGTGGTCTAGTTTTTCGAATTTGTTCCAGTCACCATTGGCCATCAAGTTAATGGCACTATCACTGGATTGGTCGACCAGCGATAGTAGTCTGATTAATGGGTGGCGTTGTTGTAGCGGTTGTTATATTGGCTTAATTCCATGTTTGTATTTTGAAAATAGTGATGATGATAGATGGCTCTGCTGTGAAGGCATAACACTGACTGCGTGGTGTTTAGCTAAATCTTCCAAAACTTCCAAAGTTCAAACTAAAGTTAAATAAAATCCTGCGAATTAGGTGAAAGCTCATAGGTCGATATCAAAATCCTCCGTACCATTTCGAGCTCCACTCACCGAAGTGAGTTGAAATCAAATACACCTGAGTATCTCAAACCACTACATAATCTTTCATTCTCTTCGTAATTCTTCCGCTCGCTCTGTGCTAGACGCATTATAAAAGTATTAATATCCTCTTGATATCCCTAGACATTGAAAAGGGCTTGGACTCAGTGTGGCATAACGGACCGATTCACAATTTTTGCAATCTGCTCTTGATACATTAAAAGTAAATTTTTAAAAACTGAAAATAAAATTAAATGGACAAAAGACACAGGCTATCTTCTTTAGAAGGAAAAGAAAAGCCTGGAATATATGAATACTATCAAATATCTCGGAGCAGTGCCCGATTAAAAAAAAAAAAAACAGAAAAATATGTGTTACTTTTCGTAAGAGTAATGTTTTTATTCTTAAAAAAATTATGTTTTCATTGAATTCTTTTAAATATGCATTAAAATGAATGAATATAGTAATTACTTACGTTACACTTTAGTTCGGCGTCCAAATGCATTAATTTTATGATTTTTTTCATAGCTTTTAAGAAAATATCTTTTTTCATAAATTTGAAAAAAAAAGTTATTAAAATCCTGTTTTACTTCTAACGCTTATAACCAATGTCAGATATCCAACTTTGTTTAAACAATACCTGAAAATTCACAAGTTTTTTTTTTCGGAATCTGATTGCAAAACGCAGGTATTTTTTAGTTATATGAAAACGCACTTTCATTTTTTCAAAAATTAATGTTTTTTTTAAATACATACATACTTACATATATCTTTACATTTTTTTATTTCCTAGTTTCTTCGAAAAGAACATACATTTTCGAAATATTTTCGGTTACGTTTATTAAGGGCATTCTAAATTAAAAAAATAAATCCAAAGTCTATGTATACAGCACTTTAAACAATTACTAAACATCAATATTATGCCATTTACCATAGACATAAAAATTGTTGAACATAATTATTTTGTTTTCACTTAGAGCCAGTAATAATGCCTGGATCTTCTCTCATTTCGCTTTTAGAAACACGATGTGGTCATCCATCGCCTGAACGCTGGTGCCCATTAAAATCAAAGCCTCCTGCGAGCTTTTGATAGTTTATTGTATAATCCTTTTTTTGCCGCATTGTCCTTTTTGTCTGCCGTCTGGGTAGGAAACAGGTATGTGTGCAAGTACATTAATTTAACAGCAGCAATATCTTTATTTTTAAAAGTAAATATCTTCAGTTTAGTTTGCTTGTTTTTTTAAATACTATGTAAGGAAAGCAAAAATTTACCACTTTCAATTCCAAAAGTAGATCTTTCAACTTACCAGATTGCTTAGTCCATCGAATAAGGAACCTTGGGCAATATAAGAAAAAAAATCTCAAAAGTCTTTGTCAATCTAAATATGAATTGTGAGCTTTCGAAACGATATCCGTTTGGTTTCTTGAACTCCGGCCATTTCGCCAAAAATTTTATAGGGAGCCTGCAAACTTAATTTCTTGCAGTCTTAATTGACTGTATGACTGCCAACAAGTGTCGAATTAAGCAGACGACAAATTGTCATAATTGAGGCCTCTGATAATATATGTTTATCTCACAAATTATTTTTATTCATTTTTAAGAACCTTAAACTATAACAAAAAAGTAAGTGACTGAATTACAATATTCCAGTCCATGTTCAAAATAACTCTCCCCAGTCAGAGATTTTTTGTTAAGAAATATTTAATAACAAAGTATGGTTACAAAAAAGTAAATATCTATACATTGCTTCCAGGAATATTAACTTTTAAAAGTTTTCTGTGTGAAAATGTATGCACATAAAATAAATGAAAAAAATTCGTACTGCATATGAATGCGTACATTGCTAATGACTTGATACATACTTTTTTAAGAATCGATGCATAAAACGTAAAACTTATTTGTTAATCGCAGATGTGGAGGGTGAAAATTCAATCCAACAATTGCACCACTTTCAAACACAAAGAAAATTTAAAATGCAATTTTTTTAATTAAAAATACCGAATTTGTCATAAAAAAATTTGTTTCTATTTTTAAGTGATTTTAAACGTAAGAAAGACTTAAATTATGTCAGCAATTTTATTCTATAAATATACAAGAATTCTTGATAAATAAAAAATTGTGGACAAGCATTATATTTTTTTCAAACAAAAATTCTTCAGTTTAGTGAATGAGGCCATAAAAAGATAAGCATCTGTAGTCGATTGGACTTATTTTTTTTTATTTCATTTTCATGAATCCGATCTTTTTTTACATCAAAATCATAAACGACATTTGTATGAATACTTCATACACTTATGAAAAAACCCATTAAAATAAGAATTAGCCATTCATACCCAAAATCTGCCATACAAATAATTTTAAGAATTAAATTTCATAAGAACAATGCATTGTTTAAATTGTTATAATTTTTTACGTAAAATCAATTAATTTTGCTGTATAAATGCTGCAGTGCAGTTTGTTATTGCCAAAGGAAATAATGACCAACATTTTATATCCGTTCATAAACCGAGAATCTAAATTAAGTTATCCAAATAAACTAGTCAATTTCATGCTAACTTTCAAAGCAATCATTTTTTATGCAGCGCCTGTTTTGGGATAATTGTGCGGTAAGCCGACTAAAAAGATTACATAAAACATAAATATGATTTTGAAACTACCATGTTACTTCTTGACCATCCTCTTCCATGACTTGGAGGAAAAAGAACCAATTTGTGTTGGAATTTCCAAACAGAAAGCAAGATTTTTAACAATACGTAGTTTTTTTCAATAATAGTTTAATAACAAACCTGGTTAATTTGTGATTGTTTATTATTATTTTTTATTTATTTTTTTATTTACTTATTTTTTTGTTATTCTTCTAGTTTTATTTATATCTATGATTGTGTAAATAAATTACTGATTATTTATATTATTTATTCAGAATAAAATTTAGTAATTTTTTGTTTTTTGTTATTTTTTGTATTTATTGTTGTATAATATTTATTAAAATAATTCATCATCGTTTATATTTTTTAATATTTATTCTGATTAACTGCGGAGTTGGTATATACTTAAATTATTGTCATCATAAAATTTTGCTATATATAAGTTAGTCGAATTTCAAAGCTGTGATTTGTGTTTTTTTTTTATATAGCCTTTTCCTTCAAACCAAGTTTATGAAAAATATTTTCGCTTGTTCACAAATTATGTTCTTTTCATAGTTAGGTAGTTTTATACCATTTCTGTGTACAACACAAACATTATTGTAAAATCCGAATTATTTAAGCTACTAATAAAGTAATTCTAACTCTTAATAACGCGTATCTTGCCACTAATTGTCAATATAAATTTTTTTGCAAAGCATTTTTTTGAACACTTAAAGTCACTTAAATCGAACGCCGCAATTTTTTTTCTATTATTAGTTAAAGAAGACTTTTGACGTTAGATGAAAGCTCTCAGTGTCACAAAAAAGAACAAAAATAATCGGTTATTTGCATGAAAGAAAAATTCGAAACTGCAGAAACGTTTCCCTTGAACTCGAGATTTATTCCAAACAATAGTAGCAGATGAGTCCTGCATTTCTAAATTTCTCATTTAAATATTTCTTTGAATTCTTTGTCATACTCGTATTTGCGACTCGAGTTTCACGAGTTCCACGTAAGCGCAGCTATTCCCTCATTACACTTATGATTTATGCAAAGGTTGTGTGGTCAAATAGAAGCGCGAATTTGTGTAGATCTGCATTATCTAAATAAATCGAGGCATTAAAGTAAGTAGAAATTTATTTGCCAAAGGCCAATCATGCAATTAGTCCTTCAACAGGCTCATAATTAATTCAAAACACGTCTCGCGATTTTCGAATCTAGCTTAAGGAATTTTCATACAAAAGGTGCTGTGAAGGTACTGTAAATACGCTCATTGTTTACCACGCAAAATCGAGAGAAAATAGAAAACTGGAAATGGAATTACCATAATTTGTAAATAGAAATGCAGAGATTTCTAATGTGATAACGCGTATTGGATGACATGCGGACTTTCACGTTGTTCTTCTGGTGTACATTAGAGACTATCTGACTGACAATCAAGCATGATTCCTTTACGATTTGCCGTATTCTAGGCTCAGAATATTATTAAGGTGTGACTATTTGTCGTGGTTTCTGGAATTTTGAATTCACTGTTCCACTTTGGTTCCAAGAGGACACTCAATGAGAATCGATTAATACACACAGAAATTGAAGATTTGGACTTGAGCGAGTCATGGTTCCAGCAAGAAGAATCTTCAGTTGTCTCTGACAACGAAATCGAAAAAATCAATATAATGATACAATTGTAATTAACAAATATGTATATTAATATTATTTATATTTTTCCAATAACTCAAAAGATACCTCGAACTATAGGCTAATCAGTCTTCTCTCTAACATCGGGAAGTTCTATGAAATGATTATTAAAAAATCGGACATCGAATGGAACGCCAAAAACTGTCTAGTGAATGTGGGAAAAGCCTTCGACACGGTCTTTTATACAAACTATTATAATTAGAATTTTCACTTATCATCAACATAATAAAAATATATTGTAATATTCGAACAACACACAACCACTAAGGTTTTTAGTGCCAACTATGGTCTACTGCAAGGCACAGTTTCAACGCCCATACTTTTTACATACATGTTTAGATCGTTTCGAGTGAGAAAGCAGGAAGTTTGCGCATATTTTCTCTTTTCCAGACATTCGACACAAAACAGAAAAAAATTGCAACGCAGACTGGTCAGTTTCTTGAATACGATTGGTCGATAAAGTTTTAAATGTATTGCCAAATGTTAAAAAAAGTGAAAAATTAGTGTAAAAGTAGTATGCGGAGTATGCATTCATTATATTTTAGTGAAGTGGGTTATCACAATTCGATGGAAGATAACCATAGCTCTATAGTTCTCAGTTATTGCCAATTTGAATTCGACTTGAAAATATGGGTATGGAAAATTTGAAAAAAAAAATATTAAAGTATGTGTTTTTTTAATTGAATAAGAATAAATATTTATTCGATTTTTTTTGCAACGCAATTGCACTTAATCACCGTCATCATCATCCTTACCGTAGATTTCTAATTCACTTGATGAGTCTTCGCCGCGTCTAGTGACAATTCTTTCGATGAATTCTGTTCCTATATCAAATAATTGTCTTCTGCCCTTATGGCTTTATCACAGGTACTTTTCCACTCCTCGACCGGAATTTTTATGAATTCTTCTTCTGCTAATTTCTTGCCGGCGCTGCGTCTAGATTAAACGTAGTATTTCTACACGCTACCTTTAATTTTACAAAACCCCATATATTCTCAATTGGGCTTAAGTCCGAATGGTTTAGTGGTAGCCTGAGTATGCTGATCTTATCAAGTCGTCTATTTCATGCTGCGGATTCGTCTTGTTTCCTTTTACTATATCATATACTACTGTGTCCAAAAATTAGGTGACATTGTATTTATTTTGAAAATTCTTTATTTATTCTTCCAAATCAATTTCATCCCCTTCAAAGTAATCCCCTCCCGATGCAATGCACTTATGCCAACGGATTTTCCAATCTTTGAAACACTGGTTGTAGTCACTTTCCGGGATGGCTTTCAGTTCCGTCTTCGCTGCGGCTTGAATCTCCTCTATCGTATCAAAACGGTGTCCCCGGTGCGGTCTTTTGAGCCTGTTGAACAGCCAGAAGTCGCACGGCGCCAGATCAGGTGAATACGGTGGTTGCGGAACGATATGGGTTGAGTTTTTGGCGAAATGATCACGAATTACGAGTGCGGTATGGAATGGTGCATTATCGTGGTGTAAAAACCAAGAATTGTCTTTCCACAATTCTGTCCTTTTTAGGCGGATAGCGTTACGCAAACGACGCATAACGTTCAAATAATATTCCTTGTTGCACAACACCACGATAATCGAAGAAAACAGTCAACCTTGATTTTTGAGCGACTTTGGCGCGGTTTTTTTGGTCTCGGCTCTCCTTTGGCACGATATTCGCTCGATTGATCGGTTGTTTCGGGGTCGTAAGCATAGATCCAAGTCTCATCGCCAATTATAATGCGTTTCATGACATCCTGGTAGTCGGAAAGCATTGTTTCACACACTTCAACGCGACGCCTTTTTTCCAAAAAAATTCAATGTTTTCGGTACCAGTCGAGATTTGACGCGCTTGAGGCCCAAAGCATCCTTCAAAATGGTATTGACTGAGCCTTTCGATAAGCCAACTTCATCAGCAAGGTCTCTAATCGTTAATCGACGGTTTTTCAACACCAAATCTTTGATTTGTTGGACGTGAGCTTCATCGGTTGAGGTTGATGGTCACCCAGAACGCTCTTCGTCTTCGACACGTTCACGGCCGGCTTGGAAATCACTATACCACTTGTAAACATTTTTTTAGACATAGCCTCATCATCAAAGGCTTTCTGCACCATCCTCAACGTATCCGCAGCAGAAAATTGATTCCGCAAAGAAAATTTAATGCAAATTCTTTGCTCAATAAATTTAGACATCGCAAAAAACGAAAAACTCACTTTTAGCAGCTCACAAAACGACGCGTATCTCAAACACTATGATATATTTTGACATGAAATTTCACATAGATGTCACTGACAGTACTACCAACCTAAAAAGAAAGAAAAATTTCCAAATCCTTCGACGCGCGCAGTTTAAATTCATATGTCACCTTATTTTTTGGACACAGTAGTAGTTCAACGTTAAGCATTGAAGAGCTCTGTGAAATATCATTTTCTTCCACCCAATTAGTTAACTCAAATTTTGTTGCTGATGAAAATGGCGTACGGTTTTTTAATTTGTTGTGATTTGAAGCATTGTCCATTTCAATAACCGACGGTTTATCCAGCTGCTGCGGAACCTGTTCTCCATTTGGAGAAATTTTCAAAATTTTCATCGTGGTAGTCACCAGACTTCGATGAACACTTGAATATAAGAAGAGCGCCATTGAGTAATCCATTTGATCCAGCAGCATGTGCAATTAAAAGCCGTGACCCTTTTCAAAAAGGCTGTTTTAATCCTTTCGTACTTCCATCAGTCCAAGACATTCCTCTTGTGTTGGAGCTTTGTATATATGACTCATCTATATAAATAACTTGGTATCCACTTTCACGGAAATTCCAGATTTGCCGGTTTGAACTTTTATGTTCATCCTTTCACAGAGGATTCTGCTATTGTCTTACGAAAGCTGAATCCTTTGCTTTACAGAACTCTCCAATGTGATGTCATACGTCATAGATTTTTTTGTTTAAGGCTCCTAAATGTTACGACTTTTTTCTCAAATTGGTGGAAGGAGTAGATTATCCTTCTTATGACCTGCAAATCAAAATTGCCCAAATCAGTGATCCAGTGCCGCTGAGAAATTTTCTTCTTGGGTGATCGTAGTGTTTGAATCTGTTGATTTGCAGATGACCCTTTGCGAAAATCCGACAAATTCTAGTGTTTTCTTTACAGCTTCTCCTATAGGAGCCCTATCTTGTTGATTGATGGCGTTATCCAAATTTCAGTTGTAAATTTTCAGCTTGAGGTAGTGCATTATATATTTCTTTTAATTTATTTATTTATCTATTTTTACTTGTCATCCTTGCAAGGTTTTTAAAAACTAAATCATAAATTATGTTATGTATATGTTTGCGTTTTTATATATTCTCAAAAAATTGTTAGTAAATATTATTAGAGGATATTTCAGCTTTATTACTTACTGCAATAATTAGGTAAAACATAAATATACATTTATTGCAGGATGCAATTCAATTTTATTCAAAAAGTTAACGCGCACAAAAAACCCACGCCTATCCATTGTGTACTGTAAGTAAAAATCGGTATGAAAATATATTCAGAAAAATAGAAAAAGTTCAGCCGGTTTGTAAATCTCATTTTCCAACCAACAAAGGAGTGTCAAATATTTCCAATGCTATTTCTGAGCAGTTTTTTTAATTGCATAGTGATTTGAAACCATCTATAGCTTTAAAATGAATTGAAAGCCTTTGCTGGCGATATTATCCTGTACGTAAGTGGCTTGGATATTATAGAAATTCAAGCCGAATACAGCAAGCCGAATTATTTGATCGAAATGGAATCTTAAATTTAATCACAGGAAATGTAAAACTATACTGTTCGGCACGCCACAAAAACGAGTTAACTCAGATTTAAGGTGGAACTGGAAAAAAAATAATAAAATACTTGTAACATAAAATCAAAAAGTGTTGCGCAGTGTCTAGATGTGCATCTTAATTTTTATATTCACTCGAAGAAAAACTGAGTGGACCTATGCTTTCCACAAATAAAAGTCGTCATCAAATAATATAGCTTGGTTTTGCAAAAGTCTTTAAATTAAATCCGCATGACAGTGAACTGTTTTATTGTAAGTAATATAAAAATGGAAAAATTCATACCAGTCCATAATTACGAAGAAGAAATTTGACAAAATGGAGGAGTGATTTAACAGAACGAAAAATAAAACAGCAAGTGTCACAAAAACTTGTCTAGCAAATGAGCATCTTAATGACTGGCGATGAAGTTAGACAAACAAAACATAGTAACTTGAAGAATCGAATGAACCCTTGGACTAAAATGAATCAATTTGAAATTATCCACCATTGAACTAAAAAAATATTATACTATAAATACTCGATACTAAGAGGAAACCACCTTGTTTTCCAAAATCTCAAACCGCCGAAAATATTTTGTGCAGAGGGTTAAAAATAGAATCTTATTAACCCTTTTCTTATTCACTTTTATAATAATTAATAAATAATTTTAACATATAACTCCTAGCAAATATCATTATATGTGGCATTTTGTTTTTATAATTTAAAATTCATTCAATATAAACTAAAATATTTCAAGAAATTTTCTTCCAGAGCTCGTCCTCTAGTTTCTGCTTTACCGGAGTTTATCGGACTCATTTCAAAGTTTTATCGAATTCAGATCAAATGTTGTTGTCCCTGAGGAGATACGCCAACGAATGAATGGAAGATAAGGATAAAAAAAATATGCATCTTTGTATATTATTATATTTGATAATTAATTGTAAAGTTCGTTTACAATTTATATAAAACATTTTATTTTATTTTCGAACAACAACCACAGTAAATATTTTAGCCGAAGGGGGCATCCTCAATTGGATGTAAGGGTCGAATTCTATATTTGACTGAAAAAAAAAATCAACTTATCACTCCTAACACCCATTTATGCTGACGCTTAGAAAATTCTAAAACACAAATAAATTTCGAAATACTCTTTTGAAATCCAAAAACCGGTGAAGTCACCCCCTTCCTCCTTTGCCGTTTTCAATGAAAATGTTATATTATGAGTAATTGCCTACATTACGAGCCTCACAGTGCCCATTGCTTCTCTCCACCGCTTCAGTCAAAAAGGCGTTAAAAACACCTGCAGGTGTCAATAAATGTAAAGATGAGGAACGCTCAGATTCAGCTGCCAACTTTAATGACCAAACTTTACATACAACTTAGAATACCAACGTTACCTTGCGAGTTTTGTGACGAAAAAGGAACGATAATTGAAATACACTACCTAGAATGTGTGAACATTAATTTAATCAGCAAAACCATATTTTAAAAAGACTTTTAACAACTTTTAACGTTTATCTCCGAAAGCTCCGTGTCCTCGTTGCATATTTCAAAAATCAAGTTTGAATTATTTATTTAATTTTCTTTTCTTTTCAATTAGCCTTAAGCTTGAGTAGGTAGAGTTATACTTTGAATATTGGTTATAATATTTATTAATGTACAAATCATGTTATAATAATAATAATAATGACATTTCACTCGCTTTCTGGGTAATGTGTAGTGATATCATGCTTGTGTCCCTTTTTTGGTAAATTTTCTTTATTATTGTATCCTTGTTGGTGTTTATTGCTGATGACTTTCAAGTGTTGTAATTATTTCAATTATGGTTTAGCATCGATTTTCAACAGCTTTATCCGGCAACTTTAATCTTTAATCATTTGTGTAAAGCATGCTGATATTCAGACGAGAAAAAGTCTCTGTTTATTCCACTTACAGATGCAATATTTCCATGATAAGTGAATCAGAATCCAAGCTTTGGTTTGTCTATATTTAATCCAATTATATTTATTTTTTTTTATTTTATTTTAAACTTTTCTGTCGAATTGTTTAATTCTACTTTTTGAAATTCAATCAAAGGATATACACTGCGAATCACAACGATGAGTCAATTAAAAATGTGTGGCTAATTTTAGCATTTATACTTAAAAACCATAAATTACACGAAAAAATGTATTAACATTAAGAAGGTAGGTTTTTTACCAAAATTTAAAAGCTATTTAGGAAAATCTATTAGAATTTCGAAGAAATCAAATAAAAGACTGCTGTAAAAATGACTTATTGATAGACGTTGACAACGACAAAAGAGGAAAAATAGATGCTTTCAATGATTCGGTTCTCTCAGGCTGAGGACACGGACACTGGAAACTATTTTGAACAACAATCCTGCGGATCCCAAAAACTATGCATCAACATGCCGAGAAAAGCGATTAACTCTGAGACCAGCCTCGAAATACCATAAGCAACTAAAAATTTTCCATAAAGCGAAATAATAGTCATCATAACGACGGTCAGAAGGATAAAAAAAACTTTTGAGCGTAGAAAAATATACCAAAAAAAAATGTTATGGAGCAAGTGCACTTAGAGCTTCGAACGAACTTCACAACAGCAGTGAATCTATGAAGTGAAAATCTGGAATTTTTGCTATGACTTCGCTATTCTCTGTACTCAAATACCATAGAGAACGCTTTGGCTTCTCGAAAACTTTATGAAGGCGGTAGACGATTTGAAGACAAGGACATCTTAATCCAAGCTCTCCGTGTTGCCTGCATTGAAATTTATCTTGACTATTTTGCATAATTACATAGTATAGTCCAAGACCGGCTGGCAATAAATGGGGGACAAACTATTTAAAGTTTAAAAACAAGAAAACTTTCTTAATTAGATTTTTTCATGTTTCCTCCTTTAAAGTAAAATTTTTTTGAATTTTTGGTTTTAGGAAGTTTTCTTTCATTCCTTTTGGGTAATTACGTACCTACTCACAAGTAATAAATATTCCCTGTAAACCTAATTCTCACAGGTGCATATAGATCGAAAAAATATGGCGGCAAAAAATATGGCCTCACTTTAGTGATTCGCAGTGTAAAAATTCAAAAAAAAACTCTTTGTGCCATTTCAATGAGAAAAAATTCTCAAATTCGTACGAAGCCTTATATGTACTTTGAACATCCTCCCCTTATGTAACTCCTCTATTCTAAATATCGACGCAATAATCATTACATGCCCAGCAAACTTACAAGATATTATTAACCTAACTTTACAGCACTTTAAGACAGTTTTCAACCCTCCCCAAAAACAAACTTGTTTATGAGTATTCATTGAACTTCAGCAGCGAACACATGGCCCAACATTAAGAGATTGGTGGGAACTTGTCAAGAAGTCTTAGAAAAACAAAAAAAAACAAATAAAGCAAAAATTATAAATTAATGTGTAATAATTCGATTTACCCTATAATGTGTGGGAATGAAAATAGAAATGATGAAAGCAGAACAGAGAGGTTTAAATGAATATTGCTAATTTAAAGGGTTCCGTACTTTGAATGGAAAAAACAGACCCCTTATAGGATCACTTTGTTATCCGTCCGTCCATCTGCCTGTCGCGTAGAGGTATCACACTGGAATTTATATTAAATACTCACGTCTACTGTCCCTTGGAGCTGTAACAAATTCAAACTTCTATGTCAACGCAATCAAAAGAACGACCAATTTAAGCCGCAATGTACTTCCAGTCGACCTAGAATTTTGAAATTTGGCATGAAGCAATGTTTTTTTTATATCGGGTTTTTCAATAAGAGCGCTACAAAAGTTTTTTTTTAAATAAAATAAAAACGGTTTTGGATATCAACGAAATTCTTTATTCCTGTGAAAGTACGTTCGATGCCATTATGTATGGAACTCGATTTCTTGTGCATGGCCACCACGGGCACGCTTGCAGAAGTCCAGACGCTGAACCCAATTTTCGACGGTTTTCAAGCATAAATCGGCGGATACTGCTGCAATTTCACGTTCGATATTCGTACGAAGTTCATCAATCGTCGTAGGGGTGTTGGCATAGTCCATAGACTTGCGTCAAATGGCACGACCGAGGCCGCCAAGCGACTGGACCATTTCGTGAGATAACACGTTCTCCAAACTAGGTTTACAATAAATTGATTGTGACATTCGCTGTGTGGCTTGTGGCGCCATTTTGTTGAAACCACATGTCCTTCAAGTCCATATCATCCAATTGGGGCCAAAACTATTCGGTTATCATTGAACGGTAGCGATCCCCATTCACAGTAACGTGCTGGTCTTGATCATCACGAAAGAAGTATGGCCCAATGACACCGCCGGCCCATAAAACACACCAAACCGTAATTTTTGCGGGATGCAATGATGACTCATGGAGTGCGTGTGGATTGCTGCCTGATTAAATCCGCATATTAATTGACGGAGCCATTCGGCCAGAAATGAGCCTCATCGCTGAAGATGATTTTTCGATGAAAATCCGAATCATATTCAAGTTGTTGCTTACCCCAATTCACGAACATACGACGCTTCTGGTGGTCAAGCGGCTTCAAATCTTGCGTCAGTTTAATCTTGTAAGGATGAAGGCCAAGATCTTTTCACAGAGATGCCCAACGCTTGAGAACGACGTGTGAGAGACACATTTAGGCTTTCTGCAACTGAAGCCTCAGTGGCAGCAATATTCTCGACACTACGGGCACTTCCTTGTCTCACTGGCACGGAAACATTTTATACTATGCCTGTGGATTCAAAATTTTTCCACTAGACGCTCAATTGTTGATCTACTAGGACGATTAACGTTGAGGCCACTGACTCCGAATTTCAGTAGTAAATTTTAATAATTTCGACTCGTTGTTGGCTCGTATATCTTTCCATCATCAAATGACTGAAGAGAAATGTCGAAAGAGCGGCAAGAAACATGGCGTCGTTTGTTGTCCCTGTCGCTCTATTTTTGTAGCGTCCCTGTTGAAAAACCCTTTCGATTGTCATGATGGGTGAATTTTTACTTATAAACCTACAGGTTTGTACGGAACCCTCGGTGCGCGAGTCCGATTCGCACTTGGCCAGTGTTTTTTTATTATGGCTGTTCAAGCGTTAGTCGTTTCTTTATATTCTGATTCAAATTTAATGTTTAATCCTTTTTTAAGCTCGATTGTTTAAATTTGTTTAAATCACTTTCATATTTCAAAAACAGACCTTAAGTTAAAGAAGTAAAAAAACATGTTTAGTGCCTTCACGTATATTGTCTTAAAAAAGAACTTAACAATTTAAGTCTTTGTGTTAAACTATATGGACCCCAACTTATATACCCTATTTAAAAAAAGTATAATTAAGAACATTACTACCAATTAAAAGTACATAAATTACGCCCCATTAAACTGCGATTAAAAATTTTTCGCTTCAACTGGTTTCGGGTATAAAAACGAAATGTACTCGTTCATTCAAAGGCGATCATTCGAGTAAAGGATATAAAAAAAGAAAAAAAAACAAGGTTCCTGGACATGAACCTGAAATTCCTTTCAAAGGACTTTCCTTTTGAAAAGTCATACTTCATTATATCAAGAATTTGTCTAGCTTGGATGGGACAATTTCCACAGGCGAATTCATCACTCCTTCGATATGTGAACTCTACTTTTCATGCAATTATCCTTCTATCGGGAGTGTTGTCACAATTTTGGTACGGAATTTACTTTGTCGCAGAAGATGTGCAAAAGGGTTTGGACGCTATTTGCCCAGCAATCTCGTGTTTGGTGTCCTTCATTAAAATGGTCTTAATTTGCTGGAATGGAAAGAAACTAGCCGTAGTTATAAAACGACTTCAGGATATTTTATTTTCTGGTTTGTTGTGTCGGCACTGAAAAAATTGTATTACTAATTTTTTTTTTGTAGTAAAGGACAAAGAGAAGGAAACAATTTTAAGGAATCTTTCATCGACTGCAACGAACCTTGCATTTATGGTTTTATCATCGGGCGTAATGGCGAATCTATTTTATAGCCTTCGACCTTTATGCATGAACATGGTTCGAATTATGATGGGCAAGGAGTACCTCTTCGACGAGACCCCATTAAGAGTTATGTAAGAGTACTCTGCTTAAGATTTTACACAAAACTTAAATCCAACACTTTCAAAGGGTTCCAGCTGCTGCCCTTCAACTACCGTGGTATCCCATCACTTACTCGCTTATTTGTTACATGGGAAACGTGACGGTATTTGCCTTCACTGGTGTTGATGGATTTTTCATATCGTTTTGCCTTTACGCAGCAGCAATGTTAAAAATGTTACAAAAGGATGTTAAATCAACGATGGAACTGTTCCAAGGTTGCTTTTTGAATGAGGTTCCTTAAAATCCGATGCTAAGATTTGTTTTCTTCTTTTAAGATAAAGCTATATTATCGGCAGAAGAAAATCGAAAAATTTGTAAAGAGCTGGCGAAAATTGTTGATCGTCATAATGAAATAATTAATTTGGTGAAGGATTTTTCATCGCTTTTTATGTGGATTATATTAGCACATTTCGTAACATCTTCAGTCGTCATTGGGGCTAGCATTATTGAGGCACTTTTGGTAAGTTTTTTTTTCAAAATAAATTTTTATTTTTATTCATTTTCCTTAGTCTTAAAACTTGTATACAATTTTCCACGTCAAGTTGTTATTGACTGCGTTGTTGAGCACAGAAAACGCAAAAACCAAGGACGTTTTTGAAAGTAGACGTTTAAGTTAATAATACGAGGGTGGTCTGGAAAGTTTCCGACCTCAACGTCAATAAAAGCTAGTCGATGTAGTTGTGCATCTTTTGACAGTAACTCATCAAAGTTTCAGCCATTTTGAACGCGTATTTTTTAGTCGACAGTCGTTTGAGTAAGTCGATGTGAGAGTTTTTGTGAAAATAGAAAAAAAATCAGTATCGAGCTGTCATATAATCTTTGTTTTTGAAAGCCAATAAGCGTACGCATGAGTACTCTTCACCATCATTTACCACAGTGAGGCAGTGGGCAGCTGAATTAAAGCGTCGTCGTACGAGCTTGCGAGACGATGAACGTTCGGGACGTCCAAAAACTGACGATAACATCATATCATAAAAGTGAGCGAGATAACAAAGGCAAGGCATAAGAAAGGCGCCATAGACCATTATACGCCCGAAACAAAAACACATTCAAAACAGTGGACTGCAAAGGGGGAACCTGCTCCAAAAAAAAACTGAACTGAGAACTGATTTTTCAGCTGGAAAAGAGAAGGCGACTGTTTTTTGGAATAGTCACGAAGTTATCTTAATCGATTATCTTAAAAAAGGGGAAATCATTAAAGGAGCATACTACCCATCATTAACTGCCACGTTTACAGAAAAAGAATATCCTTCTTCAAAAAGACAATTCGACGTCTCACACAACAGCGGTTGCCATGTCAAAAATCCAGAACTGGCCCCAAGTGACTTCTTTTGGATCCCTCATCTAAAACCTGCACTCGTTGGAGTGATTTTCATCAACTGATGAGGCAATCTAATTGAGGTATCCTTACCAGGCGATTCAACGTTTACATTTGACACGCTACACGAGGCTCCAAAATATAATTTTAGGAACACAGATTGGTGCAGATTTGAATGTTATGCCGCGAGAAAATATAGGTCTCATCGCGCATCGACTGATGTTCCTAACAACAGGAACCTCACAAATGTAGAGTGTGAATCTGCTGTCGAGAAAATTAACGCCGTAGTTCAGGAAACAATGGAATCCGCTGTACAAAAAAATAAAGAGCAAAAATAGTCTGAAATGCTATACAAACCGTGACATTATGACATTACAGACACACAAAAGCTTTCTTTTAACTCAGATAAATCGGATTCGTCAACAGGTTTCGGATAATTTAATCAGCTTGGAGCTAATAAGATCGAAGTCTCTGATGAAAAATGTAAGATCCTTATTTAATCGAAATTCTTTTAATGACTCCTGGAGGCATCGAGCCGAGAATGTGATGAAGTCTGACTCGAGGAATATGTTTCCTCAGATAAAACAGATTTTTAAGCCTCGTAATATTATCAATATTCCGAAATTGAAAGTTCCGTCGTTATCCCAACAACTTATTCATAAAGCAGGAAACGATCACCACCACTGTCCAATTGTGGAAAACCAATACTTGATCGATGGTGGAATGACTAAACTCAATCTTATTGGTTCCCATTTTGAGTAGATCGACGCCACGGAACACCCAAGTCGAAAATCTGTCGAAGTAGCAGAGGAATTAATAAGGTTTAACTTACAACCTGACCCTCTACTCCGATTTTCTGAAGATATGAAAGCAGACGAACTAACGCCGGAACAGACAAACAACTATTTACTACACAACACTCGATGAATTGACTGAAATATTCAGGAAGCTCAATAGTAAAAAGACATTGGGATTAGATGGCATTCCAAATATGGTACTTAAATTTTCACCTGATGAAATCATGAGGCAATAATGCGTGATTTTTAATAATTTGCTTAACAACTGTTACTACCCAAGCTGTTGGAAAATATCAAAGGTATTTCCAATTGTAAACAAAAATAAAGATCCTTCAGATCCTTCGAACTATAGGTACATTAGTCTCCTGCCTAATATTGGGAAGGGAAGGGAAGGATTTAAAAGCAATCACTCGGCAGTGCACGCTGCTACAAAACGAGTATCTGATATAAACTGGAACCTTAATGGAAAAAAAATACAGGTGCCTATCTAGTGGATATCAAGAAAGCCTTTGACACAGTTTGGATTGACGGGCTTATTTACAAACTAATCAGATATGAGTTTCCCCATCATCTTACAGTGATAATCTTATCTATGATACGCTAGAAGAAATTCGTTGTAACAGATAGAAAGTAAAAGACTGAAAAAAATGTTGATGCCATTAATGGCCAGCTACAAGGCACAGTATCGGCACCAATACTCTTTAATATTTACGTTTCCAAAATTCTGAGGGACTTGTATGTCTCACGACATCTTTCTGTATGATTATGGTTCAAAAATTTACGAAATTAAAAACGAACTCCAACTGAATTTTGATACCCTCGAAAAATTCTGTGGGGATTGGAAACTAAAAATAAACAAATCTAAATGCGAAACCATACTGTTCCGCACCCCAGTAGGACAGGGCAATTCAGACTTGCGACGCAATCGGAGAAATTTGGTTACAACATCTTCAAATGGCCTTCGAATCGAATAAAAAACTGTTGTGAGGCAGGGCAGGATTTATGTCGCTGAAGAAACTTTTTTATGCCAAGTATTTGAGATCAGATGTGAAGGTCATTTGCTACCAAGTTTTTGTGCGTCCAATTTTGACTTATGCGAGTCCAGTGTGGTGGAACATAAGCCACATAAGAGGAAATGCCTACGAGCATGCACGGGAATGTACAGAAGCGCTCATTCCGACTTTCGGCATAACGTCTCCAACACAAGACTATTGGATGCTTCCGGCGTGTCTAGAATTGACAATGTCATTCTAGACCTTTCGAGGAATTATTTTGCACGGTCGAGTTATGTTATTGAGAATGAATTCATATTGGGTTTATTTTATCCTAACCCTGGGTATTTTAGAAATTCAGTGATAAGTGGACATATATGCATATGGATGCATATGGCTATCTTTCAGACTCGAGGAATGTCCCTATCATAAATCATGCTGCCAGAAGAGCAACAGATAAACGAATCCTCCATGTGCCTGCACACTCGAGGGATGAAACCAATATTTGGAAATACTGCAACGCCGAGTATTATCGGGTTTTCCAATATAGACTTGACAGCTTTGAACTTAATTTGTGACCGCACCCTTTCACTAATCATCGAACAGTCTTTGTCAACTTATTCACTAAACTCAACATCTTCATCATGGTAAAATACACGAAAGAGCATCGTCTGCAAATTATTAAAATTTTCTACCGAAATTCGAAATCGGGGACCGCAACTTTTAGAGCGTTAACTCAAATTTTTTTTTTATTTCCAATCTTCAGTGACGAAGCTCCTCTTTCGGCTCAAAAGGTTCATTAATAAGTAAAAAATGCGTTATCGGTCGGGTGAAAATCCACATGAATCACCACTTCATCCACAAAAATTAACTGTTTGGTGCGGTTTGCATGCCGGTGGCGTTATTGGGCCATATTTTTTCGTCGACGATAACGATTGTCACGTTACTGTGAATGGCCAGCGTTATCGTGCCATGATCTCCGATCACAACTTTAAGAGTGTTAATTCAATTTTTTTTTATTTCCAATCTTCAGTAACGAAGCTCCTTTTTCGGCTCAATGTGCCCATTAATAAGCAAAAAAAAAAGCGTTATCAATTGCATCGGTTGGATGCTGGTGGCGTTATTGGGCCATATTTTTTCGTTGACGATAACGCTTGTCACGTTACTGTGAACGGCCAGCGTTATCGCGCCATGATTTCCGATTATTTTTTGGACCGAATTGAAAGATATGGACTTGGATGACATTTATTGAAGAGTTAGTTTAATGAGCATGTTATCTCAAGAAATGGGCCAGTCAATTGGCTGTCACGTGCATGCGATTTAACGCCTGTAGCAAGAAGCCTGGTCAGCAAGAAGGAATCTGTAGATTATTTTCTTTGGGGCTACGCAAAGTCATTGGCTTATGCCAACAAATCGACGACGTTGGAAGAGCTCAGAGCCAATAGCGTTTCGGCTGAAATGTCTGGCCGACTCATTGAAAATCGGGTCCAACGAATTCACCGCTGCAAACGTGCCCGCGGTGGCCATATGAATGAAGTCGAATTCCATTCATAAATGTTTTGGTTGTACTTCAAGCCGATATTAGAGGTTTTGAAATATCTCAAATGGTTTGCATTTGATTTAAGAACAAATGTTGTCCAGTCCTTTTTGGAAAAGCCTTTATTTGGACGGGTTAAAGAGATGGGAGCATCGCTGTGAGAAGTGTGTAGAGTAATAAGGAGACTATGTAGAAAAATTAAATAAAAAATCAGGAAATAATGTCTCATTCGGTCGCAAACTTTTTGGACCCCCCTCGTTAACGCCATGGCCTGATTTTATATCATTGATGATAAGTTGATGCAATGGGAAGTCCGAATCGCATCCAAACCACAATGGAACTGTGTTCTTTTCTCACTTCTGTCGACACAGTAGAATTTACTTTTCAATATTTATCTCATAAAAAACCAATATAAAAATTTTTTAAGCGATGCATTTGAATTCATCAAAGCATACAATTTAGTTCGTGTAATTGTTAAATTATTATTTATGATACTGGACGATTGTTTTTCTATTTCGTCAACAGTATCCTGGCTACAGAGTCATAGTTTATTTTTCATATACCCTGGCTGTGTCGTGCGAACTTTTTATCTATTGTTACGGTGGAAGCGCAGCTTTGGAAAATGTAAGTTAAATATATTGGCATTGGTATTCACAATGGCGTTAATTTAAAATTTGTATTCTGTTTCAACAGAGCAGGGGATTGGGAATGGCAGTGTACTCTTCGAACTGGCAAAACTGTGATCGTCGAGTTCAGAAGATGATTCTCATGATGATAATTCGCTCACAAAAACCCTTAACGATGGCCGTTCCATTTTTTTCACCCTCACTGGAAACATTTACGTCGGTAAGAAGATTCGTTCAGTTTGGTTTTGAAAAAATGTACGAGTATCACAACTGTTTTTGTTTTCCAGATTATACGTACAGCTGGGTCTATTATAGCCGTGGTTAAGTCAGTTTTATAAGCGCAACTATTATGCGGAAGTAAAACATACTATATTTATTGCATTAATAATTATCTTGTATGCACATTCAAAATTTAAACATTAAATTATACAAAATATTCAAGTCGTGAGAAACACGAAAATTAATTAACAAGTCTTTTTTATTCGGAACTTAACTAGATTGACGCTATGAATATTAAAATGCAATATTATTAAGCTTATCATAGAAGCCAAGCTCCATAAATACCAAGATAATATCCTTGAATTTTTTATGGCACTTCATTTCACTTATATTTATGTTCAGCAGCAAGGAATCTGTTGTTGAAAAATACTTTAGTATAAAGCCCTTAACTCGAAAAAAGAAAACTAGGAGAGGTCAGAGGTAGTTGAAATACTGTTTTTTTTAAATTAGCATTAGTTATTCAATTTTTGTTTGAAATTAATCTTATTGTGTCCAATCTTTATCATTCATCTAAGAAGAAGGGTGGGTAATGAGAACACATCTCAATTCTATTCGAAGGACGTAAGGTAAGGAAATAAGGAATAGTCTCGTCTGCAGTCACTGCAGTTATCACTATTTCAGTGAGAATACGCGTGGCAATTTTTCAAGGACCAAAGGAAGCTCGCTGCTTTCTTAAGTATAGCCAATGGTGAACTTTAAAAAAATTCAAATTGGAGGCTTAAGAGAAGTGTCTGCTTCCAAGACCGGCCTTCGCTTATTTCACTTGGATATTCCTCTGTCTAAATTCTTCTAATTCTACTTCTACATTATAAAGACAAAAAATAATTTGAAACATACCAATTTTACGGAAAGTTTAAGAAGATCCAAAAGCATAAAGTTTCAGTCGAGATGTGGACAGTTCCAGCTTCGAGGGGACCTCATCCAGTCCGGTTTTGTTTTCAAATTTTGATAGTTCCTTCCTGGCCGCATGTCCTACTTTCTCTATGTCCCTCTATGTAAAGATCTAAAGGATACATATATATACTACTGTGTCCAAAAAATAAGGTGACATTGTATTTATTTTGAAAATTCTTTATTTATTCTTCCAAATCAATTTCATCCCCTTCAAAGTAATCCCCTCCCGATGCAATGCACTTATGCCAACGGATTTTCCAATCTTTGAAACACTGGTGGTATTCACTTTCCGGGATGGCCTTCAGTTCCGTCTTCGCTGCGGCTTGAATCTCCTCTATCGTATCAAAACGGTGTCCCCGGAGCGGTCTTTTGAGCTTGTTGAAGAGCTAGAAGTCGCACGGCGCCAGACCAGGTGAATACGGTGGTTGCGGAACGATATGGGTTGAGTTTTTGGCGAAATGATCACGAATTACGAGTGCGGTATGGGATGGTGCATTATCGTGGTGTAACAACCAAGAATTGTCTTTCCACAATTCCGGCCTTTTTAGGCGGATAGCGTTACGCAAACGACGCATATGGTATTGACTGAGCCTTTCGATAAGCCAACTTCATCAGCAAGGTCTCTTATCGTTAATCGATGGTTTTTCAACACCAAATCTTTGATTTGTTGGACGTGAGCTTCATCGGTTGAGGTTGATGGTCGCCCAGAACGCTCTTCGTCTTCGACACGTTCACGGCCGGCTTGGAAATCACTATACCACTCGTAAACATTTTTTTTAGACATAGCCTCATCATCAAAGGCTTTCTGCACCATCCTCAACGTATCCGCAGCAGAAAATTGATTCCGCAAACAAAATTTAATGCAAATTCTTTGCTCAATAAATTTCGACATCGCAAAAAACGAAAAACTCACTTTTAGCAGCTCACAAAACGACGCGTAGCTCAAACACTATGAATATATTTTGACATGTCACTGACAGTACTACCAACCTAAAAAGAAAGAAAAAATTCCAAATCCTTCGGCGCGCGCAGTTTAAATTCATATGTCACCTTATTTTTTGGACACAGTAGCATATATATTTATAGCATTTCTGAAGCAAAAAGACTTTTAATTAAATCTTAAAAGCAAGCTATTGATTCTCAATAAGGCTTCAAACTGAGCACATATTAAGTGAATTTGACAAAAACAATCGTTTTTTGAGGAAACATCAAGAAAAAAGATTAAGCTATAGATTTTGTGATTTTAAAATGCCCTTTTTCATGATTTTGAATATTATCTAAAGTAATTTATTGATCCTCATAGAGACTTGAAACATTTTGAAATCATTGACTTTAGCCCATCGAATCTGTGCAAAGATTATGTGAAAGGTGGGTTTTTTAAACTTGAATTGATTTTGCAGAAAAACATTCAATTTAATTATTTGTTTCGAAAATGGAATAATTTTGAATTAAAATTAATATCAGAGCCTCAGTTGAACCCAAAAAAAAACGTTTGCAAAATAAACGCATTTTGAAATCATGGACAGGTGAATTTTTTAAACTTGCGTATTTTTTGCATAAAACCATTAATTTAATTATTTGTTTCAAAAATTTAATAAGCTTTGAATATAAATTAATTTAATAGCCTCAGTTGAAACCAAAATAATAAAACCCAAAAACTGGGTCTTAGTTTTTGAGAAATTAAATGATAGACGCTTTTTGTTTTCCTTGTCTTGACATTACCAACACGCACAAGTAACTTGATTGATCTTATACAAATCACTCTGTATATTTTATTTTTATTTAAAAAGTTTATATGCAAATGGGATATATAAATTTTTGTATTTGTGATGTCAAGAAACTAGTACCATCACGCGGTGGCACAAATCTACAACCCAAAAATTGTACTGGGATGACAATTTTTTACCTTGTGACGGCTAGCAAATTTCTATGAGGAAATTCAAGGAATATTTGAGAAGAATAAAGAAAAGATATATTTGGGCCTGCAAACAAAACTGACAAACACCATTTGATTTGCTCGTACGGCATGTTTTCAGTCGCTACAAATGCATTCCAGAGAATTTTACCCAAAGCGGAGCGTAAAACACTTTACCAAAGGATGGTTTGCACATACCCCATCAGTAGTAGTATTTTTTCGTACAATTAGCACCAATGATAACAGATAACCACCAAACGTCAGCAGAGCTTTTCAGGAAGAAAAAGAGAAAATAAGAGCGTCCCAGCAGTATTAAGCGCAAATCAGCTCCGCGGAAATTGTATTGAGATGAAAGGTAGAAGAAGGAAGCGACGAGAAGCACATTGCTAAAATATAAAATGGGATTATTTAAATGGACATCGGGAAAATTTTCTCCACTTCACAAAGTAATTGTGACACACACGATTTTTTTTCTGCAAATGATTCTTCGTGTTTTAAGTTGCTACAAATGCGTTCCAAAGAAATTTGTACGCTGCAAAGAAGGCCCACTCGTTCCAAGTAGATTTCCTACGGTAGCCAAGAATTGTATGCTAAATTCCCATCAAATATCCCTTAAAATTCCCCGTCGCAAAATGCTACACTTCGCTTTGCGTTCCTGCATGCCTTTGCTTAACTGGTATATTGCTCCAATACGGGGGAAATAACTCTGGAACGCATTTAGAGCAACGTCACGTCTGCCAGGAAATCTATTGAGATTTGACAACCATCTTTGCGTAGCGAAGAAATCTTTGCTAAATGAATTTTGCTACCATTCGCTACGCGAGCGAAGAACCGTCATCTCAGTACGATTTCCGCGTAGCGGATCAACGCTACTGCGTGCTGGAACGGGGTCAATTTTCCGCGGAACGCACTCTTCGTGTGATTGTTGTCAGAATAAATTGGTGTTGGTGAGAATTCGACCAAAAGAAACGTCAAATCAAAAACATATGTTTACTTTTCGTGTTTGTTTTTTTTTTTTCGGAGATCAAATAAATATAGATTTTTGTAAAACAAACTGAAAGAGAATGGCTTGAATTTTTGGTGTTTTCTAAGCTACTTGTATTTATTTGAAACACCGCGGGAATTGAAAGTAGAGGAATTTACATGGCAGAACGAAATTGGAAAAAAAGCTGACTAGACGCCAAAGGCGGTCATACAAAATACTTATGTAAAATATGTACATTTGTAAATATTTAAATACGTAAAAGATACTGTGTAAAAACAGTTTCTTTTAAAGTGAAACCTTTATTCCATCGCCTCAAATTTGTTTGTACATCTATCGCATTTCGCATTACAGCCGGCCCGCTAGTGGTAGTATATTCACTGGGTATCCCCTTTTTTCGCCTAGAGGTAGACAATTATTTTCTTTTCTTTTACTCTCGCGGCACTTAGAAAAATTGATAATCATAAGGATGGACAATATCCAAAAGTTGGCAAACGATGATTCGTCGCTGAACGAACCCTTCCAAAGGAACCCCAAGCTGATGAGAACTACACCGGGTTCGGGACTACCTAAGAAAGAGGACGTTTGGGTTGGAGTCTACTTGTCAGAGGACGAGCTGCTAGCCTCGAGCCAGGAGACGTGGAAGTGAAAATGCTGTGCACGACTGTGCCTCCCATCCCTTCCACATCCTTGAATAATGCTCTGAAGGACACTCGTTTCCACGCGAGTGATGGATGGATTGACCTCAAGGCTAGATTTGGAGTTCAGCTCTCAGCAATCAGTTGAGAAAAATAATAAACATATTTATCAAGCATATAATATGTTAATACAACATTTAGAATCATCTTCATTTTTTATGGGCTTTTGTTGGTTTTTTTTTAATAAAATGGACTATTATTTTGTTATATTAAATTCCTTGCGATTCAGTGGAATATTAATATTAATAAATTAATTAATTTTGAATGAGTTCTATGCTCATACAACGAGGTTCAGATAATCCACATTTAATTGCACATCTTGTGGATCTGAAACTTTGTTGTCCTGAGCACCTATTAAAATATGAAAGAAAATTTTGAAAAACAGCACAAAACGACGTTCTTGGATGTCTTTCAAAATTTTCAGCAGCCAACCTTGGTAAACTCGAGAGTGCTACATTTCAGACAAAATTTCAAAGGGCGGATCGGTGCCTTCATCTCACTTCAGGAAATAGGACTGCCAGATATATTTTTCCTTAAACCAGGACGTAAAAAAAAAAAATTTAGGATACCAAGACCCTCATAACTTGGTGCTGGATCATCTGAAATCAAAAAATCAAAGTTCATTTGTTAGATAATGGTTGTCCCCAGGTACTGCTGGGAGGGCTTTTCGAAATTTCAATTTTTCACTTTTTTGGAACGCTTTGAAGGGAAAAAGCGATTTTTTGCGAAAAAAAAATCGGCTAATTAACTTACCTCTCCAGCGTTACCTCGTTAATTATGTACAGAAATAGTGTTCAAAATTTCAAAGGATCCTGATAGTTTTGAAGTTATGAGGCACACCGACTTTGAAAACGTGAGTTGTGGGGAAAACGCTTTGAACGTTCATCCAACAGATATAAAAATACTCGTAATTTCATCAATTTTACTCCAATACACATAAATATTAATGGCTTTAATATTGAAATCAAAACAAATTTTTGTCATTTCGCCAATTGTTGGAACCCTTTCCTAGCTTGCTAGATATTTATATTCTTCACGGCTTTTCTTCATCCACCTCGCCAAGCTCTGGTTCTCTCCCCTTGGAAATAAAGCAAATTAATGGTCCTTGATAAATCGAAGTCATGCTTAAACTTTTAAATAAAAAATTGAAAAATTGTTCTCAACAAGTATACCTAAGAAGCAGGCCCAGAGTATTAGTTAAGAACTCGTATAAAATGGTTCCTTCTCACATTCTAGAAATCATTAAGTGTAGGAATATTAAAAAGAGAAGAGTGATACCACTACTTAAAGCTAAGAAGTCATCTGAGAACACTTATAATAGACCAATAGAACAATAAGTTTGCTGAGTAGTGTTTGTTAAGTAAAAAACTCTAAAAAATCAGTAAAAAAAAGATAACGAAAATTCCTGAAGAAAGAAACATTAACCCGGTTATGGAAATTGATTTTATGCCAAATCATAGCACATCTCAGCAAGTGCTCCAAATATGCAACTTGGTCAAAAGAAATGGAGTACAAGGAAAATCAAGAAAAGGCATTCGATTTCGTTGCATGTTAAAAAGTTCATTTCCGTATCTATGTAAAATAGTACAGAGTCCTTATCAATAGTGCGTATCAAATCTCCAGGGAGTTCCTTAAGACTCAATCTTACGACCTTATTTATACAATTTATTCATATCTGAATTTACGAGTCTGAGTAACTGTGAAGCGAATTCGCTTTATTTTCATCTCATAAATTTACTCTTAACTTTGAGATAAATTTAAGGGATGCAATGAAAATGATCGAAAGCTACTGAAACAAATGAAAAAAACTAAAACCAAGCCAACTTTCTTACGAGAAAAAAAGTCCTTGCCTCTTCCCAAAGAGCAGCATACAAATCTGAGGAGCCGCAGTAGAGTGGAGCATCTGGTTGAAGTGGTAAGGAATAAGTCTCGACACAAAAGCTACCTTTAGTGAATATTAAGTCCTTAAGCCCTTCACATAGTTAGATTAGCAACAAAAATGTTATACGCATTTGTTTACAGAAAATCTGCGCTGCAATCCAATCGATACTTCTTCATGGTTGTCAAGTTTGGGGTAGTTTTGCATCGTTTTACATCACATAAAAAAAATACAAGTATCACAAACAAATTATTTACAATGATACTTAAACTTCCCTGTCATTACTCCACGTTTAACCTGCCTAAAAGAGAAAACGTTGAATTGATATTTGCAAGAAAACAAAAACTTACAGAAAGATTAATAAATAAATTTTTGTATTGATCTATTTATTTATTAATTTATTTATTTATCTATTTATTAATTCTATTTATTTACTATTTACTATTATATTTATTTATTTTTTGATATATTTACTTATTTATTTATTTATTTAATTTTTTTTTGTTCATTTATTTATAAATACTATATTATTATCAGGCAATTTATTTATTTATATCTTTATAAATTTGTACATCTATCTATTAATTTGTTTTTTTTTTTATTTTATTATTATTTATTTATTTATGTAATATATTTATTTGATTATATATATACATATAAATAAATATATCCCTATCAATTTTTATTCTTCGTTTGTACAAGCGATTGTCACCTCTAATCCAGTCATGTTTTTTTTTTGTGTATTTGCGAAGGCTTTTCAACGAATTTTCCTTCGATATATGAAATTATATTCCCAATTCTTTATTGCTTATAAAGTAAAGATAATATATCAGAAGCAATATACAATAAGTATAGTATCTTTGAATTGTAAAACGAGAGGTAATACCATCTTATGTATGTAACATTGTAAATGTATTATCCCTTTTAAACCCTCTTTTCACCTCCCATTTTTTGAACTTCATATATTAGATATAAATAGAAATATATATAAACCACTGAAACACTTGTAAAGGCTTCTCCTATTTTAAATTAGACCTATGTCTTAAAGTTGAAAGCAGTTAAAACTAATAATAAATGAAAATGAAATGAGATATTTGATTCGAATAAAATAAATCTATCTATCTGTCTTAATGAGCTTTTGTTGAAGATTCTCTTGTATCGAATTTATGCTAAAGCAATTTTTTGTTAAATATTTTGTAAAACCCTTGATTTAATAATTTATCTTTTCGGTTATTGTAAATACTTATTTATTCGCTTATTATATACTATTACAATTATATTTATACTTTAAGATACTATTTATTTGTTCATAAATTTATATTAATGTTTGTTTATTTATTTATTCTTATACAAATTTGTTTGTTTATTTATTTATAATTTGTTTATATATATAAATATATTTAATAAATTATTTATTTACGCATTTAATTAAATATTGTATTATTATATCGTTGTCAACAATTGTATAATATTTTTTTAATACATGTCGTTCCTTTATCTAGTCATTCTTCGAATTTTCCTTCGTGATAAGCTTTGCTATTCACATTTAAATTCAATTTCATCAATATAAATTAATGTGTCAGTAGAAAGATAGCTTAATCAAATCTCTTAATGAAAAATGTGTGAAAATTAGTTGTGGAAATAAAGATACCAAGAAATAAGAAAGAGGCTATAAATGTTATTTGAAATCCTTAAATTCTTATTCAAAATGATTTAATTTTTTTAATAAATGTGTTTTACATTAAAATACAATTCAAAATTCGCGAGAAAAGTGTTGATTTGTTTTGTTTGTTGTTTCACTAAAAAGAATAGTTAAAAATTGTTAAAAAAAATAAATATATTATTTAGGTTTTTTTCTATTTATTCAACGATCACAGAATGTATTCCTTAAAGATATTTGAATAAAAAAGATATTTAAATATTTTTTTAAATATCTTTGCCATGTTTTATTATGCATATTCTATTATTACATCAAATAATCATTCGATTTACATAAGGAAATGATAGAGAGAGAGAGAGCAAGGAAAAAAATTACTTCACTTTAACATTTTTGCTGCCCGCTTTAATACTGGCATTCGCAAAAACAGTGCTCTTGCTGGATAATCCCAACTCGCAACATAGCTGAAATTTTTCTGTTAAAAAATAATGCCATTATTATATAACCCATGGTAAATGGCACTGGCACTTGTTTCTGTAAGCCAGCTTCATGGCACACCTTCAACACAAAACATTCCGATCATCGCTATCGGTCTCACATGATAAGGTCATACATATCCGTTGGTGCTGCAGTGGCATGGTCAGCATTCAGATGCCCGGACATAAGATACAGATACATCAGTGCATTCGTAAAGGGATAATCGTCTGCTTTTATTTCGTCTCATCATATGATAAGTCGAACTTTAAGACTGACCTTTGCGTTCACAGCATGTAATAGATTTGGTTGCCTCACCACTGATCTCAGCAGAGCATCACCAAAGTATGAAAAATGAAACAAGTTTTACCACCAATACACTCACTATTGAGTGCGATTGCGAAACCAATCCAAAGCTACGGTGTTGTCTTCATATTAATTCAGATAAAATTCAATTTGGAAGATACAATTACGACGGGTAACAATGCAAATATTATTATAATATTTATATTTGATTTTTGATATTTACGTACTGTCTTTTTTTTTAATGGGGCAAACTATTAATTTGAATGTTCGGATGTGCTTTTAGATTTGGGTACAATTTTGTTGGCAATGCTGGCATGGTATGAAAAAATCTGACGAATTCGCACCACACACCCGAATGCACTTTGCGCGATTCAACTATTCCATAAGCGTCTGCAATGTGTTAAAGGATTAGCAGGCGAATCTCAATTCACTTTTGTTTTGTACTCGCTTTTGGATGGTTGGCTTTCGCGCGGCACAATCATAAATATTATTATTCGATTTAGTTTAAGCCCAAAAGTTGGATGATGCTAGACGAAAATTTATTAAATAGCACTGTTTTGTTTAATTAATTAATTTTTAGTTAATCGGTGCAACAGTTATATTTACAAACAAGTGTCTAACAAAAATGTGCAGAGCTGTGAAAAATGCAAAAAAAAAATATATTAACAAATTTATTATAGTTTAGTGGTCCTGCCTAACACATTCGGACATTCGATAGCCCGGGTTGCATTTTTGTGAATAAATATCAACGGGTTGGTTCAACATTTTAATAAGACTAATCTGTTTTATCAAAGTATGTACATCTAATGAAATGACAAGCTGTGTACACGCGATTTAAGGAATAATTCTTACATAATAACAAAGTGCTTCCATATGTACCTACATACATCAAACTCATTCGATTGAACTCTTTTTTTTATCATATTCTTCTCATGTAGATACAGATACAATGAACCAGAAGTGAGCTTATTATGCAAAGTATCTGCATGGTTTAGTTTTGCTTCCTTGTTTTGTCACTGATTTATAGTTATTTCTTAGTGCAACTTTATACGTCCCTTTATGTGTGGAAACTTGAATAAGAATTCGAATTGCTGCAACTTGAAAAATTCCCTCTTTAATCATGATTTTATCACCAGGTAGATTTTGATCAAAAATTATCAACGAATTTTGTTATATTTTACTAACGCACAGCTTAGGAGCTACATACCCGCGTTAAAATGTCATCTGTTCGGAGTCAGGTGCATGGACATAATCTCTCTCAAGATGTTCAACTTCAAGTTATAATGAGAAATAATGAAAATGATGAAAGAATACAAGGCAACAACAGATCCATGCAGAAAGCTTCAAAAAATACACAAAATATGTGCAGTGAGTTTTGTATCGAGCCACAGATGATAACAAATGAAGATGTGAGTAAAATTTTAAAATTGGTGTACCCTAGGAAAGTTTAATCATAATAATACCATATACTGTGAGCATCAAAAGTGGCGACACACCCATAAAGTTTTTGAAAAAAAAATGTATTACAATGATGATGCAAAAAAAAAAGATTTGTTCAAATCAAAATGAGACAAATAAATTTTTTAAAATAAAAATTAACAAAATCAAAAAGTGTTATAAGAGTCAGTTATTTTTTGGGATAAGATATTTTTTATTAACATTGCAGAGTTTTTTATTACAGCAGAGTGAACAATGGGTATGCTCAGAGGCTTATAAACATAACCTGCTTATAAACCTCTAAGCATTTAATGTTTTTTTTTTTATAATGAGAACTATCGTTGATTGAAAGTTATTGGCCTTAATTGACATCTATTGACCCAATTCTTGTGCACTAGTCAAGAATAAAACAATTGCCTAAGAGAATATGAACAAAAAATCAAATTGGTGAACGAATTCTAAAAAACAAAAAAAACACTTTTAAGCTCTTTTAGATGAAGACTAGAAATATTTTTTTACTTTAAGTTAAGCCCAATTTTATCTAAATTATTTTATTTCTTCTATAACTGTGTTAAATGCATTTGTATAGAGAACTGAATTAATAAGAAATATAAAGAAGCTATTAAATAAAATAGCATATTAGCGACCAGCAATATTCAGCCATCATATTAGTATCCCATCACGCGGAAATTCTGAAACGTATGCTTCCAGGTGACTTTTGAAAAAATGGAGGCTCTCGTATTTTTAAATTGAAAATGCAATTCTTTATTCTGTAAAAACTGTCGATGCTTCAATTTGTGTCATAATGAATTGAAGAAATTGTTGGGAAATGTAGAAAAAGTAATTTCCGTTCTTCACAAACTGTTAAATGCTTCCCAGTCTCATATGTTATTTCTACAGGATAATTCTGGCACAAGCTTCTGGTGAATTGTCGAATATTGTTTGCATTCAATTTGTCTGTGAGCAAAATTTACCCCAACGTCTTCATTTCCACTGTGTAACAGAATGCACTCAACGCTAAATTTTAAGCTTTTAGTGAATAAACCCCATATTCATATTTAGTTGCTTATTTATTTAATTATTTATTTATTTACTTTTTATGTTTAGCTAGTTATTATTATTATTAATATTTATCTGTGATGATCATCATTGCAATTACAAATTTATTGATTGAATCAGTTTATTATTTATGTAAAGAGCTAAAATAGCTTGAAATCCCCTTTCGACATCGGCCCACAATTTTTCAACAGAGTTTAAGTTGGGACAATGCGCAGGCCAATCCAAAACATTAAATTTGCTATCCGAAATCCATAGCTTCACAGTCCGTGAAATATGCTTACGATCGCTGCCGTGCTGGAAAACGTAAGTTACTTGCATACTTTCAAAACAATAGGGTTCCATTGTATTTTCTAATATGCCTTTGTAGATGTGTTTATCCATTCGACCCCTTAGATGCACTAATGGACTAACACAGAACCAACTAAATGCACACCAGACCATCAAGTTTCCTCCTCCATGTTTTATGATCCAAATCGTGTGCTATGGATCCAATTATTTGTTTTTAAGGACACTTCACCTGAATTTTTCCATCGGATCCAAGCAAATTAAACTTGGATTCGTCGCTCAAAAGAACTTTTACCAAAATGCCAATGGTTTCTTTATATGCAGTTTGGCGAACTCCCATCTCTTCTTTACATGCGTAAAATACGGGAAGAATTGATCCAAAAGGCGACGCCTTATATGATAGTTTTGATCGAAAGGTTTTTACTGGTCTGTGGTGCAACAATATCCTTAATTTTCTTCGTCACAAAAGGATTGGCTCTACTTGTTCGACAGTCCGGCCTGTCTTCCTTAGGAGTAGTTTTCCGTTCAATATTCTTTTTTTTTGGGGTTTCAAAACTGGCAGTGTTCTTTGAAACCCGAACTTAAAAAATCAAATCTTTTTGGAGCAACCAAACCTTTTTGCTATCGATGCCATTTTGTTCGCTCTCCATTATTAATTTCCCAAGTTCTGGCGTACAAGATTTATTTATACCCATTTTTGAACTGTTTGATAATTAAAGTTAGTACAGTTATCACTAAAAAACAAAGTAGTTTACTTTAATTTATCACTTTAAATAATGGTTTCTTATTCTTTGCCCAGAACGAATTGCAAACACGATTCGATTTTGTTTAATTGTGAAAGTAAGTATAACCCATTTAATCATATGGCACGAAAAAACCATCGAATATTAAATTGCAAATAATATTTTCTAAAGACAGCACAGCTTATTCAAAAATAACCCATTGTTAACCTGTATTTGCAATAGTCGTTTCTAGTTCTGTGGCCACCACTGTATGACCGACTGTTTTTAAAAAGAGTTTATCTTTCGGAAAAACTGAATGAAGACGTTTGCGGAATTAGTTAATAAGAAATTCAATCAAATAGGCTATTTAGTTTTATTTATTCTTAAAAGTAAAGCAGTCATCCTTAATTTAAAGGTTAATGACCAGGAAATGAAATAAAAGTCATTAAGAATAAATTTATTTAATATACTATAGAATTCGATAGTATAGAAAATTGTTGGTTAAAGATATAGATAGATTTTTTTATTTTCGTATTGAAGATTACATGACTTTTGTCGCACAATTAACACAGAAATTCAATTCAATTTAATGATAAAAAGTGTTGTCCAAAAAATTAAAAAAAAGAAAATATAGATATGTTTAAATAAATAAGTAAATAAATAAACATTAACTGTATGAGAATAACAAATAAATTAACAAATAATAATAATAATAAATAATAATAGTGTAAATAAGGAAGTAATGAAATAAATAAATAAATACTTAAATAAATAGATAAATAGGTATGGATCTAATTATAAAATTAATAAATAAGTTTATATAATAAAAAATAATAAAATATATATATATATAAATAAAGCAGTAATAAAATAAATAAATAAATAAATATATGTGTAAAATAAATAAATAAAATATTAAAACAGTCTTATAGAGATCAAGAAAATAAGGCATTTATCGGAGGGTTACCCGAATATATAAATTAACTCAGGAAGTTTGGTCTTAGCTTCAAAATACAGTCGGAGATCAATTCGACGTTCGCTTGTGAATGAAAATCAAGAGTAGAATAATATCTGGGCTAATTGAGCATCATTTTTAAGAGTCTATTCTGCTTGATTTGTAGTCGTGAAATATGACAATTTGACAGCATCCCAACGCTTGGTATCCATAGAGGAGAATGGATTGGAATATGACTTTTTTTTAATATAATTTTGTTCTCCTTACTTATTAACGATTTTCTATTTTCGAGAGGATAGAACATTTTGGCCGCAATGCTACTCTTTTGAACAACTTTGGCCCATGGTGTTTAAAAGTAAGCCTCTTGTCGAGATGAATTCAAAGGTATTTGACGTTGTTATCCAGGCCAGCATGATATTGCATTAACACTTAAACACCACTATTGACAAACACTAAAGCTTCTGATTGACAAAAAACTTTGCATTACGTGTACCAAATAAAGAGGAAATCCCAAATTAAACATTTTATAAATAAGCCTACTCAATATCTAAGAGCACCATACCAGTTGAATTTCCTAATACACGGTTTTTTTGGCCATGCTGACATAGTCTTATGTTATGTTCACTTTTAAGACCGAATTGTTCGTGAGGATATATGAACTTTTCATCAATGTTTTCCAAAAGCTTCTCTATTAAGACTCTTTCAAAGACTTTGCTAAGACAACTCAAGAGGCTTATAGGTCTGTAGCTGTTTGAAGATTCCCTATCCTTGCCAAGTTTTAAAAAGTGTTGTTGCCTAAAGATAGTTTCTATGAAATACTATACACCAACTCAAAGATGATGGTTCAAAACATTGAAAAACTTATTTCAAACATAAATTGTCTTTTACATAGTGGTACCAGTGCTGAACGATATTGTTCGCCAATCAATTTGAAATTACAAAGACCAGAAATAAGTTCGAAACTGCATTACTTTGTGGAACTTTGCAGACAAAACGTATGTTACAAAATTATTCAAAAAGCTGCATTGATCTCTTTAAAGCTGTAAAGTATACATTTTACTTTTTATTTTTAAATAAAATATGCAAATAACTATGGTAAATTTTTATCTTAGAAGTTCTGCAAGAGTTAAAATTTAAATAAATGTTCTAATTGCGGAGAACTATTTTTATTTGTTTTTGTGTTTTCCTATTCAAAGAATTGAAACAGGGAAAAAGTGTGGAAGAAAACGTAAATAGAGTGGGAAAAGTTTTGAAAATGTTTGAAAAGTCTGAGGCTCGTTTCAATTCTCAGCAATGGAGGAAACCTTCAAAGCTCCATAAAGAGAGAATAAAGAGAAGAATGAGAGAGTGGGTTGCGAAACTCAGGTGTATTTGGTTTTCCGTGGATGGAGCCCGAAACGAAACGGAAGATTTTGATATCGACCTGTTTGCTTTCTTCAAATTCGCAGAATTTTATTTGATATTAGTTCGATATATGAACTTTGAAAGCTCACAACACACAACCTACAAAAATCACTATTTTGAAAACACGAATTAGGAACTAAGCCGATACAACAACCACTGCAACAACGCCACCCATTAGTCAGACTATGGTCGACCCAATCCTTAGATAGTGCCATTAACTTGATCACAATGGCAAGTGGTAACTGGACAAGATTCGAAAAACTAGACCTAGAGTGGTCGAACCTGGGACCTATCAATTGAATCAATTGAAATGCAGGCGCTCTAAGAACTTCGCCACCCAACTGTATTATTATCTTATTCCTATTGAAGAAATTATTTTTTTTTAATAAAAAGCATTTATTTATACTGTAAGTCAATGTAAATCGGACGTATGAATGCCTTCGGTTATTCCAATTTCGATTTTTAATTTTTTTTTATCAAAAAACTTATTTTTCCACAGAGTCTTACAATTTATAAACTTATTTTTTTTTTGTACATTTTATAGATATTGTCTAAATCAAATCCTGCTGGAAAGTCAAGTGAAAATAGGAAATACTTGGAATGTCCGTTCACAATTAATTCCGCCAGTAATTTATTATTAAATAAACACTTAAAATACTTTTGGAAATACCTGAAATGGCCACTTAGTTTATGCTTTCTATGCATTCTCATCGGATTTGTTACATACACTTGCGTTCGAACTTTGAAAAACCAGTCGTTTGTTCGAAACTGCTTGAACTCGAGTTCGACATACGGTTGCTCAACATCTAATATGACTGTTCCACATTCGGAATCCACGTTCTATGACAATGGAAATGTAGAAAACTCCAGATCTTCAGAAAGCAACAAAACTATAACAAATGAAAATGTTACTGAACCTATTTTTGACGGTTCACCAACGATTTTACGACCCTTGGTGCTTCCACATTCGTTGCAAGCTGATTTTACCGAAAGGAATAATATTTTGGATACTAATTCAAAAAACGATTACGGCAAAATATTGAAGCAACTTCAAAACTATGAAGAGAGGTTCAATTCAGAAAAAAACTTTGAAAAATCTATAAAAAGTGAGTCGGAAACGGAAACGAGAGGTCTACTTGGATTTACATCGGGACACCAGAATTTCTTTGGAGTTCCAACTGGAGAAGATGAAAGAATGTTAAGGCTTATAAATGAAGAGCTGATGAAACTTGAAAAACAAACGGTAAACATATGAAAATAAAAGATCTTTAAACTTTTAACATAATTCCAATACGTTTAGGAAACTTCGAAAATGGTCGAAAGTCGAACGGAAGGCACATTTGCTGTATCACCTACAGTACCTTCAATATTTCATCACCCGGTGGAGAATTCCGGTGTAAATAGCGCGCCATCGGATGATACCCAATGCCAATCAACATCACTGCCAATGTGCCTTGGAATTCTTCCATATGATCTCACGTCTTCTAAATCCAGAAATTTCGACCTAAAAGCATCGGACTTGAAATCATTTGAACAACTCTTCGCATCGAACTGTTCCATTCGAGCAGCTGAATTTGTTTGCACGCTTTTGGAGCCAGAATGCCGACCCGAACAGTATGGCTTCCTACAGCCTTGCAAAAGGTTTTGCAAATGTAATCATTTTTTCAAAACATTAAAAATTTTTATTTAATTTAAATAATTTAATTTCAGCAATTTTGGAAGCTTGCTCGAACCTAGTTGTCAATTCGGATGTCCTTACATACATTTTTGACTGTGATAAATATCCAGACTCTGATAACAAGAATGTTTGCGAAGATCCTACACGACGAAATTCATGTTTCGAGAATGAGTTCAAGTGCCAAGATATGACGTGCATTCCGAAGCAGTGGCAATGTGACAATATAAAGGACTGCAGTACGGGCGAGGATGAGTTAGGTTGCATTGATTGTAACCCAGAGGAGTTCCGATGCAAGTCAAATGAGAAATGTCTCCCAAACGAGCTCAGATGCGACACAAATAACGATTGCGCAGACGGCTCTGATGAGTTTGATTGTAGTTCCGAAACTGATGAGTTTGACCCACAACCGTATCCCAGGATGTTCTCATTTACTAGCTTCCTTTTACCGAATCAAACTGTAGAAAAATTATTTTCTCCTGTACAAGATGATCGTTTGGCTTACGCAAGTGAATTGAATGAATCTCAGGTGGCAGCGGACGTTAGGTCGGATGAGGCACCAGCTTCCACCAATTTAGGTAACAAATTTAGCATACGTATTAATAAATTGAAAATAAATATATTTCTAGGTGGTTTTCAGGATACCAAGGAGATAATGATGACTAGTGATTCGGAGAATAAATTTAAAATTTCTCAGTCACACAACTCGACCCAGGAAGTTGACTCGAAAAGATCTTGTTCCGAACATGAGTTGAGATGTGTGAGTGGAATGTGCATCACAGTTGACCAGCTTTGTGATAAGGTAAACTGTTGAAAAATTATTGGTCCTTTTTATTAAATTTATTTTATTATTTATTAAAGATAAAAGATTGCGCTGGTGGAGAGGATGAACTTTCGTGTGCTTACGAAGAAAGGTCTGAAGCTAAGGATCCCTAAAGATCTTTGTCGAGATATAACCATAATACTCATTGCTCTGTTTCAGATATTGTTTTGTTTTTGTTTTTGTTTTGATAAACACGTAGATATAATAAAATCACACAGCTAAACAGATATGAACTTTTACTTCTCCAACAGAATCGTGCAGTTGTACCAATTGCAAAAAAGACTGAAGCAAGTGAGTGCTTTTCAAAGGCTAAGCAATTCTAAATCCACTTGAATTCTAACTCACTCTTATATCGTTTTCAATTCGGACTTAGATCAGGTCATAGGTGCTCCACAGACATGTTCAACATTTTAGAGGACATAAGACTTGAGTTTGATTAATGATTTCTAAAGCTTTTTTGCCTGCTGGATTTCTCGAAGGCCGTCACGACGACGTCAATCACGACATTCTCTGATCGAAGCTGAGAAATCGTTTCTCATTTTCTCCAAGCTCATCAGTAGTTTCCTTTAAGACAGGTTCCAACGAGTAGTAGGCAAAAACAACTCTGATTTTATGCTCATACAAGAGGGTGTACCTCAGGGAACAATTCTGGGACCAATTCTGTTTTGCATTTTTATTATTGATCTGCCAGCTGTATGTAAATATGTGTCTTTCCACTTGTATACGTACGCAGATGATGTACAGTTATATTTGTCTCGACCTTTAACTCATGCTAGTGTCAAATTTAAATAATGATCTAACCGAAATTTACAAGTGGTCACTAGCCAACGGATTACTATTTAACCCATTAAAATCAAAGTTATATTTTTTTCACACACCTGCACACCTGCCTTTCTTTGTAATATCTTCGATTGTTGGTCATAAAATTTTACAAAGAAGTATCGTCCACTCAGATAGCTTTTAATAATGTGAAAATAGTCCCATGGAAGTATGTCTTGTAGTTTACACAGCAGTCCTTTATGCCAAACCGTGTCGAACGCTTTTGCTACGTCAAGAAAAATTCCAATGCAGTACTTCTTTTCTTCAAAGTCAGTCGTAATTTTATTTACAACCCTGTGGATTTGTTGTATAGTTTAGTGTTCTCTGCGGCTGCCGAATTGGTGGTTTAGATTTTCAAATATTTTTCCTAGTATAGGGAGCGAACTTATTGGTCGGTATGACGAGCCGTTTTTAGGATCCTTGCCAGGCTTTGGTATATAAGAAAAAATGTTTATCGCTTGTCAAGGTACGTGAATATTTCCGAGTATTCGGAAACCCATTTTGGGATTTTCCAGGAGTACTTTGACGCGAGATGTTGCATATTTCGTTACAATTAAATTCAAACTAAAACCCTAGATAGATTGCAATTTTCCAGATCCGGCAGGACAGTCCCTTTTACGTCGCTTGAATATAGAAACCTGGAATCCGCTCGCCTCTTCAATAGACATGCCATTAGATTGTGGAACACATTGCCCGCTCACATCAGGGGAAACAGTAACTTTGTTAGTTTCAGGTCTGTTGTGTTTCAGCACTTTTCAGTATACTATAAGTAGATAATAAGTCAAAAAGCTTCATTTTAGTGTTTGAAACGATACGTGGTGGTGGAAAAATTGATAATTTCGAAAATATACCAAATTAATAATAAACAATTGACCGAAGACCAAAAGAGTCGAATTATTGCACAAAAAATTATCGACTGTGAGCAGGTTACTAAACAAAAAAAAAATAGATTGATACAGTTGAACGGAAAAAAGGTACAAGAACGATTCCAAAGACATCTGAGGCGGTTGATCGAGCTCTTCACAGACTGTCAATGAGGAACTGATTTGCAAGAGCGGCACAAATTAGAGCAGAGTTTGTGGAGTCGGGCTGAACTGAAATTGGTGAACATACAGTGTGTCGAACGCTTCGGGAATTCGGTCTGATTGCTCGTCCCACTACACGAAAAAAAAACCCATATTAACATCGAAGATGATGAAATCTTGGCTAGCTACCAAAATTGGACAGAAATTTACTGGAGAAAAGTCATATTTTTCGATCAGAGCAAATTCAGCACAAACTGATCAGTTGGAATATAGTTCGTGTGGCGAAGAACTGGAGAGCGCTTCACTTAAAATTGCCTTCAGCGAAATGAAGGTGGTGTATCCGGCCGGCCAAATGTTTTTGGGGCGTTTTTTCTTGCTACGGAATAGGAGATTTATTCTTCGTAAAATGAAGTGTTAACTTGGAAGATCAGGCGAAAAGAGAATTCTTGGTTTGACTTGAGCTGTAAATCGGCTGTCAGGTTAAAAGAGGAAAACTGGAAAAAGTTTCGACGAGTCCATAATGACTGTAATGATCTTCTATGATATACGAAAATTAATGCAACATACACTAAGATGTCACAGCGACAGAAAACAATTTTGATCCTTCGTCAAAAATATTAAGAACTCTACTATACTTCAGTGACACTCTTGCTGTTAATAATCTTGACAGAGCCAATCTGCTTGCTGCTCAATTCGCGGCTAGTTTGCTCGAGAGTGTCGCACATTCTATGAGACAAATATATTTTCGCACTCGCACAGTCGCAAGAGAACCGAAACAAGTAGACATACACAAATCCGCTGGTCCAGATGCTATTTCCCATGTAGTTCAGAGGTGGTTCCCTTCCATGATGATAAAACCACTGCATAAGCATTTTTCTATCATAAAAAGAATACAAAAAAAAAAACAAATAAAAAAGTTGAAAACTTCAAAAATTAGCAGTTAGTTGAAGTTGGGGTCTGAAAAAATTGGCGCGTAACCATACCCACGATTTCAACCCTCCAAGCAATCTGAAACCAAAAAAAAAAACAGATTATTAATCTAGAATAATGTCGCAATATTTGGAACTACGGGACAGTTTTTTTTTTGTTTTTGAAAAAAATAACAATTTTCGTACAGTTTTTTTGACTGTTTCGAATTAAAAAAAAAATAATAGAAATTTGGTCATGGGGATAGTTCCAGACAAAGACAAGTCTATAAAGAATCTCTTAAAATTGCAGGTAAATCGGTCGAGTAGAACTTGAGATCGTGCGTATTGTTTTGAAAAAGACAGTTTCGAGAAAAGCGCGTTAAAAGTTTCGCAGTCTAAGTCATGAAATGATATTGTAGACTTAAATTTATTCAATCTGCCATTCCTGCTTCATACATCGGACCTTCCTCGACTTCGAAAAAATTATTTTCCGCGTTTCTCTCTTCATATCGAGCAGTTCTGGCCTCCTTTGATGCACTCGTAAAACTGGTGTCTTCCTGTGCCGTTTGAAAGTATAGAAAAAACAAAAATCGTTTTTTTTTAAATTTTTAGACTAGAATACCCGCATCCTGGATTAGAGTCGTACAATACGAGTTGTTTTTGAACAGTTTCAACTCTGCAATTCACCATATACAATTATGTAAATGCTGGTGTTCCCCAAGGCTCAGTTTTGTCTTCAACTCTATTTATTTAATTTTCATTGACGATCTCTTGTCTATCACATCTAATCCAATATATTCCTTCGTAAATGACAGTTTAATGACTCACGCCTCTGCTCTTCGGACGTAGATATTGAACGGGAACGTATGCTTAACTCAAAGGGGTCTAGCTAACCGAGTAGAATTTAATGTTTCTAAAAATGCTGACTTATGTCATCAAAGCAAATTCCTTCTACCCAGCCATTGTCCATGAATGGCAGTTGCGTCCATAAAACCGAAAAACTTTCAATACTCGGTATGCGTGTCAATTCTAATTTAAGGGAAATGACAACATATTTGGTGTTGCCAAGATTGTGGCAAAATGATTAGATTTCCTTAACCGGTGCAAAATATACTTTACCCCTTCTTATTTAGCCACAATTTATAAGGCTTTTATTCGTCCTAAAATGGAGTGCAACATTGCCATCAAAACCACCTTGCAACGTGCTGGAACATCAAAATTTCCTGCCTGTCGCTGTTTCATCGCTCCGACGAAATAGCTCACTGCATTCCGCCCCTTCAACAAATCGCTCGCAACTCCCGCACATCATCGAACGCTCATCAGTTAACCCTTAACCATATTTTCGGGCGTACTGTGAAATTTCGAGATTCTTTAATGGTCCGCACATTGCGCATGTGGAATTCCCACAGCCTACAACAATTTAAAACCAATGTGCACTGGTACCTTCTTTCTCTCCCTTCCACTTCTGGTCATGCTGTGTAAAAAAAAATCTACTTTAAGGGTACTTCCAATCCCTTGAGCACTATTTAAAAAAACAATTTTCTCTTAAGTTATATGTGATCAAAAGTTAATTAGTGAATAAGGAGTCCATTAAAGTGGCCTTGAACAATGAGCCGTTATACAGGAATAATTCAATAATCGGGACCTCTCACATTCTAAAAAAAAAAACCTCCACACGAAAGCTCGGAGCCCTCAAAGATTGATTTAGCAATTCCGATCACAGGTTGATTTCTTCCAAAAATAAGTCGTGAATTCGAGTCCACCCAACAACAACTATAGAATTGAGCAAATAAAAATGGACTGGGAGTGTTTTCATAATCGAAACCGACTTGAAAAATCTTCAGTCAAATCTTATAGGCAAACGCACACTGGACTTGAACGATTATAAATAGGAATCAAACCTTTTTTTTGTTCCTTTCCTTCAGTCCAACAGAATTCATTTAGAAATCTAATCTTCCCTTCAGGGAGAGCACCATTCTGTCAGACAATTCACTTGAGCCTCAAATTTCAAATCTTTTTAAAAGTATAAATTTAAAAAATTAAAAATAAAACATAAATAAATTAACTATCCCTTTATCACTACCAAGACAGCTCAAATGCTGTAAATTCTGGAATTATAAAAAAGTAAAGACAACTGTTTCAAAAAATTGTTGGTCAAAGTGAGCGGTTTCAAGCATCTCTGACTGCAGAGATTCACAGTAGACTTTTTATGGGCACTCATCACCTACCCATCTTATAGAAATAATTCACCAGGGAGTTCACCAGGCCAAATCACACACCCAAATCAATGCTTTTTTTTCGAAACACACCCCCTTGCGAATCGACGCTACTCGTACTCGTACTCGTATAATGCAATTTGGGGATGAGGAAAATAAGCTTTACTATTTGTGTTTGAAGCTTTATACATTCCGCCAAAATTGATGGATATTGAATCTGTGTTGCCGATTCCATAAGAACCTGTCAGATGTTTAATTCCAACTTTACCGGATTTGAACCCGAAACTCGCTCACGCTCACTACTCAGAGTTATAAAATTCTTAATCTTTTGATCTAAAGTCAAAAATTCTGAGCATATTTGAGAAATGTTAAAAATTGTTTATAAATTTGAAAAACGTTTTGCAAAAGAGATAAAAATATAACAAAAGATGAGACAGATATACATGTACACATTAGAAGAATCAAAAGACAAAGAGGAGATAAAATATTGAGCAAATCGGTTCTGCTTAGTCTTTGAAGATATTTCGATACGAATAGTTTAGTGGCCGTACCCAACCACATAATAAGTATAGTAAGTGAATTTTATTTTCAAAATTTATATATATACTATATATGTATAAATTGTAATTGAAATCGAAATCGAATTGTTAAAAAAAAAATTAAAGAACGGAAATATGTAAAGCAGTTCGCTTTTATTATGCTGGAAATATTCGAAAAGTGTTTTTTTGTATCTAGAAATATTTAAAAAAGTTTTACAACGTTCGTGTGAAAAGTTCATATAATTTCTTCCCAGGCAATATGAATGTGTTATTTTTGGCTCTTTGTGCGGGATGTGGGGTAAATTACAAACACATTTTTTTTTTGTTCGACAAATACAAATTTCTATATGTGTATAAATGCAATGAGAAGCGCTCATGCTATTAAGTAAAGTGAAATATGGTGGCGGCAGAAGTGCGTTATGCTAGTGACGGAAATTGTGTGGTTCCATAAAGATCCGGATATCAATTGAAAATATTTTTAAATATACGTATGTATAAATATTTGCAATTTGGAGATTTGGATATCACCCAAGGATGACAAGGTGGTGGACGGACACTCAAACTCATCTACAGCTGTTTATTGGACAGGCGCATAGGAACGTTATTCCGCCATGGAAAGAAGTGCAAATAATTTATTTATTACTTTATAGCCGGCATTCTTTGCTACAAGAGTGCACACCACATTCTGTTTTTTATTTTGTTGTTTTCTTACACAAATGCACATGAGGCGCGTAAAGTCAGGTATTTTTGTTTTTCTCCCAAGTAAAAATAAGTTCATTTGTATTTTTTTTTTTTGGTTATGGTTCGCATTTTAAGGCGCTCAGTCAATAGAATGTGTTGAAGACTATACGAATGAAGGAAGCAGTATTTTATTATTTCAAAATAAAATGAAACAAGAACGAAATGCCCCCATCTTTCGATTCTGCAAAAAGCATTTCATGTGGGCTGATGTTAGATGATTTGCATGTAAATAAAGTGTGATTTTTTTTTTTAGTTTTTGAAAAAATTCCAAAAGAGTGAACAATTTTTATTTACGTTTAAAGTGCTCCATGCGGTGAGTCTAATTTTTTGAGTCACTTTTTCGAACACATTGGATTGTATCTCGTTAATACCACGCCGTCTTGCTGGAACAACATGTGGACCAGGTTCAACACGTGTAAAAAACATTTCGAAATTATTGGACGCTAGCGTAGTGCACTTTTCCAGGTGCCTGATTTTGCTCATCAGACCAAATGCGACAGTTTTGTTTTTTAACATACCTGATCAACCAAAAATTAGTTTAGTCGTTGAATACAATTTTTCGATAAAACAGCTTTTCTAAGGCCACACTAATTCAAAATCTAGGCGCTGTGGTAGGACGTTCGGCTTAAGTTCTTCCATGATCTATGTTCTGTATGGTTTTAGACACTGTGTCCACTGACACAATACCACTTGTTGCGAAAAGCGACAAATTTACAAATCAAGGTTTTCAAAAACACTGGCGTATTCAGCAGCAGAGTGCTTTGTATGCATTATTATCATACGATTTGATAGCCTGATGTTCAACAGATAAATAAATAGAACACTGAAAAGGCAAAAAAGGAAAAAATCCTCATTATAACAGGTTGAATTAAATACGTTGTTTAAAAACTTTGGAATCCATCTCGACAAGAGGCTTACTTTTCAGCACTATGCGGCCAAAGAGTTCCATTGACACCAAAATGCTCTACCCTCTCATAAAGAGAGAGTCCTTACTAAGTAAAGAAAACAAAATGTTATTGCATAAAGTCATGTCATATTCCAATCCATTCTCCTCTACAGTTGCCAAACGTGGGGAAGTTGTGCAAGTTATCATATTTCAAGACTGCAAATAAAGCAGACGAAACTCTTGAAAATGATGCTCAACTTACCAAGATATTATTCTACTCATGATCTTCATTCACAAGCGAACGTAAAAATGATCTCCAACAGTATTTCGAAGCTCAGAACAAACTTCTGAGCAAATGTAAATATTCGGAAAGTCCTCTGATAAATGCCTTAGTTTCTTGATTCTTTCTCTGATTTAATACGACACCTTTCTTGCTTCTAATTATTGTTACTTAGTTATTACTTTTTTAAGACTGTGTTAATCAATTTAATTATTTATTTATTTATTTTTTCTTATTTATTATTTGTTCCACATTTCCATTTATATATTTATATATATTTTTCTATTTATTATTAATTATTTGTTATATATATTAATTTATTTGTCTATCTTTTTTTTTTAATAATAAGTCATAAGATATAATGGATACCGAATTTCTGTGTAAATTTTGGGACAAAAAGTCATGTTTACTTTACACGAAAATAAAAAATATCTATCTGTCTGATGTAAGTTGGTGTTACCAAACATTTAACAATTCAGAGATACTATACTTATTGTATAGTGCTACTGAAATATTATCTTAACTTTATTAACAACTTGGAATTGCATGGAGCGAAGGAAAATTCGTTGACAAACCTTCGCAAATACAAAAAAAAAAAAAAAAAACATGACTAGATTAGAGGTGACAATCGTTTGTACAAACAAATACTGATATCGATATATATATATAAATAAATAATAATAAAAATTAATGAATAAACAAATTCATAGGAAAATGTATAAATATATAAATACATAAATATATAAATATATAAATATATAAATATATAAATATACAAATATATAAATATATAAATACATAAATATATAAATAAATAAATTGTCTAATAATAGTATTAAAAATAAACGAACAAAAACAAATAAAATAAGTAAATATATCAATAAATAAATAAATATATAAACAAATAAATAAATAAATTAATTAATAAATAAACAGGTAATAACTAGCTAGATAAATGCACAAAGGGTATATTTACAAACATTTTTTTTTATTTTATAATCAACTGGGCAATTGGTTAACGAGGCTATTCTCACTGAAAATCCAACTCGACAGAAATTTTGTATTTAGCTTTTGAGTTTTATCAAAAACCAATTCAACATTCGCTCTTACGTGGAGATCTATAGTTGAGTGGTGCCATGGTAGGCTTAGCATCATTTTTAGTGTTCGGTTTTGTGACACTTGTAATCGTTTAATGTGCGATTTAGCGCTATTTCCCCGAGACTGGACAACCATATAACATTAACGCCTAGAAGATCATCTTGTGAATTATTATTTAATTTTTGTTTGTTAATTTCAACTTTCTGTTAATAAAGGGTCACATTAAATCTATGTAATAAGTTTTCAAAAACAACGACCATATTATTTTGAAAATACTAGCGATTTCCCGTGGGATTTCGTGAACGTAGAAGAGGTGTAGAAAAATTTCTATTGAACACCGAACGCTTTTACAACGCAAAGTAAACAAAACCGAGCCGATATTGCATTAAATCCGACCAGATAACCCAGAAATGCAGAAAAAGTAACAAGCATCCCAACCACGCCTTAATATCGCACGCCAGGCAGAAATCTGGTTCAAAACTTGAACGGCAAAGTAAACAAAACAGAGTCGATATTGCATAAAATCAGGCTAGATAACCAGGCGCCCAGAAACGCAGGAAAAGTAACAAGTATCCCAACCTCGCTTTAATATAGCGCGCCAGGCAGAAATCTGGTTCAAAACTTGATTGGCAAAGTAAACAAAACCGAGTCGATATTGCATAAAATCAGGCAAGATAACCAGGCGCCCAGAAACGCAGGAAAAGTAACAAGCATCCCAACCTCCCTTTAATATAGCACACCAGGCAGAAATCTGGTTCAAAACCTGAACGGCAAAGTAAACAAAACCGAGTCGGTATTGCATAAAATCAGGCCAGATAACCAGGCGCTCGGAAACGCAGCAAATATAACAAGCATCCCAACCACGCTAGGCAGAAATCTGGTTCAAAACTTGAACGGCAAAGTAAATAAAATAAAGCCGATATTGCATAAGATCCGGCCAGATAACTAGGCGCCCAGAAACGCAGCAAATATAACAAGCATCCCAACCACGCTTTAATATAGCACGCTAGGCAGAAATCTGGTTCAAAACTTGAATGGCAAAGTAAATAAAATAAAGCCGATATTGCATAAGATCCGGCCAGATAACCAGGCGCCCAGAAACGCAGCAAATATAACAAGCATCCCAACCACGCTTTAATATAGCACGCTAGGCAGAAATCTGGTTCAAAACTTGAACGGCAAAGTAAATAAAATAAAGCCAATATTGCATAAAATCCGGCCAGATAACCAGACGCCCAGAAACGCAGGAAATGTAACAAGCATCCCAACCACGCTTTAAAATCGTACGCCAAGCAGAAATCTGGTTCAAAACTTGAACGGCTAGGTAAACAAAATGCATAAAATCTTGCCAGATAACCAGGCGCCCAGAAACGCAGGAAATATAACAAGCATCCCAACCACGCTTTAATATAGCACGCCAGGCAGAAATCTGGTTCAAAACTTGAACGGCAAAGTAAATAAAATAAAGCCGATATTGCATAAGATCCGGCCAGATAACCAGGCGCCCAGAAACGTAGGAAATGTATCAAGCATCCCAACCACGCTTTAATATCGCACACCAGGCAGAAATCTGGTTCAAAACTTGAACGGCAAGGTAAACAAAACCGAGTCTATATTGCATAAAATCAGGCCAGATAACCAGGCGCTCAGAAACGCAGGAAAAGTGACAAGCATCCCAACCACGCTTTAATATCGCACGCCAGCCAGAAATCTGGTTCAAAACTTGAAAGGCAAAGTAAATAAAATAAAGCCGATATTGCATAAGATCCGGCCAGATAACCAGGCGCCCAGAAACGCAGGAAATGTAACAAGCATCCCAACCACGCTTTAATATAAAACGCCAGGCAGAAATCTGGTTCAAAACTTGAACGGCTAGGTAAACAAAACCGAGCCGATATTGCATAAGATCCGGCCAGATAACCAGACGCCCAGAAACGCAAGAAATTTAACAAGCATTCCAACCACGCTTTAAAATCTTACGCCAGGCATTAATCTGGTTCAAAACTTGAACGGAAAAGTAAACAAAACCGAGTCGATATTGCATAAAATAGGCTAGATAACCACGCGCGCAGAAACGCAGGAAAAGTAACAAGCATTCCAACCACGCTTTAAAATCGTACGCCAGGCAAAAATCTGGTTCAAAACTTGAACGGCTAGGTAAACAAAATGCATAAAATCTTGCCAGATAACCAGGCGCCCAGAAACGCAGGAAATATAACAAGCATCCCAACCACGCTTTAATATAGCACGCCAGGCGGAAATCTGGTTCAAAACTTGAACGGCAAAGTAAATAAAATAAAGCCGATATTGCATAAGATCCGGCCAGATAACCAGGCGCCCAGAAACGTAGGAAATGTATCAAGCATCCCAACCACGCTTTAATATCGCATACCAGGCAGAAATCTGGTTCAAAACTTGAACGGCAAGGTAAACAAAACCGAGTCTATATTGCATAAAATCAGGCCAGATAACCAGGCGCTCAGAAACGCAGGAAAAGTGACAAGCATCCCAACCACGCTTTAATATCGCACGCCAGCCAGAAATCTGGTTCAAAACTTGAAAGGCAAAGTAAATAAAATAAAGCCGATATTGCATAAGATCCGGCCAGATAACCAGGCGCCCAGAAACGCAGGAAATGTAACAAGCATCCCAACCACGCTTTAATATAGAACGCCAGGCAGAAATCTGGTTCAAAACTTGAACGGCAAGGTAAACAAAACCGAGCCGATATTGCATAAAATCAGGCTAGATAACCAAGTGCCCAGAAACGCAGGAACAGTAACAAGCATCCCAACCACGCTTTAAAATCGTACGCCAGGCAGAAATCTGGTTCAAAACTTGAACGGCAAAGTAAATAAAATAAAGCCGATATTGCATAAGATCCGGCCAGAAAACCAGACGCCCAGAAACGCAAGAAATTTAACAAGCATTCCAACTACGCTTTAAAATCGTACGCCAGGCATTAATCTGGTTCAAAACTTGAACGGCAAAGTAAACAAAACCGAGCCGATATTGCATAAAATCAGGCTAGATAACAAGGCGCCCAGCAACGCAGCAAAAGTAACAAGCATCCCAACCTCGCTTTAATATAGCACGCCAGGCAGAAATCTGGTTCAAAACTTGATTGGCAAAGTAAACAAAACCGAGTCGATATTGCATAAAATCAGGCTAGATAACCAGGCGCCCAGAAACGCAGGAAATGTAATAAACATCCCAACCACACTTTAATATAGCTCGTCAGGCAGAAATCTGGTTCAAAACTTGAACGGCAAAGTAAATAAAATAAAGCCGATATTGCATAAGATCCGGCCAGAAAACCAGACGCCCAGAAACGCAAGAAATTTAACAAGCATTCCAACTACGCTTTAAAATCGTACGCCAGGCATTAATCTGGTTCAAAACTTGAACGGCAAAGTAAACAAAACCGAGCCGATATTGCATAAAATCAGGCTAGATAACCAGGCGCCCAGAAACGCAGGAAAAGTAACAAGCATCCCAACCACGCTTAAAAATCGTACGCCAGGCAGAAATCTGGTTCAAAACTTGAACGGCAAGGTAAACAAAACCGAGCCGATATTGCATAAAATCAGGCTAGATAACCAGGTGCCCAGAAACGCAGGAACAGTAACAAGCATCCCAACCACGCTTTAAAATCGTACGCCAGGCAGAAATCTGGTTCAAAACTTGAACGGCAAGGTAAACAAAACCGAGTCGATATTGCATAAAATCAGGCCAGATAACCAGGCGCCCAGAAACGCAGGAAATTTAACAAGCATCCCAACCACGCTTTAATATAGCACGCCAGGCAGAAATCTGGTTCAAAACTTGAACGGCAAAGTAAATAAAATAAAGCCGATATTGAATAAAATCAGTTCAGATACCCAGGCGCCCAGAAACGCAGGAAATTTAACAAGCATCCCAACCCCGCTTTAAAATCGTACGCCAGGCAGACAAGTAAACAAAACCGAGTCGATAATTCATAAAATCATGTCAGATAACCAGGCGCCCAGAAACGCAGGAAATTTAACAAGCATCCCAACCACGCTTTAATATCGCACACCAGGCAGAAATCTGGTTCAAAACTTGAACGGCAAGGTAAACAAAACCGAGTCGATATTGCATAAAATCAGGTCAGATAACCAGGCGCCCAGAAACGCAGGAAATTTAACAAGCATCCCAACCACGCTTTAATATCGCACGCCAGGCAGAAATCTGGTTCAAAACTTGAACGGCAAAGTAAATAAAATAAAGCCGATATTGCATCAAATCAGGTCAGATAACCAGGCGCCCAGAAACACAGGAAATTTAACAAGCATCCCAACCTCGCTTTAATCAAGCACACCAGGCAGAAATCTGGTTCAAAACTTGAACGGCAAAGTAAACAAAACCGAGTCGATATTGCATAAAATCAGGCCAGATAACCAGGCGCCCAGAAACGCAGGAAATTTAACAAGCATCCCAACCACGCTTTAATATCGCACGCCAGGCAGAAATCTGGTTCAAAACTTGAACGGCAAAGTAAACAAAACCGAGTCGATATTGCATAAAATAAGGCCAGATAACCAGGCGCCCAGAAACGCAGGAAATTTAACAAGCATCCCAACCCCGCTTTAAAATCGTACGCCAGGCAAACAAGTAAACAAAACCGAGTCGATATTGCATAAAATCAGGTCAGATAACCAGGCGCCCAGAAACGCAGGAAAAGTAACAAGCATCCCAATCACGCTTTAATATCGTACCCCAGGCAGAAATCTGGTTCAAAACCAGAACGGCAAAGTAAACAAAAACGAGCCGATATTGCTTAAAATCCGGCCAGATCACCAGGCGCCTAGAAACGCAGGAAAAATAGCAAATATTCCAACCACGCTTTAATATTGCACGCCAGGCAGAAATCTGGTTCAAAACCACAACGGAAACGCAGGAAAAGTAACAAGCATCCCAACCACGCTTTAATATCGCACACCAGGCAGAAATCTGGTTCAAAACTTGAACGGCAAAATAAATAAAACAAAGCCAATATTGCATAAGATCCGGCCAGATAACCAGGCGCCCAGGAACGCAGGAAAGGTAGCAATTATCCCAACCACGCTTTAATGTCTCACACCAGGCAAAAATCTGGTTCAAAACTTGAACGGCTAGGTAAACAAAACCGAGCCGATATTGCATAAAATCAGGCCAGATAACCAGGCGCCCAGGAACGCAGGAAAGGTAGCAATTATCCCAACCATGCTTTAATGTCTCACACCAGGCAGAAATCTGGTTCAAAACTTGAACGGCAAAGTAAACAAATCCGAGTCGATATTGCATAAAATCCGGCCAGATAACCAGGCACCCAGGAACGCAGGAAAGGTAGCAAATATCCCAACCACGCTTTAATATCGCACACCAGGCAGAAATCTGGTTCAAAACTAGAACGGCAAAGTAAACAAAACCGAGTCGATATTGCATAAAATCAGGCTAGATAACCAGGTGCCCAGAAACGCACGAAAAGTAACAAGCATCCCAACCACGCTTTTAAATCGTACGCCAGGCAGAAATCTGGTTCAAAACTTGAACGGCAAGGTAAACAAAACCGAGCTGATATTGCATAAAATCAGGCTAGATAACCAGGCGCCCAGAAACGCAGGAAAAGTAACAAGCATCCCAACCACGCTTTAATATCGCACCCCAGGCAGAAATCTGGTTCAAAACTTGAACGGCAAGGTAAACAAAACCGAGCTAATATTGCATAAAATCAGGCCAGATAACCAGGCGCCCAGGAACGCAGGAAAAGTAACAAGCATCCCAACCACGCTTTAATATAGCACGCAAATCTGGTTCAAAACTTGAACGGCAGATAGTTGAGTTTTTATTTTGGTTACTAGGCATAATTTTAAAAATACATAAAAAAGTCCAGACATTAAATTAATTTTTGGTTTCAAAAATCCGATATTTTTTTTTATTTTTTAAATAGTAACTTAAATCTATATATAAAAAAATATTATTAAGTCAAAAGATTCTTTTTTTAATTCGTAAGGTCTAGCTTAGAGCGCCCGAATAGGGCCAGTAAGTCAGGGTATACATAGTTAATTAAATTAAGCTAGCTTTAAGCGTTTTTGTCTAGCATGTAAAGAAAATAAAGAATTACAATAATAAAAATGCGTTTAAATGAAATGAAATGCAATTATTTTATACACAAAATTTCCTCGACGATGAGCTTAATTTTTATGGTAAGAATTGAAAATGATATTTCGAAAATGTCGCACCTTGCATATTTCGACAAATGCGTTTTTTCCTATCATTAAAAGTTCTAAAAGTTTCGCTGTACGTATTTATATCGAAATATTTTTGCCCTTAAATGTAACCTTTAAATGTTTGTTAAAAATATTATATTTCTTTAAAAAAATAAAAGTTTATTTTTAAACACTGAATAGTTTAAACATTCATTGGGTCTTTTCGAAATTACATATTTAACTTTACATTTACTACTTTTATAACCACTGAAAGATTGAAACTTATTTTAAATATAATATCTTTTTTTATATTTTAACAATTTGCGTATAAACCATTACATATAAAGGTATGTCATGGCGAGCTGTTTTTTGGAACTTTTTGAGTTCTAAAAACTTACAATAGACAGAAATATAATATCTATTACCGTAAGGGCAGCGTTCGCAAAAAAAATATTCGGTCGACCGTTCTTTTGTTTTATAATTGATTTTGAAGTCCACTGTAAATATTGGTGAAAGAATTTTTCAAAATTGGACGAGTAGTTTCGAAGATTACTTTCTACATACTTTTATTAATTAAATATTAAAAAACCTAAACTTGCTATTTTAAAACTATAAAAATCGTTTATTTTTAAGTGCATGATCGATTTTAAGCCGACGTTTTAAAAAATCAACACTTTCACATTTTGGCACTGCTGAAACCTGCACTCCAATAATTTTGTTTACTTCAGGTAATTTACTATTTAAGCAAACTTGTTCGATGTACACTTATGCATTTATTTAAAAAAAAAAAGGACCTTTCAATATCATCAATCCTGTCATGTCTTAGCGGCAAAGTCACTTTATAAATTGTTCAAAATATTTATCTAAATATCTACAAACAATTGCGGCAAAATGGCAGAAGCAGAAGGAAGCTCGGAGCAAGATGATGTTTCATTCTTGCGTACGGTACGTTTTAAGTTGTATAAAAATAGTAAAAATGTTTATGATACAAATTTGTTTGTTGTATTTGTTTGCAGGAAGACATGGTATGTCTGTCATGTACTGCAACCGGCGAACGTGTATGCTTAGCTGCCGAAGGTTTTGGAAACAGACATTGCTTTTTGGAAAATATAGCTGATAAAAATATACCACCTGATTTATCGCAATGCGTTTTTGTCATCGAACAGGCATTGTCAGTTCGTGCCTTACAAGAATTAGTTACTGCAGCAGGCTCTGAGACCGTAAGTAATTTCAATTATTCTTTTTCAATCAATTTCAAACTCTACAAACTATTTCATGAGGTCGATAAATAGTTATGCTACATAATTGGATTTTTGCATTTATGTTTGATGAGTAATTGTGAACGTTTTTGTTTATATTATTATTATTTTTTTTTTTGAATTTTTCATCTATACAAAGCAACAAAAAAATAAATTATAAATACGAAAGCAAACTATGCATCTATGATGTCTTGTTGAATACTATTATTGCATTGTTATACTTTGCCCTATTATATTAGACCCTATACATAAACTATACCTACAGATACAATTCTTTTGTTTGATTCTTTATATTTCTTTTATGTTCCAATTTCCGGTTGCTTTTACCAAAATTTTTATTCCGCCTTCAATCCTACGCGGTATACCTGCACATAACGTCAAAATTTTCTCCTCTTTTCGGAACAAATGATATTGTAATTTCAAATATTCCATTTATTCCAATTATTACGCTAAAAAAAGGATCAAACTTTTGTAAGTATAAAATCAATGTCTACATTAAGAATTTGTACATATATGTAGAACAATAATTGTAGATGACTAATTTCTGTATGTATATGAATCTTTAAAAAAATTACACTCAATTCCTTAACTGTATGCTTCACAAATTTAATATTGTTTATTTTTGTTTCCTGCTTTCACTTAACAAGAGCCTTTCAAAATCATTTTATTGAAAATTATTCAGACTATAGTTGAAAGTCGTATTTCCCGAATCTGATTTGTTGGAGACCCTGCCGTATTATTTTACAATTTTAAATGTTAACAGGGTGTTCATACCAAAAATGTAACATATGAAGCCTTTTCTATCGGTGTGGGCTGGAATATATTTTTTTTCTATAAAAACTATGTCAAGAAAGGCCCTGGCATATATTTTTGCTTTTGAAAAAAATCGCTTGCCACCGCTTCTTAATATATTTTTTTTTTATGTACAGTCGAGGTCGAAATTACTTCCAATAAAGTGGTCTTAAATACTTTTTAAAAACTGAAAATTTATTAATCTTAATTTATTTAAGACAAAAAAATATCATACTACTTTTCTACTTTTCTAATGATGACTCTAAAATGACTCGAGCCATGGATATTGAAGAAAAAGAAACGCGTGAAGGCGATTAATGCAAAATACAAAAAAAATTATCTTTTGGTTCAGAAACTTCCCGTTAAATGCCATTGCATTCGCAGCACAATTTTTTATCAAGTAAGAAAGGAAACAAATTACAAAAAACAGGAATCCGAAGAGCAGGAACTTTAGAACACATGTGGAGGACGATAGACTTTTTTTCCTTAAACCGGCCATCCACATGACACAAGTGTCAAATCATACCTTGGACTTCAACAAGACAATGTGATTAGTGATTCCAGTGACACTGAAATCCTGCATTTTGAAATGATAATCGTTTCAAACGAAAGGAAGAGGACGAGTTTGGGGCAAAAAATGGATTTAACCATTTGAGTCACAGTGGTACTGCCAGAGGATCACCTATTTAAACCGCTGTCAAAAATGTTCTACTACATATTTCGGTCTGAATTTTTGTAATCGGGAGTTTTTGGAGTCGCTAAACATGAATCTGAGGTTATATTGACGGAATTCAAAATGGTGGATCCAAGATTGTGGGCATAATATGTGAAACTGAACTTATAGTATATTTTAGACTTACCAGACAAACATTATTTCACTGCATATTTTGGTCTATATATTTGTACACGAGGGTTTTCAGGTTCGTAGATCACAAAACCAAAGTTATTTTTGCAAAATTCAAAATGGCGAATCCGAGATGGCGGAAAAATGTGTGAAATTGAACTGATCATTTCGACAAACCAATTAAACTTTATTCTACTGCATATTGCATATTGTAATCAGTCAAAAAAAAATATGTATTACTGACAGTCGGACATATTGGATCCGCCATCTTGGACATGAAAAGCACCGAAACACTAACATAAGGCTCGTGATCGGTAACCTTGAAAGCCCCTATAAACCAATTTTTTTGGAATTTGATTGAATTTCACGAATTTAGTCCGCCACTTTTGATCCACCATTTTATAATTTGTAAATTTAACCTCAAATTTATAATTAGTCACCGTCACCACGAAAGGACAATCGAGTACAAAAATTCAGACCAAAATATGCAATAGAATTATGTCTGATCGGTTGGTCTAAACGATTCAATTGCACAAAATTTAGGCCGCCATCTTGGATTCGCCATCTTGAGTCTTGCAAATCTAAGCTCATATTCGTGATCAGAATCCCCAAAAACCTTTTTATACCAATTTTAGTGAAATTTGATTGAAGTTCACAAATTTGTTCCGCCATCTTGGATTTGAAAATTATAAAAATATAACCTAAGATTCTTGGTCAGCGACCCCAAAAATCACCGAGTTCAAAATTTCAGGACAAAATATGCAGTAGAAAGAAGCATGACTCAAAGAGTTAAGCTTCAAAAATTTACTGAATTAAATTTTGTTTAGATCGCGACGATGATGATCGTAAAGAAAGATTTGTTTCTTTTCACAACCTCTATCGTTGCTTGAACTTCGATCTCGTTTACTTAAAGTAAAACACCTTTTAGTAAAAGTGTTTATTGTATTGCACGCTTTAGATGGCACTCGCCGACGAAAGCAAAAGCTTAAAGATTCATAATACAGTATCCATACACATCGCCTTGAACCTTTGGTCCTTTTTTGATAGTTTTTTTTCCCCAAAACTTTGGAATTTGTAATCGCTTGGAGTTCAATTTTACAAGCGCCTTGTCGAGGTCGTTGCTGCAATAGAGGGAAGAATCAGTTCCTAGAGAATAATGAATTTACTCTCAGACGTCTCGAGAAAAGCTTATTACACTTAAGGATATATTTTCGCCACATTGTTTTCGATGCTACAATAATTTTGCTACTTATTCAACCAAAATAAATAAATTCCCTCTTTTCGTGGACTTCTTAATCGCAAAGGGAGCCTCTTGACAGCTCCAAAATATTTAATAATGCTATGATCTCTGCTCAAATCACTCGGCGGTTATTTTGAAGTTGGGTGAAAGCCTGCCGAAGAAAGATAGAACGCATAGATTGACTTGTCTTTAGAAATGACTGCAAGGAAGTTGTTCCTCTGAAACTAACTCTCAAGACGCCGCAGAAAAAAGAAGACGAAGTCGACAAACTTGTAAGAACTATACAGAGCACTGCGTGGAACAACACTTTGTTTCGGAAGATCGAAGTATGGAACGACGAAACTATATTCCTGGTCGAAATCGAACAACTTTTTAATGAAAACTGTGTAGTTTTCCGAACTTCGACAGACCATTAGGTTAAAAACAAATTATTAAGCTCCGGAATACGACAATATTGCTGATGAAATTTTATAGGAGCTGCCTAATAAGGCGTTAGTCAAGCTTTTGTATATATCATAAATGCCTGCTTGAGAATTTCATACGTCCCGAGACAATAGCAAGGCGCAGTTCAGAAACCGCGAAAAAGTCTAAACGACTTAAAATCTTATAGACCTATTTCGCTCCTGCCAATACTGTCTAAGGTCTTTGAGACACTTTTGCTTAAAGGATTTCAAGTAATCGAAGTACGAAGCTTATTACCAGACCATAAATTTCGGTTAAGAGTCAAGCATTCGTAGATCGATCAAGTCTATCGAATAAAACATGAAATTGAAGAAGCCATGGAAGTGGGTGCAGGACTGATTACTCAGAATTCGAGGAAGTGTTCTGAGTCAAATTCTATTCTTGCTTTTTACGAGCGACTTGCCCCAAGATGAAGAAGCAGTCGTAGCTACGTTCGCGGATGACACGTTTATCCTCGCAATGGAAAATACAGCCTTTTGAACGACATAAATGCCGCTTTTGCTTTTGTTAACTGGGAATTTTTGTGTTCGTTATAATAGAAAAAGTTGTCCAAATATTTTACTACAGTCTTCAACTCGACGTGAAGTCCATTGGAAGTCTTGGTTACCATATTTTTCCAATTGCGTCGCAAGTCTGAATTACCCTGCGGAACAGTATTGTTTCACATTTAAAGCTGTTTATCTTTAGTTTCCAGTCTTGCCTGGAATGAATGATTGAAGAATATCGAACTCAATTTGAGTTCGAAATTCTTCAAATCTCTCAGTACTTTAGAAGCATGAATAATAAAAAGTATTGGTGCCGAAACTATGCCTTGTAACAGTTAAAAACCTATGTCGTCGTGTGCTTTCTATGTGTTGCAACAAATTTCGTTTCGGGTATCATAAATGTGATCATCCTTATAAGATGACGTGCAAACTCATATCCGATTAATTTATAAATAAGCCCGTTAATCCAGACCGTGTCAAAAGCTTTTTGGATCATCCGAACATTTCGACACTTGAACATTATCTGAAAAAACCTTCGATGTTTTCCAACAGCTTGGGAAGTAGCAGTTTTTAAGCAAATTTTTCGAAATTGCGCAGTATTGCCTCATGATTCCGTCAGGTATATGATTTAGCAAAATATTAGAGATGAAGTCTCTTTGTTATTCAGTCTCCTGAAAATTTCGGTTAGATCGTCAGTGTTACGTTATAGTGTTTTTTCAGCTTCGATGTAAGCTAAATTTGAATAAGAGTGCCTGTGGCACTGTTTTGATTTTTAAATCTTAATAGATCCTCAGCCACCTCGACAGATTTGCGGTGAATTGCTACCGTATCTGACGAAATAAAAAAACTTCGCCCAAAAGCTTCATACTCGTCGTCTCGATCTCTGCACTAACGAAATTATACTTATTATTTAAACTAATTATTATGAACGGGACTAACCTTGTGCGCCGACTGCAACGAGGAAGACCGTTCTAACTAGCGCCGTAAGGAAAAGCCGCATGTAATGATGGTACTGGAAGATGCCTTCACTAAAAAGCTACCTAGGGGACTCGTTAGCCTACAAAAAATTCAAGTACTTGTTAACCTTATCTCAACGGTTACTAGAAAGAATAAGAAAATATAGTTTTTTATATTTAAATCTTTTAAAATGATATGAAAAACAACATATATATTTTTTCTTTATCTCTAATAACACTTTCCAAATCGTAGATTTTTTTGGTTCCATCAGGAATTTTGTGTACCAAAAAATCTGTATTTTACAAGCTGAGGAAATGATAAGGCCTCTTATCAACATTTCTCCACAAACTAATCTACGCCGTAGTATTCTGAAAAACATTTCTTTTAGTCATTTTAACGCAAAAAAAAAAATTACAATGCGAGCATTTTGTATGAAGCTACGTAGGCTGCTAGATATATTTCTGGCCTAATAATGAAAATGCGAATATTTATAATCAAAAGTGGTTTTATTGTTTTTCAAAGTATTCTCCAGCATGATTTATTTACTTTTGTTTGCACTCAAACCAATTGTTGAAACACTTTTTCCACTCCGATTGAGACACCTCCAAAACATGGTTTTTAAACGCTTCAACAGCATGTTCTGGCGACGAAAATCGTTGACCACGCATTTTTTTCTTGATGTGCGGGAATAAAAAGAAGTCACTCGGTGACAAGTCAGGGCTGTACGGCGGGTTACACATCAATTCGACGTTTTGGCCGGTCAAAAAGGAGCTGGTTTGAGCCGATGTGTGAGAGCTCGCATTGTCATGGTGAACAATGATTCGTCTTCTCTTGTTCGTTTTTCGAATTTCTCCGAAGACTTCATGCAAACAAATTGTGGTGTACCACTCAGAATTGACCGTCCTACGTTGCTCAAGCGGAGCAGCCACAAGAAACAGGCGACCATTTGCTTCGGAGTGCTTCTTCCACGAACAAGTTTTATTGGATTTGGCTCATCTCCGAAGACCCACACGATCGATTATTGTTTTGTTTCGGGCTCATACGCATAGATCCATGATTCGTCACCTGTGACAATCTCAAAAACGTCTTTTGAAGCACCGCAATCGTATTTTTTTAACATTTCTTTGCACCAATCGACACGAGAATTTTCAAGAGCGATTGTCAAATTGTGAGGGATCCAACGAGAACAAACCATTTTTACGGCCAGGTGTTCATGCAATATCGAATATATACGGGTTGGAGAAATGCCCAGGGATGCCTCTATCTCACGGTACGTCACATGACGATCTTGCATTATCAGTTCACGCACGGCATCAATTCTTCATCGCAATGCAAAGATTTAAGTTCGTCAATGCACTCTTGTCGTGATAATCCACGTCGAAAGTTGTGAAAAATTATCGCACGAAAGTGTTCACGCGTTAATTCCATTTTTTTGGCGAGATGAATTTTTCAAGTCTCTGTAAATAAAACAATTCACGATTTAATGACAACACGTTCTGAGTGATGCTAGCCTAAAAAGTGTCCATACTTTCCAATGGAAATGTCAAATTGCACCTGGCAACACTTATTTCCCACACTTACCCCTTTCTGTGTAGAGAACCCCGATTTACGTCGCTTTGACACACTTAGGCTTAGAATTTTGGCTTCCGACGGTTTTCTTTTTTAGAAATTGGTATGTTTTTTCTTCGACATAAGGCCATGTGCCATTGTTCTCTTAGCCCTTTTAGTGGTATTTTCTGCATTATAAGTCCATGGAAAATATAGGCATTTACAAAGGCTGTACCTAGCATGCCCCGGAATAATTTTTGCCACCAATTTGGAGACTTTCTGTCTACATTCCTGAAATTTTAGTTTCATCTCTTCCAGCATTGGCCTAATCTGGAACAACTTATCTTTACAATTCCGGGACATCATAGAACTATTATTACAATGTAAGGATTACAGTATTGCCGCAAAACTTCCCCTGGTCATCGTTTTGCATATAAGAGCGTTGTTTAAATCAGGCACCGAAATGATGTCTCCAAGCTGGTCTCGGATTTTAGCCTATAGTATATAAAAGTTTTATGAAGACAATCAACTCTTTTTTCTTCAAATTAAGTATTTTGTGTTTGATGGTAGCATAAAAGTTGTCTCTAATATGGAATTAAAACCAAAAAAGGCGTATCGCAATCCAAAAAAAATGCTTCAACTGCTTCAATATCACCAGAATATTCTAACAAGTAAGTTTGCTGTTCGCATTTTTTCCACTTTCGATCTGCTTCAAGTCTTTTCCGTGAAGTTGGTCTGGTGGCTACTAAAGTGTCTGGTATAAAAGCAGTAACATTTACAATTAGAATTGATGAAGCAGTAGTGACTGTTGCTGTTACCTGTTGCGTGTTGAACGATTGCTGTTTTTTCTTCTTCCAATGTCGACAGCAAGTTGAGCCCTCTTCGAGAATTTCATTGAAGTCCGTCAAGGGTTGTGGTTGAAGGTCTTCTTTTTTTTATTATTTGCTCGCTCTTCAAGAGGATATTAATTCTCTCATACTGCGTGTAGCACAGAGCGAGTGGAAGAATGAGGCGAAGAATGTGCAAATTATTCAGTGGTTTAAGAAAGTCAGGTGTATTTGGTTTCAACTCACTTCCGTGGGTGGAGCCCGAAACCGGACGGAGAATTTTTCATATTGACCTATATGCTTTCACCTAATTCGCAGGATTTTATTCAACTTTAATTTGAACTTTAAAACTTTTTGAAGATTAAGCTAAACACCGCGCTGTCAGCCTTCTGCACAAACCACTATTTTGAAAACAAGAATAAGGAATTAAGCCGATACAACCACCGCTACAACAACGCCACCCATTAGTCAGACTACTATCGCTGGTATACCAATCCAGTGATAATGCCATTAACTTGATCCCAATGGCAAATAGTAACTGAACCAGATTCGAAAAACTATACCACTCTTCGAACCGGGTCGAACCTGGGACCTATCAATTGAATCAAAGGGCAGGCGCTCTACCAACTTCGCCACCCAGCTGTTGATTCTCGTCATCGGATGCTTTTACATCAGATCCTGTGTTACATTCTGAAAGGTTTTCTAAAGGATTATTCGATTTATCGCACATCGTGAATGACCTAAATCAACACTACAATCACTTAGCAAATTCGAGTAAGTTCCAATCATTATTTCAAATAAAAATAAACGCAGAGTCACTGACGGTATTGTGCAGTCTCCATCAGAATTAGAATAGAAATAACCTAATAAGACTTACTTACTAATTCTAAAGGAAAATAATACTACTCTGCAATTTTTATTTTTTAATGTACTTATGTGTTTTTGAAATTTTCACACTTCACTTGAAATATGATATTTGGCGGAAAAGAAGGCGGTACGAATGGAGGATAGCCTTAAGGAAACTTAGCCGTAGTCTGGAAGACATGGAAGGTTTTTTAGTGAGTAAGAATCTCGCACTTCTATAAGCACGTGTGGTCAGTCCTCATAGTATGAAGGTTTTTACCAACCCAACAAAAGAAAAACCTTCTTTCTTTCTATTTTTGAAAAATGATGAAGATTAATAAATTGCCAGTTTTTTAAAAGTAGGATCACTTTATAAGAAACTTGCATAATTTTGACCATCGACTGTCTAAGGACAAATATCCTTGAAATATTTTAATGATAATTTGTATAAAAAGTGGAATGTTTTTGAAGCAATATTTCTTTGGTGTGGACACTCTCTCCTTATTAAGCTGTTGCAAATATTTTTTTATATCAAATATCATCATAATTGGATTCTATTTTAAATGTTTAGGGTAAGGGAACCGGTTCAGGTCATAGAACCCTTCTATATGGAAACGCTATACTACTACGTCATCATAACAGTGACATGGTAAGCAGTCCAGCTAAAAATTCAAAAATTCATTTTAATCTTTTTTTTATGATTTCTATCTCAAGTATTTAGCATGTTTGTCGACGTCTTCTTCCAACGATAAACTGTCATTTGATGTTGGCTTACAAGAGCACAGCCAGGGTGAAGCTTGTTGGTGGACAGTCCATCCAGCAAGTAAACAAAGGTCTGAGGGTGAGAAAGTACGTGTGGGTGATGATTTGATTTTGGTGTCTGTGGCTACAGAAAGATACTTGGTAAGACGTCTCCGAAAAATTATTTAAAAAATTTTACAAATGCTTAAAAAAAATATATTAAACAGCATACAACTAAGGAAAACGAACAATCAATTGTTAATGCCAGCTTTCATGTTACTCATTGGTCGGTTCAACCTTATGGAACTGGTATTTCCCGAATGAAATATGTTGGTTATGTTTTTGGTGGGGATGTTTTGCGATTCTTCCATGGAGGCGACGAATGTTTGACCATACCAAGTACCTGGGGACGAGAACTAGGCCAAAAGTAAACAACAAATGAGTCAAAAAATTATGTTAAACCATGCTAATAAATTCATTTTAGTATTGTTGTTTATGAAGGCGGATCAGTTATGTCACAGGCGCGATCACTTTGGCGTCTTGAATTGGCAAGAACTAAATGGACAGGTGGTTTCATAAACTGGTACCATCCAATGCGTATTCGACACATCACTACTGGCAGATACTTGGGCGTGAACGAAAATAACGAATTGAATTTAGTAAATAATAAATTTATCGATTGATAAAAATTGCTTATAGAATTTTATTTTTTTTAGGTTAAAAAGGAAGACGCTACAATTTCTTCAACAACATTTTGTTTAAGGCAGGAAAAAGACGATCAAAAAGTTGTGCTCGAGGATAAGGATTTAGAAATAATTGGAGCACCAATCATTAAGTATGGTGATACGACAGTTATTGTGCAACATTGTGAGTCCAGTTTATGGCTAAGCTACAAAAGTTATGAAACAAAAAAGAAAGGCGTCGGAAAAGTCGAAGAGAAACAAGCTATCCTACACGAAGAAGGTAAAATGGATGATTGCCTTGACTTTTCAAGATCACAAGAGGAAGAGTCCAAAACAGCAAGAGTTATCCGTAAATGCAGTAGTTTATTTACACAATTTATTAAGTAAATTAAATATTCATTTTTTTTTTAAGTAGTGATAATTAATTTTAATTTTTTTTCAAGTGGTCTAGAAACACTACAATCGAATCGAAGACATTCGATATTTTTTCAAAAAGTCAATCTTAGCGAAATGGTTATGTGCCTCGAGGATTTGATAAACTATTTTTCGCAACCGGAAGACGATATGGAACATGAGGAGAAACAGAATAGATTTCGTGCACTTCGCAATCGACAGGATCTTTTCCAAGAAGAGGGTGTCCTGAATCTCATTTTAGAAGCCATTGACAAAATCAACATCATAACTTCACAAGGTTTCCTAGCGAGTTTCCTTGCTGGTGATGAAATTGGTCAAAGCTGGGATTTGATATCGACATACCTCTACCAATTGTTGGCGGCCATTATTAAGGGCAACCATACGAATTGTGCACAATTTGCTAATAGCAATCGTCTCAATTGGTTATTCTCACGTTTGGGCTCACAGGCTTCCAGCGAAGGATCCGGTATGCTAGACGTCCTTCATTGTGTCTTAATAGATTCGCCAGAAGCCTTAAACATGATGCGAGATGAACATATTAAGGTGATTATATCGTTGCTGGAAAAACATGGACGGGATCCTAAAGTTTTGGATGTTTTGTGCTCGTTATGCGTTGGTAATGGCGTTGCTGTGAGATCGTCGCAAAACAATATTTGTGACTACTTGTTGCCGGGCAAAAATTTACTCCTTCAAACACAGTTGGTGGACCATGTTGCAAGGTAGATTTTTTTTTAAAACTCTCGCAACAAAGCAACTAACTTGGAATGAGTGTGTTTTGATTTTCAGTATTCGACCAAACATTTTCGTTGGACGCGTAGAAGGTTCAGCCATGTATCAAAAATGGTATTTCGAGGTGACAATGGATCATATCGAGCAAACGACACACATGATGCCTCATTTAAGGATTGGATGGGCCAACACAGCTGGGTATGTTTTGATCTCTTTATTTTCCACTCGTAGAACTGATATAAAATTTCTTTCCCTTGAAGGTATGTCCCATATCCAGGTGGTGGTAAAAAATGGGGTGGAAACGGAGTTGGCGATGATCTCTATTCATTTGGTTTTGATGGAGCGCATTTTTGGACTGGCGGCAGGAAGACGCAGGTGGTAGAACACTTGCCAGACGAACCTTATATTAAGAAAAGTGACGTTATCGGCGTTGCACTTGACTTGGCTATTCCGATAATAACATTTACTTTTAATGGCATGAAAGTAAAGGGAAGTTTTAGAAACTTCAACTTGGACGGCATGTTTTTTCCCGTGATGAGTTGTTCGTCAAAACTAAGGTTTGCTTGTCCATCATTAAAATCGAAGATTCTAATTTTTGCCTTCTTTCGTTTAGTTGTCGTTTTTTGTTTGGTGGTGATCACGGACGTCTGAAATATTCGCCACCGATTGGTTTTTCTCCCCTAGTCCAGTGTCTGATGCCACATCAAATATTAAGTTTGGATCCTTGCTTTTATTTTGGCAACCTCAATAAGAATGTTCTTGCTGGTCCATGGATGATCGAGGACGATACTGCATTTGTACCTAACCCCGTAGATACATCGGGTGTGACACTTCCTTCCTCAGTAGATTCAATTAAAGAAAAACTAGCCGAAAATATCCACGAAATGTGGGCGCTTAACAAAATCGAGTCGGGCTGGTCATGGGGTGAGGACAGAGATGATTACCATCGCATACATCCCTGTCTTACACAATTTGAAAAGCTTCCGCCCGCTGAAAAACGATATGATAGCCAGCTTGCTGTTCAAACTTTGAAGTAACAATGGTTTTTTTTGTGATTGAAATAAAATTGAAAAATAATAATTCTATTTTTTAGGACAATAATCGCGCTCGGATATTATATTACAATGGACCGACCTCCAGCCAGAATTCGTCCCATTCGCTTGCCAAATGAATTATTTATGCAAGCCAATGGCTATAAGCCGGCTCCATTAGATTTAAACGCAGTCACCCTCACACCAAAGCTAGAAGAATTAGTCGATCAGCTGGCTGAGAACACTCACAATTTATGGGCAAAAGAAAGGATACAACAGGGATGGACATATGGCCTGAATGAAGACTCTGAAAATCACAGAAGCCCACATTTAGTTCCTTATTCAAAAGTCGATGAAGCTATTAAAAAAGCCAACAGAGATACTGCCTCCGAAACAGTTCGTACGCTTCTTGTCTACGGATATGTTTTGGATCCACCAACTGGTGAAGGAAATGAAGCACTTTTAGCTGAAGCTCTTCGCCTGAAATTCGCTGCATTTCGAACGTATCGCGTTGAAAAAAATTACGCTGTTATATCGGGCAAATGGTATTTTGAGTTTGAGGTCTTAACTTCGGGTCCAATGCGAGTTGGTTGGGCACGAGCCGATTGCCATCCCGGTGCGATGTTGGGAAGCGATGACAGCAGCTGGGCCTTTGATGGACATAATGTAAGTTTTATTTTTTTTTTTTACGTAATTTCAAATTTCCTAATGTCCTTTGGTGTATGAAAATCTTGGTTAAAAATGAAAAACAAAAACTTATTTATTTTTCGAGTCAAATCTATAATATTGTAAACATAATAAAATAGGTAACAAAGGTGCACGGCGGTTCGATAGAACATTTTGGTGTTCGGTATGAAGCAGGCGACGTAATTGGTTGTTTTATAGATGTCAAGGAACAAACTATAAGTAAGAGAGATGACAACCCGACGTATATGTACTTTGTGTTTTAATAATTATTTGTACATTTTTTTTGTTCTGTAACTAGATTGTTTTCTTTTTTTTTGTCTATTAATTTATCGGTTCTATCTATGTTCTAAAATGAAGAGGATATTGTCTTTTTTTTTTAATCGAGTCTCTCAGGAGTATTGTGTAGGAAATTCCATTATATTTATTTAACAATTGTTTTTTAAAGTATTTTTATAAAATATGCATATTCTCTTCCGAATTATTTGTAAAAATTAGGAAGAAAAAGTCTTTGGTGGGACAGGTGAGTCCTTCGGTAAACAATGTGGATCCGGTGATATTGTTGGTGTTTTTCTTGATCTCACCGATCACACGATCAGTAAGAAACAAATATTTTATGAACATTAAGATATTTTTTCCATATTATTTCCTCGTGCTTAGTAAAAAAAAAAATATACCCTCCTACCAACAAAAATAAAAAAAAAATTACAAGTTCTTGTAATGCAATTTTTACAACCAAAATAAATTTTATTTGTTTGCTTTACGATAATTTTAATTTTATACGACACACAAACAAATGTCGGCAGTAAATTATTCATATTTTTTTTTTCTTATATCTGCACTATGATATATTCGACCACCAGAAAAAAATATACATTTTCATATACAAATTTGTATAAATTTTATTTAATTAAAAAAAAAACAATCGTAGGCACGAAATAAACATCGATTTATTTAATTGGCATTACATTGCTTTTTTTTGAGACATTTTCCTTAATCGCTTTTAGAGGCCAACTGATGAAATATTTCAATGAACCCAATAAGCTTGCATTAACTTATTCGCTGAGTTAGTTTTTAATTTTTATTTTTTTAGCACTAACTTCATATTTACGTACATAAAAGTGTTTTGTTTTTGTGGATACTAAAAAAACACATTTAAACTCTCTCTGAAAACTTATTTACACTAACTGAGGAAAGCATGAGTTTGAAGTACCTTAGAAATAAAAACGCTTAGGTCACTTGTTACTTAATAAAGAAACCAAAATTTTGGTTCAAATTTACTAATGAGTATTCGATGGATTTTAATAGGTTTCTCGCTAAATGGTGAACTTTTGATGGATGCCTTAGGTGGGGAAACAACTTTTGCCGACGTCACAGCCGAGGGAGTTGGGTTTGTTCCAGCATGCACATTGGGCGTAAGTATTGACCGGTTTTTTAATATTTTTAAACAATATTATTAAATGAGAAACCAAATTTCAGGTTGGACAAAAAGCTCGTCTTATTTATGGACAAGATGTTGATTCCCTGAAATTCTTCACAACTTGTGGGCTGCAAGAAGGTTACGAACCGTTTTGTGTGTAAGTATATTTTTTTATAAAATTTTTATAATCTTGTAAAAACTACAAATGCCATTTTTTATCGAAACGGAAATTCTCGAAACCAATTCTGAGCATATTTTTGCAATTTTTGTATTTTGTACCGAGTCATAATTACACTGCGAGCTGTAACAATGAGGCAACGACTTTTGAAACTGATTTTTTCGATATTTTCAAATATATATTGGTGAATTAATTTTTTATTGTTATGCGCAAACGGCTCATTACGTAATATTTATATTCCTTGTTGATTGTACGAACTGATGACAAGTACTGAAGAGCGCCACGAAGCTATAAATGAAACAAGAGTTCCCAAAATCTTTACATTTGAACGAACTAGCCGCGCTTTTTTTTTTGTCTTGGCTCTTCCGGCCGCTTCCAATGGGGATTGATGCTTTATTTTTCCTCTTTAACATAGACTCGCCCATTTTTCAGACAAAATTGAAAATTTGATCCAAATTTTTCGATAAGAAAAAAACGCAAAGCAGTTTTATTTAGTTTCTGTCCAAGACAAACTACAATAAAAATACAAAATGACTGATCATGTCCACAAATGTTTGGAGCATGTGTAATAAAGGGTCCGCTATCTAACGGTTACACCAATTCCAATTAGCTTAGGAGTTGAAGCCAACTGAACATCCAATGCGTTTTCGCTTCGCAAAGTGGGCCTGCGATCGACTTACAGAAGATGCCGATTTTGCAAAAAAAAAAAAACATCTTTTCAAATGAAGCTCATTTTGATCTTGGCGGGTATGTAAACAAGCAAAATTGTCGCATTTGGGGCACAGAAAACCCGCACGCATACATTGAAAAGCCGATGCATCCAAAACGAGTCACTGTTTGATGCGGATTTTAGTCCATAGGCATAATTGGGCCAATTTTCTTCGAAAATGAGCAAGGAGTGGCCGTTACAGTCAATGGCGATCGTTATCGCGCCATGTTGAACGAATTTTTGTTCACAAAAATTGAAGAGGAGGAAATTGGCAACATTTGGTTTCAACAGGACGGTGCTACGTGCCACACAACCGAAGCTTTGCGCCCTGTTTTTGAAGATCGCATTATCAGCCACAGAGCTGATGTCATTTGGCCACCTCGGAGCTGCAATTTGACACCGTTGGACTATTATTTGTGGGGTGCTCTCAAAGATAAGTGTTACGCCGACAAGCCAGACACAATTGACGCCTTAAAGGACAATGTTCGGGAAGCCATTGGTGAAATACAGCTGCACACAATCGATAATGTGCTTAAAAATTGGACCGATCGTGTAGGCAACTGCATGGCCAGCCGAGGCAGCCATTTGAATGAAGTTATTTTCCATTATTAACCGGAAGAATTGTACTTTCAAAAAAAAAAAAAATATTCAGAAGTTTTTTTTTTATAGCATTTTCAAAAAAAAAAAGGTATTTGGCGGACCCATTATAAGGATACCTGGAAATTTGAATAGCCTCTTCTTAATTTTTTTTTCCGTATTTTATTTTTTCCAAGAGGAAGGCCGAATTAAAAAAGTTCCTTTGGATTTGACAGGCCGAATGAAAAATCTCATATTTTGGTTTATAAAAGGGAGTATAGTATACATTACCGATAAATAAGATGAGTTCCAATTGAATGATTAAGTTGTTTTGAATAGACGAGCGAAAGTTCGTTCAAGACAAATCGGATAGCTTCTATTAATGTGTTCTTGTTTTCAAATTGTCTACCACTTTCATAAACTTTTCGAGATAGACATGCGTGAATATTTTCAATGACGTTTTAGTCCGGTGAATAGGACATTCATTTCATAAATTGCAAATTTCATAATTGTGGCAGAAATCTGGTTCAAAACTTGAACGCAAAGTAAACAAAAACGAGCCGATATTGCTTAAAATCCGGCCAGATCACAAGGCGCACATAAACGCAGGAAAATTAACAAGCATCCCGACCACGCTTTAATATCGCACCACAGGCAGAAATCTGGTTCAAAACCAGAACGGCAAAGTAAACAAAAACGAGCCGATATGGCATAAAATCCGACCAGATAACCAGGCGCCCACAAACTCAGGAAATTAACAAGCATCCCAATCACGCTTTGATATTGCACCCCAGGCAGAAATCTGGTTCAAAACTTGAACGGCAAAGTAAACAAAAACGAGCCGATATTGCTTAAAATCCGGCCAGATCACCAGGCGCACAGAAACGCAGGAAAAGTAACAAGCATCCCAACCACGCTTTAATATCGCACCCCAGGCAGAAATCTGGTTCAAAACCAGAACGGCAAAGTAAACAAAAAACGAGCCGATATTGCATGAAATCCGGCCAGATCACCAGGCGCACAGAAATGCAGGAAAAGTAACAAGCATCCCAACCACGCTTTAATATCGCACCCCAGGCAGAAATCTGGTTCAAAACCAGAACGGCAAAGTAAACAAAGAACGAGCCGATATTGCATGAAATCCGGCCAGATCACCAGGCGCACAGAAACGCAGGAAAAGTAACAAGCGTCCCAACCACGCTTTAATATCGCACCCCAGGCAGAAATCTGGTTCAAAACTTGAACGGCAAAGTAAACAAAAACGAGCCGATATTGCTTAAAATCCGGCCAGATCACCAGGCGCACAGAAACGCAGGAAAAGTAACAAGCATCCCAACCACGCTTTAATATCGCGCCCCAGGCAGAAATCTGGTTTAAAACTTGAAAGGCAAAGTAAACAAAAACGAGCCGATATTGCTTAAAATCCGGCCAGATCACCAGGCGCACAGAAACGCAGGAAAAGTAACAAGCATCCCACCCACGCTTTAGTATCGCACCCCAGGCAGAAATCTGGTCCAAAACCAGAACGGCAAAGTAAACAAAACCGAGCCGATATTGCATGAAATCCGGCCAGGTCACCAGGCGCACAGAAACGCAGGAAAAGTAACAAGCATCCCAACCACGCTTTAATATCGCACCCCAGGCAGAAATCTGGTTCAAAGCTTGAACGCAAAGTAAACAAAAACGAGCCGATATTGCTTAAAATCCGGCCAGATCACAAGGCGCACATAAACGCAGGAAAATTAACAAGCATCCCGACCACGCTTTAATATCGCACCACAGGCAGAAATCTGGTTCAAAACCAGAACGGCAAAGTAAACAAAAACGAGCCGATATGGCATAAAATCCGACCAGATAACCAGGCGCCCACAAACTCAGGAACAGTAACAAGCATCCCAACCACGCTTTGATATCGCACCCCAGGCAGAAATCTGGTTCAAAACTTGAACGGCAAAGTAAACAAAAACGAGCCGATATTGCTTAAAATCCGGCCAGATCACCAGGCGCACAGAAACGCAGGAAAAGTAACAAGCATCCCACCCACGCTTTAGTATCGCACCCCAGGCAGAAATCTGGTCCAAAACCAGAACGGCAAAGTAAACAAAAACGAGCCGATATTGCTTAAAATCCGGCCAGATCACCAGGCGCACAGAAACGCAGGAAAAGTAACAAGCATCCCAACCACGCTTTAGTATCGCACCCCAGGTAGAAATCTGGTTCAAAACTTGAACGGCAAAGTAAACAAAAACGAGCCGATATTGCTTAAAATCCGGCCAGATCACAAGGCGCACAGAAACGCAAGAAAATAACCAAGCATCCCAACCACGCTTTAATATCGAACCCCAGGCAGAAATCTGGTTCAAAACCATAACGGCAAGGTAAACAAAAACGAGCCGATATTGCATGAAATCCGGCCAGATCATCAGGCGCACAGTAACGCAGCAAAATTAACAAGCATCCAAACTTGCACCCAAGGCAGAAATCTGGTTCAAAACCAGGACGGCCAAGTAAACAAAAACGAGCCGATATTGCATGAAATCCAGCCAGATCAACAGGCGCACAGAAACGCAGGAAAAGTAACAAGCATCCCAACCACGCTTTAATATCGCACCCCAGGCAGAAATCTGGTTTAAAACTTGAACGGCAAAGTAAACAAAAACGAGCCGATATTGCTTAAAATCCGGCCAGATCACCAGGCGCACAGAAACGCAGGAAAAGTAACAAGCATCCCACCCACGCTTTAGTATCGCACCCCAGGCAGAAATCTGGTTCAAAACTTGAACGGCAAAGTAAACAAAAATGAGCCGATATTGCTTAAAATCCGGCCAGATCACAAGGCGCACAGAAACGCAAGAAAATAACCAAGCATCCCAACCACGCTTTAATATCGCACCCCAGGCAGAAATCTGGTTCAAAACCAGAACGGCAAAGTAAACAAAAACGAGCCGATATTGCTTAAAATCCGGCCAGATCACCAGGCGCCTAGAAACGCAGGAAAAATAGCAAATATTCCAACCACGCTTTAATATTGCACGCCAGGCAGAAATCTATTTCAAAACCAGGATGGTAAAGTAAACAAAAAACGAGCCGATATTGTATGAAATCCGGCCAGATCAACAGGCGCACAGAAACGCAGGAAAAGTAACAAGCATCCCAACCAAGCTTTAATATCGCACCCCAGGCAGAAATCTGGTTTAAAACTTGAACGGCAAAGTAAACTAAAACGAGCCGACATTGCTTAAAATCCGGCCAGATCACCAGGCGCACAGAAACGCAGGAATAGTAACAAGCATCCCAACCACGCTTTAATATCGCACCCCAGGCAGAAATCTGGTTCAAAACTTGAACGGAAAAGTAAACAAAAACGAGCCGATATTGCTTAAAATCTGGCCAGATCACCAGGCGCACAGAAACGCAGGAAAAGTAACAAGCATCCCAACCACGCTTTAATATCGCACCCCAGGCAGAAATCTGGTTCAAAACCAGAACGGCAAAGTAAACAAAAACGAGCCGATATTGCTTAAAATCCGGCCAGATCACAAGGCGCACAGAAACGCAAGAAAATAACCAAGCATCCCAACCACGCTTTAATATCGAACCCCAGGCAGAAATCTGGTTCAAAACCATAACGGCAAGGTAAACAAAAACGAGCCGATATTGCATGAAATCCGGCCAGATCATCAGGCGCACAGTAACGCAGCAAAATTAACAAGCATCCAAACTTGCACCCAAGGCAGAAATCTGGTTCAAAACCAGGACGGCAAAGTAAACAAAATCGAGCCGATATTGCATGATCTCCGGCCAGATCACCAGGCGCACAGAAACGCAGGAAAAGTAACAAGCATCCCAACCACGCTTTAATATCGTACCCCAGGCAGAAATCTGGTTCAAAACCAGAACGGCAAAGTAAACAAAAACGAGCCGATATTGCTTAAAATCCGGCCAGATCACCAGGCGCCTAGAAACGCAGGAAAAATAGCAAATATTCCAACCACGCTTTAATATTGCACGCCAGGCAGAAATCTATTTCAAAACCAGGATGGTAAAGTAAACAAAAAACGAGCCGATATTGTATGAAATCCGGCCAGATCAACAGGCGCACAGAAACGCAGGAAAAGTAACAAGCATCCCAACCACACTTTAATATCGCACCCCAGGCAGAAATCTGGTTCAAAACCATAACGGCAAGGTAAACAAAAACGAGCCGATATTGCATGAAATCCGGCCAGATCACCAGCCGCACAGAAACGCAGGAAAAGTAACAAGCATCCCAACCACACTTTAATATCGCAACCCAGGCAGAAATCTGGTTCAAAACCAGAACGGCAAAGTAAACAAAAACGAGCCGATATTGCATGATCTCCGGCCAGATCACCAGGCGCACAGAAACGCAGGAAAAGTAACAAGCATCCCAACCACGCTTTAATATCGCACCCCAGGCAGAAATCTGGTTCAAAAACAGAACGGCAAAGTAAACAAAATCGAGCCGATATTGCATGATCTCCGGCCAGATCACCAGGCGCACAGAAACGCAGGAAAAGTAACAAGCATCCCAACCACGCTTTAATATCGTACCCCAGGCAGAAATCTGGTTCAAAACCAGAACGGCAAAGTAAACAAAAACGAGCCGATATTGCTTAAAATCCGGCCAGATCACCAGGCGCCTAGAAACGCAGGAAAAATAGCAAATATTCCAACCACGCTTTAATATTGCACGCCAGGCAGAAATCTATTTCAAAACCAGGATGGTAAAGTAAACAAAAAACGAGCCGATATTGTATGAAATCCGGCCAGATCAACAGGCGCACAGAAACGCAGGAAAAGTAACAAGCATCCCAACCAAGCTTTAATATCGCACCCCAGGCAGAAATCTGGTTTAAAACTTGAACGGCAAAGTAAACTAAAACGAGCCGACATTGCTTAAAATCCGGCCAGATCACCAGGCGCACAGAAACGCAGGAATAGTAACAAGCATCCCAACCACGCTTTAATATCGCACCCCAGGCAGAAATCTGGTTCAAAACTTGAACGGAAAAGTAAACAAAAACGAGCCGATATTGCTTAAAATCTGGCCAGATCACCAGGCGCACAGAAACGCAGGAAAAGTAACAAGCATCCCAACCACGCTTTAATATCGCACCCCAGGCAGAAATCTGGTTCAAAATTTGAACGGAAAAGTAAACAAAAACGAGCTGATATTGCATGAAATCCGGCCAGATCACCAGGCGCACAGAAACGCAGGAAAAGTAACAAGCGTCCCAACCACGCTTTAATATCGCACCCCAGGCAGAAATCTTGTTCAAAACCAGAACGGCAAAGTAAACAAAAATGAGCCGTTATTGCTTAAAATCCGGCCAGATCACCAGGCGCCTAGAAGCGCAGGAAAAATAGCAAATATTCCAACCACGCTTTAATATTGCACGCCAGGCAGAAATCTGGTTCAAAACCAGAACGCCAAAGTAAACAAAATCGAGCCGATATTGCATGATCTCCGGCCAGATCACCAGGCGCACAGAAACGCAGGAAAAGTAACAAGCATCCCAACCACGCTTTAATATCGCACCCCAGGCAGGAATCTGGTTTAAAACTTGAACGGCAAAGTAAACAAAAACGATCCGATATTGCTTAAAATCCGGCCAGATCACCAGGCGCACAGAAAAGCAGGAAAAGTAACAAGCATCCCAACCACGCTTTAGTATCGCACCCCAGGCAGAAATCTGGTTCAAAACTTGAACGGCAAAGTAAACAAAAACGAGCCGATATTGCTTAAAGTCCGGCCAGATCACCAGGCGCAGAGAAACGCAAGAAAAGTAACAAGCATCCCAACCTCGCTTTAATATCGCACCCCAGGCAGAAATCTGGTTCAAAACCAGAACGGCAAAGTAAACAAAAACGAGCCGATATTGCTTAAAATCCGGTCAGATCACCAGGCGCACAGAAACGCAGGAAAAGTAACAAGCATCCCAACCACGCTTTAATATCGCACCCCAGGCAGAAATCTGGTTCAAAACTTGAACGGCAAAGTAAACAAAAACGAGCCGATATTGCTTAAAATCCGGCCAGATCACCAGGCGCACAGAAACGCAGGAAAATTAACAAGCATCCCAACCACGCTTTAATATCGCACCCCAGGTAGAAATCTATTTCAAAACCAGGATGGTAAAGTAAACAAAAAACGAGCCGATATTGCTTAAAATCCGGCCAGATCACCAGGCGCACAGAAACGCAGGAAAATTAACAAGCATCCCAACCACGCTTTAATATCGCACCCCAGGCAGAAATCTGGTTCAAAACCAGAACGGCAAAGTAAACCAAATTGAGCCGATATTGCATGATCTCCGGCCAGATCACCAGGCGCACAGAAACGCAGGAAAAGTAACAAGCATCCCAACCACGCTTTAATATCGCACCCCAGGCAGAAATCTGGTTCAAAACTTGAACGGCAAAGTAAACAAAAACGAGCCGATATTGCTAAAAATCCGGCCAGATCACCAGGCGCCTAGAAACGAAGGAAAAATAGCAAATATTCCAACCACGCCTTAATATTGCACGCCAGGCAGAAATCTGGTTCAAAACCAGAACCGAGCCGATATTGCATGAAATCCGGCCAGATCAACAGGCGCACAGAAACGCAGGAAAAGTAACAAGCATCCCAACCACGCTTTAATATCGCACCCTAGGCAGAAATCTATTTCAAAACTTGAACGGCAAAGTAAACAAAAACGAGCCGATTTTGCATGAAATCCGGCCAGATCACCAGGCGCACAGTAACGCAGCAAAATTAACAAGCATCCAAACTTGCACCCAAGGCAGAAATCTGGTTCAAAACTTGAACGGCAAAGTAAACAAAAACGAGCCGATATTGCTTAAAATCCGGCCAGATCAATTACACAAATATTTTTTATAAATATTCGGAGATGAATGTTCAAGCAAACATTTGTAGCTATTTTAAACTTCCAATCTGAAAGTTCTCGTAAAGGTTCGATTTTTTTAATTCAAAATGTGGATATATCTGCACGTTTCGGTTTCATAGGAGTCAGATTCCGTTGCGATATATGGAACCATCCCACTGTTTTTCTGTTTAGACAATCCCGCTATGGAGCATCTTTACTGTAGTTAGACTTCGCTTTTCAACTTGTTTTTTATTATTATTTTCTCGCTCTTCAAGAGGATATTAATACTCTTATAATGCGTGTAGCACAGAGTAAGTGGAAGAATTAGGAGAAGAATGGAAGATTATGCAGTGGTTTGACAAAGTCAGGTGTATTTTATTTCAGCTCACGTCATTTTGATATTGACCTATTAGCTTTCACCTCATTCGCAGTATTTTATTCGACATTAGTTTGAACTTAAAAGTTTGGAAGATTTAGTTTAACACCCCGCTGTCAGTTTTATGCCTTTACAGCAGAGCCAGCTACACACAATCTACACGAACTACTATTTTGAATATACGAATTAGGAACTAAGCCGTTACAACAACCACTGCAACAACGCCACCCATAAATCTAGCAAAATTTGCAGGAAATTATAAAAAAAAAAAAACTTACAAAATTTACTTTGATTTACTTTTTTTCGTTGTATGATAAATAATTAATTATGAATTCGCAGCAATATGCGACGACCGGTTACTCATTGGTACACAAAGGACCAACCCATATTTGAGAACACAGAGGAGATGCCTGATTGTCGTATTGATGTAACTCGGATACCTGGCGGCGCAGATACTCCGCCGCATCTGAAAATCTCTCATAATACTTTTGAGACCATGGAAAAGGCAAATTGGGAATTTTTGCGTTTGTCCCTTCCAGTCACATGTATGAGTGAATTTATAAGGTATGACAAAAATTATTTCCATCTTCATCAAATAATAACAAAAAAATTTCCATTTTTTTAGTGAACATGAGAAGGCACGCCGATGGGAAGAGATAAAAATTCGTCAATACCGTCTCTTGAGGGAGACTCAGGACAACCAGCAGGTGCAACCATCGCAAACCGCTCACATGGATCATATGCTCAAGAGTGGATTTACAATGAACGATATCAAAGGTTTAAATCGAAACTACGATGATGTAGTTGAAGCTGATGAAAACGTAACAAACGGACCATCGCGACCTCCCAGAAAAAATTCCCTAACAAGGAATATAACATTTGAGGCCGATTTAAACTCAAATCATATGAAGAGATCCACATCTGCTCTCGATATGAACGGCATGGAGGATTTGGATGAAAAGAAGAAGCGAGGAAGAAGTCCTTTTAAATTCTTCTCAAAGAAGTCCAGGGATGCGAGTAAGGAAAAAGGTACGAGTAAAAGCAGGGAAATGTCACCCATGGAACGGCGGAACACTGTCGGTATGAGTATAGTACAATAAAAGTTTTGGTTGGAAATAACCTTCGTACCTTTCCTTTTGTTTTGTTGAAAAAACAGCACATGGAAGAAATGTGGTGAATTCCCAGATGACAACCCGAAATCCAACTGTGCGCATTTCGAATGTATACCTTTTAATTTCCCAAAAAATATAAAAATAATAAAATGAATTTCCTTCCAGGTTAATGAAACAGGCATTCAGCCACCTTCCATACCAGAACGACAAACTGGTCCCAAGGCTATGAGTGGTGGGAATCTGGGAAATCCGTCCATTGAATCTTCGGGAAATGAAATTTTCGACGCTGAGTGCTTGAGATTAATCAATGAATATTTTTATGGAGTGCGAATATTCCCAGGCCAAGATCCAACTCACGTTTATGTCGGTTGGGTAACCACACAATATCACCTCCACAGCAAAGAATTCAACAAATCAAAAGTCCGGTGTGCTTCTGTCGTTATTGAAGACTACTACGAACAAGCTCTTGACCATATTGATCGTCAAAGTTGCTACGTTGTTCGAGCGGACGAATTATTCAATGAGGTGACCCAGGATGCCTCAGGAAAGGGTGCATCGCAGGGAATGTTTGTTGGCTGTTTCGTCGACACTGCCACCGGTATTATACGATTCACATGTGAAGGGAAGGAAACCTCACATCGTTGGCTGATGGAGCCTGATACGAAGCTATTTCCAGCAATATTTGTTGAAGCTACCAGCAAAGAGATACTTCAAATTGAACTGGGAAGAACTCCAACAACATTGCCACTCTCAGCGGCGGTTCTTCCAACCAGTGACAAACATGTCAACCCACAATCTCCACCACGTCTTAAGGTGCAATGCCTCAAGCCACATCAATGGGCAAGAGTTCCGAATACAGCACTTCAGGTTCATGCTCTAAAATTATCAGACATTCGTGGTTGGTCAATGCTGTGCGAAGATCCGGTATCTATGCTTGCCCTACACATACCTGAGGAAGATCGCTGCATAGACATTCTAGAACTAATCGAAATGGATAAGCTTTTGTCATTTCATGCACACACCCTTACGCTCTATGCAGCCTTGTGCTATCAATCGAACTATAGAGCTGCGCATGCGCTATGTCAACATGTCGACCAGAAGCAACTTTTGTATGCCATCCGTTCGGAATATATGAGTGGTCCTCTGCGCCAAGGATTCTATGATCTGCTGATTGCCTTGCATTTAGAATCGCATGCTACAACTATGGAGGTTTGTAAGAACGAATACATCACGCCACTTGGCCCTGAACTGAAGGAACTGTACAGCGACGATGAAATGTGTCATTCGCTGCGTTCGCTGATAACTGAGTCGGTGAGGCCACAATTAAGAATGACAGAAATTACGTAAGTACTTTGAACTTGATCTAACTGTCCACGCTTTTGAATTAATCTCCAAAATGTAAGCGCCTATTTTTGATTTTTTTTTTATTCAAACATTTCTAAACACATTTTAATGGAAACCGTTGATAAACAAATCAAAGGTGATTATCATACTGATGCAATTCAATCGAATCGAACAACGTGAAACTATTTCCCATATCATCACCCTTATCATGTACACTACTACTTCTATAAAAGATCTAAAACGGAAGACTGCGTTTTAACGTCTAAATTTAAAACAACCGTCACGTGAAAAGACTCCTCGTGAGACACGGCAGCCTTATTCCCGAAAATACAGCTTCCGAAGCGCTCTGGTTTCCTTAAAACGGAGTTTCAGTCATCTTTGAGTCCGAGAGCAAAGATTTCAAGATAATCTTTTCTGGAACAATATTGTTCATCCGTTTGACGTGAACCAGCCAGTGTACTACATTCTTCGCCACACTCACGGGACCGAATATTCGATTTGCTTTCGAAAATTTTTAATTTGTTTCATTATCCTTTCCTTATTGTCCAGCACTTTACTCCGTATAGTAAAACGGTCGGGATCCATGATTTAAAGAGCTTTTTTTTGTCTTTCGAATCAGGAGTTTTGAACACTATTGTTTAAATGGTACAAAATCTGGTAGACTTGGAAATGTGATTTGTTTGGTGACAGCAGAGTTATAAAATAATTTAATATTATGGGAAGATAACTCCATTGAATGCAACCAGAAAAATTTGGTTTATTTATACCAAAAAAATAGACTGATATTCTTTTGAATTTAAACCAATCATTGAATTAAGTCAAATGATTGCATTCTTTTGAATTAAATAACTGAATTCAATTGATGTTAACTGAAGTCCGCATTGAACTCATTTTTACATGTTCCTTTTTTTGTTATAAATGACCAGGGTTCGATGGGCTGTGAACGTTGTTATTTTTTTCTTATTTTTAAGGTTCCGTACCTCAAAAGGAAAAACGGAATCAAAAAGCTGTAAAAAAAATCAAGCTTATTAATCGACACAGTCTAAAGATATGACTGTTTTTGTCACATATTTCGAAATTCGCAAGAGAATTGAAACCTGAAGGGCACCACGTATAAACGAAAGCAGGAAAACCTTTCGAGGTCCATTTCCGTGGTGGACGAACTATATACATACCTACGGGTTTGTGTGGAACCTTTGTTGCGCTAGCCTGACTCGCACTTGTTCGGCTTTCTTTTTTTCTTTTGTTTCACAAGTAATGTCGCATGCGATCTTTAACCAGGGAACCCCACAGGCGGACCATGAGGGATTCGGTAAAGTGGGAATTTTGTGATCGCAGTTGAACCAATTTTCGACCGAGCGGATAATATGAGGAAAAAATAACTTACACCACATAATTTTGAAGCGAAATAGTTCAGTTTAAACGAATTCACGGATATTAAGCGGTTGAGAGTGAATTCACAAATGACTTTAGCAAAATTTATGAATTCACTGCTGACTTCAACTTTTTTTGAGTGAACTCAATTGATTTTCGAAATTGACTTTAGAAGGATGTGGTTTATTTTACCTCAATGACATCAATCAAAAGTTAGAAATTTTTGTTTTCAATCTCGCGAATGCATTCTTTTGAAGCTATGGGTGAAATATATAATATATAATAAAAAAATAAATAAATATTATTGCAGAGATCAGATCAATTTCTTCACCTGCTTTTGAACTGCCATAAACGTTTCTGTGACAGCCCGATGAGGGCGAACGCTGATTTCCATTTCGTCTGCTTATTCCAACAGCTTAACGAATTGTGTTAAACGCACAAGCTTCCATTCGTGATTAAAGAGTCACATGAAAGTGCAGTTCTAAGTCGAAGTCTGTCGAAGTCACATGTTTGGAAAAGTTTCGATGAATCATTTCCGAAGATCGCATTTTCCAGTGGCACGCGGAACTTTTAGATCAGAGTATAGAGCTCAACACGACAGTTTTGAAGAAGTTGAATTGACTAAAGGATACTTGAATTATATTTTTTGGAAAATGATTTATAGTGACCGACCGAAGATTCGGTTTCGGCCAGGTTCGACCAAAAAATTGGTTTGGCCACAGTTTCGGTTTCGGCAAAATATCGGCCGGAATTTCGGCAGCAACAAAACTCAATCTTCGGGCAATGTAGCGCGTCGTTTGGCTAAAGGTTAGGTTAACTAACAGTGGCTTCTACATGGCACATAGCGTTATGGCCAATTGTGGCACGACAAGGGTTATGTGGTTTAACGTATCTACCTATGTTGGGCAGGAAGTTGGTTTCGAGAGGGTTTCTTTCTTGGAGGTGAAGGAGAGAAAGGTGGAGAGAACTAGTTTGTTTCTCTAATGAACCGGACAAGGTCTTTTGGGTTTGCTTAATCAAGTTGGGGCTAAGCTGTGAAGAAATGGGAACATAGATTTCTCTACCTTAATATTGCTATGGCCAAATATTCACTGAGGAGATTTAGTAGCTCTCTGGTTCTCTGTTAGTTAAGGAGGTTCCAGGTTTATCTGGTGATGTTGCAAGATATTTGATGTAATTATTTTTAGTTTATAGTTTGACCGTATTTAACGCAATGTCCATATATTGAGAGGCGCATCTGTGAGGGTGCATTGTACTTGCACATGCAAGCTCATCGACTCTGCAGTTTCCGTGTATTGCAGTTTCTATGTCCTAACACCCCCTACAGGTGAACTTTGAAAGAGTCAGCTTTCTTTCGTAAGGAATACCCGGCCGGCGTTTCTTGACAAGCTTTGGTGTACTGTTTAGCCCAAGGAGAGAAGGTCGGCGAAAATAAATATATTTACTTTGCAGAAATGCTACTATACAGCAGCCACTTTGCGGTCGTGGTAAATCGATAAGGGAGAGTTCTAAGCTAAGATTACTCGAAAAGATAAGCTTCCACTTTTTGTTTTGTCCCTTCGGTTGACATCGTGATGGAGCCGGGCGATGTCGGGATATCTGTATCACGCTGCTCTTTTTAAAATCAGGGCATGTAATATTTTTCGTAAATGACGGTGGTTGGACACACAGTTTATTGCTTACTCCAAACAGCTCCAGAAACCATATCTTGACAGTTGTACTCATCGGAGGATTGTCAGTCACTCGCGGGGTAAGCTGCCATCACAAAATGCTCACATTCAACAGCTGACGCACTTACAACTAAGCCATGGGCACCCACCAGGGGATACGATTTTCGAAGTTGGAAACTGAACATGTTTTTGAAACGATATGATATATAGTATAGCTATTGATTAGCATGGTTAACTTCGTGAGAGTTCTTGGTCCTTGAGTCGTATGGTCACCAGCTGGTTGGACGTGATAACTTTCTGCATGTGTTAAAGAACACTAAATTTATACAACACCAATTCCAACATGTATAAATAAGTCACGGTTTCGATTGGACACTTATGTTTTATAATTGAATCTTGAAAATATTGGATGCCCATTAAGATGTCTATGGAAATACTCCTTGACATCTGCACTGCCTGGTTGACGACGTTGATTAAGCACCTGCCTTTTGATTTGCTTCAACCGATAGGACACAAGTCTATCGGGTTTTCGACACTGGTCCAGTCACCAGTTGCTTGGAGAAGTAGGTCTTGAAAATAATGTGTAGATTATCTGTCTTTGGCTCTACTGTGAAGGCAGAAAAAATGACAGCAGAGTTCTCACGAAATCTTTGAAAAGTAAGGGCGAAAAAAAGACCACAAAATAAATGAATGCAAAAAAGTTTATGTCAAAAACTACGTCCCTAATCGGGCGCCAACCAAGGAGCAATCGAAACAACAACAAAAAAACACAATACAGTTATTTAATTCTTGTACAAAATGCATTGTAAGGGTTGTCAAAGTTTCTTACAAGCTAAAAATTATAAAAAAAAAAAAACAATAAAATATCAAGTAAACGTTTTTCAAAATGTGTAAAAAAGTGTTTCTTAACTATTTTGGATTTTGCAAAAAAAGAAATGATTTTTTGGTTTTTTGGTCGCTATATTTGTACATACTGCATTTGATTCGACTGCTGTTTTTACAAAATAAAACAAGTTTGCTAGAATAAAATTATATGTATATGTATAAGGACAACTCACTTATTTATTAATAATATTTCCAAACATTTTTCATGCATGGTGAACCAACCACACACATACACACAAACTCGGTTCATTTGTATTTATGCATTTGACTCTTTTTATTCCTCGCATTCTGCACCTGTGTAAATTTTCAAACTATCCAGTCCCCCCACAAGTCTTCAAACAATTGGTTTAGCGCCAAGTGCTTCCAGTGAACCCATTCCGACGATCGAGCAACTATACTCACCAAAATTCCCATTAGAGGTGGTCAGAGAGTTCGTCATGGAGGCCTTAAAAGAGGCTGTAGAAGTTAATCAAGTCCACAACAGAGATCCAATAGGCTGGTCAAACGAAAATCTCTTCTTGTATGCCAATTTTATTTCCAAATAAGATGCAATTCAACAGTTTTTGAAAAATATTCTAGACCTTTGATTAAATTGACGGATCGCCTTCTTTTGGTTGGTGTTTTGACGGATGAAGATGTTCAAAAGCTGCTGGTTATGGTTAACCCTGAGACTTGGGATAGCTCCTTCGAAAAGGGTAAGTAGACCAGAAAGAAACAAGGACTTTTGACATAACTTTTCTCTGTTTAGATGGCAAAGATGAACACCGGAAGGGATTGCTGACAATGAAAATGGCTGAAGGTGCTAAACTTCAAATGTGCTACTTGCTGCATCACTTGTACGACATTCAGTTGCGCCATAGAGTGGAAAGCATCATTGCATTCTCATTTGACTTCGTTGGGGATTTGCAAGCAGATCAGCTGCGTCGTTATATTGAGATTAAACAGTCCGATCTGCCGAGTGCTGTGGCGGCTAAAAAGACCAAGGAATTCCGATGTCCACCGCGAGAGCAAATGAATCAAATTTTATGTTTTAAAAATCTGGAACACGATGATCAGGAAAATTGTACTTGTGGCTTGGATTTACGCGGAAGTCTATATGATTTCCATGAGAACCTCATGAACAAAGTTTCCTTAAATGCGTTGCAGGAGCCTGAAGAGCCCGAAAGTGGCAATTCAATCGAAGAAATCAAAACGGGACCAATAACAAAAATTTACAACTTTATTAATGCCGTCAAGGAACTTGAGGAAGGTCCAAAAGAAGTGGTAGAAATAGAGAAGAAGACCCCCGAGGAAATATTCCGCAAGGTCCTGATAAAAACCATCGTCAATTGGGCGGAGGAGTCTCAAATTGAAAATCCGAAACTTGTGAGGGAAATGTTTAGCCTTCTTGTGCGTCAGTATGATACTGTCGGGGAACTTGTGCGTGCCTTGGAGAAAACCTACGTAATAAATAGTAGGGCAAAAGATGATGTTGCAGAAATGTGGGTTGGTTTGAGCCAAATTCGAGCCCTTCTGCCAGTTCAGATGAGTCAAGAGGAGGAAGAACTTATGAGGAAGAGGCTTTGGAAATTAGTTAACAATGCCACATTCTTTCAGCATCCTGATCTAATAAGAATTTTGAGAGTCCATGAGAACGTGATGGCTGTCATGATGAATACACTTGGAAGACGCGCACAAGCACAAAGTGATGCTCCCGCTCAAAATGAGACTGGAGAAGGAGCTCCACCAAAAGAAAAGGATACGTCCCATGAAATGGTTGTGGCGTGTTGTCGATTTCTTTGCTACTTTTGCCGAACTGGGCGTCAAAATCAAAAAGCCATGTTCGATCATTTTGATTTTCTATTAGACAATGCCAATATCTTGTTAGCCCGTCCCAGCTTGAGGGGATCAACTCCATTGGATGTGGCATATTCGAGTTTGATGGAGAACACAGAATTAGCTCTGGCACTCAGAGAACATTATCTGGAAAAAATCGCTGTGTACCTATCCAGGTGTGGATTACAAAGCAACTCAGAACTTGTAGAAAAAGGATATCCAGACTTGGGATGGGACCCAGTTGAGGGTGAACGTTACCTAGATTTCCTACGATATTGTGTTTGGGTAAATGGAGAAAGTGTTGAAGAAAATGCAAACCTTGTCATTCGTCTTCTTATCCGACGTCCAGAATGTTTAGGGCCGGCTCTAAGAGGAGAAGGGGAAGGTCTTTTCCGAGCAATTGTTGAGGCCAATAAGATGTCCGAGAAAATAGCCGATCGTTGTAAATTGCAAGACGAAGCTGAAGGCACTATTGCTGGTCTCAATTTTACTCATCCTCTGCCCGAAAGTGAAGACGACGAAGATTACATAGACACTGGTGCGGCTATCTTGAATTTCTATTGTACATTGGTAGATCTTCTTGGCAGATGTGCACCAGATGCGTCCGTAATCGAGCAAGGCAAAAATGAATCACTGAGAGCTAGAGCTATTTTGAGATCTCTGGTGCCATTAGAAGATCTTCAAGGTGTTTTAAGTCTTAAGTTTACTCTATCCCAAACCTCACCAGGCGAAGAGAAACCAAAATCCGATATGCCATCCGGTCTATTGCCCAACAATAAACAAAGTATCGTACTCTTCTTGGAGCGTGTCTATGGAATTGAGACACAAGAATTGTTTTACAAATTATTGGAAGACGCATTCTTACCGGATTTACGTACAGCAACAATGTTGGATAAAAGTGATGGTTCCGAAAGTGACATGGCATTATCAATGAATCGCTATATAGGCAATTCAATTCTACCACTATTGATAAAACATTCAAAATTCTATAATGAAGCGGAGAACTATGCCAGCTTATTAGATGCAACGTTGCATACGGTGTATAGACTGTCGAAAAACCGCATGTTGACGAAAGGCCAGAGAGAAGCTGTATCAGACTTTCTGGTTGCGTTGACATCTCAGATGCAACCTGCGATGTTGTTAAAACTTTTGCGCAAGTTGACTGTGGATGTCTCGAAACTTTCAGAATATACAACAGTGGCTTTAAGAGTAAGAAAAAAATTTTTTTGTTTTTTTATGTTTTATAAAGTTCGGTTAGCTTAAGAAACGAAAATCGATTTTCATCCATGGCCAAATGTATTCGTAATCGAAGTGAGCAGTTTAATTTTTTGTTTAGGGTTCCGTACCGCAATGGTGCCAACAGAACATTATAAATAAGCCGGTTGTAGTTATAGTTCTTTATTAGTTAAAAATAACTCTTACAATAATAATAATAAAAATAATAGCTTAAAAAAATGTGTAGAAAGTAGTTCTTAAATCTATTCTGCGAACTAGTTTGCTTGCATAGAGGTAGAAGGAAATAACCCACATTTCGTAAATTATAGTAAACTCCGACATATTGCAGGTTAAATAGTAATTATATGGGATATAATCCATCATTAAAAACCCCACTTTGTAGAAAACATCTCATTGCTCTTTTTTATAAGGTTTGTAAATTATCAATTTTCGCAATTTTATTTAAATATAAAATTGTGTAACAATAATCAATGTGTGGCAATATAGTTATAAAAAGTTATTGCACACTTTCTACACATACAATTCATTTTTTTAGATATTTTCCCTCAGAAAAAAGTCTGCATGAGCATTAAAAGATAGTTTGTTGCAACCATTACACCATTATTATTAATTTTTATACTTGAACTATCACCGCTTCTACCAATGCACATACATTTGTTTTTATTTTAACATTCATCTTTAGCCTATTTAAACATAACCATACATAAATACCTTTACCTACGATACATAATAATGTATCATCAGCAAAAATGATAGTTTAGAGATTTTCAAACAGTCTTTTAAGTCATTAACATCCTATTGATAGTAAACCTTGCAAAAGACCATAAAGGGGCCAGAATTCTTATATATTCAGACAGCCAAGCACTCAAGGCACTGTCATCCAATCTAATGGAATCAAAATTTATCAAAAGCTGCTACGATGCCTTACAATCCCTAGCCCGACGTAGCAAAGATTCGGATGGATTCCAGGTCATCACGGAATCGCAGGTAATGAAATTGCGGACGAACTAGCCAGGGCTGGTTTTAAAACCGCGTTCACTGGTCTGTGGCATAAGCTGGACTACGGCCATAGATCTGACCTATGGAAAAACAAGCTACGCATTGTCCACTGGAGAAATCTACCAGGACTCAGACAATCTAAATTACTAATCAATCCTTTCTCTTACAGAGAAATCCTTAGACTCAGCAAGGAGAATATTAGAAAGCTCGTGAGCTTCCTCTCAGGCCACTGCCGCTTGAGATCATATCTTACCAAACTAGGGCTCAGTACAACCACCGACTTTGTTTGGAAAGCGACGAAACGGCTGTACACATTCTTTGTGAATGTCGAGCTCTAATTTGGTTTAGAAGGCGTATCTTCGTCAAAGAGATATGCTCCAAATTGGACATAAGACAATCCAATTCTAAAGACATTTTGATTTTCATCAGAAGGATGGAAGGTCTGTTAGCCTAAACAAACTCCCCAAGATACAAAAGGTTTACTCTTTCAGACCACATTGTCCGCCACTTGGGCAGGGGCATATTTAAAAAAAAAAAACGTCATTAACATATAGTAGAAAAGAGAATTACTTCCAAAATTATTCCCTGTGGAACACCTAAGTTGACTTCTTTCGATATGAGAAAAATACATCCAACTTTCCTTTTTGCGTTCTTGATGACAGAAAGTATTCAAACCAACGCAATTCCTTAGTACTTATTCTGTATTTGTAAAGCTTTTTTACAATATACTTTTGTCTACAGTTTCGAGCGCTCTCTTTAGTGAATTTCCATCATGCATCATGACCCAGGCTATGTGCTGTCTCTGGAGAATGTCCTTTACGAATTCCTGACTGCTCTTCACAAAGTATTCCACTTTGGGAAAGATTTATCGGAATAATATTTATCGGTCGGAATTGTTCTTTTTCTACTGGAACTTTTGGATTTATTCCATGAGCTTGGAAACACACCTTCCAACAACGAAAGTATTAAGAATTTTTATTTAAAAAGAAAAAATATTTTCCTTACAATCTATTTGAATGCTTGTATTCAGTCCATTAAAGTTATTTTTACTATTCATGTTTTTGATAATTTGTCCCAATGCAATTAAATTAATTTGCTTGAATTTAAATATATTCAAAGAGTCCTTTATACTGTCATTATATTTTCATTTATTTCCACGTCGCTATACACAAATAATTCATTTAATTTATTTGAAATGTCTGCTTGATTATTAATTTTGGTATCTTTAACTTCTTTATCACATAATAATTTTTCACCTAGGACAACACGTAGTTTTTAACAACTTTCCTTTCAATGAATCTATTTCTGTTTTCTACAAACTATTTTTTGTATTTGTTACGTAAATATCTTTATTTTATTTTTTATTTTATTTTATAAAAGTAATTTAATTCATTATTAAACCATTCCATTTAATGGCGTCTTGACCTTAAAAATTTAATTAATTTTTTTATGCATACTTCTATAGACATTTTTAATTGTAGTGATATATCTTTGGTTTTATTTGTTCCATTAAAATTTATTTTTGGAATATCTTACATTACATTCTGTGTTTTCTCTTTAACTTTATTAATGTGTAGATAATTTTTTATTATTTCATAATCAAATATTATCCAATCCTACAAATTGCCACTTTAATATAAGAAAAAGGTCGTTTCTAATGAGTACGCAATAAGTTCACGCATGTTTTCTCTTTTCCCTCTTTAATGTTAACTGCATGAATTCTTAACGCAGACTGATAAATTTCTTTAATATGAGTGGTCGATAAGGTTTTGAATGTACAGAGAAAATATGAAGCCGACGTTGTCAAATGTTAAAAATGAGAAAAATGATTAGTACAGTGGGTAATGACAATTTAATGGAAGATTGGTTATAGATCTGTAGCTCTCAGTTATTGCGTTAAAGAGAAGAAAAAATATTTTGCCATTATGAATTTGGCTTTCTATTTAAACCATTAGAACATTAAAATTTGTCATTTGAAAAATATTGCCTAAAATTTTCACAAAAAATATTAAAAAAACACGGCAATGGCAGCAATTATTCGTACGTGTCTCGGGAAAAAATAGAATTGCAATGACCCTCATAACTTGGTGCTGGATCTGGTTCTGAAATCAAAAAATCAAAAATGCTGGGAGCGTATTTCGAAAATTTAATTTTTCACTTTTTTGGAACACTTAAAAGGGAAAAACGCGATTTTATTGTTAATAAAAAAATTATTAATAAATGTGAAAAAACTCTCCAGCGTTACAAAAATAGTGTTCAAAATTACAAAAAGATCGGTTCAGTAGTTTTGAAGTTATGACTGACACCGACTTTGAAAACGTGAGTTGTGGGAAAAACCCTTTAAAGCTTCGAACACTAAAAAATCAGGTATAAAACGTTCATCCGACAGGTATGAAAATGCTCTTAACTTCGTCAACTTGGCTCCAATCGACCTCAAATTCTGACACCGTATTCTAAAAATATAGTGCATTCAAGTTGAAAAATAAAAAAAAAGTTTAATAACTTAACCCCCTAGAAACTATTTTCAAAAACTCCTCCAAGTGCGGCATAACTTGTCTTAACCAACTACCTACAATATAATCTTCTATCACACAATTTTAACATAACATAAAGCATACATTTCTAAAAAATAAACATTTACAAAATGTTTCAACTACCTGCTTCAAAATGTTTCAAAATTGATGGGATACTTAAGTTTTCAGTCGAACTCGCTACATGTTATTTTCGCCAAACTTACCCCCTTCAAATACATCAGATTACCCTAATTTCCAACTGTCCTAGTAAGGAAAACTGTCTGCGGTTTTTTCCTAATGTAAAATATTAACTTACAGCGCTGCACCTTATTTCGAAGCATTTTTTTTAACAACATTATTTCTCCGATCTGTGAGTTGAAAAATAACTAAGAGGGAAACACTTACGTGAAAGCTAACATAAAAAAATCTATTTCTGCCTACTCCACCGCCTCCAGTTAGAAATTTAGATCAGTATCGATCCTTATTTTGACCCTATTGCTCCGGAAAAAAGGGATATTTCTTTTGGCCGAACAATTCTTTTTAGTTACTATAATCCTTTAGATTCGAGAAAATCTGATGTTCTGTCACATGCTCGTATTTTATATTCCTGTGGCAAAAATCACGAGTAAATTATACATGAACAGGGTTTTCCAGCAAGGGTAAAAAATAATCAAAAATCATGGCGCGATAACGCTGGCCATTCACAGTAACGTGACGATCGTTATAGTCGACGAAAAAATATGGCTCAATAACTGCGCCGGCATGCAAACCGTATGAAGTGATGATTCATAAAGCAAATGTGAATTTTCACCCGACCAATATTTTGCTTATTGACGAACCAATTGAGCCAAAAATGAGCTTCGTCACTGAAGATGATTTTGCGATGAAATTCATCCTCTTGCCGCATCTTCTCCAGACCCCAATCGGAGAGCGTGCGTCGCTTCACATGGTCTATCGGCTTCAATTCTTGAGTCAGCTTGATATTGTATGAGTGTAAACCAAGATCCTTACGCAAAATACGCCATAATGTGGTCTGAGCGATGCCCAATTTGGATTAGGATCGTTTGCTACGAACGCCTGAACGGCAGCGATATTTTCAACACTTCGACCAACTCGTTGTCTCACTGATACGGCAACATCACTCAATGAATATGTAGACTCAAATTTGTTATTGCCTGTCTACTTGGACGAGAATTACAACCGTAAATTGAAGTTAACGCTCTTAAAGTTGCGATCACCGACTGAAAATTTTGAGTTTACTGAATAAATTGACAATGACAGTTCGATGATTAGTGAAAGGGTGTGTTCACAAGGAGCATTGCGCATAAAAAAGAAAAGAAGTACTAGATTCGAACACAGATCTGCAAACTGCATCAACCGACTACCCCAAGGAAGCCGCTTAACTTCAATATTTTTTTGGCCTTGTACTATATTAGGGATCATACATTTGGCCAAAACATCACATTTACATCCGAAGTATAACATGATGAACTTTTCAATTTTTATTAATAATTAAATTCCAAACATATTTATAAATATAAACAATTGTTTTTTTTACAGCTGCTTACACTTCATTTCGATCGTTGTGCTAAATATTATGGCTCGACACAAGGTCAAGGCTCTTATGGCGCATCCTCCGACGAAGAGAAACGTTTAACGATGCTATTGTTCTCCAACATTTTCGATTCCCTCAGCAATATGGATTATGATCCAGAATTGTTTGGAAAGGCTCTGCCATGTTTAATTGCAATTGGATGCGCTTTGCCGCCAGATTATAGTTTATCCAAAAATACCGATGAAGATTATTATGGTCGTCAGACGGGTGCTCCGGATCAGCCACAATATGACCCGAATCCCATCGATACAACAACTGTTCATCTAGATAATGATCTGAATTCGCTTGTGCAGAAGTTTAGCGAACACTATCATGATGCTTGGGCAAGTCGCAGATTAGAGGGTGGATGGGTTCATGGGGATATACGTTCGGATTCAGAGCGAAAACATCCAAGATTGAAGCCCTACAACACGTTAAGCGAATATGTCTGTGTTTTGTTTTATTGTTTTCTGGTTTTTTGAAAATAAATCTTTTTTCTTTGTGATCTTTTAATTTAGGAAAGGGAAAGATATAGAGATCCTGTTCGGGAAAGCCTAAAAGCTCTCTTGTCAATTGGATGGACAATAGAACATTCAGAAATAGATGTCCCACTCAATAATCGAGGATCAACAAGACGCACATCGAAGCCTCAAATCGTATGTTATAATTTTTTTTTTAAACTGATATCCTTAAATGAATAACAAATTAACCAACTCGTTTTGTTACTCAACGCATCCTTTACCTATAATCTATTCCTTGTCCCGTTCCACTACTCTTGACTTGAATAGAATGATTTTCAGAACGAAGGAAACGCATTTAATTATAATCCACATCCGGTGGATATGACAAACTTGACACTAAGCAGAGAGATGCAGAACATGGCGGAACGTTTGGCAGAAAACTCCCACGACATTTGGGCTAAAAAGAAGAAGGAAGAGCTGAATACATGCGGCGGTATAATACACTCCCAATTGGTTCCTTACGATCTCTTGACTGATAAGGAGAAGCGCAAGGATAGAGAGCGGTCACAGGAGTTCTTAAAATACATGCAGTATCAAGGATATAAATTACACAAGTATAAATTTTTATTTTTAATTTATTTATTAAATTAATTTAAATTTATTGTGTTTTCAAGACCAACGAAGGGTGGCACTATCGAAGGTGAAGGCGGCGCTACTCAAGCAGCAGTCGAGCTGAGATTCTCGTATTCGTTACTGGAAAAACTTATCCAATATCTTGATAGGGCGACCATTAACATGAAACTCCTGAAGCCATCAACAACCTTCAGCAGACGAAGTTCATTTAAAACAGCTTCACGGGACATTAAGTTCTTTTCGAAGGTTGTGCTTCCATTGATGGAGAAATATTTCTCGACACATCGAAATTATTTTATTGCAGTCGCCACTGCCACAAACAATATTGGAGCTGCATCGTTAAAGGAAAAAGAAATGGTGGCATCGATATTTTGTAAGCTGGCAGCGCTACTTAGAAATCGTCTGGCGGCCTTTGGTCCCGATGTAAGAATCACTGTGCGTTGTCTGCAGGTTTTAGTCAAGGGAATCGATGCCAAGTCGTTGGTTAAGAATTGTCCCGAATTCATAAGAACCTCAATGCTGACATTCTTCAATCAGACTGCCGATGATCTTGGCAATACGATAGTCAATTTGCAAGATGGCAAATACAGCCACCTCCGAGGGACCCATTTAAAAACGTCCACATCCCTTGCTTACGTAAATCAAGTTATTCTTCCCGTGCTCACCGCAATGTTTGACCACTTGGCTGCCTGTGATTATGGCAGCGATCTTTTACTCGATGAAATCCAAGTGGCTTCGTACAAAATACTGGCAGCTCTCTATCACTTGGGCACAGATTCAGCGCTGACGCACGATAGAAAATATTTAAAAACCGAAATCGAACGCCATAAGCCAGCTCTGGGATCGTGCCTAGGAGCCTATAGCTCTTGCTTCCCAGTGGCTTTTCTGGAACCTCATCTCAATAAGCACAATCAATTCTCGCTCCTTAATCGAATTGCAGATCATTCATTGGAAGCCCAAGACATCATGGTCAAAATGGAGAGCAGTATGCCGAATCTGGAAACAATTCTCCAAGAAGTCGATCAGTTTGTGGAATCAGATAAAACCTATGCGGATGCGCCGTTCATAATTGATGTCATTCTTCCACTGTTGTGTTCATATTTACCCTTCTGGTGGGCACAAGGTCCAGATAATGTGAGTCCAACAAGCGGAAACCACGTGACTATGGTTACAGCCGACCACATGAATTCGTTGCTCAAAAACGTCCTGAAAATGATAAAGAAAAACATTGGCAACGAAAACGCTCCATGGATGACACGAATTGCCGCATACACTCAGCAAATAATCATCAATACATCCGAGGAACTTTTGAAGGATCCCTTCCTGCCACTTGCTGAGAGGGTGAAAAAACGTACCGAAAATATGTTCCACAAGGAGGAGAGCATGCGAGGCTTTATCAAGTCCGCCACCGATGATACTTCCCAAGTTGAAACGCAACTGCAAGAGGATTGGCAACTCTTGGTTAGGGACATTTACTCCTTCTACCCGCTTCTAATCAAATACGTCGACTTGCAACGCAACCATTGGCTGAAGGACAATATACCCGAAGCCGAGGAGCTATATAATTATGTGGCTGATATTTTCAATATTTGGTCCAAAAGTCAGTACTTCCTCAAGGAGGAGCAGAACTTTATATCGGCAAATGAAATCGATAACATGGCCTTAATTATGCCGACGGCTACACGAAGATCTGCTGCCGTGACCGACGGTGCTCCAGTCACCGGAGGCAAGGTTAAAAAGAAAAAGAAGAATCGCGACAAGAAACGTGACAAAGACAAGGAGGTACAAGCCAGCTTAATGGTTGCCTGCTTAAAACGTTTGCTCCCGGTGGGCCTAAATCTCTTTGCGGGCCGAGAGCAAGAACTTGTGCAACACTGTAAGGATAGATACTTGAAAAAAATGCCAGAGTACGAGGTAATCGAATTCGCAAGGAACCAGTTGACTTTACCAGACAAATTGGATCCGTCGGACGAAATGTCATGGCAGCATTATCTTTATTCCAAACTTGGCAAAAAGGATGAAGTGCATGAGGATATGGCTGTGGTGGAGAAGTCCAATCAAAATGATAAAAAGGATAAAACTGAAGAAACCGTTGATCGAATCGTAGCAATGGCAAAGGTTCTCTTTGGCTTACACATGGTATGTAATAAAATCTGTTTTCTTATTCTTTTTTTCAAAATTGAAATTTTGAAAAATTTACATATACGAGTATATTTATTTTTTTATTTTTTAATGCTTAATTTTTTTTTTTTAATTCTGGGCGGATTTAAAACAATTTTATTTTAAAGATCGATCATCCTCAACAACAAAGCAAAAACGTTTATAGGAGCGTAGTGTCAATACAAAGGAAACGTGCTGTGATTGCATGTTTCCGGCAAACATCTCTTCACTCACTTCCAAGGTTCTTAAGTTTTTTTTTTATATATTATATTGGTTTTGTGTAAAAAGGATGATTTTTTTAAGCGTTTGGTTTTTAAGTGTCAAGAAAAATACAGCAAATTTGGAAAAGTATACACAGTGTTCCGTAAAAGTCTTGGTACAACGTAATAAAATGTTTCAGTTTATTATTTTTAGAAGCCACTCCATAATTTAAAACATTACAAATCGTGGAAAATAAACCGCGGTGTGGGCGTCAATCACAACAAAAAAAATCCAGAGATAGGACGAAAATAAAGCGTTTAATAGGCCAAGATCCATAAATTAGTGCGAGTAAGATAAGTGGAGAGCTTGAAAAATATTGTGACAGACGCGTTCATCCTGAAACTGTACGATGAGCCATCGTTGTAGCCGGTTTTAAGCCTTGTGTATCAGGAAAGAAGCCATTGGTCAGTCAGGTGAATAGAAAAAAAGAAGATGATTGCATTCGTCAAAAAGTATGTAAAAATTAGACTACTGACTTCTAGGGGAAAGTTATTTTTTCAAATGAGACTAAAATTAACGTTTTTGGCTCAGATGATCTCGTTAAAGTTTCGCGAAAGGGAGCCGATGCCTTAAATACGAAAAACACGATAAAGACTGTAAAACATGGAGGTGGAGGAGAAATGTTTTGTTATGTTTATAGAAAATACAATGGACCAACACATTTATCTCAATATTCTCAAAGAGAATTCATAGAAAAAAATGGGAGGAAACTGGGTCTTTCCGATGGATATTATTTTCAGCACGACAACGACCCCAAGTTTACATCCCAAAAAATGCGAATATGGCTAATTGTAAATACTCCTCACCTATTAGCTACCCCTCAGTAAAACCCGCACTTGAGCCCAATTGAGCATTTTTCTTTTGTATTCGGTTTTACAAAAATGTGATTTACAAAAAAAAAAAAATTCAAAACCAAAAATTATCCAAAACGTTAACATTTTTGTAATGAATAAATAGGCATCACTCTTTAGTTCTAAAATGACTAGTGGCGAATAATCCTTCTATTAAATTATATTGATAAATTAATTTATTATTTATGTGGAGTAACAAGAGATTCATCAGTGAATATATTATTAAGTAATTGAAACTAAAAACAAACTTCTGGTCAAAAATGAAAAAAAAAATAAAAAATGGCAATCTAGTTAAAATGAAAATCAATAAAAAAATACAAAATATGTGTGTATAATTAAACGGAATTTAAAGCAAGAGTAAATAACACAAAATGAAAACATATTTAACATAAAACATAAAGAAAACTACAAAGATGGTCGCAGAAAAGTTTTTACTACTGAACTATCCATTCCAAAAATAAACTATTTCACTTCTTTCAAAAATAATGTCAGTTGTACTATTTTTATTCTTATTGCTAATGGTAGTTAATTAAATAGCCTAGGTGCTGCAGCAGTGTAAATGCTTGAAAAGTGGCTGTTTTTCGACAAGGGAGTATTAACAAATGACATACAGTTTGTTCTTAGGGTGTATGTATTTGAACTTCTGAGGGTAGTGCTGTTTCCGCTACGAATAAAAAAAAAAACAAAAACTTTAAGAACCTTATAGATACAGAGATGCTTTATCGGTTGAATTCTTAGCCTCTTAAACAGTGACCAACTATGGACTCATATGTTAACATTACAAATAATTCTAACAATGTGTTTTTGGGCAATTTTGCGCGGCTCAGTGAAGTTATTTTAAGCTCCACCCCAACTTGCAATACCGTATTGTAACTTCGAAAACATCAATAGCATTTCTTTTTAACAATGTGGTTTGAGAAGATACAAATTACGATATTTTTTAAATCATCCACGTGCCCCTTCTAATTTAAGTTTTTATCGATTAAGACTCCTAAGTTCTTAAGACTGTTGACACATTCTATTTTAAAACAGTAGGGAGATAGGCCTATACTGCGGTTTCCTTTTTTAAATAAAGTATTTTTTTTTGTCGAAAAAGAGATAAGAGCGAATGCCCTGACAGGTTTTATTCAAAGAATGGGGGAATTTTTCACAAACTTACACAGAAAAATTGGTAAGTTCAGTACAAAATAGATTCAAAGCCGTTATTAAGTTGTGAGGATATCCAACCACATATTAAAAAGACGTTTATTTTTATCACAAATTACACAAAAAATTCCATATTCTCACAGATTCTGTTCAATTTTTTCTAGGTGTATCATGACTTTTGTGGAGCACTGTGATTTTTTTAAAGTTGATAAATTATTGCTTGCCATTCACTTTCTTGAAATTATTATTATTCAATATTCGCTACGACTAAATTTTGTAGTGGTTCCTAAGGAGAGTCTAATTTTCAGTCACTTTTCCGATCCATTGACTGGTATTTAATGGAAAGGTAATATCCTTTGCAATTCTAACCCAGCTTCTGGGATACGCAGATGATTTCAATATCATTGCTCATTTCCAGCTTTCCAACTCTGTCAACCTAAGATACATATGTAGATATGTCGAACATAATCTGTCGATTGGCAGCTACACTTTCGCAGTAGTAAAGGAATTCAACTACCTAGGAACACAAACGACACCACAATGGAGATCCCATGAAGACAAAATCTAGTCATTTGTTGCTTCTTCGGTTTGTCCAAACAACAAGGATCTCAACTTCTTACACGAAGGACAAAAGCACTGCCTTACAAGACACTAATTTTACCAGCTCTGACGCAAGGAATCGAATGTTGAATGATTACCCAAGCAGCTTAGTAAATATTAAGATCGTTCGAAAGAGAAATCCTTCGTCGGTTATTTGGTCCTATCTGTGAGGAAGGCGAATGGAGCTGTACAAAGATGTGGATATACCTCGGAGGGCAAAACTCCATCAGCTGCACTGGCTCGGCCATACCGGGAGTACGGACAATATAATGCTCCATCTAAGAGAGTCTTTGAATCCAAGCCATCAGGTTCAAAAACAACGGGAAGACCGAACTTCTAGTTCAAAGATCATGCTTAGTTTCACCAACTGGAAGCAGCATACTCAAGGCCTTCAAGGCTGTAAAGTATCTCTATCTAAGGCTCTGATCCTTCCACGATCGTTAGCCGAATAAGTTTCAAGGATTGGCTGATATTTCGCTTAGAACACGTCAAAGCGTACCATCGAGGTGACCTATTCAGTAGTCAAAAACTAGAGATAAATTTTTAATTAGCACGCAGCGTCGCCGTCTTACTAGGATGACATGTCGACAAAAAAGTCCGAAATCAGCGAAGTCCGTTTCTCATGATCTTCTTTGAAAACAAAAACTCCAATGATCCCGCAGGACCGTAAAATCGTACCAAACAGTTCGCATTCCGGTTGCATTGGCAGCTCTTGTATTGCCTGAAGTTGCTCATCGGCCTATGTACGACAATTTTGTTTATTAACATTCCCATTTAATCAGAAATGAGTTGAGTCGTTGAGGACAAGTTTTCGATAAAGCAGGGGATATTCCTCCAGCTTTCCTGAGTCCAATTCACCGCAGGTCGTTCGGCTTCATTTGTTTCACGAGATGTATTTTGTAAGGATACAACAGCAATATAAAGTTGGCTTGATGCCCAATTACGTGAAATGGATGCAAAATTTTGCTTGCTCAGTAGGACGACGATAACGAAATTCAATAATTATTATACTTTATTCGGGTGGGAGTCGTTCCATGATCACATGATGTTAACTTGACACTCAAAAACCAGACAGCAAAAAAAGAATCACCCATTTTAATTGTATGTTTTGTTTATGTGTTTTTTTTTTTTGTTTTAATTTATCTAACCCCGCTGTGAGTCTCTCTAAACTTTTGTGTGGAAAATTCGTCCTCTTAAAAATATTTTCCTACCTTCACTAAGTCATAACTAAAAATTAAAGTTTTGTTATTAACACGTAATGCTTTATCCTAACGATCGCCTTTTGTACCCTTAGGCTAGTCGTACTAAGTACAGATGCAAATATTGGAACTCAAAATTGTCATTGGCAAGGCGTCGAGCGGCAATATGCTGTTTAAGAGCCAAACATCTATACCGATTAAGCAGGTGCTTTTGCTTGTTAACCTTTTTCTCTCTTATAACTAAAAACAAAAATCTAGGGTTTCATTTTGTCTTTGTGTGTATACTAAAGTTTTAAATACGCTTTATGGTTTTTCCTTCGATAAAAAAAAAAGTGCATGTCCTTTACTTCCTTTTTAGACATCGCGCATGCAATATATTCGCTCGAACTTATTACGAGGAGTGGCTGCAGGAGGAGAATGTCGGCCAAGAGATTATGATAGAAGACTTGACGCAAACATTCGAGGAGTCTGAGAAATCTAAAAAAGATGCCGAAGAAGAGGAGGGCAAACCGGATCCTTTGACACAGTTGGTGACGACCTTCTGTCGTGGAGCCATGACAGAACGAAGTGGTGCGCTACAGGAGGATCTATTGTATATGTCGTATGCTCAAATAGCAGCCAAATCATGTGGTGAAGAAGAAGAAGATGGTGGTGATGAGGAGGGTGGTGCAGAAGGCGGCGAAGAAGCTGAGGGCACAAGTATACATGTAAGTTTTTTATCCTTTTTTTTAATCTAACAAACAATGTACTAACAAATTGAATAGCAACGATTAAAGCATCAGATGGATAAACTCATGGTAAGAATAAAAAGAGTTCATTTAACATTTATCGTTAGTTTTTAGGGTTCCGTACTTAAAATGTGTCAACGGAACCTTTTTAGTAAAGGTCCCCTTTTCCGTCCGTCCGTTTATCGCAGCGCTGTATCTTTTAAAGTGTAATGGGTTCAGAATTAGAAACTACACAGAGTGCTTAATACTGCGGCCGCTAAAATGGCAAATAATAAAAACACAATTTAAAATTTTCCCTTACCAAAACAAACGTGTTTTAAAATTCGCAATTAAATTTTAGTATATTGTTGAGTGGTACGGAACCCTTCATACTCTTCATAGCAATGATGACTTATGTTCGGTCATAGGTTCGTATCCCAGAGTCAGTCTTGCAATTTTATCTTGTTTTCGAATCTGATCCAGTCACCATTTGCGCTGTCACTCCCGATTCACAATGCAGCACGAGAGCGAGGCGGGAAATCGCTGTCGTCCTAAAATCGTTTCCCAGTACACAATGGCCCCGTTCCAGCACGCCTTTGCTTAACTGGTATACTGCTCCGCTACGGGGAAATTCCTCTGGAACGCATTTGGAGCAACAGAAAATATGACGTCATGTTAACCAGCAAATCAAATGGGGTTTGACAGCTTTCCTTGCGTAGCGAAGAAATCTTTGCTAAATTCCCTTCAAATATCCCTTAAATTTCCCCGTAGCGACTCGCTACCCTGCGCCACCTTTTGCTACGCGAAGAACTGTCATCTCAGTACATTTTTCGCGTAGCGGATCTGCGCTACGGTGTGCTGGAACGGGGCCAATGTAAGCCAAATTTATGACAACGAGCTCATGTAGTCTATGTGTCTAAGATGAACAAACTACACGACCGAACACCACCTTTCTCTTTCTGGCTACTCATATCACGCTGTCTCGCTGTGACGCCGCGAGAGTTTTTTAATTTTTCGAAAACAACACGATGCGATAGGACGAGTCTCACGCCATTGTGTATTGTTTCATACATTTGCATTGATTGAAATTTTGTTTGACATTTCGCGCTAGACTCGCCTCGCCTTCGTCTCGCTCTCGCGCTGCATTATGAATCAGGCATCACTGGAGTGGTTGACCAGCAAGAGTCGTTGGAATTAATCATACTGGAGCTCTTAATTCGTGTTGTGCCAAATAGTTTGGGTAGATGATTTGTCATTAGAGGACTAAATGGCGACACCAAAATACATCTGAGTTTCAAACTCCTTAACACATGCCCTTATGTATGAAATCGTTGAAATGTCCGCAGCTCTGGCGCGATGCTGAATTTGACCGAGGGCATGAGTTCTGTTGGCTTTGAGGATCGCCGGGTTTGTGGCTTATACGCATGGACTTGCGACTTCAGAAAAATTCTAACGGGGTCAAATGGCACGATCTCGGTGGTCAATTCACATCACCTCTACGCGAGATGACCATGGCCTCGATTCACTCGGGCAAAATTTCCAATGTGGCGTGAGCGCAATCCTATTGAAACTTAATGTCTTTGGTGTCCATATGATCCAAATCAGGCAAAAATAATTTGGTTATCATCGACCTATAGCGCTCGCAGTTGACGATGATGACCTGGCCAAAGTCTTAAAGAAATGTGGACCGATGATGCCACCAGCCAAAAATCTAAAGCAAGCAGTTACTTTTTGGGTATGCATTGGACACTCTTGGATCTCATGTGGATTAGAATTGTCCCAAATTTTATTTGTTGACTTACCCATTCATCCAGAAATGGGCCTCATCGTTGAAGATGATTTTACGATGAAAATCAGGGTCAGTTTCCAACAGCTCCAGACTCCATTCAGCGAACACACGTCGTTGTCTATTGTCGTTTACCTTGAGCTCGCGCATCAGTTGAATTTTGTACGGGCTCAGGCCCAAATCACGAGGCAAAAATTCGCCAAGTTGTGCTCTGCGGAGGGCCGAGTTCTTGTTAGCGACGCAAAATCGACTTCCTCAAATTCTCCTGCACACTCTCACAGACAGTGACGATGTTTTCGGCAGATCTTGCGTTTCCTCGGCGAACATGTGTTGGTTGACCGTTTACTGAATGAGCGGACACAAATTTTTCCATAACACTACGAACAGACCTCGCGGAAGGAAAATCATGGCGACTGTAAAATGGGCCAAGCATGCAAAACATTTCCCGAACAAAACGCCCATTTGAATAAAAAATTTTTATTATTTGCCCGTGTTGTTGTTATCCGTCCATGATTATTTGGCAAAACAGACTGAATAATTGACAGCTTATTTGACAAATGTATCAGCTTAAACGAGCAACTTATTGGAGATCATAGGAAAATCCTCCAAAGACGGTGATCTGAGCTAGCTTGATAGAGTTAAAAATTGTGCCGTAACATCTCCTGTCCAGTCCTTGAACTCATTCCTTATCCTTCTGCTCGCTCTGAATTATGTGGGTACTCATAGCCCCTTAAAAAGTCACAGCCATTTAATTCTTCTACTTATCCTTCTGCTCGCTCTGCATTTTAAGGGCACTCATAACCCCTTAAACGGTGTAAATTACAAAAAAAATCAGTCTCTCAATTCTTCCCCATATCCTTCTGCTAGCTCAGCATTATAAGTATATTCATAACCCCTTAACGCGTGTAAATTACAAAAAAAAATCAGTCTCTCAATTCTTTCCTTAGCCTTATGCTAGCTCAGCATTAAGAGGGTATTCATAACCCCTTAATGCGTGTATTTTTCAAAAACACAGAGACTTTTAATTGTTCTACTATTCCTTCTGCTAGCTCTGCGTTATAAGGGTATTCATAACCCCTTCACGCGTGTAAATTATAGAAAATTCAATCTCTCAATTCTTCCCTTAGCCTTCTGCTAGCTCAGCATTATAAGGGTATTCATAACCCCTTAAAAACATAAAGACTTTTAATTCTTCTATTAATCCTTCTGCTCGCTCTGAATAATATGGGTACTCAAAACCCCTTAACGCATGTAAATTACAAAAAAAATTAGTCTCTCAATTCTTCCCTTAGCCTTATGCTAGCTCAGCATTATAAGGGTATTCATAACCCCTTAATGCGTGTATTTTTCAAAAACACAAAGACTTTTAATTGTTAAACTAATCCTTCTGCTAGCTCTGCATTAATAAGGGAACTCATTACCCCTTAACTCTATCCCTTTAAAGCAAGCACATTATACAAAAAAAATATAATGAACTATTAATACTATATTTTTTGTTTTATGTTTTTTTATAAAGGAACAAGAAATGGAAAAACAAAAATTACTATTTCATCAAGCACGGCTATCGAATCGAGGTGTTGCTGAAATGGTATTACTCCACATCTCTGCCTCCAAAGGTGTTCCATCCGAAATGGTTATGACCACACTTAATCTTGGTATTGCAATTTTACGAGGCGGCAATATCGATATTCAAATGGGCATGTTGAATCATCTCAAAGAGAAAAAGGATGTTGGATTTTTCACATCAATCGCTGGACTAATGAATTCATGTAGTGTCCTTGATCTTGATGCCTTTGAAAGAAATACCAAAGCCGAAGGTAAAATTTTGTTAACTACTAGCATTTTTTTTTTTTTTTATTCCCGAATGTATTTTCCAATATTGTAAACATTTAAAAAAAAACAATTAATCTCTTTTATTTTTATATGTGTGAAAAAACCCTTTATTTATTTAATTATTTTTATTTTTAATTCTTATTCATTGGCGACAACGAAAACCAACCTCCCTTGAACTACCCCCAATGCACGAATGTCCTTAAATAATAACATAAAAAAAACAAAAAAAAACTTTGTTGTGTTGAAACAAATGTATGCGCCAACAATGAGTCCCGTTTAAATGACACAAATCCATGTTCGTCCCCCTCTGCTTTTCCTGTTCGAATTCTTGAATTGTTGTATGTGCAATATTCGAAACAAAAAGAATATATTCCAAGTGCGGGTGCAGGTTTAGGTGTTGGATCTGAGGGTGCTGCTGGTGAGAAGAATATGCACGATGCCGAATTTACATGCGCTCTATTTCGCTTCATTCAACTAACATGCGAAGGACATAATTTGGGTAAATGAGCCAAAGACTCCATAAATATAAAAAATAATTGAATATTTTGAATCCTAGAGTGGCAGAATTATTTAAGGACTCAAGCGGGGAACACAACCACGGTGAATGTTGTTATTTGTACGGTTGATTATTTACTTCGTCTGCAGGAGTCAATTATGGACTTTTATTGGCATTATTCAAGCAAGGTAGAAGAATAGAGCTTTGAAGCAAGGACCGTCTTCAATACTTTGTTTTTTTCATCCTTTTTAGGAAATCATCGATCCAGCTGGAAAAGCGAATTTCTTCAAGGCTATTGGAGTGGCAAGCCAAGTGTTCAATACCCTTACAGAAGTAATTCAAGGACCCTGTACATTGAATCAACAAGCATTAGCTCACTCCAGATTATGGGATGCTGTTGGTGGTTTCCTGTTCTTATTCTCTCACATGCAAGAGAAACTCTCAAAGCATTCGAGTCAGGTTGATCTGCTGAAGGAACTGCTTAACTTGCAAAAGGATATGATTACAATGATGTTGTCCATGCTGGAAGGAAATGTTGTTAATGGTAATAATTCTAAAATCCCATACATAAATTTTCATACAAGGATTTCTGCTTTAGGAACAATTGGCAAACAGATGGTGGATACTTTAGTGGAATCAGCTTCCAATGTTGAGTTGATACTAAAATATTTCGACATGTTCCTGAAATTAAAGGATCTCATTGAGTCACAAAGTTTCCAAGAAATCGATATTAAAAACGAAGGCTGGGTTACACCAAAGGATTTCAGGGATAAAATGGAGCAATCCAAGAACTATACACCGTAAGTGCTCAAAATTGGATTTAAGGATTTGAATTTCAATTGATTTTTTTTAGGGAAGAAATGGATTTCCTTTTGGCATGCTGCGAACGGAATCACGAAGGAAAAATCGATTACGGCGCTTTCGTCGACCGTTTCCATGAACCATCAAAGGAAATTGGTTTCAACTTGGCTGTATTATTAACAAACCTTAGCGAACACATGCCAAATGAACCTCGTCTAGCAAGATTTTTAGAGACTGCCGGATCTGTGCTGAACTACTTTGAACCATTCTTAGGTCGTATAGAGATCCTGGGAAGTTCCAAACGCATTGAACGTGTGTATTTCGAAATTAAAGAATCCAACATCGAACAATGGGAAAAGCCTCAAATTAAGGAATCTAAACGAGCATTCTTCTACTCGATTGTGACAGAGGGTGGGGATAAAGAAAAACTGGAAGCATTTGTTAACTTCTGCGAAGATGCCATTTTTGAAATGACCCATGCCTCGGGACTCATGGCCACAGATGATGGTGGAGCCAATGTTAAACGTGACACCTCCTACAGTTCATACATGAGCGAAGAAGAAGAGGAACGTGCCGCAAGAGATCCAATAAGGCGAAGCATTCAGGCAGTTAAAGATGGCTTGAAATTCGCCATCCACATGCTAAGCCCTTCAAATATAAAGCATCAAATTGGAGTCATGCAAACGAAGTCCATGCTGGACTTGATTATTGGTTTTTTCAAAATCATTTTCTACATGTTCTATTACACTGGGTATGGAAATGTTGCGGTTGTAAAATATATATTTGGAATAATTATAAATCTTATGCGAGGCTCACAATCGGAAGAAGTTGAAGCTTTGCCACCAATTGAAGAGGACAAATTCATGGGAAGAGCACTGCCACCTTTGCCAACTGAAGAGCCACCGGGTACAGTGCAAGCCTTTGGTCTAGATATAAGTAAAGAAGAGAATGGTCAGTACAAAGTCGCACCACATGAGTCGCCAGGTATCACTCCAACATCATCAATGGAAGAAACTGGTGAATCTGGGCCAGAAGATGGTTCTGGTGTGGTTGAACCCATACCAGATAGTGAGCAGCAAGAGCCTGTATCAATAGTTGATATCCTAGGAGGTGATGCCGCCAAAAAGGCTGCTCAAGAACGCCAAGAAGCTCAAAAAGCCCAAGAAGCAGCGATGGCATCCATTGAAGCCGAGGCAAAGAAATCCTCCACCACACCTCAGGAGACTCCAGCGGTTCATCAAATTGACTTCTCACAATACACACACAGGGCCGTTAGCTTTTTAGCCAGAAATTTCTATAACCTCAAATACGTTGCTCTGGTTTTGGCCTTTAGCATTAATTTCATGCTACTGTTCTATAAGGTGACAACATATGGCGACGATGAGGAAAGCTCAGGCGATGATGAACTGATAATGGGATCTGGCTCAGGTGCTGGAATTTCCTCTTCTGGTTTTGGTTCGGGAGAAGGCTCCGGAGACGAAGACGAACAAGCTGACGACATACCCGAATTAGTTCATGTTGATGAGGACTTCTTCTATATGGAACACGTTATTCGAATCGCCGCATTGCTTCACAGTTTGGTCTCATTGGCCATGCTTATTGCCTACTATCATCTCAAAGTTCCACTGGCCATATTCAAACGAGAAAAGGAGATAGCAAGACGACTCGAATTTGATGGTTTATTCATTGCGGAACAACCTGAGGATGATGATCTTAAGTCGCATTGGGACAAACTAGTCATATCAGCCAAGTCGTTCCCCGTAAACTATTGGGATAAATTTGTGAAGAAGAAAGTCAGGCAAAAGTACAGCGAAACATATGACTTTGATTCCATATCCAATTTATTGGGAATGGAAAAAAGCGCATTTACGGCTCAAGAGAGCGAAGAAGGCGGATTCATAAAGTATATATTCAACATCGATTGGAGGTACCAGGTTTGGAAGGCTGGTGTTACAATCACCGACAATGCTTTCCTGTATTCGCTGTGGTATTTCACGTTTTCAATTTTGGGAAATTTCAATAATTTCTTCTTCGCAGCACATTTACTCGATGTGGCTGTGGGCTTTAAGACACTGCGTACAATTCTACAGTCTGTCACGCACAATGGCAAACAATTGGTTTTAACGGTCATGCTGTTAACTATAATTGTGTACATTTATACTGTCATCGCTTTCAATTTCTTCCGTAAATTTTACATACAGGAAGAGGACGAAGAAGTCGATAAGAAATGCCACGACATGCTGACATGTTTCGTCTTTCACTTGTACAAAGGCGTCCGGGCTGGTGGTGGTATTGGCGATGAAATTGGTGATCCCGATGGAGATGACTACGAAGTTTACCGCATCATATTCGATATAACATTCTTCTTCTTTGTTATTGTCATATTGTTGGCTATCATTCAAGGTTTGATTATTGATGCCTTTGGCGAACTTCGCGATCAATTGGAATCAGTGAAGGAGAACATGGAGTCGAATTGTTTCATTTGTGGCATTGGAAAGGATTACTTTGATATTGTGCCACATGGTTTCGATACACACGTCCAGAAGGAGCATAACTTAGCCAATTACATGTTCTTTTTGATGCATCTTATAAATAAGCCCGACACTGAATATACGGGCCAAGAAACATATGTCTGGAATATGTATCAACAGAGAAGTTGGGACTTCTTCCCGGTTGGTGATTGTTTCCGTAAGCAGTACGAGGACGAGCTGTCTGGCGGCAGTGGTGGATAATAAATTATTGTAAAATTTTTAATGAGATTACGAAACTCACTTACTTTGTATATGGATCTGTATTATGAGCAGGCGTTTTCTTTTTTGTTCTTATTTTGAAAAATTACTATTTGTTATGTTAATAGAACCGAAAATAAAAATTTATCCTTAATTGTTTTGCTATTTTTTTCGTATACTGTTGTGAAGATACTGTGTTGAAGCCGAACGACCTACCGCAACGTAAAATTTTTGGTGAATGGGCTCTTGGAAAGTTGGCTGAAGATCCACTTTTTTACCGAAAAATTGTGTTCAGCGACGAAGCTCATTTTTGGCTCAATGGGTACGTAAATAAGCAGAATTGTCGATTTTGGATTGAATATCAGCCAGAAGCAAGAGCTACCAATGCATCCAGAAAAAGTCACAGTTTGGTGCTGTTTATGGGCTGGTGGCATCATTGGACCGTACTTCTTCAAAGATGATGCGAATCGTAACGTAACTGTGAATGGTGAGCGCTACCGTTAGATCATATCCAACTTTTTTTTGCCCAAAATGCAAGAGTTTGACTTGCATGATATTTGCTTTCAACAAGAGGGTGCCACATGCCACACAGCACGCGCAACAATAGACTTATTGAGAGACGAGTTCGGTTAACATTTTATTTTACGTTCGGGACCGATCAATTGGCCGCCTAGATCGTGCGATTTAACGCCTTTAGACTATTTTTTGTGGGGCTATGTTAAAGCTCATGTCTATACAGACAAGCCCGCTTGAGATACCGGCGGAAATGTTGGAAAGAGTTCGGCATACTCTTGGACTAAGCGGATGGACCATTTGAGGCGCAGTCAAGGTCAACATTTGCATGAAATAATCTTCAAACATTTAATAATATGGACCGTACTATCGATTCAAATAAAGATTTCATGCATTTTTCTGAATTTTATGTGTTTTTTTTTTTTTAAACTTTCCTATAGCTTTTAAAAAATCACCCTTTACTACGACTTTCTTGGGAGTCCGTGCTCAGTGATGAAGTGCGTTAGGTTGCTAACCGTGACCATTTGGATTGAAATCCGCGAAATAACACTATTCATTATTTCACGGCCCACTTCTCACTAGTTATTGAGTGAGTCACTCGAGGACATGTAGTCTTGAAAGCATTCTTTTTACTGTAGGACTGATTATTCCCACCATTTGTGCAAAAAAAATTGAACTCAAACAGAAGAGTGAATCTACATATGTAAGTCTTGGCTTCCAAACGAGCTGTCGCAGCGAACAATAATTGTTTTGGTAAGCTTTTGAACTCGACAAGTTTTGAAAGAGGAAATTTGCTTATTTATCGAAGTACGGAGTATTAAAAAAAAAACGGCCAAGTGCGAGTCGGACACGCACACCGAGGGTTCCGTACAAACCTGTAGGTATACAAGTAAAAGTTCACCCATCACGACAATCGAGGTATATTTATGGTATTTTTAATGCAAAATTTAAAGATTCTAGAAAGACTGGAAGTACCCTTGAAAATATGCGGCTTAAATTTCTGTTTCTTTAAAAAGCTTAAAGGTCTTATAGACTTGAGTATTTGATATGAATTTCAATTTCAAACCTCTACGCGTTCATGAGGAAACGGGTAGTAAGTTTGCAATTTCGAGGTACGGAACCCTAAAAACACGATCGCGAGTTTACAATAAAAACACTCTGTTGTATTTGACATCGTTCTGCAAAGTTTAAATAAATAACTTTATTTCAAAATTAACACTTCCTAAGTGGATTGGTTCTGTTGCTCGGAAAAAAAAGTGAAGAGCAAAATAACTGCAAGTTTCAAAAATTGAAATCAGTGGCTCCAATTTCCTATTATACCTTTGAAATGAGAATATATGCACAGATATGTATATATTTACTTGACTACTGTTTGAGTACAATAAAACTAAAATAGTCCTTAATAAACTCAGGTAATTTTGAGAAATCTTTTTAAAATTAATCTTCGGGATTAATTGCAAACAGAGTAAACCTTCAACTCAACCTTGTCAACGAACTGGTCTTCTAGTGAAAAAAAGAAGAAATGTGCAGTCCGCATACAATGCCGGGCCAACCAAAACTTCGGTTAAATGGCAACGCGCGTTTAATGAAGCTTTTAAAACAAAATAAAGACTACAGAACACCGAAGGCAACTGCAAAATGACTGAAGTAAGATGAAAGTGGACCGCCAAAAGCCTTGCAAAACAGTAATGTTAAGGCACACTTAAAGTTCTGCATAGAACATAAAAATTTGACTCCTGAAGATTGGAAACGAAAAGTTTGATCAGATGAAACGAAAGTTTTTTGGTTTTAGTCAGATGGGACCAAATAAAACCCTTAAAAAACACCATGTAAAAGAGACCATAAAACATTGAGGAGGAAACTTGATGGTATGGGATTGTTTCACGTGGTGGGATATTGGTCCTTTGGTGAAAATTGAAGGGTTCATGAAACAATACCTCGATATTCTGCGGACAAATTTGTCAGAAATTGTTGACGAGTGCACGTACCCCATCCAACAAGACGGGGACATAAACACACCGCAAAAATAGTAGAAAACTGACTTGTTGAGCACTTATTTTAAACGGTCCAGTGGCCAACACAAAGCCTAGGTTTAAATCCCATCGAGAATTTATGGTCAATGTATAAAAGAACTCTGGCGCAGTATAAAAAGTGTGAGTGGGCAAAAATTGTAATTGAACATATCGAAAATTAGTACAAAAACTAAGGTCTATAGAAATTTAAAGAAAAAGTATCGCAAAAAACCGTTTTTACAATTTTTACTTGTTAACTAAAATTGTTTTGTTTTTTTTTCATATAAAAAAGTAAAAAAATTTGTTTTTATTGTAATTTTATATTTAAATATTTAATTAATTATTTTCAACGAAAGAATAAAAAATAATCCATTTTTCTCCAATTTCTGCTTATTGTATTAATTTTTGCTTACCACTGTTCTTTGAGAAAGAGAGCAAATGTGTATATGAAATAAATATGAAAAATATTTCAAACAAACTTTTATTGTTTTACTAGACAATTGTTAAAAAAAAAGATGTACGCAAACCTCCATTCGTGCAACTCCTCGATTGACGCAACACTAAATTTGTAGCACGTCTTGACCCTATGGGTGGAACTTTTCAATAATGCTACCTCGATTTGTGCAACTTCTTATGTTTCTTCATTTGTTTTCTATTTGCATGCTCTCCTTTTTATTCTGTATTCCTGCCGGTAGTTTACAACAAAATTCATTGTAAAAATTAAAAAATTATACATAAACACATAAAATGCATCAGTCTTTTTTTTGAATGGGTTGCGATTTCATTAGTGTCCACGGAAAATTTGTACAGGGCGGGTGTTACAAGAAATTTTACAAAATTGTCTTTTAAAAAAAGAAATCGTATTTTATCAGAATTAGAAATCGGTTTTTCAGTAAAGACAATTTGTAAAACAATAAAATGTTCACAAATCGATAATAAGTCGCATAAAAAGGAAAGGGAATCGCACTTAGACAATTTGTGGCTAGAGCTGAATCTGGACCAGGTCAACGGGAAACATTGAAGACTTTTGAATATCCACAGATGGAAAAAGCTTCATATGGATGATTTCAAAAGCAAAGAGCTTAACACGTTCCACTTTCTTATGACATTATAAAGTCAAAGGCAATTCAATTGCACAATAAAACAAAGGAATGACCATCATTTAACGCCAGCAATAGATGGATTGCGAAATTTAAAAAAACGACATTGTATTCGAATGTTGAAAATCTGTGGTGAAAAATTATCGAATAAATATGAACTTGTCTAGCCGTTCATACGAAGATTTCAAAAAAAAAAAATAGAGGAACTTAAATTGATTGCAGATCTTCAATGCAGACGAATCTTGCTTATTTTATAGAATGCTGTCGAACAAAACACTTGTTTCTTTACAAGAAGCGTAAGCGCCAGGATGAAAAGTAAGCAAAGAAATAATAATATTCCTTGCGTGCACAAATGCAACAGGGATGCACAAAGTAAAACTTTTCGTCATTGGTTAACCAGCCAATACAAGAGCATTTAAAAACTTTGAAAATAAGCCTTGTTTGTTATAAAGCAAATAAAAATGCATGGATGACATTCCTATTATTCGAACAATGGTTCCACAACGTGTTTGTTCCCGGAGTAAAAAAAGAATACAAAATGTTGTGTTTGTATTAATGAGTTTGTTTTTTCGTAAGAAATTTTCTTGAATCAAAAGGACTTGAAAAGAAGGGAACTACTGCTTTTGGACAATGCCCCGTGTCATCCTAAAGAAAACGAATTGCAAAGCAATCATTGGCTGATAATTGTTATATGATGTTTCCGGCAAATTGTATTGCAATCGTTCAACCCATGGACCAAAATGTTTTCAATATAACAAAGGTCCACTACAAAAAAAGTTTATTGGCGCACTTCGTCTCAAGTGCGGACATGGACTTTGAAAATAAAGTCAAGACTTCAACAGAAGGGATGCAGTTTGTATGCTAGCTTATGCCTTGGAAAAAGTAGACCCTTACACGAATTGGAATGTTTTTATGCCTACTAAGGGTGATGAAGGTGACCAAGGGACGTTCCTCTATTATCTACACTATCTGCAAACATCTTAAGGGAAAGAGAATTGATTTCAACCGTTCCTAGTCTTAGTCTGCTTGTTGAAATTGTTCCCAGAGCATTAGCATCGCCAATGAAGAAATCATTGATTGGTTTCACGAAAACGTTGAGTCATCTGGTAATTGTGACGCTCCAGCCGAAATTGAAAACGCTGATGAAGGTGAAGGTGAAGCTGAGTCGGCCTCCACTTTATTGAAAGTCAAATCAGAAGATGCAGTTCGATCCTTAAACATATGTTTGCAATGGGCCAAAGAACAACATTCCAATAGAAGAGATTTTGCCAAAAAATAAAAGCGAAGGCAGTTTTAAAAAAACTGTCTAAAATATCAAACTTCTTTGAGAAAAAGACTTAATATTCTGTTTTTATCACATTTTTACATAAATTTCGAACATTTTGTTTTCGTATTTAATTAAAATAAGGTTTTGGTTTCACTAGTTCTTTTAATTAATTGCATTAATCGAGTTCTCATATGGGCATCATCGCTTCCTTTATTCGAAACAGGCACCAGGCGCCCATAAAATATAGCAAGCATATGTTAAATACAAAATTTGTAAGCTCGACTCTGAGAGTCCCTCTCTTCTGGAATATGACTGGTTTTCCAAAATAACACTAATACAACGTTAAAAGTGGGTGAATGTGGGGTGTCGTGTGCGTGTCGCACTGATCAAGCAAGTGTCAACGAAAGTTGTCTTTGTATTGTTTTTGCCAAAGTTAAACTTGGCACATTTGCTATTAATACATTAAAATTTCGACATTACCCCACCGCAGTAGTTCAATCTATGTCAGTAGATTGATGGGCGTCGCCATCGATGGTACAGGATGGACGCGGATAATGTCAATTTTACTTTTAAGTTCCTTGCGTCACCTCAGAGCATTTAAGGCATGTGATTTATGATTCCCCATTAGCACGTTCACTGCCGTGTGCACCACCGGTGGGTCACGGGGTAGGTATTTTTGTAAGGCTTGTTGATGAAATTTTTTTACTTTGGCACCTCGTTAAAAATTCTTTCTTTGCGGGGAAAAAAAACAATCAATTATTTGCAAAACTTTGACTTTTATTATTGTTTCAAGTAGTATAAATTTTGTTATTTTCCTTACGTGATATATTAAAATTAAAGAAAGTAAATAAATCAAATGAATAATAATATTCAGAAAAATTTTAAATTCCAAGCAAAAGGAGGGATTTCCCTCGCATGAATCACAGCAAGTAAGAGACCTTTTTTACTTTTCTCCATAGACACTCTTCTTCCTTCATTTTTTGAGATTTCATTTTATCAATTGTGGCAACGTTTTCGTACCCTTCAATTTGTGGTATCTCGGGTTTCAAACTCTTTTAGTTCATGCGCAACAGAATCAAAATGAGGACGCGAAAACTGATTGGAATCAAGCCCAATTTTTATTTAATTTCTGATATCATGAGACGGTGAATTTGGTAAAATGAAGATGAATATCATTCATGTACATTAATATTAATTAGTATGAGATTTTCTAATTCAGTTGGCGCAAAAAAATAAAAATCCATACAGCACAATCTCGACACGCATTGAACGATTGGTAGAGATCCAGCTTAGCCACTTAAATTCAGAGCAAATGTAAGCAAAAATTTAGCACCATATCACAATGAAAATAAAAAATTCAATTCATAAGAAAACAAAACAACAATAACGAATGAGCTTTACTTGAACCTTTTGCGTATAACAATCGTTTATCGAAAAACGAATTTAGTTGCATTATTGTATTGTGTATTTCAATTGAGAACGATATTTGTCTATTTGACAGCCGGCTGTAGTCGATCACAAATTCATGGTCGATGCTTTGGAGGATTCTTTTTTATTTTCGAATGTTAATTATTTAAATCATATAAAATATTTATATTAACGAAAATAACAAATATGAATAAAATTTCAGGGCAAAGCTTGTGAAAAATAAAAGAGTTTCTAGTCAGGTTTATGGAAGCAAACCCTGACATCGCAAAGGGAATTTTAATGTGGGTACCATCAATGCATCCTTTTACGGCTGGTATCGCACTTTTTTGAAAAAAAAATATATTTTTGCCCGACGTGGGTCACTTTCGTAATAATTGAAACATTGAACAGTTCAGTGAGTACTAATGACATGGCGGATTGTGCCAGTCCAATACAATACTCATTACCCACACTGTTCTGGTACAATCCTTGGGCACAGAATCGCAAAGTGGCAGCAGGTTTTACAAAGTTTGGAATAGAGGTGTTCCCTACACTACGCTTTTATTGCGGTTCTATTTATATTAATAGATCTCTAAATGCTTCTTTAGATAATTGGAAATAGTTAAAAAAAAACAAATTTTGACATTGGTATCTAGACGTGGGATACATTTTTCAAAATAAACAACACTTACACATTTCCCTTCAACTCAAAAAGGTTAAGACCGATTCACAATGCAGCGCGAGAAAACGCTGTCGTCATAAAATCGTTTCCCAGTACACAATGAAAGCCAAATTTATGACAACGAGCTCATGTAGTCTATGGCCCTTATTGCGATTTTCGTTTGCCTATCGATAAACGAAATTTGTCGAAAGTCGAACATCGAAAATTAATTTTGATATAGCGTATCTCAATTGTGAACGATCTTTTTCATTTTGGCATTCGCTATTTGTCGTCTGCATTTTTCTTATCGACTGCGTGTGTATAACACGGTTAACAACAAACTTCCACAGCAAAAATGTAAGAAAACTTAATTAAATCACTTAAATTAACAAAATAATAGTACAAATGCAAAATCAAGAAAAAGAACGCAGAAAATAAGGTTGAAATCCAGGCGACAGGAGGGGGGCCAAACCGCTTGCACACTTTTAGCAGCTTGGAGGAGAGTGTTATAGGTTTGCTGTCCATAAATGCATCGATAGATCCACCTGGTCTGGAGTTTGGACAGGAAGGAGAAAACAACAATAATGAAGTTAACGCAAATAACACACAAACCAGGCACGAATTAGAATATGATCACTTGATAGATGTACAAATGGACAGCGATGATATAAACGGTGAACGTGTAATACCCCTTAAAAGTTCTGACAAAAAATAGAAAGAATCGAGCTGTTAAGGGATCAAACGAACACATTCAAAGAATTTTGTAACGAAGTCAGAGGGACCCTGCAGCTAAGAAAAAACATTTTCAAACTTGGAAGAGTATTCTAAAAAGACATACTACCTTAAAAAATAGTTTCTAGTAGTTAAGAAAGAGAAGCTGAAACTCTATAAGGATGATACCAAAAGCCGCCAAAAGGACAGAATGGCAAGACTAAAGCTTATCCAAGAGAAACTGGAATACAATAAAACCAAAATAGATATGCTGTTGGATAGACCTTAAATAAGTACACATTTACTATTTATTGATTTTTTTTTGAATACACAATACCAAAACAGAAATTTATCGAAACGTTCGGCTTTTTTCGCATCGAAAGTTGAACGACAATCGCAATAAGGGCCAATATTGAAAACCATATTATTCACAATATTAAAATGTTCATTCATAATAATCTATTCATTCATCGATTGAGTTACACAATGCCAGAACTAAAATCAATCGACGCATTCGACAATGATCGTGACGATTGCTGATTGACATTCACAATAGGGGTGTATGATTTCCGAGAGTAAAAGAAAAGAAAATCATTGCCTACATCTAGGCGAAAAAAGGCAACACCCAGCGAATACTTGTATCACTATCAGGCCGTCTGTAATGCGACATGCGATAGATGTACAAAAAAGATTGAGGCGATGGAATGAAAATTTCACTTTAAAACTCGTTTGAATAAGGCAGCCTTTATTATGTGTTAGAAATATTGATTAAGGATCTTCCTTCAACTAACAAAAGTATTAATTAAAAAAAAAGAATGTAGCATTTTAGAGTAAGGATATTGTAAGTAGCACGACATAAAAAAATCATGCAAATATCATATGTAGTAAAGTACTACATGTTTAGATAAAGTGTCATCATTGTGCCAAGTTTTACTTTGGCTAAAACAATACTGGTGTGGGTTGGAACAAAAAAAAAAGATAGACACTTGCATAATCAGTGTGATACCCACACCCACCTATTGCTATGGTATTGGAAAACCAGTCATATTCCAAAAGAGCGGGAGATTAAGTCAAGCTCACAAATTTTATTTGTAACACTTGCTTGCTAAAACTTATGGGCGCCTGGTGCCTGAATCGAATTAAGGAACACAGTTGATGTTCGTTTTTTTTTAAACGTAATTTTTGCTTTCATATTTTGGAATTGAATGTCGGAGAACATTATCTCATTCATGGACATGAATTCGTAAAAGTACAAATTAAATTTAATCGAGTCATCACGCAGCATACATGTTGGTCAATCTGCCGACGTAGACTGAACCAGCACTGCCGAAAGTACTACTAAGGGAGTATTTGTATTCCCCTTGCATTCATCGTATTCCCATACTACCCTCACTCCAATTTTACTCCCCTGAAATTTTTAAATACTTATAAATTTATAAATTTATTTATTTTAATGCAATGGTTATGATGCGGAACAAAAACGGGATGAAAGCGTTTTTTACACAATTTTTTAAAAACTTCCCTCATCGATAACTCAGATCTCAATTATGTTGTCATTGACTTCTTAAGTGAAATGATTAACCTTGATAAATCTTTTACCTGATGATATAATAGAATATTGCGTGGAATTATATAAGGAAATAAGCTCAAGGATTGATTTTAATGACGAAGCCCTAAAAGCATTTAACATTTTAGACTAAAAAACCAAACATTCTTCTCTAGTCCCCGTTACAAAATTTTTTCCAAATCTTTTAACGAAGGGTAAGCTCCTCAAGCTGGATGAAGAATTAAGGGTTTCGATCAATAAGGAGTTTTTAAGAGGTGTCTTATAACGCAACAATCAATGTGAAAAAAATATATATTTTTTTACTTGCTTCCATTTTTCAAATGTCATAAATGCCTTCTCTGACCACTCGATTACAGTGCGATCGTTTTTCTGGTTTCCTTTTATGAGGCTTTGAAGGCAGCTTTGAGTTTCGACAGCTTTCGGAATGAATCTGCGATTAAAATTTATGGTCGCAATAAAATGGCGGATTTCAAAAGTTTATTCGGGGCGTTTGTAATTTCGAATTAAGTCAAGTTTCTCTGGTAGAGACTTTATACCCTTTTCGCTTACTGCATGGACGAGAAAATGAACTTCTGATTTTTCAAACTGATATTTGTCTACGTTGATAAGTATACCGCTTTGCTGGATACGATCGAATACTTTGCGAAGATGATCTAGATGTTCTTCTTTGATATGTGATGCAACCAGAAAGTAATCGAGGTAGGCATGTGCGAAATCGAAATCGCGAAGCATATCGTCGACAAACCCTCGTTGCGTAATCCATACGTCATTTTTCAGAATGCAAAGAGTCCGAACGGAGTGATGGTGCCCGTCTTCGGTATGTCGCTTTCCTCTACATGGATTCGAGTGCAGAAAAAATTGTCTAATCACTGAGGAAGAAGATGAAATCCTGAATATATGGTTACTGCATTCAGGCGACGGAAACCCGCACAAGGACGCCAGTCTCCATAGCCCTTGGGGGCCATATGCCAGAGGGCTGACCCATGTACTTTTGAATGGCTGACACATTTTTTGGGCGAGCATAATTCATGCGAGCTAAACTACCACAGGATTTGATGGATGTTGTTGTGTCGATCAGGCATTTCTTTCAAACATCCACAACTACTAAGAAGTAGTGGAGATAGTCCGCTCCGATAATTGCTTGCTGCACGTTAGCGATTAAAAATGTGCATCGAAAATAACGTCTTAATTCCAAAGTCATAACAATTGTTTTTTTTTCAAAATATTTTTTTTTATTTTGCATACTCCTCCCTAGCCTGAAATACTCCTCTCAAAGCATTTGAGATACTCCTCAGCGAAAATTAGAAACGGCAGCCCTGGACTGAACTAGTAGAAGACCGATTGTGCGAGAGTGGACGGTGCTCAAATTCTGGTACCCATACTCACTCATTCTTAAGATTATATTATTCCAAAGAAAGAGGGACGACAACAAAAAGAGAAATAGTAAAGTGCGAGAAGGAAAACAAAACTCAGATTCGTCAAGTCCAATTCACAAATTTAGAATGGGAAGCATACTTGGTTATGATTTATGAGCGCCTGGTGCGTGGATCAAAATTATGGAGAGAGAACCGATCTCTGACTTTTTTTGCTTTTGTTTATTGTGTGAGGTGGTTTTAAGCTGTCCATGGAGCTTGAAGGTTTGAAGGTTTAATTTAAAATTAACTTTTTTCTGGTGCGTTCTCGTAGCAAATGCCTACTCTAACTTTTGCGAAAAAAACAATAATGCTTTATGCTTTATAACTAATGTTGATACCTCGAAATCAGAGTTTCAGACACTCACATCGACATGGATCAGTGTTCGTATCAATTTTTATATCATGAAGGTAACTAGATTTATTTGAAATTGTATGGATTGACTTTAGTTTCAAGTTTCTAAAAATAAAAAAAAAGAAACGCAACTTCTTTATGTTATTACTTCGTGAAGCAATGTTATATTTTCTTTCCGTTTTGCATTAATGTGTATCATTATGTTTTACAAAGGGAATAACAATTGGTTAGGGAAGTTAATTACAGCGTATTTTGTAAAATAATTTAGTACGGGTAAAAATATTTGATTTAAACGAAAAAAAAAACAAAATAATAATTATATAAACTGAACTCTATATATTAACTTAAAGCTATGACTTTTTAGTAGGACTTAGGAAAACTATTAAAATAAAAAAAAATATATATAAATCATAACTGTATTCTTGAATTGATTAGCACGAGTAAATTAATTAATATTTCCTTTAGAAATGATCAAAAGACAAAGCACACTAATTTCCATTGCAATAAACAAACTGGCGATTTCATTTATGCAATTGAAATAAAATGTACCTCTGTCTCAAATATACATTTAAGTTATTAAATATGTTTTGGACAATGTATAAAAAAGATTACAAATGTTCATATTAAAAGATTTTATGGAATAAACAAATTCTATATACAAAAGAAACATACTTTTCTAATTCGTTTACGTTTTAATTTGTCTTTCTTTCTTATTGTTAGTTGCGGCCCCGTGTCTTGATGCCCAATTTATTTTTGTTAACTATTTTTTTTTTTTTTTAATTTAATTTAGCCTAAGCATTGATTTAAAGAACATTTTATTTAAAAAAAAAAACAATGCATACAGCAGCAGGGCAATAATTTAGATTTGAATCAACTCGAACAATGTGCTGACAATAATTGCCTTTTTTGTTTGGATATTTAATTATTCAATTTTGAGCTTTCATATTCTTCTACAATAAGAATTTATTGTTCATTTAAAGTCTGAATGGTTCTCGTTGTTGAATTGGGGTAGTACCGCGAGATTTTCGTGCAGTATTGCTGGAAGCGCTTGCAGCTTCCGTCGATCCTTTCCTCGGTGTTTGCATGCCGGAAGGCGTTGAACTGCCACTGATGTTTCTCCTAAAGGGTTAGACAAGTATGTTAGAGATTTTTCAATATAATCAAAGAAACGACAACAGATATTGTACACAATTTGCTTTTGTAATTTTAATATTTATAAACAGCTATTTAAGGTTTAGTTAAGTATGCAACATGCCCCTTCAGTTTTAAATATGTTCTATGTTTTTTTTCAAAAATCACTTAAAAAGATGAATTTATTTATCTTTAAAGTATTTAAGGCAAAACATGGTTGATAAATCTTGAAATTCAGTGTTAAATTCAGATAGGGTATCCGACAAAATTTGTAATAAAAATTTTACTGGAACAAAACAATAATAATAACAGATAATCGGGGGAGTAAAACACAGGAGGAGGTTTTGATTGAATAAAAAACAAAGTAATCACGACAACATATAAATAAAAAGAGAAACAGTTCAAGCTTCATTTGTTGGCAAACTCAAGTAAAAAACAGACACAACAAAAAATGTGTAATGCACTCGATTTAATATTGAATAACTTGCGTGTTTTTTTGTTTTTACCCCAAACTGCTAATATTTATACTGTTTGTTGTCGAACTGGAATTACTGGACGGCGATGGAAACGACTTGTCGGTCGAAACCTGCCTGATTGGAATCCTTGAGGGGCGGCTTTGAATATTATAATATAAATATAAATATCAATGAGTACGAAAATGCCTCATCAAATGTTTGTTAGTATTTAATGAATGTACTATTGTCATTTGGTTTATATTAAAGTTTTAAAAATAAATTCATGATAGTAAAAAAAAAACAAAAGCAAAATTAATTCAAATGAGAAATGAATGAATAATTTAAGAGCACTGAATGCACGTGTTTACCTATATCGGAAGCCAAAGCCAGTTAATGCCGGTATGCTAGAGGATCTACTCATTCCACCATTGCTATAATCGTGTTTTCAGTAATTGTTAGTTTGGTATTTTTTTGTTTTTTGTTGTTTTTGTTTAATTCGGTCGTTATTTTGTTGTTTTATGCAGAAGTCAATTGCAATGAGATCGTTGTTATTTCGTGCATGAATATTAAAATTGCGAAAATATGTAAATTAAAAATAAATAAGTTTTCATGTAAATACATAAGCGAACAAAAAAAAATAATTCAAATTAGAATAATTATGAAAAATAAAGCAATAAAATTTATCAAATCGAGTTCTGCAAATGAAGTTATATAAAGGAACATAGTTAGATTACCTTGAAGGCGCAGGACTCGCAGAACCGGACGCAGTTTTACGGGTGATGGTTGTAGTGCCATTTGTTCTGGATGTGACTGGGGTTACTGAAAGCCTTGATGGTCTTTGAGCCGCTGTCTGACTGCTCGTTGGAGTCGAAGTGGCAGTAGGCTGGCGGCGTTGCGGAATGCGTGACGGTGTTTCATCTTTAAATGAGACATGGTGTTAAATTTTTTAATGGGATATATTCTTCGAAAAAATTGTTTACCTGTGCTATCTAGCGATAGTGTGGAGCCATGTCTTGATGGAGGCTTTGATCCTTGTCGGCTCGCAGGTCTTGAGTTCGGTTTCGATCCAGCTCTTGAACCTCCTGGAGTGGGACCGGTACGAGCATAAGAAACTTTTCTTGGTGTGTATCTACCAGATGGACCCGCCGTGGCACCCTCGTTATCACTAAGTGAATCTGGCGTAGATGCAGACAATGAAGATCTTGATGGCCGCGACATGGGTATAGACCGAATTGATCTTTCTCGAACCTAAATACATATAGTATGCCCATCCATATTTAATTATGAATTCGTATTTGTTTTTTGTTTTTTTTTTTAAGCCAAATTTTGATATATTTAATGATATGGAATTGATGAACAGTGTCTTTTTTTATATTCTTACGTAACTTACCCAATGCGTGGAGGGATGACAATGAGGTGCATGGGGACTCAGAGGCACGGAACGACTATTATTACTGCGAACAAAAACTGTGCCTCCTGCTCCCATATGCAATGGGAATGCACACGGTATTTGTTCTTGGGCGCGAAGACGTTCAAAAATTGGCATAAGTTCAGCCAAGTGTTCATCGGCTACATTATAATCACGGAATAACAACATTTAATAAACCGAAATCTTATACGTTATCACACCAAGTCTATGATCATTTAATTTGTTTTTTCTTTTTGTTTTCAAATAATACTGATTCTTTGCACAAGTTAATTTAGCAACAACAACAAATAAAAACAGAAAATAGCTGCGTTATTAAATTCAAGTCATTTCTAACTTGTTGTGGGGCCTAGTTTCAAAATCAAAATCACTCATCATGCAAAATATAAATTTATGTATTTATAAGACAAACACTCGATTGATTTCAGAGTCAAACGCAAAACTGAAGACCACATCCAAATCAGATTTTTTTTTTTATGTTTTGCTTATACATTTATATGAACAGTGTGCTTTTTACAAAATTTATTTACCAAATGATTCGATATTATGATACAGTTTGAGCTCACGCTTAATTATTATAATCGTTTCCAGGAATAATGTTTAAATAAAAAATAACACCTCTATGTCATGCTTGATAATGGACATACTTAAAAATGCTACATAGTGACTTAATTTATTTAGCATTACACCGCCACATCATCATCAAATCTGGCATTTAAAATACATCGCTATATCGCTGGCTTGGCTGATAATACTTACCTAACATCTGATGGGCAGCTAAACTGCCTTGGGATCTTTCGAAGCCAATCGGATAATTTATATTTTTTTTTTAATGTGGGTAAAGTCCATTTTAATATGATTTATGATAATCCTTGTTTTTTTTTTTGTTTTTGTTTATGTATATGATTAGTTCAATGAAAATGCGTATTTAGGACTTTTTTTTTGTTGGTTACCTTCATGATTGGACCCTGACCGCTCATGTATGCGGGGGTACCAGCTCCGTTTTGTGTGGAGGAAGTTGGCGTTGACCGACGCGGTGTGAAGGCTGCCATGCTCTGTGAAACTCCATCAGCCAAAATGAATTGTTCTCGCAGTTCAATGTTAGTGCGTCCCTTAGCTATTCAAGCGATTTTTATATTTTTTTTTTTTTCATTCATTTTTTTATTTGAATTGCATTTGATTGCAAGATTTGTTTTTTTGATTTTTGATTTTTTTAAAGATGAATTACACACATATGTGGATTATCGTTGCATGTAAGAAAGCCAATTAGATTTGGTACCGTTTGGAGGTGTTGTCGAAGGATATAATGAATAAAATTACAATTGAGGACAATAGAAAAAAAAAAACAAAAGAAAACAAAAAACAAAAACAAACGTCAGGATATCAAATCCACATAAAGAAGCAAAAAACAAGAAAACTATTGGTCATTATAAAAACGAAACTCTACAAAAAGCGTTTATGTATGTATGTAGTATGTATTAACCTTTACATGAATTAATTATATTATGATTCAAACCAAACATTAAATATATTTTCCTATTATATAAATTGTACTTACAACGGCAGAAATAATGGTAGATTTAAAAACGTATAAGAACTGCACAAGCAAATTAACCATATTGTTAATAAAGCAACAATACATGAAAAAATAGTATACACCGTATGCGTGGTGAACAGAATTTCTTTTTTAATACAAATTTACGAAAGATATACAAGTGATGATCCAAAAGTAATAATTATCGCTTATTTCCAGTTCATGTAAAGTTAAAAAATAAGCATTTTTTTACTATCTCCTAAACCCACTATAGACCACGATTCCGATGATCGATTGAACGCATTTCAGTTGACTGCAGGAATACAACAATGATGAGTTAGATGCTGATGTGCTTTTGTAAACTAGCTAACTGCCGAAGAGCAAGATCCACAAGGAAATGCCGCAACACCAAAATTGGACACGGGTAAAATAATAACTTCTTAGAGAAGTCACATGTGGACGTCATTTTTCGAATTGCTTGATTCGCTTTCCATCGGGTGTACCCTTTGATGCAAAAGCAGAACGGCCATAGCCAGATGACAAAGCTGCTCATCTACTAACAGCCTCGGCACTTAAGACACAACATCGGCACCCTGACCTTAACACTCTGTGGTAATATTTTACTTCATATATTATCATTATCATTGAGCCAACAAGAAAATAAATAATACCAATGTAAATATATATTTTGGTACAATTGTAAATAGTTTTTAGTATAGAGGTACATTCATTTGAATGCGAATTCGAAATCAGAGCTTCCATTAGGTACCCCTTTTTGTCCAACAAAGACATTCACAGCGACTTCGTGGAAACATTAGCGACTCTGCTCGTCCATTTGCTAACGTTGCACGCTACACCAAGGAGCTAAAGCTGCGAAGAGCATCTTCTGCAGATGAATACCGCGAAGGACGTCCATCCACGTCTCTCGCTGAAGATAACGTGAAAAAAGTCAAAGTTCGAATACTTACGATTAGGCATTAAGTTTAGATCGTAGAGATCTCTTTTGGCAGTGTTCAAAGAATCCTTAACAACGAATTACACGTCAAGAAGCTCTATGCACGTTTGGAGCCGAAAATGTTTACCAACGAGCAAAAAAGGAAACGAGTCGACATTTTCGAGGGTGAATCTCAAAAAGTTCCAGACAGATCAGTAGAATTTGTATCACATAAGGAACGAAACATCAATGTTACCAAATCAATCTTGTTCGCGTGCGGAACAAAGGAGATAGTACCGCGGATTCAAATTGGATTTAAAAGAAACCATTCGCCAGTGCACGCAATTACAAAACAAAACCGCAATTTTAAATGAAACCTTAATGCCAAAAGATGTACAGGTCCCTGTCTAGTGGATATCGAAAAAGCCTTTGACACGTCTGGATTGACGGGTTTATTTATAAATAAATCAGATGTGATTTTGCACTTCATCTTATAAGGATGATCACTTGATACGCGAAACGAAATTTGTGGTAACAGATAGAAAGCACACGACGACAAAGGTTATTGACGCCATAAATGGGCTGCTACAAGGCACAATAATAATTAATATTCATGGTTCTAAAGTACTGAGGTATTTGAATAGTTAAATAGTTCAATAGCTGACGACATTATCCTGCGAAATACAAAACGAACTTCAAATTAAGTTCGATATACTCCAATCATTCTGCCAAGACTGGAATCTGAAGATAAACAGCTCTAAAAGTAAAACAATACTGTTCTTCATCCCAATAGGCCAGGGAAATTCAGACTTGCGGCGCAATTGGAAAAATATGTTTATCAAGACTTCCACATCGAATCGAAGACTGTAGCAAAGTAATTTGACAAAATTTTGTATTATTACGAACACATAAGCAATAAAATGGACGAGACTGTGTTAAGTTTAATCATCTTGGTTTATATTCAATATCATTACTTTTGGATCATCCCTCGTTGAGATTTGTATGCCTACTGATTTATGTTTGTATCTTCAAATCGAAAATCACATATTTACACCCATGCACACCCCACAACTCTCAAAGCTCATGTGCGTTGGGCATAACGAAATATCAAAAGCTGATACATCAAAAATAAATAAAATAAAGAAAGAATCATTGAGCTAAACTGAGGCTAAAAAATGATGAATCAACGCATATTTACACTCATCGATTTGTCGGAGTGCCATTATTTGATCCAGAGTAATTCTATTCAATATACAACATGCTTCATGTTGTGTTGGATCGTTTGGATTCGGAATCGGCAGCACCAATGTCACTAGTTGTACATCAAAATAATCCCAAACACAATTGTTTTTTTTTTTTTGTTGTATCATTTACGATGAAAATGATCATGAACAAGACCATGCATTAAAAATGATAACAAAAAAACAGACACACACGACATTGGAATATTTAAATGAGAAAAAGAATAGAATTTAATAGGAACATTAAATTTGATTTAAAAAAAAAATGAACGTTAATGTGGAGCCATGGGTTGACAAACCGGCCGTGTAGCGTGAAAATAGAAATTTCGAAATTTGTTTTAATGTAATATTATTTATTAAAACAACAAAAAAAAAACGAAACGAAAATAAACTTGAAATCTTTTACTGTAAAATGAAAGGCAAATAATAGAATTATATTTTTAACATCTTTGTGAGTTATGCCCTTGCTAGTGTTGTAAGGCTGACACATTTAATTAAAGAGTATGTGCTGTTGTTGATTGGTTGTAAGCCAACACCACTCTTCTTTTTTTTAATGGTAGTCAAAGCATGAACTTGATGGAATTTGAATTTTTGTTATGAGTTTATTGTCTTTCGAACCCCATAGTAGCTGAACAAATGTTAATTGCTTTAGGAGGTATTCAAGTAATGCAATTGTGATGATATAATAATATGGATGGTGTTTTAATGGTAAGACAGTTTGTTGTTTTTTTTTGCGTTAGAACCATTACAATATGCAATATTAATATTATTTAATTTTATTAAATGACCATTTCCTTTGGTTGATTAATATTTATACTAATAATGATTAAAATACGATGTTAAATTGTATTTTTTCTTTTTTAATTAAAATAATCGGAAAAAAATATTAGCTTACCTCGACATGGATCATTCTTTTGCAAGAATTCATCTAAAGCGACCCATCCACCACCTACGCGCACCATTACGGTACTACGGAGAATGCGAACCAATCGAAGTTTTTGCGAATCGCCGAACTGAAGTTATGGAAAATGGAATTCATTATATCTTTTCATTCGAAAAGTGAACATTTTTTTATTACTCACCCTGTATTTGCCTTCGCCGACCTGGAATACGCGGAATTTCTGACGACATGTACAAAGCATTACCAATCTCTTGACTTCGTCATGAATTTTGTCAGAATCGTTTGCGGGTTTACGCTCTTGCCAGTCCGGTCGTAGGGCTGCAATAAATTCTTGCCAATCGATGAGTCCCTCACCGTTTCTGTCGAACAAATCTGCTACAGCGCCCATTTCCATACGAGATGTATCGAATTCTAAACAAAAGATAAAAAAAAAAGTTATCTTGTTTTGAAACAAAAAGAATAATTTACTTGTGCTAAGTATTCCATCGATGAAAACTTCACGTGGTATAAGACCGTTGTTGTCCTTGTCCATCTTTCTAAAGAGATCAGTCAACCTAGATTTCTTGTGGTTCATGTATTTTAAGAACTGCAATCAAAGATTTGGTTATTTTCATTGATCCATTTGTAAGAACAAAAAAACCTACTCTCTTTCTCCAATCATCCCAGCTGAATCTACGAACTCTTTCAACATCCTGCAGGTACATTAGATGTTCGTGTAAACGGCGTTGCCTTTCCCATGCTAGAAGCCAGACATGACGCCACTTGTCCCATAATAGTTTTGCTCTAGGTGACCGGAATTCCACCTCAGGAACCGTGCTTTAATATTATTTATAAATTAAATTAATCATCAAAAGAAAAAAAGAGGATAAATATTCAAATAGTTTTGTAAAAACACCGCACCGTATAGAAAAGCAAAACGTTGAATATACATTTATGGACAAATAGATACTATTTCACTCATGCTCTTACCTTGGCGAGAATCTGGGACCATAGTGTGGCAAGCGGTCTCTATCGGGTGTTTCACGACTTGGCGTTACACGACTATTTGCAATAGCAAATCGAATTTTCAGAACACAACACACACATAACATGAAATAAAATAGAAAAATAATAAAGAATAATAACAAAATATGAGATGGAAATAAAATTAAGTTGCTAAAAAATATGCATAAGCAAATGTTGCTAAAACATCATGCATAAATACAAAATAAACAAACACCATTGAACACTAACCTAGGTTTGCGCATATTTAGACCCTGGTCGCGAGATCCTTTGAAACTGCGAAAAGAAAATCAAAAAAAATTAGTATCTTACTTATTTAAAGTTCGAGATTAAGATAGAGTTGAATAAGAAGCGGGAATTATTTTTATATCATAAATATTCGATATTCTCGAATTTTTGTTTTGTTAAATCGAAGCTTGAAGGTAAATGGAATTAATAGCATGACAAAAGACAAAAGACAAAACACACAGACACAGATTGTGACTTATGCAAGGAACCAAAATAAATGTTATGCGACCATAAATAACACCCATTACAAAGGGACTCGCATAGAGTTATCCATTGGATTATGTTAGTGCGCAAATGGACAGTCGCTTAGTAAGTTGATCAGATGTAGATATTAAACGAACCTTTGCCGCCTCAATGCGCCGGCATCTGGAGATTGTTCGCGTAGATCGTGTGTCGATCCTCGACTGTTATACGTCCACAGTAATTTATACAGTTTTTATATAAATATATATATACATATTATGAAATCCAGTTGATTGTGTACGAGGTAGAAAAGAGTGCAGTAGAACACATTGTCGACAGAAGGATACACGAGTACAAGAAATGTAAAATAAAATAAATATATAGTAAAACGAAAATCGATTTTAAAAAGAAATCATATCCAAAGATCGTTGAATGTTAAACTTACACTGGTGTTTTAACAGTTCTTGGCATTTTTCGAATGTCCCTACTGCTAGCAGTAAGCTGTTTAGGTTTACACGCTCTATCTACTTCTTGTTGGCGACGTGCTGTATTCTCCATGAATTCCTTGTGATCCTCAATGAGTTTCTCCAATGGTGGTATATCTTCTGGTAGCGGTTCCTTCTCTAGATCTAAAGAAATACCTCATAAATAATGAAATTTTCTTTCTGAATGATTTGATTTACTTAATAACGTAGATTCGAGTCCATTTAACCATGCTAAGAGATCTTCAATATTTTCATCCAAGTCCTTGAGCGACTGCAAATGTTGTTCAAGTTTTGCTTCTCGATTGAAGGCCCATTGTGATATTTCGTCCCAGCGTGTTTGAATGATTTGAAGCCAGTTCTTAATAATTGGAATCGCATCGGGATATGCTTTGTCAATGATGTTTTGTGCAAAGTTGAACGTATCTGTCTTTTGTACTTCCCGTTTCCGGAGGTCCTTCATAAATTCCGTGTGTATTTCTAACAAATCACGAGCTATCTTTTCGTCGTCGGGAGCATTCTTGGCGTAGCGTAGCTTATTCTCAGCATGATCCAACCAATCGAAAAGACTTTGCACATCACCATTGAGACGTTCGGCGTCCTTTAGTGCTTCACGCAATCTTTCGCCACGTTTTGATGTTACATTTTTGACATCATCCCAAAGCGATTGCAATTCGTCTAGAGATTTTGCGATATCTGCATTACTTGGAGATTTTTCTAGGTCGCGACCGGATTTCATGACACCTTGCATTTGTGTCGATCTCTTTTGCAGGTCTTGTTCTAAGTGCTTATGATGATCACACAAAACACTCACTGTCTCAAAGTCACCATGAACAGGACCATTTTCGGACAAGCGACTCTTTGTTTTTTTCAACCATTCTAATAGCTCCTGCAAAGCGTCCGAGAACTGTCCAGACAATAAAAGTGCCTCCTCCAGTTTTCTTTGGCGGTCAACACTCTTTGACCAAACTCGTGTCCAAGTCTCTTTTAATTCCGAGAGCATTTTACTCAAATTTGGTTCATCTGATTTTGGTGCCCGATCAATGAGATTCTTTCCTGAACGCATGGTGGCATCATACTGTGGCTGTTTTCCATGCAACTGACGATGTGTGTCCTTCAGTTTGAGAATGTGTTTTTTAATCTTTTGCGGATCTTTTGATGTGGCAGCTTCTTCTGTAAGTCGATTAAGAACTTCTTCAACTTCTTGCAGCCACTGTATAATACTTAACCATGCATCGTTGAATTCACGTGCCTCTTTATAGCCATGATCGAGTGCACGAGTTCTTTCGGCTGCTTTGCTAACTACACGCTCCCATCGGTGTTGTACTGAAACGAGGAGATTTTTGATCAAGATAACATCCTGCTTTTGGCTGAAGTACTTCAGATGAGTTCCCTTTTTATCTAATAGAAGCATAGCTTCGCGATGAGTGCTCACATCTTTCTGTACAATTTTATGCTCTTCTATCTGTGTCTGTATTGTTTCTAAAACACGTGATACTGGGGAAGCATTTCCTAGTTGCTTCTCGGCGTGTGTCAACCACTCAACAAATGCTCGCAAAGTATCATGGAATTCTGTTGCCTCTTTAAGGGCAATCTCAAGTTTGATTTTCTTGTCGGATGCTCGAGATAGAACTGCGTCCCAACGTTGTTTTAGTGTACGCAGTGTATGCTGAAGGTTGCTGGATGGAACCTTCATTTGATTTTGTCGCTTAATATAATCCTGGCCTTGGGCTTGAATGGTTTCAACCTTAGCACGATTCTCTTCTAATTCATTATACACTTCCATAAATCTCTCAAGTTGTTCGGTGGCTGTTTCTGGTAATCCACCAACTGGTTTACTTGTGCCAATAACACCATCCACATCACCTAACCAGCCCAGAATATCTTGAACCTCAGCAATATAACCTTGAGCTTCACGTAATGCTTCCTCTAACTCATGTTGGCGATCAGAAGATTTTTGGATTAGAGTTCGCCATTCATCATTAAGTTTTCTCAGCTTGTCCTGTGTTGCCGACGCCTCTAGAGAACCCTTTTCAGACTCAATCAATCGGCGGCCGGCATCAATTAATGTATCTACCGAACTTTGATGAGCTTGTATATCGTTCGCAAGCACCTTTAATTTAGCTAATTCAACCTCAAGTAATTGAGGATCACCGGGTATCTAAAAAGAACAGGAAACAAAATTAATTCAAATAAATTCAAAAAACAAACACTTTGTAACTCTAACCGGTTTCAATTGATCCAATGTTTTGTCTGTCTTATCGATCCATACTAGCAACTCATTAAGCGCATGCTGGAACTGACCAAGATGCAAAAGTGCATGTTCCAACTGTTTCTGGCGCTCTACCATGCCTCGCAGAAGATTCTCCCAACGGCGGTTAACTGTCGCCAATGGTTCTTTAATTGATGCAGCTTGTTCTGGAGAAGTCCTCTCCGTCAACTCGGAAGCTTGTCTGTTAAGATAAATATTTTAATTAGTTTAACCAATAAATTTTGTAAACAAAGCACTCTTGTCGTGCACTTAAAGAAAAGCTTAATTTTATTTTTTCACAAAAACACCAATTCTATTAAAATGAATCATGCAAACAATTTAGTAGTTGATAAAAACACTCTCAAGCGAAACATAAAAACAACGGACGAATTTGAAAAATGTATTTTTAAAATTTAACTGCGTTCAACTTCTTGAATCAATTATTTCAAAACCATCAAATTTATTTGTGAATGTGTAAACGTTTGAGTAAAATCATGCTGCAAAAATCAATGTGAAAATATACAGTAGAAGTCGTTTACAACGTCCTTTGTTTCATTTGCTATTTCAAGCTATTCTATTGTCCGATATAACGTCGTCGTATATAACGATAAATCAATTGTAACAACGGAATAAGAGAATATGAAAAAAACACATTTGCATTTGAATATTTCATGACAATTCTTGTAAAATAATTTTAAAAGAAAAGAGACTATAGGTTTGTTGCGTCGTTATACATTGTGCAGCTGTGTACCAAAGTTTCTGTTATTATAAATGTTTTGGCTCCTAACGGGTTTTTAACAGGGACGCTACAAAAGTAGAGCTCTTTTGACATTTCTCTTCAGTAAGGTTTGCCATTTCATGATGGAAAGATATACGAGCCAAAAACGAGTCGAAATTATTAAAATTTTCTACCGAAATTCGGAGTCAGTGGCCTCAACGTTAAGAGCGCTACGTCCAATTTATGGTCGTCATAATCGTCCTAGCAGATCAACAATTGAGCGTCTAGTGGAAAAATTTGAGTCCACATTCCCAGTACCAAATGTTCCCGTGCCAGTAGTGTCGAGAATATTGCTGCCGCTGAGGCTTCAGTTGCAGAAAGCCCAAATGTGTCACTCACACCTCGTTCTCAAGCGTTGGGCATCTCTGTGACGTCGTTGTGGCGAATTTTTCGAAAAGATCTTGGCCTACATCCTTACAAGATTAAATTGATGCAAGAACTGAAGCCGCTTGACCACCAGAAGCATCGTATGTTCGTAAATTGGGCTGAGAATCAACTTGAAAATAATTCGGATTTTCATCGAAAAATCATCTTTAGCGATGAGGCTCATTTCTGGCTGAATGGCTCCGTCAATAAACAAAATATGCGGTATTGGTCAGGCAGCAATCCACACGTACTCCAAGAGTCATCATTGCATCCCGGAAAAATTACGGTTTGGTGTGGTTTATGGGCCGGCGGCGTAATTGGGCCGTACTTCTTCCGTGATGATGATGATGATGAAGACCAGCACGTTACTGTGAACGGGGATCGCTACCGTTCAATGATAACCGAATATTTTTGGCCCCAATTGGATGATATGGACTTGGAGGACATGTGGTTCCAGCAGGACGGCGCCACAAGACTATTTCCTGTGGGGCTACGTCAAGTCTATGGTCTATGCCAACAAGCCAGCGACGATTGATGAACTTCGTACGAACATCGAACGTGAAATTGCATCAGTATCGGCCGATTTATGATTGAAAACCATCGAAAATTGGGTTCAGCGTCTGGACTTCTGCATGCGTGCCCGTGGTGGCCATGCAAAAGAAATCGAGTTCCATACATAATTGCATCGAACGTACTTTCATAGGAATAAAGAATTTCATTGATATCCAAAACCGCTTTTGTTTTTTTTATTTTGTAGCGCTCTTATTGAAAAACCCGATACTAAAAAAACAACTTTCAAGAACTTAGCGAAAAATCGACAGTCAGCCGACCTTTAAATTGATGGGTTGTTTCAGTGGTTTAGAGATAAGAAGAAGTAAAACATCCCAAACAAATTCGTATTGCACAAGCTGACATGTTGTAAAATTCTTTGATCCCCCTTATACTTTTGATTTCGAAGTTGTGTCGGAGGCAGAACTTATCCAGCATATCTGCGCCCTTAAGTCTTATTTTTCCATAATTGTTGGTAAATGGCCAAAGTTATACCAGTTCCAAAGAAATCAAACTCCTTGCTGACCACTAACTTTCGACCAATGTTTTGGAAAATATTCTTGCGAGACAATTATCGAATTACTTGGACCAACATAACCTTTTATCTACATGTCAGTCTGGTTTTAGAGCACATCATAGTTGTGCTATGGCTATGATTGAGGTTCTTGACGATATTAGCCTGAAATATGACCTTAATTATGTAGCTGTTCTGTGCGTACTCGACTTTTCCAAAGCGTCAAAAACACTGTAAATCACGGAATTTTATGTAAAAAACACATTTTGTTCTTTGGAATGAGCGACAGTCAAAGGGTTGCGATAGGTACTCAATATCTACAGAATTATTTGAGAGAGTTTAACAAGAATCTATTTTGGGGCCTCTTTGCCTTTTCACAAATGACTTGCCAAAAGCAAATAAAATTAAATTTGAAATTTAAAGTCTGATCCCGATAAGTCCTTCCGGTTTAGAGGCGAACCCTGCATGATGATTGGTTGGTAAGTTAGTCGTAGGACGCCCATACTAACCAGCCAACCAATATTCCATAAAAATGTATTATAATGTTTATCAATTGTTGTTTAAATTGCCCACACAAATTGATGTTTTTTTTTAGAAAATTAAAAATGAATTTAAATTTGAAGTGATGATGATTGCCTTAATTTTGTTTCGCTCAATATTTGTGGAAGGCAGTCAGATTTGGCTATCGGTCCCTTCACCGTCGTTATAAGCGACTTCTACTTTTTTTTTAATGAACGGCATAATAATTTAATCGAATAGAAATAATATCTTATAATAGGAGTTATTGAAATCCATGCAGCAACAAACTATGTTTTATAAATGTGATATGATTTTCTTATTCATTCTTGCCTTTCCAGAGTTCTGTTGCAGGTAATTTTTGATTGAAAATATTTATGAATCATTTGAGAGCAAATAAAGAATAGAGAATTGTGTGTTGTAAAATATAAATGAATATGTGAGGAAAAAAAAATAATGCATACCTATTTAGAGCTTCTACTTCAACCATATGTGGGTCAACTTCGTCCTTGAAACGCTTCAATTGTTCTATTTGCTTTTTAACAGCATCGATATCGGAGCCAATAGCACCTAGACTGCCAAAACGTTCTTCAGCCAGCGACAAGAATTTCAATAGATTCTGCAGGGTTTCGTGGAATTCCATTGCCTTTTCCATAGCATCAATGAGATTTTCTTCTCGTCTCGCATAAAGTGCAGTGATGTTATCCCAAGCATTATCCAAATCTTCGATGTGTTTCTTAACCTCAGGCTTGTCTGGTTCACCACATAGTGACATCAAGTTGTTACCAGTTCGACGTACTTCTTCAACTTCTGGCTTGGTTTGATCGATTTCGTGACGAATTTCCTGCAATGCAACTTGTTGCTTTTGTATGGCTTGCGGTTGGGCTGCAGGTGGTTCCTGTGAAGAAAGTGTCTCTTCCAAGTCTTTCAGTGTCTTCATGATGCCATTAAGTTGCTTCCAGAATTTTTCAGCAACTTTAAGTACGTCATCAAGTGAGTTTCCACGTTTCTTTGTTGCTTGTTGTACATCGTTCCACAAGTTGTTGAGTTTTTCCAATTTTTTCTTGATGTCCCGAACGGCAGGATCAGACTTATTGCCTGCCTTTGCAATGACGTCGTTAGCTGCTCGCTGAACGGCTGCAAAAGCCTCTGTCCGCTTATCTAAATCATCAGATATTGCCGAATTATCGTCAATTTGTTCTCTGATCTTTTGTGGGAGAGCAGAAACTGGATCGAGTTGATTCACTTGATCGACGGTATTAGCCAATGCCCGAAGCATGCCTTCGAGTTTGTCTGAAAATTGACTTGATTCTTGAAGAGCATTCTCCAGAGCTTGCTGGCGCTCTCGAAGTTCGGTACGGAGAGCAGCATAACGAGAATTATCAGAGTCAAGAACTTCGTTTATTTTTGCGCCATCATCATCAGATACAAGAGCACCCAAAGCTTCACCAGTTTTATTCAGTTTGTCAAGCAATGGCTTGTGTTCGGCTATAGATTGTATTAGTCGTTCGTTTTTATCTTGTTGAGCTGTTATTTGGTCTGGGCGAAGGGCAGGCATACTTAACATTGAGATCTGTTGTTCCATGTCGTCTAGCCACACTGCTAATCCATTATGGGAATCGGCAAAGTGTTCAGAAAGTGGCAATGCTTGTTCAAGGACACCAAGTCGGTTACCGCACAGTTGTACTACAGTGTCAACAACTTCCTTAAGGTCTTCTAACTTCTCACGAAGAAGCGTTGTGTTTTCGTTTTGTGGAGACTCACGAAGGACTTTTTTGGCACCTGCGGTAACATCACGTACCCGACCTTTTTGACTAGAGATATCGTCGTTTACCGACCTGTGCTCCTGTAATTGCGTTCGCACAAGTTTTGGCTCCATTGCAGGAAGTTCGGCTTCTCTGAGACTTGCGTCCATATCTCTAAACCACTCAAGAAGTTCATCGATGTCACTGGTGACCTCCTTAGCACGCTGGTTGCTCAAATGCAATCGTTCAGCTTTGCGTTGTATTTGCTCAACAATGGTATCAAATCGTCGATTATCTCGCGTCACTAGGCTTTCAATAGTGGCAGCTCCTTCCCCAGGGGAAATCTGGCACAATTGTGGGCCAACAAGATTTATTGTATCCAAAATGGGTCTCATATCGGCAAGTTCGGCTTCTAACCGTAGAATATCGTTTTGCCGTGGTTCACTGGTTGACAATGCACTCTCAGCGCCTTGCATCCAATCAATCAGGCGATTATGTGAACTATGGAACTGCTGTGCAAGTGGTAAGGCATTTTGTGCGTTCTTCAAATGGTCTCCGCCCTTGTTAGTGAGCTCACCATATCGACGTTGTAGTGAATCGAGCTTGTCCTTGAGTTGAAGTGCCTCGTCGTTCGATATATGTTTCATTAGTTCAGATCCAGCCTCGACAGTAGACTCTACATTAGGCGCATGGTTGGCAATGTTCTCGTTAAGTTCTAGTAAATGATCCATTTGTTCCAATAGCTTTTCAGTGTGCACAGGAACAACACGGAATCTTTGCAGCTCCTTTTCCATGGTCTCCATCCACGCGACGAGTTCTTGATATGTAAGTACAAGATGACGTAGACCTTGTCTCGATTCAGCAAGCAATTGTCCAACATTATCACTAGCATCAACGAGTGTTGTGTATCGCTCGGTGATAACACGAACTTTTTCTCCCAAAACCACAGCCTCGTCGTCACTTACCAAATGCATGAGTTGACCAGCAACGTCAGCCAATTCAGAAAACTCAGGTTTCTTCGATATAATCTCATCATGCAAATGGCTGTGCTCACGAATTCGCTGTTGAATTTTCTCTTCGTCCGTTGGGATCAGTTCCATATTTTTAACCGCTCTCTCCGAGACATCTAACCAATGGATGAGTGGAGTGAATTTGTCATGGAAACGTTTCGCAACTTCCATAGCTTGCTCGAGATCTTCTTCCCTGTGTTGAGCAGCATCAGTTAGGGCATCGAAGCGATTCATAAGTTCTTTTAATTGCCTCTCTATGGCCATCTTCTCAGAAGCTTCACAATTTCCAGCAACTTCTTGGCCCAAATTAAACAGCGACGACATAGAATTTTGGCGGTCCAAAAGCATTTTCTTCAGGAATTTCTGCTCTTGCAACTGGGCTTTTACTACCTTATAGTCAGCGCTCGGCGGTTTCTGGTTGGCAACCATTTCTTCAGTATCAGATAGCCACTTGGAAAGCCCATCGAGTGCTTCTTGGAACTTTCCGGATTGAAGAAGTGCAACGTCTAAGCGTCGATCGCGCTCATTCAAACGTTCCTTAAGATCATTCCATCGGTCGTTAAGTTTTTCCAAATCTTTTTCAATTGCGACTGTGGAAACGCCGCTCAATGCTGATCGAACAAGGTCCCTACCGCTTCGATTCACTTCATCCACTTTGTGACTTAGTGGTTCAACATTTCGATCTTGGAATCGCCTGAAATCCTCTTGCTGATTTCTTATTTGCTCTAGTTCCGAGCTAACTGGTTTCATTCTCTTCAGTTCTTCATTGATGTCCTTAATTTCATCAACCACGCTTGATTGTAAGTCGTAGAATTTCATCAAGTCCTTAAGGGCTGCTTGCAATGCTTCCTCGTGGTCACGAACACGATTATCCAAGCGGCCAAGCGTTTTTTTCAACGATGTTACTTGTTCTCTTGTTTGAACTATGTCAAGTGAAAAGCCAGAATCAACCAGACTCTCACTAGATATTTCTACCTCAGCTAAACGATCCGCCACGTGAATAATCTTATCTTGAATGCCTGCAACTTTGTCCAGTTGGTTTTGTACAATTTTTATTTCACGACCAGGTGGTGAAAGATTGTCAACTAAATTTTCTAAATCGGTCAAGTCGACGCCCAAGTTCTTAATTTTCTCATTAAATTGCGAAACCGCTGTTGCTGCTGACTGTAATTCTCCACAGCGATCTTCTAATCGTGACTGCAGGTCAGATATACGATCTTCAACATTGTCTACTTCACTGGTTAAGTGGTCAGCGTCACCACCCGCCGATCGGGCTTCGGCGGAAATATCTTTCGCCATAGCCCGTAGGCCTTGCAGTGGCCTTTTCAAATTGGTCACTTCTTCCTTAATGGCTTTTACACGCTCGAGCAGTTTCGGATCTTTTGCTGCCCCTCCCAAAGCATCGTGCGCAGCTAATCGATCTTCGCAGCGACCAACCGAATGGTCTAGATTCCTTAGTTCGTCACTAAAGTCTCCAAGTCGACGAGAGCAAAGTTCAATTTCTTGAGCCCGAGCAAGCAGATCGTTGTTCAATCTTTCCCACCTTTCACGCATATCCTGAAGTTCCCCCTTAATCGGGTCTTTGTCGACATCGCAGCTTGCCAAGAAGGTGTCTCCTAAGCCTTTCGTATTTTCGTACTCTCCCGTTCTTTTCCATACATCACTGCGGAAGACTTGTAGATCTCGTAATCTCTGTTCCAGTTGGACTTTGTTTAAGACACCTGGCCGTAGATCGACCAATTTATCTTCAGCACTTCGCAACCAGGAAAGGAAGGTTTCAGAATTTTGTGAATACTTTTTGCTGTGTTCCATGCAGGTCTGCAGTCTAGTGTGTCGATCTACAGCTTCACGACGAAGCTTATCCCATTGTTGTTGAATACGTTCCAGGTCCCGCTGAACTACTCGGTCCTGTGTAACTCCAGCCCTATTCGTCAGATCCTTTCCTTTGTTAATCAACATGATAATTTCGTGTTCACGCGCCATTACCTCGCGATAAATAGGCTCATGTGTATCAATTTGATGCTGAAGTGTTGGTTTGTGCGCTGATACAAGCAGACGGTCTGTTAGATTAGCCAATTCGGCTGACAACCATCCAAGTGTTTTTGAACAGCTTTCTGCGAATTGGCGTCCATCTCTTAATGCAGACTCGGTTTCAGCCTTTTTAGTATCTAATTTCTTTTGCAAAGCTTGATACTGTTTTTCTAGGGCAGCTACGCGACTGTTGACATCTGCTCGGGATGCGGGATCACCTAGAATATTGCACAGAGCAGCTGCTGACTGCTCAGCATCGGCCAAAAGAGGTCTCTGACCTTCGAGTTGCCTCTCCAAGTTCTCAATCTTTCGCAAATTTTCCTGTGAGTCTCCGTCTATTGGCAACGCATCCAAATTGTCGCTGATGTTTTGCAAAGCTTCACGTAGACGACCAATAGCAGCATCAAACTCTTTACTACTGTCAGCTGCACCACCGAGACTGTTGGCGCGTTCATCCAGTCTTCCCACCAGGTCATCCCATTTGCTTTGAACTTCCTGTAGTTTTCTCACAACTGACTGGCCCTCTGGCGATGATTCACTGATATGCTCAAGAACTTCATGTCCAATCTCTTGCAGATGATTTAGCTGCGGTTGCTGTGAACGGAATTCTTCGCGTAGCACTTGCACTTGTTGAACTTGGCTTTGGACCATTCTTGGGTCGGCGGAAATCGGTCCAAGAACTGTCAGCATACGTTCCTTGCTGTTAAGCCAATTCTTCAGACTTTCATGTGTGTCCAAGAAATCACGTAGTTGTTCCGAGAAACTGATACGGTTCTTGCATAGATCGTTAACATTTTTCCACTTTTCAACTATATTATCATGGTCCTTGCGTAGATTCTCGGCTCCTGGTACATCTGGCTTGCGTCGTAAGATATCTTTTATCTGCGCTTTGGTCGTATCCAACAAACTTTGTTTTTCAAACATTTCTTCAAGAATTTTACGTGCTTGCCTCGTACATCTCTCTGCTTCGTCCTTATTGCCAATAGAATCCTTTGGCACTTGCCTTTGAATCCTGTCCAAAAATGAGGACAAGTTTTTGAGACTTTCGTTGTGTTTCCTTATCTCTTCACTTAGGCAATCCAGCTCGTTTTGACGATCGTTCAAGCGAACACCAATTAAACTATAGCGGTTATTGATCTCGCTAAGTTGTTGCTGAATCGGCGATAGTTCGGAAAGCTGGAATCCATCCTGAGAAGATCTGCGGCTACCAAATCCACTGGATCCAGGTGATAGTGGCGACAAAATACCTCCCTTTGTTGGACTTGGACTCCTGGCATCTCCTGACATTCGCCGAAGTGGGCTTACACGCTTGAGAGGACTGTGTGACGAGCGCTTACGTCCCGGACTTTCTGGACGAATCAGAGCATCATATTGGCTACCTAAGTCGTTTACTTTGTCAATTGTAGAAGCGTAGTCTTTGTAGTTTTTGAAAATAGGCTTAAGTTCATCAACTTGTTGACGGATTATATCTAAATCAACAGCAACTGGAGCTAGTGAATTTATTCGCGTTTCAGTGCTGACCAGCCAAGAGAGTACACTATCCTTAAGATTTTCATAAGCAATTTGTTGTTCAGCCTTTTGCTTGGAAAGCTTTGTTTTTTCCTCGAGTGTAATATCTAAACTACGCCACTGGGATTCTAGGTCTTTGATTCGATCTCGGACCACTCCAGCATCAGTCACGTCACGCAAACTTATAAGTTCCTTGCCATCTCGTATACAGTTTTCAAACAATGGATTTGCTTTATCTTTCCTACGAGAAAGCTCGCCCATCTTTCGTGCCAGTTCCTCAACGTTGTACTGCTGCATTTCTCTGCTATCTAATAATTCTTGCAAAGCAGACAATTCTTGCTCAACGTTTAACGCTTCATCCCCGAATTTGCTTAATTTTACGAAAGTATCGTCCAGGAATTCTCCGCGCTTGGATACCTTATCGAGCAACTTCTCGAATTTAACAGTCACTTCATTGAGTTTACTTTCGATTTTTTTGGCGATTCGTGCATTGGATGCGGTTGTCATCAGATGGTGAGCCGAAGAAGCTACACTATCGATGCTTGCCTGATGAGATTGGATGTCTGCGAGCAGAGATTTGTGTTCACGTATTTGTTCTTGTAGTCGTTCCTTAATCAATGAAGCTGGACGGAAGTGCAACTTGAATTTATCTTCGGCTTGATTTACCCAACCGACTAATCCATCTAGAGCATCTTGGACACCCTGCGATTGCACCAAAGCCGTATCCAGTAACTTGCAGTGATCACCCAAAGCTTGCAAAAACTGATTGTAGCTGTCCACGACCTCTTCCACTGGCATCTCCAAGGAGTTCACCTCAGCTGGACTTAATTGTCCACCAAGGGAGCGCAAAAGTGCAGCCAATGCTTGTTGTGCGTTTTCTATTAGTCTACCCTGTGACATGAACTCACTGTACAATGCCTTCGCTTCGTTCATTTGTTCTTGTACGGTTTGAGGATCAGCGCCAATAGGATCGTTGAGAATTTTCGCAGCACGTGGCTGCACACCACGCAGCCATTCATTTACCTTTTCCAATGCATCTTGGTATTCTCGTTGGCGACCACCAAGACCAGAAAGCCGATCGGTCAGCGCGTTTACACGATGCAATAGGTCTTTGTATTGTGCTGAAACCAATGATACTTCTTGACGTATGGGGCTCTCTGCGCTTGAAAAGGGTTCAATGTGTGGCAACCTCTCCGGTAGCGTTGTTCGGAAATCATTAAGAATCACCAAGAATTCCTTACTTTCGTCCACAAACTTTTGAGCTGCCATGGTGATGAATCGCAAATCGGCTTGGTGGCCAATGACATCACTAACGAATTCTCTTATCGAATCAGACTGACTTGATAGACGAGCCAGATCAGACAATGATCTTTCCTTATCCTCAAGTGTTCGTCGTGCTGATTGCAACCAACTGGAAAACACTTCTAGTTCAGTGCGTAGTTTTGAAAGTTCCTCTCGACCAGACTCCAAACGCTTCAATAAACGTTGGGTGCGATCATTGGCGCGATCAACGCGTGAACGTAATTCTCGACCAGAATTTTCTAGAGTTGTTATTTCAGGAGCCGATAGGACATCACCACCAGTAAGAACTATTTGACGAATTTGCTCTAGGCATGACGCAACCGGTCTGGATTGATTTTCAAGTTCTTCCTTTATTTGCTGTTAAACGAAATAATAAAAAAATAAAAAAAAATTATACATTTTGTTTTGATTTCAGATACAAAAACATACAAAATAACAACTTTTTTTTAAACCAGATAATAATTTGAGTAAAACGTCGATAAACCTGTTTTTTGTACGCCAACAAAATTTCATACACATGAACATAACTGAAACAAAGTATTCTGGAAATTGCTATATTTTTTTGCCCACATGGAATGAAGGTGTGGCCTCTTACAAAGATAAAGTTTTGTGTCTTTTTCTTATTGTAACAAAATTCAATGAACTTATTTCGTGTTCACAAAATGCGATCGTGGGACGTACTCTTATGGATAACATACAAGAGAAACTGAACTGGGCTTCACATATTAAATTCATCACAGAACGCGCAACCAAAGGCATGATGCTGTAAGCGGTCCTACGGCCATGATTTGGTGGCCCAAAATTTAAGACGTAACAATTTCTAAAAAGCTAGAAAAAGTCCAACGTGCAGGTTGTTTGGCTTTCACTGGTGCTATGACCAACTGCCCTACGGCAGCACTGGATGCTGTCATTGGACTGTCATTATCTTGACATTATCATTGGAAAAATAGCCGCCAGAAATGCCCTGAAAATGCAACAGGCAATGAAATAAAAACCAGGTGATCGTATGGGACACTTGAGAATAATCAATTTCAGCACGGATAAACCATGTTCTGCTCTATCCCTGGTGGTATGTAGACAACATACTGATTTGGGCGTCTCTTGGAGGAAGACATTCCTAACCGTGACCATTGGTGGAGCAACACACCTGCCCCGACCCCAGAAACTTAATCTGATATACTCATGGCTCAGAAATGGCGAATGGAGTAGGTTCCTGCGGCATAGAAAACCAGGTAAAAGGCCAAAAAGGGGACAGGATCCTTATATATACAGAAAGCCAAGCATCGCTTAAGGCATTGTCATCCAATCTAATGGAATCCAAATATGTCAAAAGCTGCTACGACGTTTTACAATCCGTAGCTCAATGTAACAAAGTTAGGCTAGGATGGGTTCCAGGTCATCATGGAACCGAGGGCCATGAAATTGCGGACTAGGGCTGGTTGAAAAACTGCGTTAACTGGCCCGGAACTCTTCTGCGGCGTAAGTTGGACTACGGCAACAAGTTTGACCAATTAGTGGGAGACCAAGCTACGTATTGCCCGTAGAAAAACTCTACCGGGACTCAGATAATCTAAACTAAATTATAAATCAATCCATTCCCTTACAGATAAATCCTTAAATTCAACGAATCCTTTAACTCAAACTCACTGAAATAACATCTTACCAAATTAGTACAACCACCAAAAGCTGATTCCGTTTAGTCGAAACGGCTGCACACATTTTTTGTTTTTTTGAATTTCCAGCTCTAATTTGGATAAGGAGGCGTATTTTCCTCAAAGGACATTAGACAATCCAATTCTAAAGACATTCTGACCTTCATCAGAAAGATGGAATGTCTGCTAGCCCAAACTTATTCCGCAGGATACAATAGGTCTATTCCTTCAGAAAGCAGTGTCCGCCCCTTGGGCACGGTTTCAAGTACGATTCCAGAGTTAAGGTTAAGCAAATATCGAGACAGTTCAATGGATAGGAAGTTACCTGTAAAAAATTGCGATTACAGGTATTAAGGAACTGCAGAGGAAGATAAAGAAAATCAAAAAGAATAGTGGTGCTCTAATAAGACATTTTACGAGAGCAATATAAGTTGTTTCGGCTCTTGTTAGATGTACGCAGGAATCCTTAAAAAAAACTGTTTGGTGCTGCTTCGAATACTTATCCTCTAGTGAAAACACTAAGGGATACTCAATGTCGCCTACAAGATGCTATCCAACGTACTGTGTGTACGTCTTTAGCCTTTTTGCTTCACACAAATCGGACGATACCAATGCGGTTTCGGGACCGGCAACGGTTGACAACATTTTCACACTACGCCAAATCTTGGAAAAGACCAACGAGACACAAGATGATGCCCATCTATTCATCGACTTCAAAGTCGCATATGATGGTATACATTGCTCCCAGCTCTACAACGCGATGGGTTAAGTTGGGATCCTGATAATATTGAACCGGTTGTATCGTACAACGCTGGAAAAAAACACGATGTTCCGTAGGCCGAAATCCTCCGAACTATTCCAAACAAGCACCGGATTTCGGCACTGTCATGTGACTTATTCAATTTTTTCTTGGAACAGTTAGTACCCAGCTTCTGGGATACGCAAATGATATGGACATCATCGCTCGGTCCCAGCGTGCGGAGATTGAAAAACAGGCAAACCAAGTTGGCTTAGAATCAATGAGGACAAAAGAAAATAAATGCTGTCAACCAGAAAAAGTTCCGTCGAATATCATCTTGGCCAACGTTTGACAGCTACAATTTTGCGAAGTGAAAGAAGTTCATCTACGTAGGAACTAATATATCCTCCCGAATGACACCAAAGTGGACATCAGACGGAGGATAATTCTAGACAACCGCTGCTACTTGGGTTTGTCGAAACAACCAGGATCCAAACAAAGGACAAAAATGCTGCTCTACGAGTCACTGTTTTTGCCAGTCCTGCTTTATGAAGCCGAGTGCAAGTAGTTCGAAAAAAAAAGTCCTTCGTCAGATATTTGGTGCGAGGAGGGCGAATGGAGATGTACAAAGATGTGGATATAGTCGGATAGTCAAAAGTCCGTCGACTGCAGAGGCTCGGCCACATCGAAAGAATGGACAGTAATACTCCATCCAAGAGAGTCTTCGAATCCACATCGAAAGAATGGACAGTAATACTCCATCCAAGAGAGTCTTCGAATCCAAATCACCAGGTTCAAGAAAAGGGTAAGACCAGAACTTCGGTTCAAGGATCAAGCAATCACGGACGCTAAAAAGTTTGGTCTTACCAACTAGAAGCAGCGTGCTTAGACCGTCAAGGCTTGAAAGCATGTCTCAAATAAGTTATTAAATCAGACATATTTTCTGACGTCGGCAACCTAAATTATACACTCAAAAAAAGAAGTATATAGAAATAGCTAATGTTGTTCTCAAAAGAAAAGGATAAAGTTCAAAACGAGAGAACAAGGAATTAATTTGACAAATTATTACCTGGCACTTTGAAAGCTGACGCGCTTTAAAAAAAAATAATAATCTGTACTTACCCTTAATGAATTAATCTGGTTACGCAATTCATCGATTTTTTCTCTTGGTCCTCCGACCTTAGCAATTTTAATCTCCACCGATGCAATCCACTTAAGAAGTTCATTCACGTGTTGTTCACACAGATTAAACTTTTCAAATACAGCTTGCTAAACATTAAATTAAAAAATAAATAAAACAAATAGATTTAATAAATTTGAATTGAAGAAAATATTCAAATATCCAGAGGAGGCTAAGTATCAGGAGTGGATTATCTACAAAAATATATATTTCAAGGAAAAAGTTGTATGATTTCTGATTTGATGCATTCTTCAAAATTCAAAAAATTGGATAGTTTTTTAAAACACAAAATATAATCATAATCATAAAGCGCCCAAATTAATAGCATGCATTAAAATAAAAAAAAACATTCCATAAGAAGCCCTTTTCCCCCATTTTTATAAATAAATGTTTTGTATATTTTATATACCCGCTCAGGTAATAAAATATAGAAAAATAAGAAGAATAAAAAAAAAGAAAGAAACCTGAAAACAGATCAGAAAAATAAAAGAGCTGAAAAACAAAAAACAAAGCTAAACACACAATTTTACATAAAAAAAAAATAAAATTAAACTTAAAAATAAGAAATAAATCGCACATTTACCTTTCCACTGAAACAAGTTGTGCTCTTTTCCAAATAAAACACAAAAAAAACAATTCTTTAGTTTCCATAAACAAAAAATAAAAATATTAATTCGAGTTAATCAAATCACACGCAAAAATTGAATTTTCATTCGGTCGCGATAATGTTTTGGAAAACAGGATTAGGAAAGGAGAGGATGTAGGTATTTGTTTTTTTTTCTGTTAAGTATAATATGATTTATGAAAAAAGCCATTCAAGTTTGTAGAAATGCCGAAGCCATCAGTGATGAATACGAATGTCACATGAACTCAAAATGATGATTGCAAGCATTTCCAAGGTTTGATCTCAGAAATGAAAAAAAATAAAATAAAACGAAGTTGTTTTCATCACAAAATTCCAACTTAAAATGTATTTTATTTACAAGGAAGACCAGGTGAATATGAACGATTGTGACCAAATCGCACATTCCGAATTTAGAAGAAATTTTAAATCCTTAAAGTCCACAAAAGAAAAAATGTTAATTTTAAAAAAGAGTTTTTGAAAAAAAAAAAATATAGACACGAACCATGCTCTCTTATGTTAATTTTTGAAGGCGTTGCGAGTAAGTCAAATCGCAAAAACAGAAGTAGGTACATTCAAAATAAATTTGTATGCAAACAATGGCTTTGTTTTGATGAGAGTGATAATGAAATTTGAAAAAAAAAAAAAAATAGATGAAAGAAATAAGGTTAAAGTGCTGTGACTTACCCTTTGTTCGGCAGGAAGGAGGTAGCCTTTTTCGTAAGCTTTAACAAGATCAAAATTATTTTTGGGATCAGTTTTGTCAACAAGACGACCAGCGACAGGGTCTATCAGTCCACTACTTATACTCGCGATAAGTGGAACAATTTCACTTGTACTGGGATCACGAACTACAGTCGAGGTTGGGTCAATGAGTCCCACGGTTATAGCTTCGGCAATTGTTTGTTTTTTTCTATTAATAATGTCAGGGTTCGATTGGAATGGATCAACGATACATCCAGTTGTTGGGTTGTAAAGATTAAAGTTGATGGCTTCGAGAAGTCCAAATGCACGATTTGGCGTTACAACTAAACCATTGTCATATGCTTGCTGCAGGGAACAAAGTTTAGAAGTCTTCGTATCTAAGACACTAGCTTTGTTGGGATCCATAAGTCCCTTGCGGAAAGCTTCTGGCAATCGAACAAGTTTGCCCTTGGCAATATCTTTAACAAGTGCAGAATCGGGATCAATAACACCTTTGCTCGTAGCATCTCGCAGAGTATCTGTTATAGTTTTGATTTCGGTACCCTCTTCTTCGTCTCCAAGTCGCAATGGCGTATAGGTCAGCATTCCGGTAGACAAATCAAGGCTTTTGTCATTGACAGCTTGATCGAATGATGTTGGTTCGCGTTGATATACCGTAGTTAATTGATCAAATACAAAGAATAATGCCTTCGGATCTACCAAGGTCTTTTTACTTAAGTCAACTGTACCCTTTTCAATTGCAATTTTCAACAATACAAATTTAAATGTTTGATAGTCACGTACGACTGCTGTTTCCGGATCGATAATGCTATACCGTATGGTGTCCTCAAGAGTCATCTCACGAGGCTTTGTTATCACAACACTGACGGGTGATTGACCTAACAATTCAATACTGTCGTGACGTTTTATGATAATACGTTCGGTAATCGGCTTATTAACAGTAACTAAAAGTCCACGCGTAAAGGCTACATCAAAGTTGTAAGATGTCTTTGATTTGGGATCGAGAACGCGACATTTCTGTACATCGATGTCGCCATTCGCTATTGCAACATTGAGAGGCACATCAACGCCCGTGACGAGATTCTTAAATACAGTCGTCGATGGATCGATCAGATTATTCTCTATGGCTCCAACCAGATCAAAGTATTCGCCACTTATGGGGTCTGTAAAACGTCCAGTCTCCGGTTTGAATAATTTCATACGAATTGCTAACTCTAAACTAAGAAGTTTACGGTTTGTTACTATCAGGCCTTTTTGTCTAGCTTCTTGCAAATCAATCTTCTTTTCACCCAGATTATAGCTTCCGTCGAGGTCATCGACAATTTGTTCACGCAACGCATTATTCAATCTCAAATACTTCCCAGAGTTCATGTCTTTGACCAAACTAGAGGACAAGCTCACAATATCTTCTACACATGCCTCTCTAAGACTCAGTTGCCTGCCAGTTACTGGATGAATAACTTTTCTCGAATTCACATCGTAAAAACCCATGGCAAGCAACTCATACAAGCCGAAGCCTGCACTTTCAATGTCAACCAATAAGCCTAGGCTCATTGCCTCACCTAAGGGCACAAACACATTGCTGCCAGGTTCACGAAAGACACCTTCACGTCTATCAATTAAGCCGGAACGGCATGTTTCCGACAATGAGAGCATCTGCTCATTTTGCTCATCAAAATAGCATGGCAACTGAGGATTGACCACAAATTTACGCATAGCCTCGAGCAGTGTTATTCTGCGTCCCGTCTTTGGCTCTAACAATTTACCAGTCTTGTCGTCAAATAAGCCCTGATGTAAGGCCCTTTGAACACTGATTGGTGCCCGACCATCACTTAAAATTCCTACGTTGAACGCATGCTTAAGAGTAAGCTTCTGATTATTGTAGGTTAGTTTTCCCGTTTTACCGTCAATCACACCAGAAACAGTGGCCTGAGCTAAATCGAATTCCTTATACATTCCGGTTTTTGAGTCTCGAATTTGGACACTTTCGGGGTCAATGAATTTCTCCTCAATAACTTCAGCGAATGACAACTTTTGACCTGTCTTTGGATCGGTAAACTGGCCATCGGCTTCATCGTAAATCTGCTTAACTACGGCCTCAAATAGTCGAAGCGGTTTTTTCACTTCTATCAATAGTCCAATATCGAAGGCTTCTTTGAAATCAACAGGGTTGCCTTGTGCATCCAAAACGACACCAAGTTTGCCATCAACTGTTCCTGATTGAACAGCCATTTCGAAGGGCAAAATTTTTCCATTAACATTAACAGCAGTAGACTCAGGGTCAATAATTCCCCTACGAATAGCACCTTCAGTAGAGAGTTTCTCCCGGGTGATAGTGTTGCTGAATTGACCAGATTTTGGATCGTACAGCCCACGATAGACTGCATCAGGAAGACTGCGTTTACGCTTTTGAGGTATAAGAATTCTATTGTCGAGTGCTTCAATAAATGTTTGCTTAGCTCCAGTGTATGGATCTAAAACTAGGCCGGCAATTGGATCCACCAACTTGATTTTGATTGCATCAGCCGTTGATATAATACAATTGGTTTTTGGATCCAAAATAACCAACTCATTGGGATTGATCAGTGAAGTCGCAATTGCATCTTCGAGACTCATCAATTTGTTGCTAATGTCAAAGAGACCAGTTTCTGGATCGTAGAGACCCCTCAACAGACTGTCCACTAAAGACAATGGTTTCTTAGTACTTATTAAATATCCTTTAACGAAAGCCTGATCCAAAGTCAAATCAGGTCTAGTTAGCTTTCCATTTACGGTGTCAAGTAGACCATCGTTTGCAGCAACAATTGCCGAAACTAATACACCTTTATTCGAGTCCTTGATTAGACATGTATCTAACTCCACGAATTCTTTTTCGATGGCTTTCTTCAGGGTCATTTCTTCGCCCGACGCAGGATTAAGCACTCTTCCAGTTTTGGGCAAATAGTACTCCCGCTGTAATAATTCTATCAAACTCCAATTCACTTTGTCAGTTTGAACTAGTTTCTTTTCGATACCCACGTCAAACGAAACCAACTCATTCAATTTGGTATCTTTGATTTGACCAGTTTCTTTGACAACCAACTGATCTTCGATCGCATTATCAAGCGAAAAGGTTTTTTGACTAATTGTGTCCACAATCAGCGAGATCTTCGGATCGACTAAACCAATTTCAATTGATTTTTGCACATCAACTTGATTCTGAGACTCACTGTCATAAAGTTTACCAGACTTGGGATCATATAGACCTTTGCGAACTGCCGCCTCCAGAGAGATTGGTCTTCTGGAACCTGACACCAAAAAGCCTCGAATAAATGCTTCCTCCATTGAGATTTCCTGAAGCGTTTGAATATCTATGACAGTGCCAGTTTTAAGGTCTACAACTCCCAACTCAATTGCCATACGCAAAGGAATTACTTCCCCACTTACAGGATCGCGTACCGAAATCGATTGCATATCGATTCTTCCACTGTTTATGCCATCCGCAATTGAACATTGTGTACCATCGTCAAGGATGACCCTACCTGTCTTGTGATCAATAACATTTTCAATGGGCTCTTTTTTCTCTCTTTTTGGCACCGCTGTGATAATCCATTTGCGTTCAACACACTCAAAAAAGGGAATCTTTTTGCCAGATTTTGGATCAACCATGTGACCAGAATGTTTATCAAGTAATGGCCTCTCAAGGGCAATACTTAAAGGTTCGTACATATTTTTATTGAAATTTTTTACTAGAATAGTGTCAGGATTAAGCAAATTCATCTCAAAAACAAGGGTTTGGAATGAAACTTTTTGACCAGTAGATGGATCAACGAAACACTCATTTTCAATGTCGTAAATGCCTAGTTTACTTAAATTAAGTGGACTAAGCTCGTCCTCAATATCTATCTGGTGCACAGTACTTTCGTCTACAAGTGTGACATCATCTTGAGGCCTTAATTCTTTTGTAGTGGGTTTATCCAACTGTTCGCCATCGGTAACATCGCTTAATTCACTTGATATGATTATAGTTTCAGCACTGTCAGGAACTACTACAGATATGTCTGTTTTCACAACATCTATTACGGTCTCAGGTTTGCCTTGGTCTATTGTGGCATCACTTGGTTTCGATGCAGGTACGGCACTGTACGTTTCTGTTAAATCAATTGCATCACTAATTTTTTCATCTTTGTTTGGATCAGGAAGATCACCCTCAGTGCTTCCCATTTGTGTATCTATTTTCGTTTCTACCAAGGTTTCAACTTTTTCCGTTTGGAATGATTGGGGCGTGCTCGCGGTTGTATCAGAAAATTGTTCTTCTTTTGGAATATTACTTTGGTTTACAGGGACACCAGTTTCATCTGCTTTCGTTTCTTCCTGAGAGAAGGTTTCTAAAATATTTTTTTCTGTTCGGACGGAAGTTACTGTATTTATTGTTGTGGACACTGTTGTAGTTAATGTTGAAGGTATTTCTTCCAAGTAATCTGTCTGTTCTCTGGTTTCAGAAGTTTTAACATTTGAACTCGAGTCTAAAGTTGTTGAAGGTGTTTCTGTTGGTTTCTCTGGTGTCACTTCAGAACTCAAAGTAGACAGTGGTTCAACGATAATCGTTTTAGTTTCATTTTCAAGTTTTTCTCCTGATGTTTTTTCCGGTATAACCCTAGCATCCTTTGAGATCGGTTCACTCTTGGATATGGAAGGAATAAAGGTTGAAACCTCAGTCTTTTGCTGCGTTTTCGTTGACTTTTCTGTAACCTTTTTTATAGTTCCTGCTATTGCCATTCCGGCTAAAACTGGTGCTCCTACAACAGCCAATAAGCCCATCTTCGCAGCGTTTACTATGCTTATAGACGAACCGGTTTTTTGTTTTATTGCGCCTGTTTCGGCGTCAATAAGGCCATCTCGAACTCCATCCTCCAGGGTTCGTATATTTCCTGTCGTGTTATCATAAACTAATGATTTCGGATCGACAATACCCTCTTTCATGGCTACATTCAAACTAATCAACCTGTTCGGATCGTTCGGATCACGGAACTTCTGACTGGCTTCATCATATCCCGCCACAAAATCGTGTGTAGCTGCTATGTTCGTCTCCTCATTTGGCTGAGAATCGTCCACCTCTAGTATACCTTCACTGATTGCTTGCTGAAGTGGTATTTTATTTCCAGAACTGGGATCCATGAAGGTTCCCTCACTGATATCAACAAGACCTCGCCTTAGAGCTTCCGAAAAGTTTTGCTTTATTTCTTTAGTAGCAAGAATATTTTTACTCTCAGATTCTTCCCTTAAAATGCCATGTTCCTTTGCTTCGCTTACACTCATTACCTCACCAGTTTGAACATTTTGAACTTCATCGTTCGAAATCAAGGCATATCCTTGCATCAACTCGATAGTCTTCGTCGTGACTGTATGAACTGACGTAACAGTTTCGGTTACCGATGTAATTGGACCAGTCGAATGTGATACCACAAAATCAGGAATGGCCTTTATAATCAGAATACCACTCTCAACAGCTTCTCGAATGGGAATTTTCTCTTCAGATTTTGGATGAGTCATAACTTCTTTTTCAGAATCGATTAAGCCTCTGTCGAGAGCTTCTTCAAGTAGAACAGCATCTGCATGAGGAGGAAATGGAATGGCCATGATGAAATTATCATCAATGGCTTTCTTGATTGACGAAACACGCCCCGTAATTGGATGACGAATCTCCTTTTTATTGGTGTCAATAAGACCTCTTTTAATAGCCACTGGAAACGTCATGCCAACTGGTGGAATATCTTTTATAAACAATTCGCTATCATTTTCGTCAAAGACACCTTCATTGAGTGCTTGAAGAATGTCAAGCGGATTTTCTTTCAAAAGAACAAGCGATTTTTCTTCATCAATCTTATTGTCTTCAATAGCCTGTTTTATTGTCAAATCATTTGGCTTGTTCAATTTTGAATCGGCATCAAGAACTTCGCAGATTATTGCTTCCTTAATTGATAAATGCGCTCCTGTTTCTGGATGAATGATACTGGTTTGATCCACCAGACCTTGTTCTGACAGTTTTGGTATAGAAACACTTGCAGCTAAGGGAATTAAAAGCTGATTTGTACCTTGTGGGTCAAGTATTCCCCTCTCTACAGCCTGCTGAATATTCATAGCTGTTCCGCGTTGTGGATCAAGCACTTTCCCTTGACTACCGTCTATTATCCCTAATTCCAATGCATCCGAAATGGTCACAATTTCGCCTTCACTATTTGTAAAATTCAACTTATTATCAAGTATGTTGCAAGTTTCATCATCTATAAGCCCCTTCTCGAGAGCATCTTTTGGCTTAATGATTCTTTTTCGCATTTTCTGCAGAATTACAACCTTAGAGTCACGCTCTGGCGTTAGCGACTTATCGCTACTCATCTGTTTTCTTAAACTCGCCTGAGGCATAGTTTCCCTTTGGGGGCTTTTCGTGCTTGGTGTCGAAGTTTTCGAGTCAAAGGACAGTTGATCTCGGGAAACAATTCCACGTTCGTAGGCAACTTCCACTGGAATTTGTTCACCAGTACGCGGGTCAACCACAAAACGCACAGTACGCAACGCACCCTCCGATGCTACTAATGGGGCACCTAGAACTATTAATAAACCTTGTTTCGCCGCAGAAATTGGATCAATGGGATTTCCTAATTTATCATATATGACACCAGTCTGAGGATCAACAATTTTGCGTTCGATCGCTTTGGCAAGTGATATTTTTTCATGGGTTTCCGGATCTAATATATTAACAAGAGATTCATCGACAAGACCCTGCACAATAGCTGTAAGAATATTCTCAGTATGTCCATTTTGGGTAAATATAACAAGCTGAGTTGAAGGATCGTATATGGCTCCAGGAGCAATTTGCAATGGTTCTGGACTAAGAATTTCTCTTTTTAAGGTTTTCAACTCAATGAAACTTGGAGGGGCACCCTCTAGACGTGATGATACCTCGATCAGATCTGGTTGACCTTCAACTTTTGTTATTTTTATCAATCTCTGATTAGATTCGTCTACATTCATTGAATATTCCAAAACAATTTTACCAGAAGCAATTGCGCTTTTCATATTGAGCATTGTCCTGCCATCCATGTAGTTGCCCGTGTGGTCAAGCACTCTCTTCTCAAAAGCCCGATTCGGTGTTATTTTCCTGCCATTGCTTGGATCAATAATATAAAGAGAATTTTTATTTATTATTTGCATTTCAATGCATTCCTGAAAACTAACCAACCTATCGGTTCCTGGGATGAGGAACAATCCCGTTTCTGGGTTAAAATGCTTTTGTGCTATGGCTTCAGAGAGTAGCCAACCATCTGGAGGCAATTCCAGCAACTGTTTCTCCATAATATGACTATGCCGTTGAATGTCGTACTTTTCGGCTTCTATGAAGGCAGAGGAAGATCCCATGTCTTTGGAACGTGGATGGATGGATGGTTTTCGATTTGAATCTATTTCAGGGATAATTTGTTTTGTTACAATCGTTATGGTAGGCTTTGATTTACGGCTAGTGTGCTCTGGTATAATTTCGGAATCGTTGTCGGGCAAAAGTAGACCGTGAATAAGAGCTTGTTGCACTGAATACACCTTGTTTGTAGATGGATCTCTGAATAACTGACGATCTTCATCGATGTTGCCTTGTTGAACGGCTTCGGTAAATGTCAATGGAATTTGCTCGATAGATCCCTGAGATGATGCTTGTACAGTAACGTAACGTTTAATTGTTTTTGTGACGGTTTCCGTGGTTAGCGTTATATTCAAGAGACTGCTTAGAAGTAAGGCACCTTCTGGCGTTATCAATTTACGTTGTATAGCAGTATCTAATGCTAGAGGAACACCTGTTTTACTATCTAACAAATAACCTGTTTTAGGATCTATAAGCTCATGATATACTAAATCTAACACAGAAAGCTCCTTTCCAACAGCATCGTGCACACCTATTTTCCTGCTAAACATTTCTAGTACCTCTGGCCGAACAAGTCCTTCCTGGTTATCCGACAAAAGTTTGCAAAACCGACCTTTTCCCGAGTCTAAATAAAACTCGCCATTCTTGCGTCTTAAAATGTCTTTTCTTAAAACCTCATTAAAACTAATAAAATCGTTACTATAAGGATCCTTGAATCCGTCTATATTAAATATTGATTTCTGAGAAACAGAACTAATAAGGCCACGTTCCACCGCTTCTGGTATTGTTATTATTTCGCTAGTAACAAAATCACGATATCTACATTCTGATGGCAATACAATGCCATCGGCAATAGCTTCACTGAGAGTAATAAGATCACCATTCTGTTTAGTAACACACTTAAGACTATTCTCATCTAAAACACCAGAATTCATGGCCTGCATTATGCTTAACTTTTCACGACGCATTGGACTTATTATGCGTCCGTCCTTGTCAAGCAAATTTAAATCGCAAACATCTTTCAATGTGTAAGGCTTGGTTATTAATTGTTTCTTTTTAGCTTCGATAAATGTAAGTTTTTCTTTAGTCGTTTGGTTAACATATCGACCCGTTTTAGCATTTAAAATTTCCAATTTAAGAGCTTCACTTAGTGTCACCTTAACATCATTCTTTGCGTCAACGATTTCGCGTACATTAGGATCAATCAACTGATTAGCGATTGCCGAGTCAAGTCTAAATTTATCTCCGGAATTTCTGTCCGATATCCAGCCACTGGTATCAACTAGCCCATGAGAAATGGCATCCGATAGGCAGAGTGCATTCGATTTTATTGTAACCGATTCATGGCGAATGAGAAGACCCTTCTCGTATGCCTCTGCAATGCTCATTGTTTGACCCGATTTAGAGTGGTAGAGACCGGTTTTTGTGTCAACGTTTCCAGCAGAAATGGCATCGGCAATATTTTTTGGGCTTTGATCAAAATCATCTAGACCAGCATCACTAAGAGTTACCTTGATTCTTTTCTCAGCCTTCTCGTAGCCATTTTCAGCTTCAATTATCTCCCTTTGTATGACTTCCAAAAGGGACAAATCGCGACCGCTTTTGTCCTTCACTGCTCCCGGCTTAAGCAAGTTCTCGGCAAGTTTTGGATCGATAGCGCCTCTTCGTGCGGCGTCTTCCAAATTTACGTGTCTTCCGTCGGTTATTAAAATTTCTCCAGTTCTTACATCGAGAATTCTCATATGAATAGCTTCGCCAACAGTCAAAATCCTACCACTTTGCGGTTCCACAATTCCGGGCATGTCCAACAGCGTTTTCGAATCGAAATTAACGCCTCCATTGTTGGCCTGCTCTCGCTTACGGCTCCGGATTGTACTCTTTTCAAATTGTGTTGGAGAGATATCAGCAGCGTCGGTTTGGTGAGCTGCATGATCTGTATTATCGAATATGTGTGTCGAAGTGTTGCGCGTTGTTGTAACTTTTGACGTTGAACTGAACCTTTTTTTTTGTTTTTATTTAATAATATTAGTAAAAAAAAAAATTAAATAATATTTGTGTTAGATGATTAATAAGCTTTTGAATCATTTGTACTTACTTTGTTGCACTGTATGATGTTTGGTAAAATGATTCCTCATCTTGGGAAACCGGAACTTCGCCAGCTGTTCCGCCCAAGTTGAACTCAATTCGAAAAGTTCTAAGGGGTTTTTGGAAACTTTCTGCATACCGCTGAAAATTAAACAAATTGTTTTTTTTAACACAAATTTAAGTATTTATTTATTGAGAATATTTTTGTTTTCATAAAACTTGTTTTGAATATCGTACCTGAAACTCGTATGCGAAATCATAATCGTCTGGATTCATTATTTAATTTAAACTTTAACACCAGCCGTAAAAATATTATGGAATTTGTTTTTCATAGAAATCATTTAGTTTTCAAAAATCATTTCAACAAGATGTATATTTTTTTTTTGTCTTTGTGTTCCATAAGTAACTTCTCTAAGTAAGTTTCGAAGCTAAAAACAATCGAATTTGCATTTTTTTTTTTATTGGTTATTTTACGAGCACTGGGTTAAATTTATTTATGTTGACGTTGCGACGCGACGACCGTGCAGCGTGTCTAGTCTAATACGAGTACCGATGATTGGTTATTTCCAATTCGTTTTTTTTTACTACCTCATATATCCACTTTGTCAGCATAAAAAAAAATTTAAATAGGCCACGATTCCGAGGAGGCAAATTCATTTGAATACGAACCGTCGAATAGAGAAGTTCAAAATGGAGAAAGACGAAAAGTTAGAACTTAAGCATCGAATTGATTGAGGACTCTACTCCTATTTACACTTTCGCACGCTGGACCAAGGAGTTTAGGGAAAAATATCCACTGTATATGAATATCGCGAAGGACATCCATCCACGTATTCATGAAGACAACGTGAAAAAAGTCGGAGATAACGTGCTGGCAAATCGAAGAGTGACCATCAGCTATGAAGATGAGCTCGTATGGCAGTGTTCAAAAAATCCTTGCCAACGAATAACATATGAAGAAGGTTTCTGCAAAAGAAGAAACGATGCGACATTTCGAGTATGGATTTCGAAAAGTACCACGCAGATCAGGAGAATTTTTTGTCACGTTTTGTGACCATGGTCGAGACTTTGATGCACCATTTTAATCCAGAAATCAAACAAAGCTGGAGGCGACCCTACTATTCATCGACGCCAAAGAAATTCAAAGTGTCGATTTCGGAAGGGAAATTTATGACATTTATTTTGTTGGGACGTTGAAGGAATTTGGAAGAAGGATCTACTATGTCACTCAGACCAAATAAGAAGATTGCAGGAGGCTATTGAGGAAACAAAACGCGGCAGACTACGGGCCGGATAGCTGCTCGAACACTAACCAATTCGAACTGCTTGAACACTTCCTCTTAACTCGGCTCAAGGAATACCTTCCTCGCAAGAAGTTTAAAGTCAAAGCAAAGAATTTTTTTCTAAGGGTATTCTAGGTTTTGAAAAAAAAAACTTAATGTACTATATTTACTTGTTAGGAGACTGTGTTGAAAAATAAATATTCTATCATATACATTATCATTCCTTTGTAATGATTTCTTAACGTTCACTTTCTACATTACAAGGGGACAACTTTTTTGTCAAATTCCTAACAAATCTGTTAGATGCTTCGTTTTCTTTAAAGACAGAATAGGGTACTATATTTTTTCTAATTGTGCAAATTGTCTTTGTGCTTTCAATTATCAGAAAGCAAAGAAAAAAAATTATTGACAAGATAATATTCTAGAGACATAATCGAGTACGGATGTGTTAATCGTTTTTTGTTGATTAGATAGTCGACACATTTTTGTTGTTTTTACCTCCAAACAATGAAATCATCAATTCCTTCAAATCTGATTCGACAGTCAAATATCAATAAATTCAAAACCAACACAATCTCCAATCCATTGTGCTAATATACATATGTACGTACGAGTGCCCACATTCGAATATGAGGAAACACCAGACTATTTAATGAAGAAAATGCCGTCATCGGTAGACGATGATGACGTAATAAAAATGCAAGTCCATGATTTAAATTCAATTAGAATGGTACTCGTTTACGTTTTAGGAAATTAGCATGAATTGTTGATAGCCTAACTTCGTGATTGTCACAGATTAATCAATATGCCTTTAGATTTCAGCATTGCTCACCCAGTTAAGGGATTCCAAAAATAGACACTACGCCATACAAAGGGCTGAACTCGCACCCGAATGAATATTGCAAGCACTCTTTAAACTCTCCGTACACTGTTCCATATCAGATGTTACTCTTTAATGCATCATCATAATACTCGGGAGTATACCCTCCTATATCGATCGAAACAGCTGATTTATTTGAATTAAATCTTTAGGGAGCAAAATGCTTTGGGAATTGAATGGAATTTAAGTGATTCATTTTTTTGTTTTTTTGTAATTTAACATAGCTTCCGAAGCTTATTTGAGACTTTTTTTTCCACTTTGAAACATTAATCACCGAAATGCACTTCAATGTAACTGATAACACCAAACAATCAAATAAAAAACAATAATTTATGTGCGTGCCAGGTTATGGCATCAATTATTATTCATATTTTTTTTTGTTGAGCAAGAATTTCTTATTTTAATTCAAACCACTAGGCAGGCGGCACGCCGACCGAAATTTTAATCATATTCCAAGGTCAAAAAAATTCTACTCAAATACCTTAATATATTACAACTTTCAAAATTTGTTAGCCAACGAAACACTTATTCTGAATGAATTTAATAATAATAATAAAAAATGAAATAGAAGTGAGCAAACGCACGCACGATAACGAAAAGGCGTTGTTTAGAAAGCTTGTAACACAGTGACAACCTATTCAAGACTAAATTTATGCCTTAACTTTAAATTCACGTTTGCTGTCAGAAACATCTAATACTCTTGTATTGTTCACTAACATACCAGGCCACTCTGCCAGTGTATACTCTGTTTCTGAGATATATGCACACTTCTTGCCGTATCTCGAATATAACTCAGTGCCATTGTGTGTGGGGTAAAAGCTTGAGAGGCGCGCATGAATGGCCAAAGCAAAAACAACACACAAAAAAAAAAAAATGTACACATGATGAGCTTTTCTTCATAGGCCGGCAAAATAATTGTTTTACGAGTATGAGAAAAAAACATGTTGAGTTGTTATTCGTATACCTTGAAATAAAAACAAAAAACAAAATTCAAGCGACGAACTTCCATTAACCTATGCTGCTGTTCTGTGAAAACGAAAAAAACGATTCCGCATCCCAGAATACAAATGGCATATCTAATTTGCCACCAATCAAGCATCAAGCATGCCTGTCTCCTCCAAATAGTTTGACATTGAACAAATTAAATGTGTTTTTTTTTTTTAAATCCACATCAAAATAATGATATCATATCATCAGGTTACTAAAACCAAACCCAACACTCATATCAACATATTCGCTCCATACGCAAAACCTGAAATTGTGGCCACTCTACAACAGAGACTTCTTTTGAGACTTTAATTTGGAACATTACGCCATTTCTGTGTTAAAAAAAAATAAAAAATAAATTACCGGGGTCACTACCACAATAAATGCAAAAAACTAAATTAATAGAGGAGTGAAAAACTGGTTTAAAAGACACCTTAACAAATAAAATCTAATTCATATACATGGAGGAGGCAAACCAGACAAGTGGGTTTTCATTCTTATAGCATGACACGGAATTTGTTTATGCATAAAAGAGAACATTGTTGGAAATTGAAATAAAAGTTTAGAGTTCTTTATAGAACCTTAGAAGAAATCACCAAGCATCAATAAAAGTATTGAAGGGGAACACAAAAAAATTAACATCCTAGCATTTTATACATTATTCAAAACAAACTTTAGAAAATAAATATACTATAAATATATATATCAGTACTCACCAATCCATCAGCTCCATTCACTTCTATAGCAGTTTTTAGACGTTGCGAGAGTGTCTCTAACAGTCTTTCATATTTATTATTAAGGCTGTCTAATCGTTGGGTATAGTATTGTGTTGCGCCTGGATCTGCATCCACAGGACGCAAATCGCGTCGTGGTGGCGAAAATGATGGTCTGGCTTCGACAAGCCAGTCGATGAAGTGTAGGCATTTGCCATCGTATATCTTTTAGTAATTTAGGTTTGCAAAGAGGTTGGTTATTTATAATTAAAATGTTAGTGTTAAGATTATTAAATATTTTCTAACTAGTTTTTTTAATAAATCTTTTTTTCTTTAAAGTGTTGGTTAATATTTAGTGCTTTTTTTAAATATATTAGGTTCACAGTTCCGACTCCGGTTTATCTAGTTTATTGTACCCAATATTGTTTCGTTAGAGTACTTAATTGAAAATTTCTCTTCTCTTTTTAAGTTTGTTTTATAAAAGCAATAAATATTAATTGAATAATAAAAGAAAAACTGAGTTCTTACGTTCACTCTCATACAAAGGTACCATTCAATCAAACAATTAATAAAATTTACCTTCGCTTCTCGTATAAACCGTCCTCCAGTAATGTTTACATTTTCGATTTTTGGTTTTCTTTCAATTGCAGCGCCAAGAAGGTTCTAATATTTAAATTATCATAATAAATAGTTATTGTTTTTGTGTATTGTTGTTGTTGTTGTTGCCAGTATCGTCGACAACGGTGATTTGGATTATTTTGTTTTGTTTTTTTGTTTTTTTTTTTGTATATTGGTGATTTTGTTGTGTAAGGTTTAGGTGAAAATATAAAAAAAAACAATGATTAGATAAAAAAAAATTGATTAGCTTTCAATATCGAAAATATATATGTACATGTACATTTAAAAATATAATAAATTAAATTATCGTCTACATATCTGTGTAATTCTCTAAGAATGACAGGCAAACAAACTACTTAAGTGCTGATAGTATTTAAGATGAGTTCATAAGCTTCTAATTACAGTATGACTATACACTTTAATAAAGTAGCGACAAAAAAATAAAACTACAGCCATTTCACCACCATTATTTATCTAAATTCCCAAGATTTAACAAATATTCAAATGATTTCTAATTCGGGACATTTACTTTTCGCGTGTTTTGATTGTTTTGATCTATCAATAAATACACTGAGCGAGATCAGTGGTGGCACCCACAACACTTCCAACACCTGAGATTTTATATTTTGTGTTTTTTTTTTTTAAATAAAAAATTTAATCTTTTCAAATTACAGACCTACATCAATCATTATTTTCCCTGCTGGAATACAATGGAAAGAAGGTGGGGGTATAATGGAAAACTTAAAACTAAAAATCAGGTGGAAACTATTAAAAGTAACGATGCTTTGGCAAAAGCAGACGTTAAGTACTTACATCCAGTTCAAGTGCAGAAGCAGCAGTCGGCATTGATGACAGTTTTTCAATAGTGCCATCCACCCATGTCTCTTCCACTTGGATGCCTGCTTGAAGATTTTTGAAGAGGCCAATTGCCGTTTCGCATGATCGCAGCCTATAGTAAATGCAACGCATGAATAAGGTGTTTAATTGTGTCTCGAAATTAATGTGTGATTGATGATCGATAAAGTTAAATGAAGGGTAACACAACAAACTAGAGAATTATGTTCTCACCTTTCAGCCAATTGTGCACACACATTTATCCACCTTGTGTTCAAACGTTCCACATTTGAGCTAAGTCGTTTAAGATCGCCAAGTACTCTTGTGGGCACACCCATGCGGCCAAGTTGATCAGCGGCATCATTCATTTTATCCATTGAAGGTTGCTGCTGTGTTATTATATCCTGCATATTCGTTAATTGTTTAAACACAATTTGTAAACTCTCAGCTGTCGAGGGCAGATCTAAATGCTTAGAAAGAGCGTTCTCAAGTTCTGATATAACATGCTCATTGTCCTCTAGTCCCGCTAGAGATCCCTCAAGCAGTTTCAAACGATCACCATGTAAATTGCTTTGATTGTTCAATTCTTTCCAGAGTTCCAGTAAATTGTCCAAACTCTTTTTAAGCGCTGGCGTTTTCAAAGCGATCGTTCGGAATGTTTCTTGCAGGTGCGTAAGTTCAGGATCTAGTGCACGTAGGCGACGTTGGTATTCGTCATGAATATGTAACGCATGTTCCAATGAATCCAAATCTCTGGGCAATGGGGTTGACAAGATCTGGTCTAACTCACGAGCCATGTCCTCGAGGGTACCTTTCAGCAATATGCATTCTTCCGTAAAAATTCGGCTAGCCTGCTTGCTTTCCTCTAAAAACAAAAAAAGAACACAATTAGAGAAATTAAGGATTAAGTGAAAATATAAATTTATAAGCACCACGAGACTTTCGACTGCAAAAGAATCTCTTCATTTTCTGCGTTGCGACAGTTTTGAATTCAAAATGTTTTCTAACTCAAAATAACCAATACAATTGGTTTTTAGTTTGCGATCTTCACAAAGCAATTATTTAATTGAAAACAATTTTTTAATTGATTAAATAATTAAGTTTGAAAATAGAAAACTCCCACTCATGCTTACCTTCTGCTCTGGCGCGTTTCTCGAACTCATCAAAAAGACGATTAACTTCATCCATTTCCCTTCTCAATCGCCTTAATTGTGGATCATTGGGATCGCCTTCGCTTAGTAGTTTATCTGCGTCATCGTTTAGGGCACGTCGAATGGCCGTTCGTTGTTCTGGTCCCATTGCTAAGAATTGATCGAAATCCCAGCCCTTCACAACTTTAATTGTAGCGAAAATCATATTTTGTCGGAGGCGAAGATGTTTCTTCTGCCAAAGTGCAACCGATCGATCAAAAAGTCGCTTGAGACGGTCAGCAGATTCAATAGCTTCTGGATCTGGAGGTGGCATCAACAAACAAGCACTTGGTATGGATCCTTCTGCATTGCGACTATTGCGTATGCGCCATTTAACGCGTCCAGAATTATCAATTAAAGTACATTGTTCACCTTTCTCGACATTAACTTGTTGACCTTGATGTTTATAACCACATATTGCTTGAACTTGCGTTTGTCGGTTTACAGGCTGCTTACGCTTGTTCAAGGGTACAATAGTTTGAGCACGGGTTTGTAGAGTTTGCACCGTTTCTCCAAAGGCGTTAAGCTCTTCACGCAAATCTTGCATTCCTCGCAGTAGTGTTTCACCCTGATCTAGCCCAAAGTCTGATTGTGAATATGTTGTATTGAGAACTTCATCCCGTTTTGTCAACCATTGTTCGGCGTCTTTGATTTCAGTAAAGAAGTGATGATATTCCGTTGCGTGTTTCAGATGAACCTCCAAGCAAAGTGTCAATTGCAGTAACCATGCCCATTGCTGTTGCAGCACACTTAAGTGTGTTTCGATACATTTCGATGCTGGATGCTGTTGATTTAGGAGCGCTTCACCACGATCTAAGATTGTCGCAAAATGTAGTTCACGTTTCTCCAAATCGGACATTAGATTCTAAAAAGAAAAATCGAACAAAAATTAGTTCCATTGCTGTGATTTCAAATTAAGCAAACAAAAAACACGCTACTGAGGATTTACAAAATGCTAGTACTTGCCTCCTCTCCATTACCAAAAGACCGCTTGAAAAAATAAATGAATAAACTTGAAAGTTTATAAATTTTCTAATATTTTTCGAATACATAAGGTTGTTTTTTTTCATATTCCAAAAAAACAAAAGCATTCCGATTTTTAGTAAAAAAAAAATACTGCTCACCTCATAATATCTATGAATCGATGGTAAATCCAAGTTCTTGTCGGCCCAATCACGTGTGATTTCTGTCTGTTCTTTTTCATTTAACCACTGCAATTCGGCGGAAGCTTGTGCCAAGAAATGTTGAAGTGAGTCTAGATCGGACAAACGCTTAGTCGATGTGCTCAGTAACTCGGCATACAGTTTTTGTAATTGATTTAATCTCTGTTGGTACAAGTTGAGCTCATCGTCGTTGAACTTTGTTTGTTGACGTTCGGCTTGAAGGATCTTCGTATGGAATTGATCAATTGTTTTATGATCCTGCTGGTGGCGTTCGAGTTCTTCTTTAACTGACGTCAAGTCGGAACCATAGTCTGCAGCAAGTAATTGTTTCTAAAAATTAATTTTTTTTTTTTAGTTTCACAATCAGATTTAATAATAAAACATTTAGTATACCAATTTATTTTGGCACCATTCAGTGTACTCTTGCAGGTCTCGGAAGTAGGGATTTGTATCAATTTGCCTGGATTCGACAACCATTCTGGTCTGACGCGTAACAGTTGTCTCATGAACTGGATATGTTAGGCCAGAAAGTTTCTGCACAAAGACAGAGTGGAAAACTGATCGCAGTTGTGACCATCGTTGATGTAATTTTTGAACTTTCTTATGCAAGTCTCCAACTTGTGGGTAGCGACCTTCCTTAAGGACAATACAGTCTTGGTTCATTTCGAGAATTGGCTCTTCCAAATGCCTGATTTCCGTTTCAATGGACTCAACAACATTTTTGGCATCAATTGGGTGCAGTCTTTCGATGCGTCTACTTTCTTCCGTGATTCGTGTTTCTAAATCAGTCAACTTAACATCAACGTGCTTAATTTCCCGCTGGACCTTGTCGCCTAATCTTTGCAAACGCTCCATTCGTTCAATTTCTTGTTGCAAAATATGATCGCGATCGGCTAAAGCGGTTTGCAAGCGATACCAAACTTTTTCTATCGAATCGGGTCTTAATTCAGATTCAACTTCTATTTCACCAATACTTTCGAAATAACGTTCCAATTCCTTATAAATCTGTACAAGTTTTGTTTTTTCGCGCTTTCGAACTGTGACTTCATCGTTACGAAAACGATTGAGATCACTTAGTAAACGTTTCATTTCGATTAGATTGGGTGGGAAGGAACGCTCCTGCATGTAAGCGGTCTTCTCACGACACCAATAAATGAACTGTTGAGCCAGTTCTCGGTATTCGTGTACACGGCGTTGTGATTCCATGTCGAAAAGTGGATGGATTTGTGGTGGTTCTGGGAATACATCGTACAATGAGGATATGTACGTTATCAGAGACTTTTCATCAGGTTCGTTAGTGTCGACATCTATTAAAATACAAAAAGTGAAAATATATTTTTTTTTTTTTTCAATAAACTATTAAACAACATACCTTCTGGATCAAGCAGACGAGTAACACCATATTCCTTTTCGACTATACTAAACGCAGATTCTAAACGTTCTCTTGGCCGGTCAGACCTTGCTTTTCGCCAGTCAAGCAGGTCTGGCCGATTACGATGTACCAATGCAGAGAACGCTAAACCATCGCGCCATGAGCCAGTGAAATCATTAACCCGAACGCCTGGATACCGAGCTGTTGAACGACGAGCCCATCGCAAAAGTGCCTCTCTAGCTGACACGTTGTCCTCTTTGCCAACAACAATATCAGAGATCTAAAAATGAAAGTACATAATTGTTTACTTTGTCGCTTGAAAATGAATGGAATACAACAAACATGAGTTGTTTAAAGATAAAAAAACAACCTAGCTCCCTTTCATTCCTCTTGAATGGAAAATTTAACGCAAAAAAGAAGCATTGCGCATTGAACTTCATTAAATCTGCAGCAATTGATTTTTATTCCAACACAATGAGCAGAAATTTTTCTTTTCTTTTCATTCCAACAACAACATTTATCTGCTCCAACGTACACATGAACGCCTACATCCAAGGGGACACCGTGGTAAAGAAAGACTAACCTTTGGAATTGGACCTAAACCAGCTAGCTTGTTGGTTGAGATTCAGGTCCACCTCGGATGGTAGAAAAGCTCCCGAATTAAGCAAACAAAAAATTGATTTAAAAAAAAAATCTAACTACCTTATGACTTTTTGCTTTTATCATTGGAGTTGCCTCGTTGTATCGAATTTCAGTGGTACGGACGCGTTTCGCTGCATTGAGTAAATTTTGCTGTTGAGCATTCTCTTCGGCCCGGCTTAGGGTCGTCACTTTTCGAACTATATGCGTTGTGATTCGTCGATGACCATCTGGAGCCCGTTGTGATAGTTTAGTACTCTCCATGCTAGAGCCGAGTACTTCCGTCGACAATCGTTTATTTTTCGTAACAGAATGAAATGCATTCACACTACTATTAACCATTGGGATGTAGTGTTGTGCCGAACTATGATCGCGCTCCTTAGAATTCCTATTGATAACTAGTGTTCGATCGATCGATGATACGGATGATGGTGGTGGTAGTAAGCCACTGTCAGCAGGACAATCCGGATAATCTCGTATAATTGCTTCGATAGTTTTCTCATGTTTCACTTCATGCTTAAAGTGTATGTTTTTATCATCCAGATTGGTTGTTATTGCCGAACCCTTGCGAAGATTCGATTTTCTTCCACCACCTGCATCGCGTTGTTCTTCTTGGGTTGCCTTGATAAACACACGACCGCCACCAGGTCGAAATTCATCATCGATTTTGTACATTATAGACTCAAGCTTCGACCAATATAGACGCTCAAAATCCACCTGTCAATAATTTCCTATTTTTTTCTTTGTTAACTTGCCGCGTCGCCTTTGCAATCAATGATTGTGTCTACTATTCTCTGTGACCACCAATTATGGATCTGTGTTTGGTGTCGTTTCATGCGTAAAATACAAAATGAGTAGTCTCCTGTTTAGTCGAAATGAACTCTGTCGACCGGATGCGTGAACTTCTTCTTGGTGTTTGTTGTCTTCTTAGATTTAGAGTATTATTGCATTAATATTTTTCAAACCCTTTTGATAAAAAGGAACCGTAGTAACTTTTTAGTTTCGAAAAAAAAACAAACACATTTAATATATTTTCAATTCATTGAACTACTCTTTTGTGCACAAGTGTTTTCAAGCGTGAATTTTTAACGCGAAACGCGAAACTCGAAAGTTATTTTGTTTTTAAAGCATTGTTAAATTTTTTTTACAAAAAAAAAAAAAAATACAAATCTTATTTAAACTTTAACTTTTTGTTTTTTTCTATCACAAGAGAAATAGGAATTCAAGAGCTGCGGAATCCAAATATATTCTCGACGTCTCACCAACGACTAACATATGATCACTTGGTTGAATTCGTTTAAAGTCTGCCAGGTGTGTCGGTGTCGGTGTCGGTGTCGGTGTCGGCGTCGATTCATTCAAGTTGGCGGAGTTAAAATGCTACGACGGCAACGCAAAGCAACTACCCAAACACCATCAACGCAGCTAGCCAGTCAGCTCTCAATTCTACACTATGTGGAATTAGAATTCACGGTATTAGCAACTTTGAAGCTGAAGCTCATTTCCATTGTCCATGGAATGCCCTTAATTATTTTGAAGCGAATTCCCCCTGCGTCGTGCGTCGGTTGGCCAGGTGAATTTAGTTTTTCTTTTTTTTCTACCTACTTACTACCTATACAAGAATGAGACGAGTGGGCTCTTATTACTAACAAAGTCACCACCAACACATTATTTTTTTTGCCATAGTATGATGATGGTAGGCATAATTGCATCGGCAGGTGGTGGGAGTATAATACTTTTGTATGGTTATGGGATCACATGTCTAAAAAAAGAGTTATTACGCTACACTGACTTCCATTGGCGACAAGTAAAGCAGATTAATGGACACTACTGTAGGTGAGTAGAATTCATGTATGTATGTGTGTGGTGGTATCTTTGACGCGTCCAAGCTTTTTTTTTCCAACGCGCTTGTTTTTGTTTTAAGATTTATTGTTTAATTTAATTACGTATCGATAAGATAAAAAAAAAAACAAAACAACAAAATAAGTTTATTGTTAGTTTGAACTTTGTTGTTTTGCTAGCAAATTTATTGACTGATGTTTGATGTCATGCAGCGACCGTGTGTGTGTTGTGTTGTTAATGTTTCTGATCTCGTTGCAAAGGAATTTTAAACAAAACAAAATAGTCACTGAAACTGTTGTTAAATTAAAAATATGTATACATATTTGGAATAATCATAAACCAACTTATACAAGACTGTTCCATTAAGGTCATTCAGCGCGCTAGACATGAACACATATTATTTCAGGTGGGTGGTAAATCAAGGAGAATCAATATATGGTTATTTAGCATGTAACATTTGCTAGATTGTCGTCAGCTTATGAATTTCAGTTCGTTAATGAACCAGTTGAAGTTAAAAAAAAAAAATATTTAACATTTGGCATCTCGAAATTAGGCGTGCCTTACCTAAAGTGTACATTGTGTAGGTTCTGATTGATACACAGTAGGTGGGTGGAAACTTCTGAAAACTTTGTTACTCCATAAAAATCATATTTATTAAGTTGTTTTAAAATTTTTTTTTTAGGGAATCATTTCCATTCCATTGAGCTAAGCAAATATTTTAAAAACTCTATAATAGCTAAAAATAAGTGTGCAGTCAAAACATACCTGGAAATGCAATATAATTGTCCAAATTAATCCGAGAGTCAATTTTGGATTTCCATCGACGATATCCTCTGCTCGTATATTGACCAATTTGATTTTCTTAAATCGTAGAAAGTCAAGAGCCATTTGAGCATTTTGCAGCATATGGAAGCGCATTTTCCCCTTCTCTCTTGGCTAAAATACAATTGGTTATGCTTCATTAGATCGAATGAAAACCTTTAGAAGAATTGTTATTTAATATCAACCAACCAGGTGTTCGCCAGACAGCACCTCTAAGAGTGAAAGTAAATTGTGACCATCACGCAAGTCTTCAAATAGATCAATAACACGACGATTGGCCTGACAAAAAGAAAAGGACAATAACAAAAATTGTACGATATTTTTTTTATGATTAACAAAAGTCTATAGTTATCTGAGCACACAATGAAGTAAGTTAAATATTTTATAGAAAATTATATCAATAGGCGTGCAAAAATTTTTTTTTCAAAATCATCAAAACATAGCGCAAATTTTGATTACTTAAGCAGATTGATCACTCAAAAAAAAAATATTATAATATTGATAATAATAAACACCTTAACTTAAAAAAAATATGGTTGCAAATTTTCTATTAATTCACACAAAAATTGAACACAACAATAATTGTACTACGGACTTACTGATCGAGGACAACAGGGTGATCCATTAACATATACACACACGTGCAACATTGTGTAAGTCTGTAATTTATATTTACAATAAATATTTATATTTGTTTTTTAAACCTTCTAATAAAATTTCACTTGAAAGTAATTGAGAAATGGGAAAAATGTACCTTTGCATATTTCCAATGCTGCTTGTTCACAAGTCAAAAAAAAAGGATATAAATGAATTTAATTGAAAATTGAAAAAGAATTAAATTTAAAGAAAAACATACTACTGTGTCCAAAAAATTAGGTGACATATGAATTTAAACCGCGCGCGTCGAAGGATTTGGAAATTTTTCTTTCTTTTTAGGTTGGTAGTACTGTCAGTGACATCTATGTGAAATTTCATGTCAAAATATATTCATAGTGTTTGAGATACGCGTCGTTTTGTGAGCTGCTAAAAGTGAGTTTTTCGTTTTTTGCGATGTCGAAATTTATTGAGCAAAGAATTTACATTAAATTTTGTTTGCGGAATCAATTTTCTGCTGCGGATACGTTGAGGATGTTGCAGAAAGCCTTTGATGATGAGGCTACGTCTAAAAAAAATGTTTACAAGTGGTATAGTGATTTCCAAGCCGGCCGTGAACGTGTCGAAGACGAAGAGCGTTCTGGGCGACCATCAACCTCAACCGATGAACAAATGAAAGATTTGGTGTTGAAAAACCATCGATTAACGATTAGAGACCTCGCTGATGAAGTTGGCTTATCGAAAGGCTCAGTCAATACCATTTTGAAGGATGCTTTGGGCCTCAAGCGCGTCAAATCTCGACTGGTACCGAAAACATTGAATTTTTTGGAAAAAAAGGCGTCGCGTTGAAGTGTGTGAAACAATGCTTTCCGACTACCAGGATGTCATGAAACGCATTATAACTGGCGATGAGACTTGGATCCATGCTTACGACCCCGAAACAACCGATCAATCGAGCGAATATCGTGCCAAAGAAGAGCCGAGACCAAAAAAACCGCGCCAAAGTCGCTCAAAAATCAGGGTCATGTTGACTGTTTTCTTCGATTATCGTGGTGTTGTGCTTTATGAATTCCTTCCAACCGGCCAAACAGTCAACAAGGAATATTATTTCAACGTTATGCGTCGTTTGCGTAACGCTATCTGCCTAAAAAGGCCGGAATTGTGGAAAGACAATTCTTGGTTTTTACACCACGATAATGCACCATCCCATACCGCACTCGTAATTCGTGATCATTTCGCCAAAAACTCAACCCATATCGTTCCGCAACCACCGTATTCACCTGATCTGGCGCCGTGCGACTTCTGGCTGTTCAACAAGCTCAAAAGACCGCTCCGGGGACACCCTTTTGATACGATAGAAAAGATTCAAGCCGCAGCGAAGACGGAACTGAAGGCCATCCCGGAAAGTGACTACAACCAGTGTTTCAAAGATTGGAAAATCCGTTGGCATAAGTGCATTGCATCGGGAGGGGATTACTTTGAAGGGGATGAAATTGATTTGGAAGAATAAATAAACAATTTTCAAAATAAATACAATGTCATCTTATTTTTTGGACACAGTAGTAAGTGTTTTAAAAAAATATTGAGAGTGAAATTTTTGTGTCTCTCAGTTTCCTTAAGAAACCAAGGTATCACATGCTGGAAAAATACTTTAGGAAAGCTAATGTATGCCTCAGAACAAATTAATGTCGCCAAATCAAGAAGCTTGATTAGTAAAAAAAAAAATTATCGACTTAGGAATCACAATGATAAAAATTCACAGAAGATGAATAGAATAATATTGTAAATAGTATTTATGCTAATGTTGCCGTAAAGCAAATAAAAACATTCACATTTTTTTGGCATTTAAATAATAAATTGTATGTCATTAACAAGAAACAAGAAAGAGCGCTTTATTCATAAGGCATATTTATACAGGGTGTCTCAGAGTGGAATCTGCAAACCAATTCAAAAATTGTTATGTAATGAATGTTTTGTTATTTTTTTGCTATTCGGTATTTTTGATATCGGACAGTTTGCGCGTGATTCGTGACATGTGCCAAAGTTAAACATGTTTTATTAGCATTGCCACTTTATCATCGAAAGACGCATATCCGAACAAAACTTATGAATTTTTGAATATTATTATCAAAAAACGTGCTCGGCGAATAAAATGTGATTCACGCACTTCGACTATTTTACCGTCGTCATAATCGACCTACTGAGCAAGCAGTTCCAAATTTTGAACCAATTTCAGACTTTTGGACATCAAGCTACCTACCTACCCGTATACGTACATAGAGTAAAAAATTACTGCATTTGTACTGACAAGGCTTAATTTATCCATTCTACATGACTACATGGAAGATTTAACGTCATGATATTAGTCTAGAACCTTTCAAAATACAGCTCATGCAGGAACTGAGTCCGAACGACCCGCTGGTTTTCAGTGTCGAATTTCCACTGAGTGGGTCTAAGGAAAGCACGGATCGACATGTTTACCCCAAAATTGTCTTGAGCGACAAAGTGCCAACGGGCAACACAAGAGCTGCAAATCAACCCAGAAAAATACACTGTTTGGTGCGGTTTATGGTCCAGCGGATACACAATCATTTTTTTCAGAGATGACTGTGAGAACAAAGTTACCGTTGATGTCACCCGCTATCGTTCAATGATTTCAATTTTTTTTTGTCACAATCGTGCGATCTGAACTGGTCAATATGTTCTTCCAGCAAGACTGTGGTGCATCCCACACATGCACGCGAATCGGTGGACCCATTGATAATGAGTTCGGTAAGCAATTTCGTTCCAAACGAAGCAAGCTCGCGCGACTTGACATTTTTAAACTATTTCTTATGAGGATACGTCAAATCGCCGATAAGCCAGCGTTAATTGCAGCCTTGGAAGACAAGATTACTGGTGTAAGCAGTGAGATACTAACGAAAAAGTGACTCAAAATAGGACTTTTCGTATGGACCGATTGAAACCTTTTCGTGGTCGACATTTATGTACAAGAAATAAACTTACTTAAATTGTATACACTATTGCAATTTTTTTTTTTGCTTTTTGCTTTTGATAATAAAAAACGCTTTAAAAATTATCGTCTTAACTAGGTTCTTCTATGCCTAAATTATTTTTGATTTTATTTTGTTTAAATTTGACCGCTGAGTGTCTAGCCTCCTCATCGCAATATCATAAAAAATGATTCTAAAAACGTTAAATTTACTTATATTCATCTTTTGAAAATATTTAACTTTAATAAACTATTTTTGAAAACTTAATGTGATGATGATTTTCGCCCTGTACAAGGGTTCCATTCTTAAAAACATCAAGAACTGAATCCTAAAATCCTTAAAAGGATAACATTGCTAAGCTTTAAACTCAAATGGAGTAATCAAAGCTAAAAAAAAAAAAACTGCATAAACAATTAACATTATCATTGTATACACATATACTATGCTTTTTAAAAAATATATAAAAAGATGACTTTAAATAACAAAATCTTACCTTTTTGAGATGCTTGTTAACCCATTTTGTAAATGTCTTCTTTTGTATGGCATCTCGTTCATCTATACCAAAGAAAAAAAAAATTTAAATATATAAGTATGTAGTCACTTAAAAATCATCATCATCAACACTTTGCAAGGAACAAATAAAGCGGTTAAAACCGTTTTCAGAATTTCAATTTACGTTTGTTTATCAATTGAAATAAAGCAGAATAAAATGAAAATAAATTTTTGTTTTTGTTTTTTTAATAGTTGGCGTGTCGCAAAATTAAATTATCATGTAACTAAGATTATTAAGTTTAAACCTTGAGTAATAGCTTGAGATTCATCCCACACTTTACTTTGGGTTGTAATAGGAATGAATGGAGACGCTTGTCTATTTATTCGCTTTATAATGAAACGATGTGGATGCAAACACACAACCCACGTTCGTTAAAACGCTTGGAGTAATCAATTTTCATTAAAAAAAAAAATTAAACATCATAACCTATACAAATAAAGCGGTGAATTGTTTTTTTTTTTTTTAGTATGTAAGCCAAAGACAAACTCATTCGATTATTGCAAAATATACAAAAAAAAAAAAAAAAAAATCAGAGCATGAAATCTTTTAAACAAATCTTGAGTTAAGTGGTTCAATTTAAAATCGATTTAAAAATTGCCACGACGAAGAAAAAATAACAATTTGAATGCCAAGTCAATTATTCAATAAAAATAATAATAAATTGCATTAAATTGAAGAATTTGACAAAAAAAAAATTTAAAAAAAAACGGTTTAGGCAGTTGGCAGTTATGGCAAATATGGATTCATGAAGACAGTGAAAATTCAAATGACAATAGCTTCCTTGTTAATATGAATTAACTGCTCATATGATCGACATTGTATCTTAAACATTTAGAATTTTCAATCTATGATAATTACATAATTTATTTCGCTTCCAAATGGTGAAGGAAAGCCCCATATGGTGAAGTCTACATTTTGCAGGAGCATTGAAGATGTGGCTGCCTTTTAATTGAGTGCATTCCTTACAGAATACAATTCTACTCTTGTATTTATTTATTATCCAAGAAAGTAATAACTTTCTCTATACGCAGTAAATACGTCCTCATGCTGAAAGTTTTCGAATAAGTAACAACATTATTGTGTTTATACAAGAAAGGCAGATAAGATTTCTCTCGTGGTTACTTGGTTCATATAAAGACAATTGCCGCGTGAAGCATGTCACTCGGTGGCATTCCTCGCGAACCACAGGTGATGTTCATTACATATGGACTGTTCCCTGCTTTCAGACAGATATGGCTGCCTGTCTTCACTCACGCGAATCACGTGCATCCAATACTATGTCAACATAAAAGGGTAAAGATATAAAAGCGTATTCTGATTGTCAATTGTTAGTTAAATTTTTTAGAGCTTGGCATCAATGTACAAAAAATAAATTCCATGCATCTGTTAAAAAGAAATGCAAAACTGCACACATTTTTAAGGTTCACAAAAATCGAATTGCATAACACTATAGAAATGAGTTTGATGACTTACATACAATATCCCAATTTTCGACAAAATACTCCCAAATAGACATGGTACCTTTAAATTGTGTCAATGCATCCTCATAGCCACCTTGTAGGGTCCCCTGTTTTGCCTTTTTCGCTGGACTGTATTCAAATTGTGGGTCGTGATTATTTCCTGGCGAGACAGAAATTCTTTGCTGCTGCTGCTGATGTTGTTGGTGATGGTGGCGACTACCTTTTGCCGGTGGACTTGATGGCTCGTAGAGTGCTTCGCGTGGATCGAATCCCAAGCGATCTTTATAATATGACTGTGTTGTCATTGTGAACTCAAATTTCTCTTATTACTTAATGGCACTCCAATAATTAATACTTTTTTTTTTTTCGTTTTCAACTGTTATCACAATTTGAGGTTGTTTTTTTTTTTAATGCACGAGTATTTTTTTTTCTCGATAAACACACTTAAACAATGGCACCTTTTACAAGCAATAAATTCATTTTTCTCTCTTTCGCTTTAATTAATACACTATTCGCACACAAAGAGGGGCGTTTGGCACTGTTTTCTTCAAAAAAAAAAGATATAATTTTTTTTTGTTTTCCTAAGTCGAATTGTAGTGTACAAATAGATATCTAAGCTCTTTGGAGGCACTATTGGAAGGAAATATTGTAGGTAGGTACTCGTAAACACCGTCACCGCTCTTAAATAAATAATAATAAATTCCGTTTCTATTGACATAATAATAATTAGCCGAGTGGAGACGTGAAGAACTCTCCAATATTATATAAACAACAAAAAGATTATACTTAGCGAAATATCGTGACGGCATATTCTTTGGTATGCAAGCACTAATCCCAAATAAACATACACCGGAGTGAAGACGAAGGGTTATTGAACTGTGTACATGACAAAGTCAGAAAACACCATAAAAGTCCGAATGTACGTATAGCGTGCCGCCTATGGCTTTTTTATTTTTGGATCTAAATATGAATGCACCCCACTCGAAATAACTTAAGCCGCATAGTGCATCCTTGCGAGAGCGCAGACTATACAACACTCCTCTTTGCAATGGTTTTATTTTTATGGTATTTTCAATTGCACAGCAAATGACTTGTCTGTTAATTCAATTAAGATCTACACAATATGTACACCACTGATTTGCAAAAAAAAAAAAAAAAAAACCCTTAACTTATTGGACCTGTCGTTCTACTATAGTTTATGTTAATAATTTTCTATCGAGTGTCAACTGGAATGTTTTTTTATTTTCATAACTGATGTCTGAATTGATAAGTTTTTCACCTTAAACATGTATTTGAATCTAGAAGAAGATACACATTCAAAGGCTAAAAGATACTCAGTTTGGGTAAACTACTATAAAAAAGATAAGATTTAATTTAACAACGATTATTACTTCAATAAATTGCTAATTTCGGCACGTGATTTATAACAATAAATAGAAGTGATTCTGTTTTTGTTTTTTTTTTTTTTTTTTCTATAAATACAAAATGTATATTTGCAGCACTTAATCGCAAACATGAGAAGAAGACGAACAAAAAAAAATCCACTAAACACATTCTTCTACATTCGTTTGGAGATACATGTGGCACAATACACTGAGCCAACAAATGATTTTACGTTGTTTTATGCCAACCAAACAGGTTGGTGAATACATTTCTCTGGGTTTATTTAATCACTTTTTTTGGCCGTGGTCTGAACAGATTCCAGATTAACCCTTAATTCTTCTGATTTACGAACAATGAATTTAATTAACAAGTTAATTTTATTATTTTAAATCAATAAACACACAAAACCAATGAAAAATAATAATAATAATAATATAACTAATAATAATAATAATAATAAATACAATTGCGAGAAAGGTAGTACCGCTCAGTTTCGAATTTATAATGGGACTAAACACAGCAAAGTGTCTTAATTCAAGAAAACCGAGTCTCTGTTACATCTAAACGCCCCACACACTACCTTATTGTACAAACAAATACAATCGCAAGACACACAAACTCGAAGAAAGATAAATATTTGGATGTATGCTTCTCGGAGAAACCATAAGAAACCCCGAATGAATGAATGGCATAAGGTTGTAGGTTGTGGCTCTCTAGCTCTAGCTCTAGCTAACTAATCCGCACCGCATCAAATTAAAAAAAAAACTTTGTTGTTGTTGTTGTTGTTGCTTTTTTCTATGATTGTGTGATGTGAGAGTGATTTTAATGCTTGCCAGTGCCTACAGAGATTCAAAATCATCACAGACAGACAGCTTCGCGAATGACTGGGATTGTTGGTTGGTTGCCCCGATCAGATTGATCGGAGCAGGTATTCAAAGATACACCAATACATTGGAAAAGACCATACGTACAGTGTATGTATTTGTCTACACGTATTAATGTCTTGCAGTTAATAATGCATTCCCTTGGTCATTCGGATATATTCAATTCAATTATGGTTTTGGATTTCCAAGGAATTGTCAAGATCTGTTGTATGGTTAAGATTGCACAAGTGACGTCATCAAGTGAAAAATGATGTCATTGATACGGAGGCTGTATGTGCTTGTCATCAACCATACAGGTTTCAATCAAGTTGTTTTGATATAACCCATTGTTGAGAACTTTGATTGAATGGTGTAGTACACCGAGTAGAATCGTACTTAATTGATTTTTAATCAGCGAAAAACAACTTGTACTATCACAATAATGTTTCTAGGTATCCAAGAGACACTAAAAAAAGCCAATCATTTGGCAAACTATAGTAGAGTTGGAATATTGTGGGCAGTAGTATCAAGGAATGGTGAAGTGGCGTCTTCATAATCCGATGATTTGTCTGCAACCAATTTAATCTTTAAACTATAACGACCTCGCATTTATATTACCAACACGATAGATTCAAATCACAAGCTCTTAAACATTTCGTAATACTCATACAGCGAATTGGAGTGCTTTAAGCACACTTCAACACACAGTCCTTCAGCAGTTTAATGGTTTAACAGTCGAAAAATTTAGTTATATTTTCAAGGATTTTTCGGGTTTTTTTTTTGTGTGTGTGTAAAACTCGTATTTGAGGTGAATTACGAATTGGCTCACATCAGTCACGAAACTTATCAAAACTAACGCATCTAAAGATTATTCTATGAAATCCTGAGTAATCAATATCTACAGAAAATGGAAAGTAACGATCTCATTCAGTCTTATTAGGCAACATAGTGACATTTTGCTTTGTACGTAGGTGTTGAGACGTTGGCGTTAACCTACCTACCTACATATAATTTTCGTATTGAAAAAAAATTATTCAACACGTACGCCTAAGTAGATAGATACAAGTATGTACTGTTTGCCGAATCCGGTCCCATAAAATCAGTTGACTACTTGTCCCCATCTGAATGGAATTAAGTTCAGGGAATTAAGTTCAGGCTGCACATACGTTTTCGTAAGAAACAGATCATCAAATATAGGAGTAATAAATTGAATGGAGTAGGCAGCCAGGCAGGCACACAGAACGGAGGTACGAATTATTTTTGCACGCCCCAACAAAAATTTCATCGTAGGCGTTATCTTTTTTTCGCATTCCATGTTAGCATTAGATTGAAGTTTAAATTGAGTGGTAACTAGTCGGGATATTGCATAAAAGTACTGTTTGAATTCATCTATATTAAATATATTAAAGAGGGAAAATTTATAAGTCTGTATGTAGGAAATAAGATTCTAAACTACGGATTCGTTCAAAAACAGTCGAGCGTATGGGTTTTTAACGAACGCTGGTTTAACGGTAAGAGATATTCAATTGCTTCCTAAAGCAAAGTTGTAGAGCTCAAAAAGTTACACAAAAAAGTCCACGATGACATATCCCTATATGTTAAGGTTGAGACACAATTTGCTGACTAAAAAAATGACCAAATAATCGTAATAATTATTTTTTAATTTTTTTATATATTTTAAATTATTAAAAATAGTTTTTAAATATGATTGTTTAAGTTATTTATAAAAAAATATAATTTAAACAATAGTTTAGTAGTATTGTGAAATAATATCAAAATATAATGAAAAATTTGAATTCCTTAATAAATTTGAATCTATTTTTATGTAGATAAAATTGCCTTTAAAACTACATTGATTTAACAGGTAGTAGCCTTTTTGAGTTCTTAATCTTTTCAACGTACACGAAATCTGAGCGGACAAAGTCACAGCCGACGGTTAGTTTTAAAAAGAATCGTAAAAAACTAGCTTAATGCAAGATTAAACTTCACATGGCATAGGAAGTTCCTCCTGCATAGATGTGACGGCGTTAACTTGTGATTTGTCATGACCAAAAGCAGAAATATTCGTAAGAAACAAAAAAAAAAAAACACAGAAGAAGCTTAGTGGCACTCCATTCAAAGTCTGATTCACACCCGTAGGAAAAAAAAAATAAAAAAAAAATCCATAATTGAACACATGTACATGTATGTATTTTGCATATTTGCAGATGAAGAACTCAAAGGTTTCCCTTGTGCATGACGTTATATTGATTTCGCGAGAATACGATATGACATCAACGGATACTGAATTAGATTCAATTCGTAATGCTCGATTGCAATTGAAAACGATAAAACGAAGCACTGACACTTCATTGTAATTAAGGGTTTGATATAAAACACGGTTCGAGTGTGATTTTATTTTTATTTTAAAAATAACTTTTTTGCATTTATTTATTTATCACAAACTTTTTTCATGGACATTTGACTAAAGTTACAAATGCAGAAAGGAATTATGATGGACCGAGCTTCACATTTCACAAAAAAAAATTCAATACAAAACCGAGATGTGTTTTATTTTTTTTTTTTCGTATTTTTCTGCGTCATTCAATTCGCTCGCCATCCAACTTCGGCTGTTCATTTACAAACCAGTTTCGTAACTAAATATATTTAACTACAAAAATTCCTATCTAACATCTACCGGAGCGCCCAGAAAACCTACTTTCGGCTGCATTACTCGACCACACTCCGTTCCACAATCCACATGAACATTTTTCTTTCTACATTGCCGTCTCTACGTTTACACACACTTGTTTTGTTTTTGTTTAGAAATTAGAAATAACTACTACAGATGAAAGTTGGGGCCAGTCGTCGGGCTAGCCGTGCGCCAATTGTGAAGCTGAAGTTTTCCCAACAACAATTACAATTGAGGTTTTTCTTTAAAGAGATGTGCCGAGGTGCCTTGGTGTAAAACTAAGCCGCATACTACATCTGCCTACACATGTACTGCATGCGAAAAGCAGGAAACACTTCAGTTTTGTATCTCCACTGGCATCATTATTAGAACCACATATGGCTGAATCGAGTACCTGTTTTGAGTCAACATCAACAACATTCTTGTTTTGAGTGTGTGCCTTAAATTGCCTAATTTGACCAACGTGTGACGATAGTATAAAAATATTTTGACTTTTCTTTCAATCTTTCTTCTTATTCCCCTCACTTGTTTTTGAACTTGCATATTGACTTTTTGTTAACTCATACTTGTACACAGAAATATGTACATTCGAACGAGTATGATGTGCATGCGAGTGTATGTTGGTCTTTCATTTTTCCGACTTAAATAAGTTTCCATAAACTAAGGGAAAGACGAGAAACAACTCAACCTATGCACATGTATGCAAAATTGTATTTAAACATCTACTTAGTCGTAGGTCAGTTTTTTTTTTTTTGAAAAACTGAGAGGTGAGCCGGTGGTGTTTACTTTTCTGTAAAAAAAAAAAGATTCCAAAAATAAAATAATGATGTGACGGCATCGTACGGACGATTAGTAATTGGTTAAGCACCTTTTTGTGACTGGTGCTTCATTTTTGTAAAAGATCCGCCATCTAAGGTTTTTTTTGCAACTAGTGCTTTTTTCGTGAATGGTAACACTTAGCTCATGTCTGATTTGACAGATAATTAGTTTTATCCTTCCGCTGAACGAATATGGTTGGGTATACGCTTGAACAACGCTGGGAAATATTGCGACATTACTTTGAAAATCATGGTAATGTTGCTGAATTTGTGCGAAAATTGCATACGGATTTTGGAAGAAGAGAAGCACCGTCAGCTCCGTATGTTCGTTATCTTGTGAAAAAAGTGAAAAAAACTGGCATCCTCATCGATAAACTAAAGCGTGAAAAGCCAAAAACAGTGCGTATACCCGAGAATATTGCTGCTGTGAAAGTGTGCATGAAGCGCCATCAACATCAATTCACCGTCGTTCTCAACAATTGAACATTTCGGAGACATCATTGAGACGAATTTTGCATAAAGACCTTGGTATGACGCCATACAAAGTCCAATTGGTTCAGGAGTTGAAGCCAACTGACCTTCCAATGCGTTTTCGCTTCGCTAAGTGGGCCTGCAATCGACTAACAGAAGATGCCGATTTTGCCAAAAAAATCATCTTTTCAGATGAAGCTCATTTTGATTTTGGCGGGTATGTAAACAAGCAAAATTGTTGCATTTGGGGTACAGAAAACCCGCATGCATACATTGAAAAGCCGATGCACCCAAAACGAGTCACTGTTTGATGCGGATTTTGGTCCATAGGCATAATTGGGCCATTTTTCTTCGAAAATGAGCAAGGAGTCGGCGTAACAGTCAATGGCGATCGTTATCGGGCCATGTTGAACGAATTTTTGTTCACAAAAATTGATGAGGTGGATTTTGGCAACATTTGGTTTCAACAGGACGGCGCTACGTACCACACAGCCTCACAGCTACACTCGATTTTTTGCGCCCTGTTTTTGAAGATCGCATTATCAGCCGCAGAGCTGATGTCGTTTGGCCACCTCGGCGCTGCGATTTGACACTGTTAGACTATTATTTGTGGGGTGCCCTCAAAGATAAGTGTTACGCCGACAAGCCAGAGACAATTGACGCTTTAAAGGACAATATTCTTAAAGCCATTGGTGAAATACAGCTGCACATAATCGATAATGTGCTTAAAAATTGGACCGATCGTGTAGGCTACTGCCATTTGAATGAAATCCATTATTGACCGGAAGGATTGTACTTTCAAATAAAAAAAATAATTGAGAAAATATTCAGCATTTTTTTAGAGCATTTTCAAAAAAAAAAGTTATTTGGCGGACCCATAACAAAGCTGATATTTCTCAACATGCAATTTGACTAAAAAAATGGAATACAGTCGAAAGAACTTCTCATTGAAAGCAATTAGAATGGTATGCTAGGATGTGGTTATGGTCCATATACCAGTTGAAATGTATTTGGTACATCAATTTATTTATATGAGGTCCTTTTTTTAATATATACATCGAGACCCAAGCAGTTATAATTTTCCTGACATCTGGCTAAGTTATTATAAGCATTATTTCAAAAATTCGACCAGTTTGGCCACAATCCACGATTTTTTGACATCATCGAAATGACGGAAGTGCTGGTCAGCCAGGCGATGTTGCATCGATCGGAAGAGATAGTAATCGGATGGCGCAAGGTTTGGACTATATACGGGTAGGATATCCCATTTGAGCGTTTCAAGGTAAGTTTTGACGACATTTGCAACATATGGCCGAGCATTGTCATATTGCAAAATAACTTTATCGTGTCTTGCGACCGTTTCCGGCCGTTTTTCCTTCAGTGATCGGCTCAAACGCATCAATTGTCGTCGGTAGACCTCACCTGTGATTGTTTCATTCGGTTTTAGCAGCTCATAATACACAACACCCTTCTGGCCCCACCAAATGCACAGCATAACCTTCAGGCCATGAATATTCTGAACGGCCGTCGATGTTGAGGCATGCTTGGGGTATCCATTAAGTAATGTACCCATTTTTCATCACCAGTGACGATTCGATGCAAAAAAGACTTCTTTTTGTGGCGTTCAAGCAGAATTTCGGACATGCAAAATCGGCGTTCGACGTCTCGTGGCTTCAATTCATACGACACCCAATGTCCTACCTTTCGGATCATTCCCATTGCTTTCAAAACGATCGGAAATGGTTTGCTGAGCGACGCCAAGTGATTTTGCAAGTTCTTCTTGCGTTTGTGACGGATCTTGATCGAGCAATGCCTCCAATTCATGGCGTTCTTTGTCTTCGGTGTTGAAATCACCGTCTTCGAACCGCTTAAACATTCTAACGTCTACAGTATAGCCCGGGTAAGCTTCGGTTAGCAATTGATGCGCTTCGGTTGTTTTTTTCTTTAAATGAAAGAAGCATATTAAAACTTCCCGCAAATGTTGTTTTGAAGGCACGAATGTAGACATTTTACGGCTTAACAAAAACTTGTGTGTTTTCACTAATGACCAATAACCTAGACTGAAATAATTAGACAATGACATGAAGTTTCTGATGTGACAGCTGTCATGGCCAAAATTCACCTCAGAGTAATAGATATGAAGTTGTCTGCAATAACGACATTTTCACCCGGTAGCTACATTATGGCTAAGTTATTTGGGGAGGTACATATTGCAATAAAAATAAAGATCATTCTGTCTTTGTGATAAAAAAAAAGTCTTTTCACCACGGATAATTCAATAATAATAATTTTGCATCTTTTAATAATTTTAATTTAAATGAATGAATTTTAATTTCAATAAGAATTGTTTTTATTCATTTTTTTTTTTTTGCCAATTTCCATATAAAGTAAAATCTTGAAATTTACTAATTTACTGTATTATTCTAAATTTAATTTTTTTTCTAATTTGTCGCTCATTTCTAGTTATCATCAAGTACAGAATGATAAAAATGTACTCTTTTTTATATCCGGAATTGCTTATAATACTTAGGTTACTTTAAAAAAAAATATAGTAATAATGTATTTAAAAGATGACGCTACCCGGAAGCATTAACTTCCTTTGAGTAGGTACGTATTTTCCTAATATAAATAATTTTTTAATGATTCACTCGATGCCCATGAGTACTCTTATTAGGCATTTTGCACAAGAATATGAGAAGGATTCAAAAATTGTGAAGTGGTTCGAAACTGAGATGTATTTTGGTCTCGGGCGGAGTATATGATATCGACTAATTTGCATTCAATCCATAGTATTTTATTCGTCATATTTGAAGATTACATCAGCGCTATAATCTTAGTGTTATGCCGTCACAAACCATTCACTACGTGCTCTTGGAATTGGCGGATAGATTAATCATTAAATCACAACCACAAACTTGGTCACACTACTATCGCTCGTCGACCACTCCAGCGATAGCGCCATTAATTTGATCGCAATGGCTAGTGGTAAACGGACCAGATTCTTAACCAAGATAAAAGTTTAACACTTACAACCGTGCATGGGTGAGGTCATTCAAAATTTAGAAATTCATACCAACAACTCATTTCAAGCAATTGCCCAAAAATATTCGAGAAAGCGTTTATGACTCTGTTAATTTGCAACACAAATGGGTTCCGAAAAGATAGTGACATTGAATGAAAAAGGAAAATGTGATTCTTTCAAAGATTTGGGATTCTAAGGCCGAGAAATAGTAAGGATGCCGAATGAAAGTAAGGTTGTTATTAAAATAAAAAGAACTCACAGTTGAAGCTCTTAATTTTTGTCAAAAAGAGGGCTTTCAGACAGCCTTTCGAAAGTCAAAGCGATGATATAAATACGTTTTATGCGTAGAAACCATCTCGAAAGCAATCGCAAGAGAAAATGCCGCTTGGAGCAGTGACAGGGAAGCACGTCGCGTCGTTTTTCCCGATGGAAAAAGTTTTATCTTGACGGTCCCGAAGTTGACAACTTTTATTTCTACGATTGAAGGAAAGAGGAGCTTTTTTCCAAGGCCTCAAGGCCGTACATCAGATGCCTTGTTTCGGGAAGCTATAAGATACTATGATGCCACTATCGAGTTTGAGTTTCTGTTCAGAATTATGACTGGAAATAGCTACAAATATTTCTGCTACAACCTTCATTTGCTGAGATAAAAAATTTTATTGGACCTCTCCCAAGTCACGGATTTGACTAACCCCTCATCCACACTTCCACGGTTGCCGTAAGCTCAATTCACTCGGAAAACGTGGAAATTTTGATATTTCCGCCCTATTCACCGGTTTTAAACATCATCGAAAACGTTTAGGAAAATAAGTCCCGAAAAAGCGGTTACAAATTGTAACACAAAGACATCTAAATCCAAGATTTTCTCAAACCCTATTAAAGTAGTTCATTATTTGTTTAAAGAAAATTCGAATAGCCTTCCTAAAATAGTCCTTTAACGTTATCCTTTTTTTCTAATTTGGAATATACGCAAGAACCAGCTCACAGCTAAAAAAAAATTACGGATTAAGTAATTCTAACATCATAGCGATTCGCAGTGTATCTTTTTGAAGAAATTAGATCCCACCAGCACGAAGAACACGCCAAAAAAAACCGCTCTTGTGGGCGAAAAATTAGGCTAAAGTGTTTTTCTTTTCGATCTGCCGCCAACTTCAGCCATAAATGGTGTGCATATTCATTCATAAAAATAAATATGTGTACAAACTTTAATTACAAAGCAATTCCATAAACCGTTAGCAGCAATGCATGACTGTCGAATAGGAAGTCAAGGTCGACCCGGCAGCACGTTGAATTATAGTCGCGCGATAATGCCTCATACTTTCAATTGTAATTATAAAATGAAACAAAAACAAAAACCAAAAAAAAAATTAAAAACAAACAAAAAAAAAACACTGTCAAATATGGAGGCGCACACATGCGAAAGAAGTTCGTGTACCTACCTCACTAACAGCGGAACAAACTTCCGCTCCATTACTTATCAGCAAAGTTAAGTGTAAACTAGGCTAATTGCCTCTGATTTACATATTTAAGTGAAGCCTATAATATCCATCGATCGATTCACAAAGCACTTCGTTTTAAAATTTCAAGGTGAAGCTAGAGTAAATAGCAAAATAGGCTTATTGTTTCAGTCCAAGGAATGGTACAGGTGCTGCCATCTTTCCGTAGCAAAATGGTCACGAAAACGCATAAAAAACTACATTACCGATAAGGAAGCAGAGTTTTGAAGAGATCAATTGGTTCGGAAACTAGATAAAACGAAGAAGTTTCCCAAAGATCTCCAGAGTTAAGAAAGATCAGTTTTTTTTTGTGTGATAATTAAGAAAATCATGGTAATTTGATTTGATTATGCATAAATAAAATTTATCAAATATAAATCTGTCCCTGAAAAATCGCCATCGAGCAAATGCTTCCAATGTAAACAAACAATTCGTAATCAATAAGATAGCCGAAAGAAAGTAAGTCAAGAAAAGTATCTTCTTGTATAGATGTATATATGTATATAGTATCTATGTATGTACACTTATGTATGTATGTTTGTCGGTCTGAAAAACCGGTTGTCAATTTTCCGACTGCTCGATTCTTGTGCAAGGTAAGCGAAATGCATTTATTCTCTTCGCGAAGAGAGTCATAATGTATCTGTGTGTAAGCTTTCTGGTAAGAGAAGATTTTCCGACGCACACGCATTTAACTGGAGAGGAAAACTGTGTGGGTATCTTTGTGTGTATACATATGTATATCGCAAATACTCCCCTAATGCCACTATAGTTTTATTGTTTCAAAGTATTTGTTTCGCATTCAATGAGAGAATTTATAGCACGACGAAATGCAAGCATTTTCGGCAACAAAATTATAGCAGTTTCTATTGAACTCTTCTCTATTGGACTGAGTCTCCCTCCCTGAGTTAGTCTTATGCACCGGCAACTTTAGCAAGCTTGCATAACTGGCGGCGCGGAGCGGCGTTGTCGATTTGATGTCTGTTAACTTAGTGTAGATACATACTACAATACCACCTAATTCCGTCGAACAACTTCCATCTGATTCTTCGCGACTACCATTTACGTTTCTCCCAGGCCAATGAACTTCTTTTCTCTGCATCGTTGTTAATTTTTCATTTTTTTTTATTATTCCCGTTAAAGATTGCAAGGTGGACTGCTTCTTTCTCTCTTTATTACGTGTAGTTTGAAAATTGTATGAATAGTAGATTCACCTCTCCTTTTTTTTAATATAGTAATTTTATAAAGTGCTAATGTACGAGTGTGTTTTTTTTTTTGGGGAATGAGGGACGTGTCCAACTGGGATAGATTATTCAGGAACAATGCAACATTAAAAATTACAAATGACATCATGTCCCTTTTGTTAACGTGAGTTTCAATTTAATTAACATTTCGATAAAGCGTTCAAAAATTAATGAGAGAGATGATGTCATAAGCGCATTTAATGATTGTTCGGATCACTCACTTATCGGCCACTTTAAAAGTTATAAATATTCAACTTAATCATATAACTCGTAAGATACTCAAGAAACTTGTTTAATTAGCAGGAAATATTAGAGTATTTCCTACAAATGGACGTATACTCGAACACGCAAATATCAGGAGTTCTATTAATGAAAAATTAAGAAATGCATGAATTTTTAATTCTGAACTCGCTAATTGAAAATGAATTCACTCAGCCTAAGCAAAAAAAACCCAAGCTGCAGAAATAATAGAAAACTATAGCAAAGTTTAATAAAAATTTTATAAACAAAGAAACTTTTCTGAACAGGAGGAGGTTTCGCGAAACATCTCTGAAATGTTTTTCAGTTTCGCAATTTCACGGGAAAAATCTTTGCTGTTTCATAAGGATTTTAAAAGGGTAAACATTGGAATTCAACAATGTCGCGATACCTGTGGCACAACAAAGAAGTTAGCCTTTCGGGATAAGAAAAAACAGAACATACTGTTGCCGAATATCCTTGGCAGCAGACGCAGATTTCCTAGCGCAAGTTTTTAGTGGAAAAAATATGGTTTCCATTTTTTCCCATTTTATTCGTCAAGCAATACAGTCCATTGATTTTAATAGCGACGATTCGCACATGTTTCAACAAATAGAGTTGCTTTGTCAAGATATAAAAGCATTGGTTTTGTTAACTCACGGAAGACTGTGCACCCCCAATACCGAAAGATGCGCTCCATAAAATATTTTAGATAAGAATTGCTAATAGGACTACCGGTTGAAAATGTCGTTATTGCAGACAAATTCATATCTATTACTCTGAGGTGAATTTTGACCATGACAGCTGTCACATCAGAGACTTCATATCATTGTCTAATTATTTCAGTTTAGGTTATCGGTCTTAAGTGAAAACACACAAGTTTTTGTTAAGCCGTAAAATGTCTACATTCGTGCCATCAAAACAACATTTGCGGGAAGTTTTAATTTGCTTCTTTCATTTAAAGAAAAAAGCAACCGAAGCGCATCAATTGCTTACCGAAGCTTACCCGGGCTATACTATAGACGCTTAAGCGGTTCAAAGATGGTGATTTCGACATCGAAGACAAAGAACGCCTTGGCCAGGTGAAAAAGTTTGAAGACCATGAATTGGAGGCATTGCTCGATCAAGATCCGTCACAAACGCAAGACGAACTTGCAAAATCACTTGGCGTCGCTCAGCAAACCATTTCCGATCGTTTGCAAGCAATGGGAATGATTCGAAAGGTAGGACATTGGGTGCCGTATGAATTGAAGCCACGATACGTCGAACGCCGATTTTGCATGTCTGAAATGCTGCTTGAACGCCACAAAAAGAAGTCTTTTTTGCATCGAATCGTCACTGGTGATGAAAAATGGGTACATTACTTAATTGATACCCCAAGCATGCCTCAACATCGAAGGCCGTTCAGAATATTCATGGCCTGGATTATGCTGTGCATTTGGTGGGACCAGAAGGGTGTTGTGTATTATGAGCTACTAAAACCGAATGAAACAATCACAGACGAGGTCTACCGACGACAATTGATGCGTTTAAGCCGAACATTGAAGGAAAAACGGCCGGAAACGGTCGCAAGACACGATAAAGTTATTTTGCAACATGACAATGCTCGGCCACTTGTTGCAAATGTCGTCAAAACTTACCTTGAAACGCTCAAATGGGATGTCCTACCCCACCCGCCGTATAGTCTACACCTTGCGCCATCCGATTACTATCTCTGGCCTGGCTGACCAGCACTTCCGTCATTTCGATGATGTCAAAAAATGGATCGATTCGTGGATTGTGGCCAAACCGGTCGATCCAGGAATCCAGGAATTGCCAGAAAAATGGGAAAAATGTGTGGCTGTACCTCGGTCCAAACGTATTTTCTCTGGCATATAAATTCTAAGGAAAAGAATCAACGTTACAGTTTATATATCAACACAGTCTACAGCTGGCTTCGTAAGTCGACGGTTGAACATTTTTTGTTTTTTTTTTTCATAAATACGCTTTTTGAAAGCAAAAGTAAAAAAAAAATATTTTTGTGAATCCCTTGGTGGAATTACTATCGCAAATATTATGCTGCAGATACTTTTGGTTGATAGATATAGTACGTTCTATCTTTTCAACAATAACAAGGTTAGTGAAAAATTTAAATGTAAAACAAAGTTAAAATTATTGAAACAAGAAAAGCATTCAAAGGCGTGTACCTTGGTCCAAGAATTTCAGTCTACCATGGACTGGTCCAAGTTTAAATGTTTTTCTTTTTAGTTTAACTTTGCCTCGCAGTAAGACAGGCGTTAAACGATCTCAGATCGATAAAGCATCGTTGGAATTCAAAGACAACATTGCTTCGCCATTTTAATCATCATAAAACCAATGATTGGCAATGGCGATAATTTGTTCAGTTTTCATTACAAAATTGCACACAAACAAATTTTCAGCAGCCAAGAGGAATTTGCTTCAGTGGAATATTTGTAAACAGCAGCCAAATTGCAGTTTGGCCTATCGAAAGCTGACACAATGAAACTGGCATATAGTTTTGCTAAAGCTAATGATAAAAGCATGCCACTTTCATGGAATAAAAACGAAACTGGTGGAGTCAACTGGATGAAAGGATTTCTAAAACACCATCCTGTAGATACTTGTTATCCTCGCGAAATTTCTATATCAAAAAAAAAAAAAAAACTATCGATTTGCAGTTTTAAGTTTCCTGAATTATTTCTACTTGGAAAAATATTTCTATGCCTTTGTCATGTTTTTTTTATTTGTTGCAAGATGATAAAACACTTCGCTTTCAGTGCAATTTTTTTCAATCCATACAAGTACGAACAAAAAAAAACATTTAGAAACATTTCTGAAACATTATTCAAATGTTTTTGAAAAGTTTTTTTTTTTAATAGAAATATGAAACATTTCTTTGGGGTAGACACACCTAAACATATGCATTTTTATTCTGTAAGTTCCTTTTTTCTGGAACTGAGGCAGAGACCTGCTCACGGCCCCACCTCACACAAGTGTCTGACAATTACTCCGATCGATGAGTACAAACTGTCAATAAACTGTAGGTCCCACGCCCGCCGTTTGCCAAAAAATATAAGACGCATACACAAACGGTGAAGCTAGGCTCTTCAATATCTGTGTCGCCATCAAATTATTTCTTTGCTTCTTAACTTGCAGTATTCGCTTATTAAACACATGAAACAAATAGTTCGGTATGACCATCCTCCTTCGACAAGGCATGAAATCTTCGAGTTTCTGACACTTAGTCGGAGGAATACCCTTCCAATGAAATTACATTGTATTTCACATCTGATTTCTGTTTTGAAATGTCTGTGAAGCTCAAAATTGGGATTAATATGAGGAGACTGAGGAGGTCATGGTTACACCTACCAAGTACTCACCAACTTCAATTAGTACTTGGACTCATTGTCCTGTTGGGAATGGCAAGAGCATGCTGTCCTTAGCTTCAGGTAATATAACATGCTTTAAGATATCACGATAAATCTCTTTATTCATGATGTCTTTTATTTGGAAAATAGGCACAACACCAAACCAAAGAAAAACACCTCCACACAATGATAATCCCGCCTCCATGTTTTACGCTTTTGTTTGTAAACCGGAAGTGGAACTCTTTTCGTTGAGACCACAGAACATTTCTGTCACTGTCAGAGAAACAAATTAATTTATTTTTACTTTATCGTTCCAGAGAATGTTTCGAAACACCTTTCTTGCTCATTATATTCCTTCTACTTGGCAGTTCATCTTTGTGAGCGATCCTTCTCGGCAGTTGATTTTGTAGCAACCTGCTTCGGGCATTTAGAGTAATGACAATGTTTTCAAGCTCAGCGGCACGATGGCAAAAATGTAGCATAAGATGGAAATCATCAGTGGAAGTCGTTTTCCTTAGTCTAACTCACGCATTTAAAACAAAACTGATTGACCTTTTCAACGCGTCTGCAAAAAAATTAAATTTAAGAGTATTTCGTACTGGAACAAAATCTATTAACTTTTCATGAGGAGGTTTACATTCTCAAACTTGTTTGACAAGCATTGTATGATCAAAGGATGGATTCCGCATTTATCATACATGCTGTCAAACATCAGTTTTCATTAAAATTTCAAACATGATGGACGTTCTGATTGCCACTCAGGTAATTGATAAAATTTTTTAAGACGAAGAAAAGGAAGGGTAACAGAGGCATAATAATCGAAGGAAGGAAGCGAATTTGGACTAAAGAATGGTTTGAAAAACTTCCAATTTTTTTCCTTATTTTAAAATTGTTTTCGCACGACAAGCACGGGTTCATATTTTCAAATTTGATTGTCAAGCCAGAAAAATATGACAATATTTTGAAAACCATCCAGGATGTTTGACCAGCTGCTGGATGAAGCGTTAATATTATCAAAATCAAGGCAATCATATCGTGCTTGTCAAAGAATGCAAATTGTTTTGTTTTTAAGGTATAGGATCATTTTTTTGTCCAACTGTCTGTCACCATCCTTATTGTCAGGAACGCCTCCAAATTGTTATTGATACAAAAACTTATGACATGCAGCCATCAAGCTTCTTAATTGACGTAGTCATATTAAACGCATATTTATTAAAATTTAATTATTATATTATTTTAACAATAATTATTATAATCTTTATCGCAACTCAATTTTACGCCAAGACGAGGGCTTTGTATTTGAAATTTAATATTGAAAAAAAAGCATACTAAATATTTTAACGCGCAAGAGAATCAAAACTCTATGAGGCTCGATTTCCGTGATGGACGAACTATTTACATACCTTCAAGTTTGTTAAGGGGGGAAATCACAGTAAAATTTTCACTTTTTCGAAAAAAAAATTTAAAAATAATATACCAAATGATGCAATACGGCAAAAGTGTCTGAGTGATCAAATTTTTCACTCTGCGGTAACGCCTCTCCGGTATGCTCATATATTTTCATATGGTTTCTCAGTACTTAAAACTTCAAACACGTTTTTCTCGAAACCCATTTTTTGAGCTCGCCGAAGACATAACTCGAGCAAATCTTTACCGATCGACTTGAAATTTTGACAGTAGCTTCGAAATATCTTTCTCCAAGGAGGATTTTTTATTTTATATGACTTAAATTTTTTTTTATCGACAATTTTATGGCGTTTTTTTTGTTGAAAATTTAACTTTATTTTCAAACATGCACCATTTTGTAAAAAATTAATTTATCGAAAAAATCCTACGAAGCTCGCTAGCTGTTGTTATATGAAAACTAAAAAAAAATTTGGTGTTTTCTTCCAGGTAAAAAATTAAAGAGTCTACGTCTTCGGCCATCGACACGCTTTCAAAAATAGGCGTCTTGGGGCATATGCTGCGCAGCCGCCATTTTTAAATATTTTTTATTGAAAAAATTATATTTTGTACTTTTTTAGTATTGCTTTAAAACCTATTTTAAAGATTTTCGATTAATACTTTTATTCAGCCAAAATTAATTCCCGAAAATATACCTATTTTTTTGTGTGCTACTGTGATTTCCCCCCTTAATTGTCCGACTCGCACTCGCTCCTTTTTTTTTTGTTTTATTTTTTAAGATTGTTTGACTATATATTATTTCAAAGGCATTTAATAGAATTTGGTAACAATAATTTTTGCCGAGAAAACTTGCATCGAGAATTGGACATTTTTTAAATAGATTTGAAACTGCCTTTCGAACAGTTGAATCCAATGTTCGGTTTCAGGTCTGCAATTCACATAATTTTCAATTTATTGCTATTTTAATTATAATATGAGTTTTATGAACAATCCAATTCACAACAGCATGTTTTAAGCTCTTTTAGTTTAAGGCATCTTGAAACAGATTGGATGCCTTCAAAATTCAGCAATGTCTACCGTCAGCCATTATCCTCGAATGGCACTTTCAACGCTAAAGCCGAAAGTCTCTTTTGTCCGAATAAAGATCAATAACAACCTTAATTGGAATGGACACATAACACCCACGCAACGACTTTACTTTTCCATCCTAAGATTTGACTCGGCAGGAGTGCTAACTGGTGCCCATTAAATACATACAGTCAAGTATAGGGACTCCTGTTTTCTGTACTCGAGAGCAATGTGGCATCCTGTCCTTGACCTCATACTTACGAGATTTGGCTGTCAACTTAGGCTTTCTTTCGAACTACTTATTCGACACATAAATTGAAAATAGAAATTTGGAATTTTTAACGGGGGCCCATTATCTAAAAGAGAAATTGGGGACATTAAGGGATATAAAAATTTGCATAACAGTGTGGCGTTTTAATGGTGACAATCATTAACGTGCCACCACTTTTAGTAAATCAATTTAAATACCGAAATGCTAAGTCACAGAATCGTAACCTCTTTGATCTGATAAAGGCTCGGCAAAAAAAGACAACAAACCCCGAATAATTTAAACACTTTTGTGGATTCTGACCATGCATGAAATCCGCACGATTATTCTTTTCGCAGGATAATTTTTCTAGCGATAAACTATCCCTCGGAATCTGCTCAAGGGACTGTGGAGTACACTCTTCGAAGACTTAATTGGACCTATCCAAAGAGAGAAAACAAGACGTGTTGCACCGTAGCTAACCTTGGAAGCTACGTACCTTTGAAGCATCTTGACTCTTGACTTTCTTGGAAAAAGGATGTTTTAAATTAAAAATTCTCTAAGCAAAACAAGACATTGAAAGAATGACGGAGTTTTAGCGAAAGCGCCGAAGCGTCGAAAATTGTCAATCTGGTTCGCAATCAAGTCAAACCAAAATTAAACGCTGTCGCGAAATGTCGAGATACCTTAACAATATGGCAGATTTTGAAGTTAATTTACTATTTTGGGTCTCTGGACAAAGAAAGAACCAAAGGAATGAAGAAACGGCTTAAAAAACAAGACAAGAGTTGGAGTAACTTTTAGATTCGATTTAAAATCGTGCATCACGTACACCATAGCCAGTACTCACTCTGGATAAATTAGCCATACGCATGTTCGATAAATTAATCACACTGTACTATGCTCCACAAGTTGGAACTATGCACAACGGTATCTAATCACTCATTAGCCGCCCTTATTTAACCCTAATGACCGAACGCAACTCAATATTAATTTTTGGGAATATGAAATGGGAAATTGATGGTGTGGGCAGGCCCAATCCGAATCAATTCAAATTTTGACTTATTTAACTCAATAAGTTGCGTATAAATTTATGTAAAACATTTCCTTTTAAAAATTGTATCACAATTTAAACCTAAGAATTGTCGTGGCGTAATTCGTCAAACGGAAATTAGTCACAAGTTATTTCAAACTGTTGGCACATATTGAAAATGAACTCCATTTGCGATTAAGGTTTTTCCACGTTCAACGTTGATTATCTAAATTATGCGTTTGATTTAACAAAGGAAAAATAAGCCTTCAAAGGCCGTCAATAGCCTTCAAATCTATAAAGATTATTATGAGTATTTAATCATAATAATTATCGACAACCAATCTGTTCATTATGGTCAGTAAAAATGGATAGAACACTTGAAAAACATAAATAACACGCAGGTATGACAAGCTCCAGCTACAAAGTTCGAAAATATAAAGATTGAAAGGGAAGTTTCATAACCTGAAATGAAGTCATCATGGTAATTAAAGGCCCTTCGTTTATTTATAAATCTGAAACAATTCAAGCAAGAGAGCAACCTTTAATTGAGACTTGTTTGAGGTTGTGCAAATGATCCCATCAACCTGATACGCTTACCCTTGTTAACTGGGCGACATTGACATTGCACATTGCAGCACCTCGTCATACTCCATCGATCTCTGTCCATTGATAAATGCTTGTTTACGAGTAATCCCATTTGAAAAACAGTCTAATGTAGATACATACATACATTCTTAGCAAATCGAGCCACTGACAGAAAACGACAAAAAATGTGTCAATATGTCACTGGCATCGTTTATCGTATTCCTATGTTTCATTCTAGATCTTTTTCCACTCGAATACTTCCCATGTGCGTGCGGCGCGCACAGAACAAACCTAAGAATATATGTCATAAACATTGGAAGGCTAAAATAAAGCATTTCGAAATATGTGTGAATCAGATTCAGAAATTAGTAAACGTTTGTTTTTTGTTTGAACTGAAGGAACTTCTTATTGCTTCCGTCAACATCAGAATTCGAACGAATTCCAAAAATAAAAATTCTCTTTCCTCATATTGTAACACTGTGACGCGATCATTTGGAAATGGATGAAATTCCATTCCATGATCAATTTTCAATTAATCACTCTCTACTCAAAAGAAGATAAACCGTATGTAAAAAAAGCCATCTTGAATGGACAGCAATTGAGGTCTGAAAGTGATTCATAAATCGCTTGAGTGCAATCGATTATTGGCGTTTCGAACACGAGTGATTTATAATCTGCCAAGTGAGGTAAATGACCTGCTCTGTGCTGTTTTACATCGCTTGTCTCCTCCTCAGCACTCCCATACAGAGTTATACACTTGTTTTTTTTTTCAACAAGAAATTACAAAAAAACTTCCAAACACTGCGATATGAATTTGAATGAATTTATGAAAACAAGGTATCTTTAATTAGTGTAAAAGGACCATGACAGTCTGTCATAAATTTCATACAAAACCCACCTACACACATGGCCGACAACAGAGGTGATCCATTACCACCGGTATGAAGTTGCTAATTGCACGCAAGTCGGATGCTAAATAAGCTTACATTTAAACAGTGACACTTTGATTCGTGACTGGAATTCTGTTTAAAGTTTGCGTCATTCCAAAAAGCAAAAAAAAAAAACTGACTCATCCAATTACTAGTAAGGCATGAACGAATAAGTGGCTATTTACAAGACAGTCAATAGGAACTGAGGATCGGTATAAAATTATCGATTAGAGGAAGTTTTTTTTTTAAAAGATTTTTTTTTTGAAACCCTTAAGTAAAATGTGTTTTCTTTTATCATCAAGAATTCGCGGATAATTTTGTGTTTTGTTGTTAAATGCTGCTCAACTTCTGTGATTATTTTATGTAGTAATCATCAATTGCTTGTCAACTTTGGTGATAACTATTTTTTATCAATACGTTATTTCCAGGGAAAACATCGTTTTCGCGATTTTTCTGTTGATTGTTTGCTTGTAAAAAGTTGACGTGCGTAATTGATGTTGACTTTGAAGGTAAAAAAACAAAAAAAAAACTTTAACAAGCCTACGTCTTTTTGCTTAGGGGCCATCCACTTGGTGTGTTCGGATTTGACATCCCCGATTTTATCACATACGTCAAACCGAACTGTATTCCGAGACTGTAAACAGTAGCGAGCACAGAAAGTGCAACACTCACTTTTCGTAGAAAAATCCTTAAACATTTTTAGGCAACGTCTTTTTGACAACGATTTTTGTTCTCTTTATTTTACTTATAAGACCAGTAATTACGTACACCTGCCCAATATGGTTTACGGTGCCGCCATCAACAATGAAGAAAATTCATATACTGGAAAGGAAAATCCTCAGATCATGTACTGGACTCTGGAGGAATCTCAGCACGCGGAAATATACCAGGAACACAACGCAATTGACGCCAATTGACAACTACATACTGCAGCTGTCAAGGAAAATCATTGAAGGATTAGCAAGCCACCCTAACGAAGACATCACGATCATCAACAGACAGGAAATAGAACCAGCCCACAGGTACCTCAGCATCAATAAACACTTTCAAGAGATCATTGATTGAATCTCGTTCTACACTTAAGCCATCAGGAATTACCACAGAAGTTGATACCCTGTAACATTTTTTAATTATTTTAATAATAGTCCTTCGGAGTCAGTTTTTCAAAATTTTTGGAAAATTGAATATAAATTCAGTTATAGATTAAGTTAGTCATGTCAATAATTTTTGTAAAATAAAAAATAATATTATATAGAATCACAACTGAAATACGTTGGGTCCCTGTTGTTGGGCCAAAAATTTTTAAATTGTAGTTGTAAGTCAAAATTGTAAATATTAGACAAAATCAAAGAGTGGGTTTAGTGTTTGAAATATGCGCGGTGGGTAAATAATTGATATTCAACAATTGTCTAAAGACCAAAAAAGTCTTATAAATTGCACTATTTGAAGTTTGAAATTTGACTGTTACTGAAATTTGACAAACAGGTTGGATGCAACAAGTCGACTGTGAGCAGGTGACTTAAAAAAAAAACAAAAAAAGGGAACATTTGAACGGAAAAAAGGGACAAAAAGGATTCGCAAGATTTCTGAGATGGTTGATTGAGTTTTACGCATACTCTCAATTAGGAGCCGATTTGCAACAGAGGTACAAGTTAGAGCAGAGTTTGCGTGAGAAATTAGGTGCAAATAAGTATGCATACAGTGCGTCGAAGGCAAAAAAAAAAACATGTTTACATCGAACATGATGACATCTCGGCAGCTTGGGCAAAAAAAGTACCAAAATTGGACATAAAACGGATTGGAGAAAGGTCTTTTACTCCGATGAGAGCAAATTCAGCATATACGGATTAGATGGAATCCAGTACGTGAGGCGAAGAACTAGAGAGCGCTTCACTAAAAATTGCGTTTAACGAACTGTGAGGCATCTTACTGCGGACTCTTAACTTTGAAGTATACAAAAATATTTTGAACAGTCAGTTGATACCATAAAAGCAAATGCATTTCTCAGAGACCGGCGATATGATTTTTTAAGACGACTCTGCCCCGTGTTATCGTTATATAATGGTAAGCCACTTTGTTTGTGCACTTCTACTTTTATCCATAATTAAATTCAATTCAATATTTTCGCAGATTAAAGCCAGGTAATTCGCCAGGTAAAACGCCTACCTCTGTCAAAATGCTCAATGACGCGCTTGAAGAAATTCGGTACTGTTTAGTGAATGCAATGCTATAGAGAGTTCATGACGTCATAAAAAATAGAAGTGGCCCTACACAGAATTAACTGTATGAAAACAGATGTTCTAGCATATGAAATCCAAAATTTTAATGTTTTCTGGTCTTCAAAACTGAATAAATTCTGAAAAAGGTTGGTTCCTATTGGAAAGGAAATGTTGATAATTTTTCCCCAATTTACTGGAAATCCCAATTTGCAGGGTTTCAGTACCTTCAGCAAATAATTCTATGTGCAGTTATATTGGATAAAAGTCGTTTAACAATTTTTGCAAAAGACTAATTGGCTCCCTGTTTTTTTTTTGACAAAATAAGAAGAACTGAAAAGAGATGTGGGTTTCTTTCGTGTTCGTGCAATTTCTGTGGTTCAAAAGCCGTTTGGCGCGTTTAAATTGTACGAAACTTATCACAAAAAATTGAGATTCTTAATATGATACACTCCACCCTATCGTCTAACTGATCCAACGATGAACAACACTCAAATAATTCGAAGAGACTGACTCTGTTTCAGGTCAAACCTCTCCAAAAAAATAAGACTGCCTTGAGTGAAAATTTTGTTGAAGATTCAAATCTATTAATTGCATGTGGATTTGCATCTAAACCCTAATAGAGCTCATGGCACTCAAGAATTTAAGGCAGCCGAACGACGCAACGGGTTGCATATGGGGAAGTGAAATTCACATGTAAGTGTGAAAAGATCATTGCATCCGCAAAAAGTCATTTGTAGTGTCATTGGTTCATACATCTTCGAATATGAGGAAGGTATAACCGCTACCGTTAATTCTCATCGCTATAGCCATAACCTTTTATTTACCGATCTTTCTGTTTGTATCTTTTTTTCTGCTTTCGATACGCCGGTCATCCCACACAACACGATTCGTGTTGGTTTAATTGCAAGAAAAAATTGAGGCTTTGCTTAAAATTGTCTCTTTTCACATAATCCGCCACCTTGAAAGCGAATATTCTTCAAATTTTGCCCGAGTAATTGTCATCGGAGCCTACTTTGTCGGAGTTGAGTCCTACAAGAAGTAAATGATATGCTTTTCTATTCATAATGGGAATATCCGAGTTTTATTTAAATTTATTTTCGGAACTAAAAAAGGATGTACTAATGCATTAAATTCCACACTGTGCTGTTAATATCGGAATTAAATGACCTTAACGTATGCTGCCGTTCCATTTCAACGGTAGAAGATGAGAGGCATGAATTTATGAACGAATATGAAAAACTGAGGGCACTGTCAACAACGAATTAGTGAATTGGATTAAATGTAGCAGACAGAGGATCATTTATGACGACAAAAATGAGAGTCGGGGACAAAATTCCGGGCACTAAGAAGTTCTCGACATCCAAGCTAATTCACAAACTTACAATTCCATTACCTTTGAGAAAAAAAGACCTAAGTTTGATTGGTCGAAGATTCAACTTTTCTATACTCACCGGCTGGACAAAGGATATTTTCCGTCTACTACTCTTCAAGAGAACAGAAGAATAGGACAGATAAAAAGCAATGGTTGGAATGAGGGATTACCATCTGTACTAAAAGATTTGTGAATCACAATTGCGAAAATAGATCCGTTGGCACGGAACATGTGAGTGATGAGCTGTCGTCAAAAAGGCCAGATTAACTTTATCAAGAACACTGACAGATCTGTGGTGCACAACTATGAGTATATTCAGTTACAGGGTCCGTAAAGCTCAAGAAATAATCATGCATATGATATTTTATAAAGTAAATACAATATTTTCATGCATCAGAGATGAACACTCTTTCATGTTAGTTCAAATTTCATGCGTAATCAACAATTCATTCCTTTGTCTAAACACTTAATTCAAGGCTTTTCTTAGTACCTAGGTATTTTCTAAAGAAACTAAAGGGTCCACCATCTAACTTTCTTTTTCAACTAGTGCTTATTTTGTGAATGGTAACATCCGCTGAACGAATATGGTTGTGTATACGCTTGAACAACGCTGGGAAATATTGCGACATTACTTTGAAAATCATGGTAATGTTGCAGAATTAGTGCGAAAATTGCGCACGGATTTTGGAAGTAGAGAAGCACCGTCAGCTCCGTATGTTCGTTATCTTGTGAAAAAAGTGAAAGAAACACAAAGCGTGAAAAGCCAAAAACAGTGCGTATACCCGAGAATATTGCTGCTGTGGCAGAAAGTGTGCGTGAAGCGCCATCAACATCAATTCACCGTCGTTCTCAACAATTGAACATTTCGGAGACATCATTGAGACAAATTTTGCATAAAGACCTTGGTATGACGCCATACAAAGTCCAATTGGTTCAGGAGTTGAAGCCCACTGACCATCCAATTCGTTTTCGCTTCGCTAAGTGGGCCTGCGATCGACTTATAGAAGATGCCGATTTTGCCAAAAAAACATCTTTTCAAATGAAGCTCATTTTGATCTTGGCGGGTATGTAAACAAGCAAAATTGTCGCATTTGGGGCACAGAAAAGCCGCACGCATACATTGAAAAGCCGATACACCCAAACGAGTCACTGTTTGGTGCGGATTTTGGTCCAGAAGCATAATTGGGCCATTTTTCTTCGAAAATGAGCAAGGAGTGGCCGTTACAGTCAATGGCGCTCGTTATCGGGCCATGTTGAACGAATTTTTGTTCACAATTGAAGAGTAGGATATTGGCAACATTTGGTTTCAACAGGACGGCGTTACGTGCCACACAACCGAAGCTACACTCGATTTTTTGCGCCCTGTTTTTGAAGATCGCATTATCTGCCGCAGAGCTGATGTCGTTTGGCCACCTCGGAGTTGCAATTTGACACCGTTGGACTATTATTTGTGGTGTGCTCTCAAAGATAAGTGTTACGCCGACAAGTCAGAGACAATTGACGCTTTAAAGGACAATATTCGTGAGGCCATTGGTGAAATACATCTAACCACAATCGATAATGTGCTTAAAAATTGGACCGATCGTGTAGGCTACTGCATGGCCAGCCGAGGCAGCCATTTGAATGGAATTATTTTCCATTATTAACCGGAAGGATTGTACTTTCAAATAAAAAAAAAAATTTGAGAAAATATTCAGCAGTTTTTTTATAGCATTTTCAAAAAAAAAGTTATTTGGCTTAAGGTTTTTTTTTTTCAACGACTCTCTCTCTCTATTATTTAAAGTTCCTTGCAAAGTGATTTTTGTAAAAAGTCGAATTCAAATCGGTTTAGCTCAAACTACCAAACTATTTTCATGCTAATTGCTAGTTTGATAGTGTACAGCTATACCCGTTTTTTGTTTCTTAAGAAAGCTTCTTTAAAAAAAAAACTTACCCGCTATTCTAAGAACTGCACGATCAGCCGGATCAAGCTGCAAAATACTCAAAGGTTTGTCCTTAGCCCACTCGCTAAGGCTTTCACGATCCATCATAATGTTTGATGTGCTGCCGGTTGATGCATATATTCTTCGTTTTCGTCGAAAATATTGCGATGTTGACGCCGTGGTTGTTCAATAAAAATCAACCAAACAACCCGTTTAACAATTTTTTTAGTACGTTTACGTAATATTTACGTTACGGTTGATTTTTTTTTAAACTTTATACATACATTTATATGTATTTAATCACTTTTCACTTTTCGCTCTGCAATTTAGCATAACTTATGCATAAGCATTTTTTCCAAACAAAACGGTGCCTTGTTTTTTTTTTGTTGGCATAGGTACATTTTAATTTATGTTGACAATTATTTTTTGTAAACAAAAATATTTATGTATGATTAGCACCACCAACTTACAATCACATTTTTTTTTTTTTATTTAGATAGGAATATTTTCATTTTTTTTTTTGTTTTCCACTGGCAAATTTCCGAATTGATTCGCGTCTGATGAGTGCAAAAAGATGATTTAAATTTAACTGAAAATTTGGATAAATTTTGCAATAAACAAAAAAAACAAAAAAACAACTGCACAAATAAAGAGTAGGTACTGAACGAAATAAACAATGTTAAATAAATTCTTATCAGAATTGAAAGAAAATTAAGTCATCTCTATTTATCTTGAATGTGTGCTCCTAAATACCTCAGAGATGAGCTAAACTAAAAAAAAACTAGGAGGGTTCCCCTTTTCCTTCCTCATTTATCTCTAGTTCTCTTCTTATTACTGCACTTTCAATTACTTTCACCCTGTTGTCACATTTCGCTGTTTTGTAAATTTACTATTACTAATAATTCGAAACACGTAATTTGTTTGTTTTTTTTTTATCAATTAACAGCAGGGTTGAAATTTATGGCAAATTTTTTGGGGGAAAAAATGATCTGCTCCGAAAATGCATGAATGGATGTGTATTTAAATAAATTTCCTCCCCTCATTCTATTGCTACATAGATACTATGTGTAGTTTTATGAAGTTTGGACGCCAACTTTAATAAGTACATGTCATCATTCTGCCGGTCGATAAGTACCTAGTGACATTTCACATTTCAAGAAAAATCAATAAACCAGACAACGGAACGGAATTATTTTACCGTCAAGCTGAATGAATATATCGAGAGAAGGTAGGTCCGCGGCTTTCTATCAATGAAAACAAGACAAGAAAAACTTCTTATCAGACCTACGCTAGAATATTTAAATTTTCTCATTGGATAGGTACTTTGTTTTTGTTGTTTTCTTGTTCTTTTTTTTATGTAACGAATGCGATGTGAATTTTTAACAAATGTCCTGAAACTGAGTGCAATGAGCTGTCAAGTGTAAAACAATTGAATGATCTAAATTTATTTTGCAGGTTGATATTGTGCAATCGTTGTTGTTTTTTTTGTACAAAATACGCACTTCACTGATAAACACCTTTATTAATGCAAATAGATTTATATATATATATATATATATAGAGAGAAACTTTTTTATTTTCTTTTTCAATTTTCGACCGAATAGAAAAAAACCAAACGAATGGAACGACTCAAGATGGATGACTGTCGTGTAGCACTGAACTGCACTCGTACTGTTATCTTTGGTGTGCTTTAGTTTTTCTTCCGAGCCCAATTGCCTCGAGATTTCCGTCCTCTGTTCCGTGGTATGGGTTAGATGCAGATGTATGCGATAAACTCATTCACACAGAATGTTCTCTTTTTTTTTAAGAGAATATTTTTTTGAAAGAGAAACGTAATATACTGTCGTTTTATGGAAATCCGTTTGTTTTATATGACAGTGTTTATACGCAAGGATGGGATTCGTACAGCTATGGTTTTAGTAAATCCTTTTTTTTTATTTATTTACAATTAAAAAAGTGTTTGACAGATTGCACTACAAACCAAGTGGGGATAGAACTCTGTTCATATTTTTTTGCAAAATCAGAGATCTTTTCAACATTTGTCGGACTACCGCTCAAGAGTTTAAGGCAGAATAGTTATCTAAAATTTGTGTTAAATCCAAAGTAGAGTAGGAAGCACAAGCACAAACTGTTTTTTGAAAAGTAGATGCTGATGAAAGCTGACGCATGTCCAAGTCATAGTCACACATTTGGAAATATTTTGTTAAGATGTGGTTCATGCGTAAACGGGGATTAGTCTCTCAGGATTAACTATTTTAAAGTGATGGTGATACAGACTCCAGTCGTTTTTCATATGAATCTTCTTCGCGTCTTCTTGAATGAGTTTTATCTAATCGCATTTGGTAAAAATTTTAAATATATATACACAGTAGCTTGTTTGGCGGAGCGAGCTGCACTGTCAATGTTGTGGTTTCTGTACTTTGCTGCGGGGTTATATTAACTATAGCAATTTTAAAATCCTTTTGTCAAAAAATGTTTCGTTTCCTATAATTTCCATGTTTGTATGCAGGGTTGAGCTAGAACGAGGTTTGTATGACTAAATGTATCGCACAGAAGTCAAAATATTTTTTATTCCCGAAGAAGAATTGAAGAAACTGCCCTGAATTGAAGAGACTGCCCGCCAGAGCGCACTTATATCACTTTCCCCATTAATCAGGCAAGAGTGACATATTGTTTTGGGGAAAATAAAAAAATAAGGTATTTGACTTGTGACGTTGTGGAAATACGCGTGAGTTACAATATCATTAGATCACCTTACTCTAAGTAATGCAACTTTGCCAGACAGCGTCGTCAGCAACACCAATGACAACAGCATTCCGGAATATGATTCGCTTAAGCAGAAATATGATGCCGGTGCATATCTGTCTGCCGAACGTTGAGACTAGAGAGGGTGTCTGGTATGTTGAACTCCATCCGTCATTTAGTTTTAGATAATTTTCTTTAAATAAAAAAGGGAGTCTAAAGACATACTCTAAAGAGGAAAGAAGTGTTTTTTTTTTCGTTGTCAAAAGCTTAACCTTCCAGTCGAGCTGGCATGAAACCGGCTTCAGGGGTTTAAAAAACAAAAAGTTTTTAACATTTTGTTAAAAATGGTTCATACCTGTCAACGTTTTGAGTATGGTTTGAATTATTGACACTTTACTACGGTAGCTTACAATTACAACGCTTTCATATGCACTCATCCAGCAGACCATAACATCTATATGAAATATTGAGCAGAGCAGATGAGTTGCCATACAAGTGCAAACATAATTAAAAAAAAAATTATAAAATAAAAAAGTTTTAACAATTTTACTAGGTATGATAAGGGTTTGGTGAAACTTATTCAACACATCGAACAGAACCAATTGTACTGTCAAATTGAACCTATCGCTTCCATCCAATGGTGAATCAATTACCATAAAGTATCTTTCTACTTTATTTTGTTCTCAAAATGTGTATTCAAATTAAATAATTCATAATTCACGACGGAGGCAACTGATAAGACAATTAACTTGTTATTAAATAAAGTGTCTGTCTGTATCTTTAGAAATTGACAAGTCTCAGTACCTCCTACTCAATGGCTTCCACAAAGATGAAATAAAAACACTTGTATGTATTAAGTTTAATTAAAACGATGAGTTATGATTGATAAGTTGTTCTCAATTTAACATTATGCGGCATTATCAGTACATTTTTTTGCCTTCTATTAAATGACTCTAGTGCGTTTGATTTTATGTTATTTTCGTCCTCTAATATAATATATTCTTAGCTGGAAAATTGTGTTAATTGGATTGTTATTTAATATTACGTTTAACTTTGAACTGTGTTGAGAGCACAACACTCAGCATACACAACCAAATATGCATTTTTCAATTCCGGACACACAACAGTTTTACAACGAAACTACTGGTTCAACCTACACGGTAAGTTTAATAATTAGCACATGAAACTCGCAAGGAATTTATTATTTTTGTACATGTTTTAGGGTTTTAACATTCATATAAATGGTAGTTTCCATTGTTGCCTGCGCTTTAAACAGCTGCACAGCCTTCATGAGCAACTAAAAAGATCACTCGCTTCAACATCAGGTGCTACGCTTCCAACATTCCCCCCAAAAAAGCTACTGCCTCTGACAAATAATCAGGTTGAACAAAGGAGAATGGCACTTGAACACTATGTTCAGGTTGTCGGCCAAGATCCTATTATCTCCAAATCCGAACTGTTACGGACGTTCCTCTTAAGCGCACAACAAGAATCTTCAGCAATTGATACACGAGAGACTGTCATTGATGTACATTTGATGAATGGATATCGAATATCAGTGAATTGTTATACGAATGATTATTCTCTAAAAGTGCTATCGAAGGCCTGCCAAAATATAGAGTTGTCTTGCAGCTACATAAACTATTTTTCACTTTTTCTAATGAGAAAGGACAATGATGGTGGCATTATTTTGATCAGGAAGTTAATGGACTTTGAGTCTCCTTACATATCACAGAGAGTAGCTGTGGATAGCCAAATAGTCATACGGAAAAGGTAAGCAGGCAGTTTGTTTGTTATTTATAAGTTTAGTAGTTCAGTTATTTTTTTTTTTTTGTTAAACTAGTTATTGGGATCCCTTCCATGATATTCAACTGATGCAGGACAAAATAGCGTTGAATTTACTTTTTATACAAACCATAAGTGATATCGAGCGAGACTGGATAATAGTAAGTGCCGAAGTGAAAAAGGAACTCCGAAATCTTCAAGACCGAGGAAACAAAAAAGAAGTAAGCATATGCAAATATATATTGTTTACATTTTTTTGTTAATGATTTGTTTAGTATATTGAGATTGCCAGAAATCTACCTTCATACGGATGTGTGCAGTTTTCAAATGCAGTTGTTGATTTTCCTGTTGAAAATAACGTGGCCATAATTACAATTGGAAACAAAGAGCTGAGTATACGATCTTATTTAGGTCAGAAAATACAAGAAACCAAATTTCGTGTGACGCGTATGCGATGCTGGCGAGTAACCACCATTCATAACGTATGTGCCATTTTTAATATACATATTTATGAAAGTCAGAAAGATTTAATGTTGTTTGTAGAACGAAGAAGATTCATCAGCCTTAGATAATCAAGCGCAAAGCCTGGAGCTTTCTTTTGAATATCTCATGTCCAAAAATTGCTTGAAATGGATAACAATATCTAGTGATCAGGCAATGCTCATGTCTGTTTGTCTGCAGGGTATGGTCGATGAACTTGTTCACCAAAAAGATGCAAATCAATATGCATATAAGGTAGGCCGCAAGTTAAACATGTTCAATTAATTGTTTTTGTATGTTTTTCATTTTTATTTAAGTGCGAGGGTGCACCCTACCAGCCAATGTGCTATATACGACGAGATGGCAGCTCAGCAAATCAAATTTGCGACTCAAGTTCATCGGACACAATCTCAAGTTTGGTAAGAGAATTATAGCAAAACCTTTTATAATGAATCGAATTGAATTAAATGTTATTTGTAGAATAATGACATCGATATGCCGATACAACCGCAGTCGAACTTTTTGTCCATGCGAAGAAAGATCAAAAATAAAATGTCCACGACGGTATTGTTTCGTAATGGTCGCGAATCAGTGCACAATGAAGCATTTGAGGGTATCGGTGATGATGATCTTTAAGCCTTTGATAGAGCGAATAATTTGCCATTTATTTCTTGCTTAAATTAATTTTTATGTCTTTTTAGTAATTTCTTTTTTAAACAATTAATTCAAGCTTTATATAAGTAATTTGTATATGTATGTACACGTAATATTCGAAGCTAGTTTGTTATACTTTTGTCATTGAATGTATAATGTATACATTTTTTTTCTAATCTGTATGTTTTTTGCAAAAATAAATGCCTGTCTATTATAACAAACAGCAAGTGTTTTTTTTTCATCTTGAATTAAAAAGTGAAAGTTAATAAACAAAGACCATTTTTTGTCATATAGTTCGGCGGAATTTAGATTACAATGTTTTTGGAAATTGTGAGTAGAAGGATGGGGAAAGAAAGTAAAGATCAAATAGTTGTTTTAAATAAAAGACGTATGATCTTTTCTGACACCCACTGACTGCCCACTGAAATTCTTTTATAAAAACCACTCTTGGCATTGTTTTTTCGTCAACGTTGAGCAAATAGCCATTTTCATAAGAAGGCAATCTACAGCGGACGTAGTAATAAGATTAACTATACACCGCGAAATGTCGCTTAGTCACTTTTGCATTACTTATTTTATTCATTTCATTTTTGAAAAAGTTTATGTACAGAAAATGTTCAAAGTTTAAATAAATACATTTATATATATTTATAAATACTTTCCTAGTCTAAAAAAAAAGTTTAACAAGCTTTTTATAAATAACAGAATTGCAATAATTGTGTAGTTAAAGTGGTTGTGATAATGTAAATCGAATATTAATATTTCAGAGCTTTGTTTCATGCCTACAATAAGGTGCAGCAGTGCTCTTCGACAGAGCATAGGTTCGCACTCGTGGCCTATTCGAAAACTGACTAAAATGCCCACCATCGTTTACTCCACTTATTAAATCCAAGCTATTTACAGCCATAGGCGGTCCTTCGTTCATTGGAGATGTTGTCTTGCTATTGATGCTTCCTATTTGAAGTGAACTTGCCGGTTGGGCTGGTAATTGTATTGGAGTTGAATTTGTTGCCAATGTCCTGTTTGAATTGCAATTACTGGCAGTGGGATGAATGTGGAAATTATTGGGAGTTATTCTTAAATTCGGGGCGGGAACCGTTTTGCATTGCGAATCATCTGAATGAGAGCTATGTTCCGATTCATTTTCATCGCCACTATCAACGTCGCCTTCAAAGAAAATAAGCAAAAAAAATAAAATTGTTAAAAATCCAATTTTCTTGTACATAGATTCATTTTACCGTCGCTGCTATTTGTACTTGTTATAAAATTGTCAGTTGCCTTGATTATTTTCCTTGGTTTATTGCGTCGGTAGTACTTGAATTTTTTGGGAAGAGTATAAGACCTCGGGAATGATGCCTGCATTTATAAATTTATCATTGTTGTCCATTAAACAACGTGATTTAGAAAAAAAATCATACCTGGCTATCTATATCGGATGGAATTCGATGTCCAACAGGCTCATTGAGGCCGAGAACACTATCATCTGCCGCTGACACGTCTAGATTTTCGTCGCCACTGCTTAAAAGATCCGCATTATGGTGAGATCTGGAAGCATTTTATTCGTAAACTAGCATAGCAAAGCATTCATTTTACTGGTTTACCTATAAGGATGTTCCCTTCCTACCCAGTCGTAATATACTCGAGAATTGTCAAGATAATGCGGTGCTAAAAGCACTTCAGGCGTCTTTGACCGTTGATATTGACGCGAAAACTTTGGCAAAAATTCGGAAGTGATCACTTTTTGTGGTGATTGTTGCTGCTGCTGTTGTTGAGTAATTGTAATTGAGGGCGTAGGCGGCGTTGATCGACTGTCTAGCTTCGATCTCGGTGGTGGCAATACATTGTATGGAAATGGTAGTCCCCCTTCTATTCCGCCTTTGGGATTTTCAGCTGTGTTACTACTGTACGTACCGGATATTTGTCTGGGATGATTGACTTCAAGGAAAATATTTTGACGACTCAAATGTTCAAAATGCCCCGCTGTATTGCCATGCCTTGCTTGATTCGCTCGATAGTTCTCAAATAGATGTGGCACGTTGTGTGGAATCTTAGTTCGTGCGTGAACTGCATGACGAGTAAGAGAATTGCTTTCGGTAGCCGAGAGCTGTGATGCTGATGGCATGGATGCAGCAACTGGTTTCGAAAGCGAATTTTGTTGTTCCAGAGCCGGAATATTTATTCCGCTCAATCCAAACGATGAGTACAATTCGTCAGCACAGTACTTGTTTAGATTATTCAACTCATCGAAATCACTAAAGCTTTTTTCCAATGTACCCGGATTTACTGCACACCATTCCATTGAATCGAGAAGGTTAGTGTGCTTCTTTGTCCTGGGAATTGGTTGTCTTGGAAGCGAAGTCTTTCCATCCTCACCGGAGCTCATTGTGTTTGTTGTTGGCCCTCCTAATTTCCCCTGTTTGATTTCTTCTTCGATAATTTTAAGTTCGGCCAGCTGCTTTTGCTTTTTTTCCTGCAATTTCTGATGGATATTCACTCGTGAGCCAGCACTGCTTCCCTCATTTTCACTTGAACCAGCTTGCGAACGGGATAAGGGCCTACGCCAAAAAGGAATCAGCATAGACCCATTACTCGTTGTAACCGAGTTAACTGAATCTATTTGGGTAGTATACCTCAGGTTTGGTGGAGGAATAAATGTTGTTGGCTTTTTTTTCTTTCGTTTTGTCGCGGCACTTAAGAAAAAGTAAACATAATCAATGTCCTTAAAACGTATATTATTAAAATACAAAACACTCACTTGCCGACTGGATTTGTGAATCTACAATTGAAAACTCCAGCGATGGTTGGCTGATTGTTTACAACATTAACCCTGCCGCTCCTTGTATTACCATTGCTTTTAGAATCATGTTCATTACAGGGATACCGACCACCCGATTCCCAGTTTAAACGGCGAACATGAAAGAATCTACAGATGGTATACCTTTATTTAATATATACTAGTTCAAAAGAACAAAGATTAAGTACCTGTAATACAGTAGCATAAAGAAAATTCCTGCGATGAATGTCCCCAAAATCAGCAACGGTGTTACATGCCAGGTTTCAATTCTACGATCCCATATGCCCACCAACCATAGGCTTACCAATAGAACGTTCTCCAAGAACATAACGATATAGAAAGTGAGCATCTTTTGCCTGTGTTTGACTTCTTGTAAATTGATGTAGGCAAATATGTAGACAAAGGCAATCATTCCAGATAGCATGGTTTTTCGTAGTTTCGATATTTTTTCACCATGAAATACATTCTTTGGTGATATCAGCCACAGCAGCATCGAAAACCAATGCAAAATAATTACCAAGAACACCCAGTATTTGTAAACGGAGGCGTAGACTGTAAGTGATGCAATTCGTGATGTCACTGTTCCCAAACGCCATAGGAATTGGAAGATAACTCCCAACCATGTTAAAACTAGGCGATGTACTTTTTGCAAGCGTACATTCTTGCTAAAGCTTGCAAGAGCCCAGCAGACGTTAAATAAAGACAAAGATGCGGAAACCACGTTCAAGTCTTTAAAAGTTTTCTCTGTCTGTTGTTGAACAAAATTTGGCTGTTGGGTGACAGACATTCCGTGTGAATATGCTTTTCCATTTAATGTCTTCAGTTTCAGTTCGGAGCCCTCCGAAAGGAACTTACTATCACTTTGGATAGTAATGAGTAAATATAGTTGAAGCAGCAGCATAGGAGCAGCTTCACAGAAACCGTGAACCAAACGCAGCATACAAAGATCACGAACTTCATGTTTGACTCGCCTCAAGTTAACTGGAACAAATAGTTTGGCATAGCGCCACAATACACCACACTGCATTATATGCACTACAATAATAGCATAAGTTTTCATTCGTATAGCCTTCGTGTATTCACATTTATTGGCAACATCCTTTTCCGCAACAGCGTGCTCAGTATTGGCATTGGTGTCGGTTGCACTCGAAATTGAGTTCGTTTTCTTGCGCTTCATATTGTTCCAATACCACCGAAAGGAGACGATTTGTGACACAATCAGTGATAACAAAACGAGGCAAATAACTATTGTAAAGTAACCAAATCGGCCGCGTCCCAATAGTGCATATCCCAGCACAACATCGAAAACGACATCACAAAAGTATCCAGCCAACGATATCACATTAAAAAGGACATCACATAACGGCAGGAATTCAGTCATTATGTGTAAAAGAAGCGCGCGCCAACAGCAATTTATGTTGAACGAGCGCCGTATTATTGGTAATGGAATTTAATTCAGTCTCATATTTCTGTATCCAAAGTCGATATTATAAGTCGGAGGACAAGAGGACAAAATATTTGATCACCGCATAGTTGTGCATTGCACAGGTTCCAAAACCTGAAAAGTTCGTCGCCTATTCAAGTCTTTTGTTTTACTTTTACTGTATCGCCTTCCCTTAGCGCGATCAAATTGGTATTTATATTACAGCAATAAATAAATCATCGATCCTTGGAATGCAGTGGAGTAGAAAATAGTTGTTTTTTTTTCTTTTTCTTTTCTTATTAAAAATCCGTGATGATGTGTGGGTTTTATATTAACAAGGATCCCAATGGAATTTCACATTTTTCTACCAAACGATGCGATTAACTTATCGAAAAACACTATGCATCGATTCAACACAAGTTGGAGTGCTCGAATAGAGTGAATTAATTTAATTTATCAATAATTTAACCAGGAAATAATACATTTGAATGTAAATTGACACTTTTTGAAGCACTTTGCTGAAGAATGGTAAACTACTGCTGCCTCTGCAGAGTATATATGTGTATGCATGTGCGGGTATGTATCGATGAAGATATACTATTGTGTAAATGTTTGTGGACAGCGATTTCACATTCCTTAGGAGCGCTTCACATCGTTTGACATTGGAACCATTCAACCTGGTAAACTATATTTTTAGGTGTAAATCCAAAGGGAATACTTTGTGTTGTAAGTGTTTTGGACTGTGTAGAGTGAGGTACTTGCCACTTTTATTGCATTTCGGATTTTTTGGTCGGATTTTATGCAATATCGGCTCGTTTTCTTTAACTTTTCTGATCTGGTTTTAACCCAGATTTCTGCCTGTGTGATATTTAAGCGTGGTTGATACACTTGCCACTTTTCTTGCATTTTTGGGCGCCTGGTGTTTTGGTCGGATTTTATGCAATATCGGCTAATTTTCTTTAACTTTTCTGATCTGGTTTTGACCCAGATTTCTGCCTGTTAATTATCGTGGGCGTGTGATATTTAAGCGTGGTTGATATACTTGCCACTTTTCTTGCAGTTCTGGGTGCCTGGTGTTTTGGCCGGATTTTATGCAATATCGGCTCGTTTTCTTTGACTTTTCTGATCTGGTTTTGACCCAAATTTCTGCCTGTGTGATATTTAAGCGTGGTTGATATACTTGCCACATTTCTTGCATTTCTGGGCGCCTGGTCTTTTGGTCGGATTTTATGCAATATCGGCTCGTTTTCTTTAACTTTTCTGATCTGGTTTTGACCCAGATTTCTGCCTGTTAATTATCGTGGGCGTGTGATATTTAAGCGTGGTTGAAATACTTGCCCATTTTCTTGCAGTTCTGGGCGCCTGGTGTTTTGGTCGGATTTTATGCAATATCGGCTCGTTTTCTTTAACTTTTCTGATCTGGTTTTGACCCAGATTTCTGCCTGTTAATTATCGTGGGCGTGTGATATTTGAGCGTGGTTGAAATACTTGCCCATTTTCTTGCAGTTCTGGGCGCCTGGTGTTTTGGTCGGATTTTATGCAATATCGGCTCGTTTTCTTTAACTTTTCTGATCTGGTTTTGACCCAGATTTCTGCCTGTTAATTATCGTGGGCGTGTGATATTTAAGCGTGGTTGATATACTTGCCACTTTTCTTGCAGTTCTGGGTGCCTGGTGTTTTGGCCGGATTTTATGCAATATCGGCTCGTTTTCTTTGACTTTTCTAATCTGGTTTTGACCCAAATTTCTGCCTGTGTGATATTTAAGCGTGGTTGATATACTTGCCACATTTCTTGCATTTCTGGGCGCCTGGTCTTTTGGTCGGATTTTATGCAATATCGGCTCGTTTTCTTTAACTTTTCTGATCTGGTTTTGACCCAGATTTCTGCCTGTTAATTATCGTGGGCGTGTGATATTAAAGCATGGTTGATATACTTGCCACTTTTCTTGCAGTTCTGGGCGCCTGGTGTTTTGGCCGGATTTTATGCAATATCGGCTGGTTTTCTTTAACTTTTCTGATCTGGTTTTGACCCAAATTTCTGCCTGTGTGATATTTAAGCGTGGTTGATATACTTGCCACTTTTCTTGTCTTTTGGTCGGATTTTATGCAATATCGGCTCATTTTCTTTAACTTTTCTGATCTGGTTTTGCCCATTTTCTTGCATTTCTGGGCGCCTGGTCTTTTGGTCGGTTTTTATGCAATATCGGCTCGTTTTCTTTAACTTTTCTGATCTGGTTTTGACCCAAATTTCTGCCTGTGTGATATTTAAGCGTGGTTGATATACTTGCCACTTTTCTTGCATTTTTGGGCGCCTGGTCTTTTGGTCGGATTTTATGCAATATCGGCTCGTTTTCTTTAACTTTTCTGATCTGGTTTTGACCCAGATTTCTGCCTGTGTGATATTTAAGCGTGGTTGATATACTTGCCACTTTTCTTGCATTTCTGGGCGCCTGGTGTTTTGGTTGGATTTTATGCAATATCGGCTCCTTTTCTTTAACTTTTCTGATCTGGTTTTGACCCAGATTTCTGCCTGATAATTATCGTGGGCGTGTGATATTTAAGCGTGGTTGATATACTTGCCACTTTTATTGCAGTTCTGGGCACCTGGTGTTTTGGCCGGTTTTTATGCAACATCGGCTCGTTTTCTTTAACTTTTCTGATCTGGTTTTGACCCAGATTTCTGCCTGTGTGATATTTAAGCGTGGTTGATATACTTGCCACTTTTCTTGCATTTCTGGGCGCCTGGTGTTTTCGGGTTTTGACCCAAATTTCTGCCTGTTGTTTAACGTGACCGTGTGATATTTAAGCGTGGTTGGTTTACTTGCCACGTTGCTTGCATTTCTGGGCGCATGGTCTTTTTGTCGGATTTTATACAATATCGGCTCGTTTTCCTCAGCTTTTCTGATCTGGTTTTGACCCAAATTTCTGCCTGTGTGATATTTAAGCGTGGTTGATATACTTGCCACTTTTCTTGTCTTTTGGCCGGATTTTGATATTTAAGCGTGGTTGAAATACTTGCCCATTTTCTTGCAGTTCTCTGCGCCTGGTGTTTTGGTTGGATTTTATGCAATATCGGCTCCTTTTCTTTAACTTTTCTGATCTGGTTTTGACCCAAATTTCTGCCTGTGTGATATTTAAGCGTGGTTGATATACTTGCCACATTTCTTGCATTTCTGGGCGCCTGGTCTTTTGGTCGGATTTTATGCAATATCGGCTCGTTTTCTTTAACTTTTCTGATCTGGTTTTGACCCAGATTTCTGCCTGTTAATTATCGTGGGCGTGTGATATTTAAGCGTGGTTGAAATACTTGCCCATTTTCTTGCAGTTCTGGGCGCCTGGTGTTTTGGTCGGATTTTATGCAATATCGGCTCGTTTTCTTTAACTTTTCTGATCTGGTTTTGACCCAGATTTCTGCCTGTTAATTATCGTGGGCGTGTGATATTTAAGCGTGGTTGATATACTTGCCACTTTTCTTGTATTTCTGGGCGCCTGGTCTTTTGGTCGGATTTTATGCAATATCGGCTCGTTTTCTTTAACTTTTCTGATCTGGTTTTGACCCAAATTCCTGCCTGTTATTTAACGTGACCGTGTGATATTTAAGCCTGGTTTGTTTACTTGCCCATTTTCTTGCATTTCTGGGCGCCAGGTCTTTTGGTCGGATTTTATGCAATATCGGCTCGTTTTCTTTAACTTTTCTGATCTGGTTTTGACCCAGATTTCTGCCTGTTAATTATCGTCGGCGTGTGATATTTAAGCGTGGTTGATATACTTGCCACTTTTCTTGCAGTTCTGGGCGCCTGGTGTTTTGGCCGGATTTTATGCAATATCGGCTGGTTTTCTTTAACTTTTCTGATCTGGTTTTGACCCAAATTTCTGCCTGTGTGATATTTAAGCGTGGTTGATATACTTGCCACTTTTCTTGTCTTTTGGTCGGATTTTATGCAATATCGGCTCATTTTCTTTAACTTTTCTGATCTGGTTTTGCCCATTTTCTTGCATTTCTGGGCGCCTGGTCTTTTGGTCGGTTTTTATGCAATATCGGCTCGTTTTCTTTAACTTTTCTGATCTGGTTTTGACCCAAATTTCTGCCTGTGTGATATTTAAGCGTGGTTGATATACTTGCCACTTTTCTTGCATTTTTGGGCGCCTGGTCTTTTGGTCGGATTTTATGCAATATCGGCTCGTTTTCTTTAACTTTTCTGATCTGGTTTTGACCCAGATTTCTGCCTGTGTGATATTTAAGCGTGGTTGATATACTTGCCACTTTTCTTGCATTTCTGGGCGCCTGGTGTTTTGGTTGGATTTTATGCAATATCGGCTCCTTTTCTTTAACTTTTCTGATCTGGTTTTGACCCAGATTTCTGCCTGATAATTATCGTGGGCGTGTGATATTTAAGCGTGGTTGATATACTTGCCACTTTTATTGCAGTTCTGGGCACCTGGTGTTTTGGCCGGTTTTTATGCAACATCGGCTCGTTTTCTTTAACTTTTCTGATCTGGTTTTGACCCAGATTTCTGCCTGTGTGATATTTAAGCGTGGTTGATATACTTGCCACTTTTCTTGCATTTCTGGGCGCCTGGTGTTTTCGGGTTTTGACCCAAATTTCTGCCTGTTGTTTAACGTGACCGTGTGATATTTAAGCGTGGTTGGTTTACTTGCCACGTTGCTTGCATTTCTGGGCGCATGGTCTTTTTGTCGGATTTTATACAATATCGGCTCGTTTTCCTCAGCTTTTCTGATCTGGTTTTGACCCAAATTTCTGCCTGTGTGATATTTAAGCGTGGTTGATATACTTGCCACTTTTCTTGTCTTTTGGCCGGATTTTGATATTTAAGCGTGGTTGAAATACTTGCCCATTTTCTTGCAGTTCTCTGCGCCTGGTGTTTTGGTTGGATTTTATGCAATATCGGCTCCTTTTCTTTAACTTTTCTGATCTGGTTTTGACCCAAATTTCTGCCTGTGTGATATTTAAGCGTGGTTGATATACTTGCCACATTTCTTGCATTTCTGGGCGCCTGGTCTTTTGGTCGGATTTTATGCAATATCGGCTCGTTTTCTTTAACTTTTCTGATCTGGTTTTGACCCAGATTTCTGCCTGTTAATTATCGTGGGCGTGTGATATTTAAGCGTGGTTGAAATACTTGCCCATTTTCTTGCAGTTCTGGGCGCCTGGTGTTTTGGTCGGATTTTATGCAATATCGGCTCGTTTTCTTTAACTTTTCTGATCTGGTTTTGACCCAGATTTCTGCCTGTTAATTATCGTGGGCGTGTGATATTTAAGCGTGGTTGATATACTTGCCACTTTTCTTGTATTTCTGGGCGCCTGGTCTTTTGGTCGGATTTTATGCAATATCGGCTCGTTTTCTTTAACTTTTCTGATCTGGTTTTGACCCAAATTCCTGCCTGTTATTTAACGTGACCGTGTGATATTTAAGCCTGGTTTGTTTACTTGCCCATTTTCTTGCATTTCTGGGCGCCAGGTCTTTTGGTCGGATTTTATGCAATATCGGCTCGTTTTCTTTAACTTTTCTGATCTGGTTTTGACCCAGATTTCTGCCTGTTAATTATCGTCGGCGTGTGATATTTAAGCGTGGTTGATATACTTGCCACTTTTCTTGCAGTTCTGGGCGCCTGGTGTTTTGGCCGGATTTTATGCAATATCGGCTCGTTTTCTTTAAATTTTCTGATCTGGTTTTTACCCAAATTTCTGCCTGTTATTTAACGTGACCGTGTGATATTTAAGCGTGGTTTGTTTACTTGCCCATTTTCTTGCATTTCTGGGCGCCTGGTCTTTTGGTCGGATTTTATGCAATATCGGCTCGTTTTCTTTAACTTTTCTGATCTGGTTCTGACCGAGATTTCTGCCTGTGTGATATTTAAGCGTGGTTGATATACTTGCCACTTTTCTTGCATTTCTGGGCGCCTGGTGTTTTGGTTGGATTTTATGCAATATCGGCTCGTTTTCTTTAGCTTCTCTGATCTGGTTTTGACCCAGATTTCTGCCTGTTAATTATCGTGGGCGTGTGATATTTAAGCGTGGTTTGTTTACTTGCCCATTTTCTTGCATTTCTGGGCGCCTGGTCTTTTGGTCGGATTTTATGCAATATCGGCTCGTTTTCTTTAACTTTTCTGATCTGGTTTTGACCCAGATTTCTGCCTGTGTGATATTTAAGCGTGGTTAATATACTTGCCACTTTTCTTGCAGTTCTGGGCGCCTGGTGTTTTGGCCGGATTTTATGCAATATCGGCTGGTTTTCTTTAACTTTTCTGATCTGGTTTTGACCCAAATTTCTGCCTGTGTGATATTTAAGCGTGGTTGATATACTTGCCACTTTTCTTGTCTTTTGGTCGGATTTTATGCAATATCGGCTCGTTTTCTTTAACTTTTCTGATCTGGTTTTGACCCAGATTTCTGCCTGTTAATTATCGTGGGCGTGTGATATTTAAGCGTGGTTTGTTTACTTGCCCATTTTCTTGCATTTCTGGGCGCCTGGTCTTTTGGTCGGATTTTATGCAATATCGGCTCGTTTTCTTTAACTTTTCTGATCTGGTTTTGACCCAAATTTCTGCCTGTGTGATATTTAAGCGTGGTTGATATACTTGCCAGTTTTCTTGCATTTTTGGGCGCCTGGTCTTTTGGTCGGATTTAATGCAATATCGGCTCGTTTTCTTTAACTTTTCTGATCTGGTTTTGACCCAAATTTCTGGCTGTGTGATATTTAAGCGTGGTTGATATACTTGCCACTTTTCTTGCATTTCTGGGCGCCTGGTCTTTTGGTCGGATTTTATGCAATATCGGCTCGTTTTCTTTAACTTTTCTGATCTGGTTTTGACAAAAATTTCTGCCCGTTATTAAACGTGACCGTGTGATATTTAAGCGTGGTTTGTTTACTTGCCCATTTTCTTGCATTTCTGGGCGCCTGGTCTTTTGGTCGGATTTTATGCAATATCGGCTCGTTTTCTTTAACTTTTCTGATCTCGTTTTGACCCAGATTTCTGCCTGTGTGATATTTAAGCGTGGTTGATATACTTGCCACTTTTCTTGCATTTCTGGGCGCCTGGTGTTTTGGTTGGATTTTATGCAATATCGGCTCGTTTTCTTTAACTTTTCTGATCTGGTTTTGACCCAGATTTCTGCCTGTTAATTATCGTGGGCGTGTGATATTTAAGCGTGGTTGATATACTTGCCACTTTTCTTGCAGTTCTGGGCGCCTGGTGTTTTGGTCGGATTTTATGCAATATCGGCTCGTTTTCTTTAGCTTTTCTGATCTGGTTTCGACCCAAATTTCTGCCTGTTGTTTAACTTGACCGTGTGATATTTAAGCGTGGTTGGTTTACTTGCCAAGTTGCTTGCATTTCTGGGCGCCTGGTGTTTTGGTTGGATTTTATGCAATATCGGCTCGTTTTCTTTAACTTTTCTGATCTGGTTTTGACCCAGATTTCTGCCTGTGTGATATTTAAGCGTGGTTGATATACTTGCCACTTTTCTTGCATTTCTGGGCACCTGGTCTTTTGGTCAGATTTTATGCAATATCGGCACGTTTTCTTTAACTTTTCTGATCTGGTTTTGACCCAGATTTCTGCCTGTTAATTATCGTCGGCGTGTGATATTTAAGCGTGGTTGATATACTTGCCACTTTTCTTGCAGTTCTGGGCGCCTGGTGTTTTGGCCGGATTTTATGCAATATCGGCTCGTTTTCTTTAAATTTTCTGATCTGGTTTTTACCCAAATTTCTGCCTGTTATTTAACGTGACCGTGTGATATTTAAGCGTGGTTTGTTTACTTGCCCATTTTCTTGCATTTCTGGGCGCCTGGTCTTTTGGTCGGATTTTATGCAATATCGGCTCGTTTTCTTTAACTTTTCTGATCTGGTTCTGACCGAGATTTCTGCCTGTGTGATATTTAAGCGTGGTTGATATACTTGCCACTTTTCTTGCATTTCTGGGCGCCTGGTGTTTTGGTTGGATTTTATGCAATATCGGCTCGTTTTCTTTAGCTTCTCTGATCTGGTTTTGACCCAGATTTCTGCCTGTTAATTATCGTGGGCGTGTGATATTTAAGCGTGGTTTGTTTACTTGCCCATTTTCTTGCATTTCTGGGCGCCTGGTCTTTTGGTCGGATTTTATGCAATATCGGCTCGTTTTCTTTAACTTTTCTGATCTGGTTTTGACCCAGATTTCTGCCTGTGTGATATTTAAGCGTGGTTAATATACTTGCCACTTTTCTTGCAGTTCTGGGCGCCTGGTGTTTTGGCCGGATTTTATGCAATATCGGCTGGTTTTCTTTAACTTTTCTGATCTGGTTTTGACCCAAATTTCTGCCTGTGTGATATTTAAGCGTGGTTGATATACTTGCCACTTTTCTTGTCTTTTGGTCGGATTTTATGCAATATCGGCTCGTTTTCTTTAACTTTTCTGATCTGGCTTTGACCCAGATTTCTGCCTGTTAATTATCGTGGGCGTGTGATATTTAAGCGTGGTTTGTTTACTTGCCCATTTTCTTGCATTTCTGGGCGCCTGGTCTTTTGGTCGGATTTTATGCAATATCGGCTCGTTTTCTTTAACTTTTCTGATCTGGTTTTGACCCAAATTTCTGCCTGTGTGATATTTAAGCGTGGTTGATATACTTGCCAGTTTTCTTGCATTTTTGGGCGCCTGGTCTTTTGGTCGGATTTAATGCAATATCGGCTCGTTTTCTTTAACTTTTCTGATCTGGTTTTGACCCAAATTTCTGGCTGTGTGATATTTAAGCGTGGTTGATATACTTGCCACTTTTCTTGCATTTCTGGGCGCCTGGTCTTTTGGTCGGATTTTATGCAATATCGGCTCGTTTTCTTTAACTTTTCTGATCTGGTTTTGACAAAAATTTCTGCCCGTTATTAAACGTGACCGTGTGATATTTAAGCGTGGTTTGTTTACTTGCCCATTTTCTTGCATTTCTGGGCGCCTGGTCTTTTGGTCGGATTTTATGCAATATCGGCTCGTTTTCTTTAACTTTTCTGATCTCGTTTTGACCCAGATTTCTGCCTGTGTGATATTTAAGCGTGGTTGATATACTTGCCACTTTTCTTGCATTTCTGGGCGCCTGGTGTTTTGGTTGGATTTTATGCAATATCGGCTCGTTTTCTTTAACTTTTCTGATCTGGTTTTGACCCAGATTTCTGCCTGTTAATTATCGTGGGCGTGTGATATTTAAGCGTGGTTGATATACTTGCCACTTTTCTTGCAGTTCTGGGCGCCTGGTGTTTTGGTCGGATTTTATGCAATATCGGCTCGTTTTCTTTAGCTTTTCTGATCTGGTTTCGACCCAAATTTCTGCCTGTTGTTTAACTTGACCGTGTGATATTTAAGCGTGGTTGGTTTACTTGCCAAGTTGCTTGCATTTCTGGGCGCCTGGTGTTTTGGTTGATTTTATGCAATATCGGCTCGTTTTCTTTAACTTTTCTGATCTGGTTTTGACCCAGATTTCTGCCTGTGTGATATTTAAGCGTGGTTGATATACTTGCCACTTTTCTTGCATTTCTGGGCACCTGGTCTTTTGGTCAGATTTTATGCAATATCGGCACGTTTTCTTTAACTTTTCTGATCT